>CM062817.1:602437667-603647667 GCA_031772625.1 Pinus tabuliformis
TCATATAAAGGTTGACTGGTGGAAGCCTATGTCAGGGAAATACAATGGAAAACTTTTAGAGCAATATTGGGTACCAAATTCTGATGACAAAGAACGTGGTTGTATTCTAATTAATACCATAATGTGGGCATGGATGCCAAAGAAAGAACATTGCAAGAAGTCCAAGATGAATAAATATGGTGTAGAAGCCCTTCTTGATCTACTTGAGTGAATACCTTAAGAGTAGGTTTATATGATTCATGAATGATTTTTTTTTTTTTGAAGAATCTATTAGTATACATTCATACACACTTTTCCATATTTGTTATATAAATATTCTCTTCATATTCTTTTTGAACGAGTTTTATATTATTTAATATTTCAATGTAATCATGTGTAATACAAATTACATGACAATGCCATAAAATATTTAAGTTTTTAAAGCTTTATTTGACCAACATGACTTCTCAGCATATCAAATATGCATAATCAAATTCAATAATGCACCTAAAAACATCTTCTAAACTTGGTATATTAAAATAACAGTGGAGTACCTAATTAGTATTATATTTAACATAAACCATTTAAACACTTAATGAATAAATTCTAGACACTTGATGTAATGTTTGAGGCGAGTTTTCCTTAATTTTCCTTATTATAATTGATATAAATCAAATTCACTATTTAGTTTCACTCTAATTTATAAAAAAATATTTTGATCATTGAACAACACAACTAGAATTATAAAATATTTCCTCTTATAGATTTTGAATTGGTGCCAAAATTGTACTAGTATAATTAATTTGTACTCAACTAAGGAAAATTAGTTAGTGTCAATTTAAAATGGTCAATAATAGTAAGAAAAACAATATTAATATGTCGTTAAATAACTTTATAGGTAAGATTTTTTTTACACAATCTAGTATTCACGAGTCAAATTTAATACATAAATATAAATGTTAATTTTAATAGAAATAATGTAAGGAATCTAAGTTTTAGATGAATGTTAATATGTTCTTTTCAATATAATATCCTTAAACATTACAGGGATTAAAACTAAACATTTGTAATAAATATATTAGTCATTTTTCTCTCTTTCTTGTTGTATTTGAAAATAATCAAATTGTACTACTTTGTTACTATTCTAATTCATAATTGATTTTGATCATTAAAATGATTAGTAATTGAGACAAGAGGCTCATTTTACAGCCCAATATGGGGGGATGTGTAAGTTTGTATGTCTGTCTGTGCCCCTTTAAAATAAAAATTATGTTCTAAATAGAAAAATATAAAAAAGAATATTTTGTAAAGTAATTAGAAGTAAAACAAATGTGTGAATTAAATGTTTAAATCTGATACTTTTCAAAAGTAATTATTTGAAGATTTATGTTAACTAATTTATGTCAATATCAACTTCATATATATCTATATATATAAAAAAAAGTTTTTTATGGTTAAAATTATTATTTGTTCGTATATATACTATATTTAGCATTCAAAAATACAGTTTCAACAATTAAAAATAACACATTGTATCTTTCACTCTAAAAATGTTTGCACTTGAAGAAATCTGATCCCTAGATCTGCACTTAAAATGGATCTATGATGGTATGTATTGGACACATTACTATGATCATTTGTCATTAAATAACTTTATACTTAATATATAGCTTGCATATTAATCTATTATTCATTAAGTAAGCCTCAACCAACTTCGTTTTTTACATACAATTACAAATAATAAATAATAAATAAATTATATTCAACATTTAATTTGATCCTAAAAAAATATTTTCTTCTTAACTCTAAAATGGTGCAAACTTCCTACAATAGCTTCCTACAATAGTATGTAATGATGATAGTGATAACGATGATTATTATCCAATAAGACCAATATGGTATATAAGAAGGTAAAAAGATATTACTAAAAGTTATTTCGAATATTATTGTTATGATACAAAAGCATTAAACGAAGTGTTTCAAGATCATCATAATTTTGTTTAGGTAAACAATCAAGAAGGTTGGTAGCGTCACAAATATTTTGAAATTTAATTCGAATATTTTAAATTGTGTCAACATTGTCTTATTAATAATCGTAACTTAACAAATACATGATATTTACTATATGGGATTATAATTAAATGGGTTAATAATAGTTACATACACATAGTTATTTTCATAAAATAACCTTAACAAACTTATCTTTTTAATATAAAGCATAAAAAATATTAAAATAGATAAGGTAAGGAATCCAAGATTAAGATGTGAAATATTTTCCTTTTCAAGTTTAAATAAATTTGTTTGATAAAGTTTATCATGATAATTTTTACACAAAAATGGTGAATATATACATAAAAATTAGTGAACTAAATGACTTTCTAATTCCTCATTTTGAAAAAACTTAATCTAATTAAAGTTCTAAATAATGGTATATATTGGACACATTACTAAAACTTTCATTTCTCATTAAATAACCTTATACTTAATATATATCTTTCATATTAATCTATTATTCATAAAGCGAGCCTCAATCAACTTCTTTATTAACATAAACATACAAATAATAAATTATGCTACTACTCACATTCAACATTTAATTTTGATCCTAAATTTATTTTTCTCCTCAACTCTAAAATCGTGCAAACTTCCTACAATAGTATGTAATTACGATGGTGATAATGATGATTATCATCCACTAGGCCCAACTATGTTAAATAAGAAGATAAAACGATATTACTAAAAGTTATTTTGAATTTTATTGTTATGCTCAAAAAGCATTAAAAGAAGTGTTTCAAGATCATCATAATTTTGTTTAGTTAAAAAATCAAGAAGGTTGGTAGCATCACAAATATTTTGAAATTTAATTCCAATACTAGTATAAACTAGATGATCTATGAGAGTTTTTTAATCTTCAACCATATAACTAGTGTTGCAAAGGTGATAGAGTTTTAAATTGTGCCAACACTGCCTTAGTAATAATCATGACTTAACACATACATGATATTTACTATAATCATATTATAGTTAAATGGGTTAATAATAGTAACATACGGATCATTATTTTCATAAAATAACCTTAACAAACTTATCTTTTACTATAAACCATAAAAAATATTAAAATAGATAATGTAAGGAATCCAAGATTAAAATGTGAAAGATTTGCTTTAGCAAGTTTATATAAATTTGTTTTATAAAGTTTATCATGAAACTTTTTACACAAAAATGGTGAATATCTACATTAAAATTAGTGAACTAAGTGACTTTCTAATTCCTCATTTTGAAAAAACTTAATCTAGTTAAAGGTCTAAATTCTAGATCCACTGAATACTTCCATATTTAATGAAATATGTGTTCATGGAGATGAAGTGAAAGAGTGTCATCTTCAAGAGTGACTCACTACCATTAATAGGTGGAGTATCCCATTTTCCAAATTTCCCCAACCATTGTTGGCCAGTACCTCTATAATTTTTAACAAACTTGAGGTGGATAACGTATACTTGATTTGTTAGTTCATCCTTTGGATGAATCCATTCGAGTATGTGTAACTAACCATGAGAAGGAGTGGTTCGATCCCATGATGTTTGATGAGTCGATCGATGTTTAATATCTTTACAGGTCTAATGAAGGTCTATCTTGGCTCCTTTTCAATGTTTAGGTATTTTGGAAAAGAGAAGAAAAATAAAAATCCAAAGGTTCCTTTTCGTAAATAGTCCCTTAAGTCTGAAAAGGTTGAAAATGATACCTAAGAGAAATTCTTATCCATGTTCGACTAAGGTATTCATTTTCTATAGATAGTCTAGCTTAGTTTGAAAAAGGGATAAACTTATACTAAGTAGACTTTTTTCATTTACTTTAGCGACTTCAAAAAGACAAGTGCTCGAAAATATTTTCATGTTTAGGGAGTCAAAAAAGAGTTGAAAGTGGACTCCATGGTATATCTTTTTTGTAGGTTTACAAAGCCCGAAAAAGTGATAAAAGTATGCTCTCTAGTCAAAATGACTTGTTTCAATTCAGACATCATCAAATCCATTAAAGTAGTTGTTATCCTACGTAAAACACAACCAAAATATTAAAAATAGATATTTCATGGTAAAACTAAGTTATATTTAGGCCAAAACATTAAAAAATTAATGATGAAAATGACCATAAAGTGGGAAAAAGGTAACTCTTTTTTACCATTTCGCATTTACCTCTTGGAGAGTGAGTTCTAAGTGTTTTTGGCCCCAATCTTCTATAGTTGTTAGTGACCAATCCAGTGGATCATTTCAAGGATCGTCACTTCTAGGAAGGATCTATAACCTTTCTATTTCCTTTCATGGTTCCATTTTGTGATTTCATACACATTTTTCAAGTTTTTGAAGTCCCTACAACTATAATTCCTTGCCCTAGGTCCAACGCACCCTCAGAAGGTCAAAAGGTGCATTGAATAGGACAAAAATACATTGGGGAAAGCACTACAATGCAATGACTTCCCTTAGGAGAGTGCGTTGGGAACAATTACCAAGTTTGTTTTGCTTCTTTTTCTCAAAAATTTTCTAGTTTTTTGCATGAAATTTGTCCTAATGCTCCTTCTTGTCATGTTTCAGGTGCCTATTGGGAAAAATGGCTTTGATATGGAGTGAAAGAGAACATGAATAACAAAATTTTACTGCAGCTAATGATCCTAGACTCTTAAAATTATTTCTGGTATGAGACAACAAATGAAATTATGGAGGTATCTTGTCTGTGCATGGGATGTTCAAGCACAAGCATTCAAACTTGGTGCACATATACAAGAAATACAGTTAGAAGATATATATTTCTTGATAGGTCTTTCAAGGTGAGCTGCCCCCATTTCTTTATGTGGTTCAAGCAGTGTTCGAGAGACATTCAAAGATTACATCAGTGCATATTATCGAATGAGATCCCAAACGACTAATGATGGAGAAACCGACATCAAGGATGTAGTCCATTTTCCTTTAAGAATTATCATGTTTATTATTTCGAGACTGGCCAAAAGTGCATATTTTCATATAACGAATAAGTCACATATGCAGTATGATCTAGAATTTATGGAGTCTACGATATTCAACTATAGTGGGGGGGTATTGGTAAACATGAAGGTGCAGCTGACTAAGGAAAAAGATGGATTTTTAAAGAATTTTGGCTATGGTTAGATTTTTGTTTCTTTTTCTTTAGAGTTAATTCTATTACTAAGGCCACAAGATATCTTTCTCAAGACCACATATCTGAGAGTCCCATGGATGAGGATATGGGTGGATCTCATGTCTACACATGCAGGACCGTCATCAATGAGCTTCACACTTGTCTTCTTCAGATGGTTTCACATGTAGCTCATTAAGATAGAAGACTATACATATGTAGGGATGGATTTCTATAGAGACCCAGAGCTTGTTCTTCCTAATGGAGGGTGATGGGGAGCCATAGGTAACATATTTTGGCCATTTTTCGATTTTTAAGTTTACTATTTTTCTTTTATCTTTTGGTGTATCCTAGTTTAAAGTTGTAGGCTCTTAGTATCTTCATCATGTAGGAGACCCACAATAGGCACCGACAATTGTACATGTTGTTGCAGCAGGGCGAGAGGTACTACAGGATCTCAATGTGGCTGAGGCCCTTACAAAGGTTAAGTGTCACATGGAGGGGTTGACCTATGGCATAGCTGAGACTAGGGTTGATGAGCTCCCGATGAGACTGCAATGACATAATATTGGCATACGTAGCCATATTAGTTAGTTATTGTATGAAATGGCTCATGTAGTGGAATGCTATCATGAGTACTATGATTAGTCTACTAGTAAGATTATTGCCATATTTCAACTACATGTATATTTTAGGTCATGCAGCCATATGTGCCTCAATAGAAAATTTTGTTAAACCAAAAATTTGATATATATATATATATATATATATATATATATATATATATATATATATATATATATATATATATATATAGATATATGTATATATATATATATATATATAGATATATAGATATCTTCAGTATTTACTATGATTCTATCATTCCTTTCAATGTATGTGATGTGTATTGATTTAATTTACATTTGTTGCAAATGGATATCTAAAACATGATTCGCTAATGCATCCATCAATGTGTTTATATTTCTAGAAATATGTTGATACTGGATGAAATCAAAAAATCTTTCGAGAAGGCGAACCCTTGTGAACACGAAAAACATAGTTGGACTTCTAAGTGAACAGACATTATTAAATTGTTGTACTACACACTGTGAGCCAAGTATGATAACTATACGGCCTATACCATGGGAAATAACACTAGACAAAAGTTTGTTGATTGCGTTATACTCGTCGATGTTATTTCTAGAGAAATGGATACAAATCCCTTTTAAACTCACTAACATTCCATTTGGAGCATATACAAAACATGCTACAGAAGAAATGT
Organism: Pinus tabuliformis; assembly: GCA_031772625.1. Classification (NCBI taxonomy): domain Eukaryota; kingdom Viridiplantae; phylum Streptophyta; class Pinopsida; order Pinales; family Pinaceae; genus Pinus; species Pinus tabuliformis. Next base: position 602,444,074 of record CM062817.1, read on the forward strand.
TCTGATTACTATAACTAATCATAACCAACGTATGGTTTGAGGGATGCTGACACCTACAAACCAAATGTAAATAGGATTATCAAAAGCCTAGAAAACTCTTAATGGAACACTACAAACACACCCAATCACACCTATATACATTATGTACATAGTGTAATACAAAAACAATCAAGCATAGTATTTCTTAAGGTACATCCCATTCCTAGGTTGAATGAAGGGAACTCCATCGAAATCGACTAGCTCATAGGCCCCTTTAGCAAAAAAATGTTTGACAATGTATGGACCCAGCCACATTGGCTCGAACTTGCCTATTCCTTAGACTATCAAACTCTTGATCATAAAATAAAATAAGGTCTCCTTCCGAGAAGACACAATGTTGGACACTCTTCTTATTATACACATTGATACATTTGTTATCAGCTTGACTAGCCATTGCGTCATCATGCCGAGTTTCATTTGAGAGCATCAGATGTAAGAGACACTTCTCTTTCGTGGAAGTGGTAGGGATGAGTTTGAAAACATGTTTGAGGGATGGAATTTTACATTCAATAAGAATGATTTCTTCCATACCATAATCCAACTGGAATGGTGTGACCCTAGTAGTAGTCCTAACAAGAGATTCGGTACGCCCACAAGGTTGTATAAAAAATAATATTCCAGTATGATTTATGGATCATTATCGTACATTGAAGCATTGTTTCTAGAACTTTATTGACTCGCTCAACTTTCCCATTTTCCTGAAGATAGTAGGGAGTGTAACTTTCATGGAAAGTCCCAGTTTGGTAGTCACTTCAGACATCATGTGATTGCGAGAATGTTTTCCATGTTCTGTGACTACAACCTCTGGAACATCAAACCATGCAATAACATGGTTGAAGAAAAATAGGGAAACCTTTTTGTTGGTATTATTGTATGTAGGCATCACCTTGGCCCACTTGGTAAAATAATCGACCATTACTATGATATAGACATGCCACCTGGCCAAGTGAGGGTCACATGTCATGAAATCAATGCCCCATTTCGCAAAATGACCAATTATTATAACATGACGCAAAGGAGTGGGTGGAACATAGATCTTACGATCATATATATGCTATGTGTGACATTTTTGAATGGTGATGATGCAGTTGCGAAATATGGTAGGCCAAAAGTAAACAACATGTAGGATCTTTTTCATTGTGTCATATCCAAACAAATGACCACCATATGCCCCATAATTGAATTCATTTAATAATTTATTGGCCTCCTCATGGGTGAGGCACCTTAAAAATATTGTATTGATACTGCCTTGATAAAGAATATCATCGATTATAATGTATTGATTTTCCTGATATCAGATACATCACTGGTCAGAGCGAGAGGTATTAGACTGGAAAGTCTGGGTCTGGAGATATATGATAATGTCTGTGTACCATGGGACGCATGAAGAGAATATAAACAATGACTCATCTACAATAAAATCATTATATGATGCTTCAGTTTCAGGATTGGGATGGTCGCAAATAAGCTTAACAAAAACTAAGGATTTCTTCAACTTGGATTTGATGAATTCCAAATCAAACTCTTGTAGGATGAAAATCTAAATAAATGATTTTTCCAACAACAACTATCGCGATAAGGTGTACATAATTAGGTTGCAATATGAAACAACCATAGTTTTCTGGAGGAGTATGTGATGGAGAAATCTTTGGACAACTTGGACAGTTGACAAAGATAACTTTTTGACATGGGTGTACTTGAATTTAGTATCATTGAGATTATGACTCAAATAATAAATAGGATGTTCAGTTCATAGATCATCCTCCTCAACCAATACCATAGAAAAATTAAAAAGGAGGTACAGGTTATACTCACGATGGTAATCTGGGGGATATAAAAAGGATGCTCGAATCAATACATATTTCAAGGCATCAAATACTTTTTGAGTAGTGTCATTCCAATGGAAGGGAACCTGTTTCTTTAACAAGCAAGTAAATCCTTTGGTTATTTCAACGTAGTTGGGAATGAACCTCTGAAGAAATTTAGCCTTCCTTTGGAGTCATTGAGGCTGAAGCAAGGAAGAAGGAGAAGGAATATCAATGATTTCCTGAACCTTCAATGGATCAATATGAATTCCTTGTTTTGATACAAAAAACTGAGAAGTTGACCAAAACTTACACAAAAGACACATTTATTTGGATTGAGTTGAATGTTATAATGTCTACATAAAAAAATATGGCCCTAAGATGCATAGAGCGATCAACCCGTTGTGGTGAATGAGTAGGAAAATCATCCAAATAAGGTTTCAAAATATGTTTGATGTCATGGAAGGCATAATTCATTTGCCTGTAAAACATAGCCCCAACATTCTTTAATCTGAAATGGAATTTTCTATAATCAAATGTTCCCTAGGGAAAAATGAATGCGGTTTCATGCTGGTCTGCCAAGAGGATGTTGATTTTATTATAGCTGGAGAAACCATCTATAAATGAAAATATTTCACAATCGACATAATCATCAACAATCTGGTTGATGAACGAGGTGGGATAAATATCCTTTAGACAAGCACGATTGAAGTCCAGATTATCGACACACATATATATTTTTCCCTATTTATTCATTATAGGACCAATGTTAGACACCTAGTGAGTTAAAGGTATGGGATAAATGAAACCCATGCGTAGAATTTTTTCAGCTTCACCTTTAATAATGGAAACCTTCTTGGGATGAATGGGGTGAAGGAATTACCGAACTAGTTTAGCATCACGATACATCTTAATTTCACACACAATGATGTTCAACTAAATATCTCACATTTATTCATAATTCCAGGCAAAAACATCTCTAAATTCCTGGAATATGCCTTTATAATTCTTGACCTCATAAGGAGATAAATATGCACCAATATGTAGATTTTTGAAAATGTCAAGTTTAATTGAAATGTAGAGAGGAATAGTCTCTTCAATGTTCAATAAGTTATTATTAGAATTGACTTAGTATATGGATGCAAAATTTGTAGAATTCTCAACGATATTGGGCTAATAAAGCTCACTAATATTTCCCTCGAAGGATTCTGGAAAGAAGGAATGATGATTATGGTTGTGCAATGCTGCATCATCTAGTTTCATGATCTCCATGATGCTCTCATCGATTGAAAACATATGAGAGAAAGGATCAAACAATGTACCATAATCTAAAGAACAATCAAACTAATCGATCAAACAGGAAGGAATGAAGGTCATGCAAGTAAAATAGATGGCTTCGTAATCAATCTTAATGTGGCTAAGTGGTATACCGTCACCAAAAATATTGATATTAGATTGATCTCGTATTACCCATGGATCAGATAAAGTAGTAAAAGAAGATATCATATTAATAAAGGCAGCCAAATTAGATTTCTCGGAGTGTGAGGGAGCGGCAAGTGAAAAGGTTTCCATAAGAGAGGAATCCTTAACCAATCCAACCCCAACATGATGATATGGGTGAGGATTTCCCCCATGAGAGGGACACTTCTAGTAACTGAAGAATGAGTGGAAAATAAAGTTAGATAATCAATGGCTACGATACCACCTTTATGAGGAAAAGTGATCATTCTCAAATATGTCAAAACAACCGCAACCATGGAATAGGCTCACGTACGACCTCGTAGAAGATTATAATATAGAGTTCCATAGATAACTTCAACTTCTACTGATATAGTCTTTCTGCCTAATTCTACCTGTAGAGAATTCAAAATCCCACACAGTTTATGATTTCTTCCATCAAAAGCTTTCAGAGTGGTTGTGGATTGACTTAATTGGGGAGAACCAATATCCTTCCAATAAGACATGGACATCTTATAGGTTGAGGCTCCCTCATCCACAATGGAATGATGGATATTGTTACCAGGAACAAAAATCTGGATCATGAAAACTAATTGAGCCGGAAGCCGAGGTGTGTAGTTTTCTTGGTTAAAAACTACTAGGTTGGAATCTAAGGGAGAAATACATCCAATTTCCAAAACCATAACCTTCTTTTGGGCAGGGTAATTTTGAAACACCTGAATAGTCGACATAGTTAAAGGATCCTCAACTATGTTATAATTTTGTGCATCTCTTACACGAGCGTTGAATGTCAATTTTTGGATAACACCTTTGGGAGGCTTAATTGCTAATTCAGTAGGTACGACATTTGGAGTGGGATCTGATGGAGATGCGACAACTGGTAGGTTGATCAACAACCTAACTATTCAATGGATTTGCATTACCATAGTCCTTACTTCGGGTGGCCACCATAACATCATTTTTGGGCTTAGCAGAGGAAAACATCAAAATCTAGCCAGAGGAAGTGGGGTCCTAAGCAACCATATTGGCCTCCTAATTCAAAAAAGGGTCTGTCAACATAGTAGGCATAGAGCATTATTTAAGGAATTGATTCACCTCTGCCTAGTGTGGAAAATCACAAGTGAAATGCTCCTCATTACAGATCAAACATGGGTAATGATGTTTCTATTTTTGTTCAGAATACTAATTATTTTGTTTATCTTGTGGGGCATTGTAATTTTTCGTCTTACCTGTGCTTTGCTTCTTACTTCCTCGTTGCAAATATTTTCATTTAGATGATTGAACAACATTGATATCGGAAGTAGAATCTGCAGGAGTGGAAAGAGGGCTTTGAGAAGTGGCATTAAAGTTGAAGAAAATTGTTTACTCATCAACTATTGACTGGTAGAAGCAATCACACCATCATATTAATGTGATTCTTTGGAAAGAGTTTGAGAAACAATACCAGAAGGTGACAGAGCATTTGGTATCTTATCATAAATCTTACCATATTGGGTATAGATGAGATCCAAGTACCAAGCATGATTAATTACTTCCCCTTTGGTTACGATTCATCCTTTGACAATGTCTTATTTGATAGATGGAAACAAAGAATTGATTAACCATTCATCTAACAATTGCTCAGGGATGAAATTTTTAAACAAGTGACGATGACATCACCACTCATGAATATGATCAGAGATGTGAGTGGCATTAGTCTATTTGAAATTGGTTAAAATTTTAATTCTAATCACATATTTGATGGGTAAACAGAAATGTGTTAGAAATGTAGTAGCCAAGGAATTGAGGTTATCAAACAGAGCTCAAGATAATTCAATATACCATTTTTCTTCTATACCGGTGAGTGTATGTTGGAAAAGACACAAATGAACAAAATCATCATTGAGGGAGTTTGAAGAAAACCAAAAATGATAATTCATCACACGCATGGATGGGTATTCTCCAGGATTTCTGTTGAATTTAGGAATATTAGAAGGAAACTTCATAGGAATTACCGACCACGAAGGAGAATGAGCAATGGGATCGTTGGTGAGCCTGGCCAAATCTGGAAATTTGAGAGTTTCTAATAATAGCAACTTCCTATTGAGGTTTGGTAGAGGATATCCTGGATCAGATGGGATAGCCTGAGAAACATGTATTTGTGTCCCGTGATAGGGAGGATTTTCATAGCTAGTATACACATAACCATATTTTCCATCTCCAAGATAACCTTGCAAAGGTTGAAAAAATTGATTTTGGAATTGTTAACCGTAAGGAATTTGACATATACCTTAACATGGTTAATATTGTTTCCCAATGGGATTTTGCATCATTGCAACATAAGGTGGGTTCAGTTGTGGTTTATTTCCATGCCATAACATACACATTTAGACAAATTTGAGTTTGAGGAATGGCCTTCCCAAACTATTGTGATTGTAAGTTACCTTGAAGAGGTTGGGTATACATGGTTTGGGATGCACCATATACTGACAGAATGGGTTGAGTTAAATGTACAACCTGTAAAGGTTGGCTCACATTCATTTGAGTTTGAATAGGTCAAAATATGGGTTGTTGAACAAAATTTTGAGATGTAGGTGGAACATGTTGACAGACTAAAGATGAAGTCACAACTTAACCTGATTGGATAAGTGTAGCAGGTTGTCAGACATTAGCAACCATTCCAAAATATGGAGGACTCATTTGAGGAAGAGAACTAACTTAAGGACATCTAATGTCCTTTTAACATGTTTCCCCCCCACTAAAAAAGGAGGATAATACAAAGGAAACTACCCCCAAAGAGGAGGGTTCCCAATAGGAGATGGATTGGTCTATTGTAGATAACCATACCCACTCACATAAGGGATAGTATGCTACTGAAGTATAGGTGGAGATGGAGGAAGAGGAGCAGTATGTGCTGCATTCATTAAAGAAGTTCTAGACGAAATTCTAGATGTAGATGTAATGGAAGAGGTCCATGGATTGGGTGTTGCACCAGTGAAGGTACTAGACAAATATTGGTAATGAGGCGGGATAGATGGGCCACCATACAATTATGGCTCCAGTATCATTAAAAACATGGATGAAGTTTCAACTTGGGTTTTCTCGGCTATGGTAGTGGATATAGGCTTAGAAACCATAACAGATTCAATCATGGTTAACTATCCCAAAGAATTTTTCCAAGGGAAACTCAAAGGTGAGTTGAAAGGAAAATAACTAGACAAAAGAGTATGAAATGGAGTATGAGGAGAAGGAAAAGGATGGCCTGATAAAATTGATCCTTTTCTCAAATAGGAGAGGAGGGTTGATGCTCTTCCTTTAGAATCTCTTTGATACTCACAAGACCAGATGGAAGTGGTTCAATGTCCGGTCCAAGATATATAGTTTGGGGTTGTGTTTGAGACAGAGACAGATAATTAGAAGGACTTGAAGTAATATGCATAGAAAGTTGAGGTACATTAGGTTTTATAACCTCAGGTTGAGTTGTCTATGATTTAGTATAGCCAGGTTCAATAATCTTAGGTAATGAGATTTCAGGTGCTTTGGTTTCAACTGTGTATGATTAACCATTGAATGGAGAGGTAATATTAGGCTTAGTACTCATAGGAAAAGATGATTATGGCGGATCTATCTTAGATGGAGGACCAGAAGTAATAGCTTCTAAAGTATTAGATTCAGTAGTCTACATTTTCCTATGCTTCTAATGATGGCCAAGAGTTTCATAGGGTGGAAGAGGAGGCTTATTTTTCATTCTATATGAATGACGGAGTAAAGGATTTTGTTCTTCCATGTTTGATTAGTAAATTTTAAATACATAGAAAAATAAATCAAAGAGGCTAAACTAGGTATAAAGGATTACCAAGCAACTGTGAACTACAATATACAACCTTGGAGAAACAAGGACTCATGTATGAGTATTTAGTCTCCCCGAATGTTGTGCTCAGTGTATCATAATGTGCAAGATGGCCAACTCAGTTGCCTATGGTGAGGATAAATACCTATGGTGGAAATCCAAAATATACTTGACAGTACGTGGAAGTGAAGTTTGTGTTATTTTTTTCTAATGCATAACCATATGATGAGAGTGTTCCCATATACTTATCATGCGTAGAGAAAAATCCATTATAATGAGAGGTATGTGGAGAATGATTTGATACAATTACGTATGTGGAATGAGATATCAACCACGGAATGCAAAACTGGAAAAAAATGACAACTCCTATGTTTATAGACACCAGAACACATCTCTAGCCTAGACCTGTAAATGTTTGCATTAATGTTACAAATGTTGCTTATGTTGATTCAATAAATTTTAAAGTTTATCTTGAGTTAAGTTTCAGCTTTCAAGGCTCACCACTAATTTCACATGAATACCCTAATATGCAAACTAGCATGACAAAATAAAACTTTTATTTTCCATGAAAACCTATATATGGGAGGGAAGGAAACGAAAAATATGCAACATACATGATGCAACAAACAAGATTGTTAAGCAATTTCCCCAATGCTACTATTCTAATTACAATTTCACTCACAAAACCCTAGATACAATGCACGAGGCATGAAATTTTTCTTTTAAATTCTACTTAACTTTTAGATGAAAACTAAGATATCCACCTAATCACTGATAAAAGAAACTATTTAGAATTATGACTGAAACACCAATTCCTTCAAGCAAACTAATGATGAAGCAATCAGTTCTCTAATGACGTAATGACAAGAACGAAGAAAAATCTAAACAAATTATTATCAAAGAAACTCAAAACCAAAAGCAAACAAGATAAAGGCTTCTAAGAGACCTAAACGCACTCATGGACAGAAGGAGGACCAACTAGAACCAAGTTAATCATAAAGAAAGGATTAAAAGATAATGTATGCATGAAACATGGGTTAACGTAGGTGCAGATAGGCCACCAGTGCTATGCAATTCAACTGAAAAGAAGGCTAGGAATCTCTACAATGCTCTATAAGCAAACCAGCGGGAGTGCTGATAAAGGAAAATCCAGTTTCTGACAAAAAAAATCAAATGTAGCTCAATGAAAGGTATTCCTATGGTCAATTCAAACTAAGTGAGGCACTGGAGGTCTGTTTAAGAGTTGTAATAAGGGATCAATTCAAGGAAACCACTAAGGGAATGAATTGATCCCTACTGGAGTCACCAATTTGTTATACAAAATCTACGACTATGGACATAAGTATCTTCCCTAGACCTAGTGGCCTAGTCTAAAACAATAGAAAACAAAGACTATAAATTTCTTCTTAGAGAAATTAGAGAATGGAAAGATGATTACTTGTGATCCATCACAAGATCTTCTATCCTCTTGGATTGTAAGCTCTAAGCATAGCTCTGATTGCTATAATTAGAACAACACAAACAATCAACACAAGCCAAATCTATGACATTTATGTAGCATTATCCAATCACTCTATTCAATGGATCAACATCACATTGAAATATATGAATGTAAACAGAACATAACAAGTATAGGAAAATTGTATGCTATTTTTATTAATATGAAAGAGAGAGATTTTACAACCAAAAATGGAAGTTTCTCTTGTTGAGATCTCCCCAAATTGACTTTGCCTTCCTTGTTATAATGTACACCTCAATGTCACCCTAATGCATGGAAATGATAAGTGTTAGGATCAACGGAACAACATGAGGGTATGAATAGTATCAAAAATCCCACCTTGATGTTGTAAATGGATTTAGATTTATAGGAGAATGTGGTAGTTTAGGAATTCTTATCCATTTACCAATCTAGGCTTGAGACCCACTTAGGAGAGGAGGATGATCTCAAAGGATAAGAGGTGAAATCTCCAAGGTAGGATTAGATAGGATTCAAAGTTCTTATCCAAGGTAAATGGTTGTAATAGCTCGTGGAAGCTTCTCGAAGAGGAAGATTCGGGATTCTTTTTATTTTTACCAAATTTATAGAATTAGTGTACCCCCAATAAGGGATAACCTACTACTAATCAGAGTAGGTGTAGAACTGAGTAACCTATCATTGAATGTGGATCCCTAAAGGGCCAAGGTACGAACAACCTTAAAAGCACTGAAATGAGGTAGTTAAGCTCAAAGACATAGGTATTTGGGAGAGTCATTCTTAGGGTTTTGTGTAGGGATGATAACAAGGTGTTCATGGAAGTTAATTGATCTAGTTTGTAGGCCTATTAAATAGATGTGAAAAAATGGCCTATAACAATAGGTGTTTCTATCCTCCCATAATTCTTAACAAGCCTGTGATAATTCTTTGTTAACTCGAGAAATCCTTGAAAATGACTTAAGGTTATGGGAATTTTCCATTCCTTGATGGCTTTAACTTTGTTAGGGTCTACCTTAACACCCTTATGTTATACAATATGACCTAAATATTCCACTTCCTATTACCGAAAGAAAAATTTTGAGGAATTTGAATACCATTGTTTCTTCTCTAATAATTTGAGCACCCTGTCAAAATGTTGAACATGATCTTTGCAAGACTTTCTATATATTAGTATATCATCAAAAAATACTGACAAATTTTTAAAAGAAAGGGCTTGAAAGTGGAATTGATCAAACCTTGAAATGTGGAAGGTGCATTAGTAAGGCCAAAAGGCATGACTAAAAATTCATAATGAACTTCATGAGTTCTAAATTTTTATTTGATAATGTCTTTTGTCTTCATTCTAATTTGATGATATCCTAAATGAAGATCCAACTTCATGAAGTAAATTTCTCCATGTAGCTTTTCTAATAATTAATGAATAACAAGAATGGGAAACCTATATTTAATAGTGATTTTGTTGAGTTCTCTATAATCTGGACACATGCGCCATAAGCCATCCTTCTTATGCACCAATACTACCAAAGAAGATAAATAACTGTGCATAGGTTGAATTATACCCACCTCTAGTGTTTACGAAAAAATACATTCAATTTCACTCTTCTAGGCATACGGAGATCTATAAGGTCTAATGTTTGCATGAACACTTCTCGGAATCAAGTGAATAGCATGATCATGATCATGAATATGCGATAGACCTTTGGGAGTCTAAAATACCGTGGAATAATTTTCAGGGACTCTTTGGAGATCTAAAGGAAATGGATGAAATGGATGTTTGAACATCTAGTGAACACAATTGTGTATCTACCACTCATTTTTCCTTCTTCAAAATCTTTTTCAGTCCATTAGAGATGATTATATTCCCATATTTCCCTGTGATACCCATTACTTCAATTTCCTTTCCTTCCAAAAAAAAAATCAAGAAAAGTTCTTGAAAATTAAAGGCTAGCACCCCAAAAGATTGTAACCATTGGACTCCTAATGCAACAACCACACCAACCATTGGAATATTCAATAAATAATCCCCATGGTTAGATTTATATTATGGAAGTTCCCTAAGCAATTTATAGTTCCTCCATTTGAAACCATCATTTGACACGCTAGTACAAGATATAGAAAGCAATATAAAGCATTGGTTATCTTAAAATGAATAAAATTATGAGTACCACCTAAATCAATAAACATTATTACCTTTTTCTTCTTGATATATCCTTCTATCTTGAGATTTTAAGGAGTGGTAATTCCCACCAATATGTTACAAGATATGGCCGAATTCAGTTCTTCTTTTCCAACCCATTGGGTTGGTTCCTGATGTATATATTCTTCTTTTGATGTTTCTTGTTCCTTTTCTTCTCCTCTTCAAACTAAATGTAAAAAAAAATCTTCTTAACACAATTATTACCTTTAGTTTATTTCTATCACAACTATAACAAATCTCTTTTTCTCTTTTTCCCTCCAGTTGTTGTGGTGCCAGCCTTGTAGATTATGAGAATATAGGAGTGGAAATACTTAAATCTTTATAGTTATCAGTGGTATACATCATTTTTTCCATAATTTTGGTTTCAACTTTTATTTTCACCCTAAATGAATTCTCCAATGAATTAGGTTCTCAAAGTTGAACCTCATGTTGGATTTTATCCTATAAAACCATACGAAGGCATCAATCAAATGCTCATTTCAAATATTATCTCCCTTGATATTCAACCTTTCAAAGTCCTCAATGTGCTCCCTAATTGAAGCCATTTGTTTGATATTTATCGTTTGGATAAAGAAGGCATTTTTCTTTGCATCCTCATAATGTGCTATAAATTCCTCTGTAAAAATTGTCCATGTGACTAGTGCTTTATGAGAACAAATTTGTCAATACCATATAAATTTATTGGGCTCTAAATACATATATTCAGTGTGTACCTTTTGTGTGTGTTCCACATCATGTAAATGAAAGTATTTCTCCATCTATAGTATCCATGTTATTAGATCCTTGCAATGAAAATTCATCATATCAATCTTTTGCATGTGGTTTGTCTTTAACCCAAATTTAGAGTCTCTAAAATCACAATTCACATTTCTTTTTTTCTCATCATGTGTTTCATGGAATACCTTGTCGCCACTAGGAAGCATTTCTTGTAGCAACTTTGTCAAACCTTCCTTGAAACCTTCCATTTCTACTTCTAAACCATCCTTCAAAGTTTCCATGTCCTTTTTTATTTTTTCTTCTAAACTATCCACGTCACCATTTAGACCATCCATCTGAGCATTCATCATCACTTCCACGTCATTTTTGGTTACTCTTTGTGAGAGTGAAATTTGTTGCACCTGGTATTGTCATTTTGATATATCATGCTGCATTTCTTCTTTTTTTTCATTCGTCGTAGTAGATATTTATATTGGCTTACTAAGTGCATCCATTTTATTATTTTTAGGCATTTTAGAACCAAATAATGATATCTATGTTTTAATATGCCCTTTGAACCTCTTCAAACTGTATTTTCAAACAAAAGTTATGCAAATTTAAAAAAAAATACACAACTTTTTCTTGCTTTTTGGAGCCCAATATTAAAAATATTTTATCTTTGTAATTTCAGCATCCCAAGGTCTGAAACTCTATCTCGAGGTAGCTTTATGTGCCTTCTTTCGAACCCCGCAATTTAGAATGAAATTGAACTTTTCAAGATAAAGTTATATCAAATATTTCATGATGGCCTGATTATGGATTGGTTCAATATAGAAAAATTGTACAAATTTCCATGTGTAACTCTTTCAACTTTTGCACTAACACTCATCTTCAAGAAGCTAAAATCCATGCACTTTCATCCCATTTTTATGGAACTCAAATCCAATGCTTGAAGAGAAAGTTATGATGATTTTCCCTAGGTGACATGTTTGAAACTGAATTCTATAACATGCAAAGACCCTATATTTTTTGGACAATATGTCTGAAAATATAGCGAAAAAAGACCTAAAATTTTTACACAAAGTTCACGCGATTTATACTCCACATGGAAAAAAATTATTCTTTGGAAGCCTAAAAAAAAATGTTATAACGAAAATACCAAGATGTCTTGTTTGAAGTAGAAAAACCCTAGGATCCAAAGCATTGATACCAAATGTTATGTAACCAGATCACAAGAATAGAGGGAAATATAGATCAATTACTTGAATATAATCCTCTTCAAGGGAGAAACCTCATTTTACATTGCATAAATGAACAATTATTTGATGATTTGAATGAAAATATCTCTTTGGTATATACAAGGGTCTAAGGGGTCAAAATATAACTAGGGCCTACAAAACAATAACAATGCAAAGGCACAATAATAATAATATGGGAGTTGTAATAGTATTATAGGGACATAATAGGGGACACATATTGCACATGTTTGCCACCCCATTTACCCACCATCCCCATCATGCCTAAGGTTGGCTCAGTCCATGGCCATGTGGTGGGATGTGAGAGAAAATGATGGGGAGGAGTATACGCCTCTCCCTATTCTAAATTACTAAGGTGTTGTTAGAGGAACACTTAAGGGAATGGAACAAGCCGCTATGGTTGATGATTTATTGGTGTGAAATGTTTATGAGGCAATAATAAGTTGGACTGAAGTGTTATAATCATGTCAGGATGAGGGGTAATTGTGCTAGGATTCATTCAACCTTTTTTTTCACAACACATTTAGTGTTGTCCATGGTTGGTTGGTTGATTGGGGTGGACATTTTTTTTAGATTTCTAGTGGGTGAGGAAAGAATGGAGGCACACTAGACAAACCAATCCTCCATGACTTTGTCTAGTTAGGTAGCATGGTTTTTGATCGAAATGTTTTATATTCTTCGCGTGAATAACTAATTTGTAAGCTTTAGGAACAATGGACTAGGAGGTGAGATGCTTGTCTCAGGGGTTGAAACCCCCAATTTTTTTTTGGTGATTTCTTACATTTATTTTTGGCACTCGATTTGTGTTTTTGAGAATTTTATGGTATATGGTGGTTCAACCCATGATTTTCTAATTTTGATTAAGGAATTATGTTGTAATTTAATATAGGTTAATGGAGGATAGGCTTTGGATGTTGCAATATCATGTATATTGTAATGAAAATAATGAAAATGATAATAGAGTTAGAGGCGTCAGTGTAAATTATTTTTTAGTTTTCCCAGTTTGGGTTTCCAAGATAAATTGATATGCAATATGTGATTGGCACTGTTTTACTTTTCCATATTATTAAGAATTTGTGGATTATTGTACAAGGTTTAAAAATTATAATATTTCTCATCCCTACACATTTGGTTCCATTTGGATTATGTTTTATGTCAAGGGTGGTTTAGGTACCAATCTTAATTGGATGTTCTCACAGTTGAGGTTTTGGTCTAGGTGGAGAATAAATCTTCATAGGTGGAGGCCAATCCTCACCTCCCTCACTTGGTTCCACTCATGGTTAGTTGTGTTTTTTTATGTTGTGAAGGGTTTTAGTTAGTGAAATTATATAGTATGTCGGGCTAGTTGAGTTGGTGGTGGGAGGAAATGGGAATGAAGTGTTGAGGTTGATAAAGATTCATCTCCAGCTCACCCCACTCACTTGTCCATGGTTATTGGTGAGGCATGGTAAGTTGAAAAATGTACTATGGTATATGTTTGAAAGTAACAAAATAGGAAATGGAAAATTTGAAGGAGGTAGTGTAGGAGATAAGCGTGATTCAATTAATCTTAAAAAACTAACCTTTACAAAATTTCTATTTGATATGATAGTTAATAGACAAATTTTGATGAAAATTTTCCCTTTCATTTATGACTAACTATACTTGTCTTTTATTTATAATATAAATATCTTTACATGTTTTAGCTAAAAAAAGTGTCAAAATAATAAATTAAAGGCAATTAGAAATGCATCATCATAATGTATGTTATAGATAGAGAAATCAAACGTATCATTATTTTAAAAGTACATACAAATAAAAATTTACTAATATTGAAAAAAATAAAATAATAATCCTAAAAAATTAAAAGTCAATTAATTTTACATCATATTACAACATTGTGATATATCATGGAGTAAAACTATATTCATAATAAATCACTATGATACCATATTATTTAATTTATTAACTTTTCATCGGCCACCTTGATAAATAAAAAATATTAATATATTTAATTATTTATTTAATAATATATTATTATTTACTTTTAATTATTTACTATATACGATATTAATTTCATCCTCCACCTTGATAAATAAAAATATTAATATATTTAATTATTTATTTAATGATATATTATTATTTACTTTTAATTATTTAATTAAAAATATATATTATTGCAAATTTAATCTTCCCAGTAATAATTATAAAAGTAACTAATAAATATAAATCTAAATCTAAATTGATTTTAATAATGTTAATTGACTTTTTCATATTTTTGTATATGTATAAAAAGATGATTATTAAATTCTTTTTAATATACAAAACAATATAATATAAAGATGACATGTTATGATGTAACATCCATTTATACTTGATTTTATTTTAGTTTTCTGATTTTTTTAAATATCTATTAACTTTACATTTTTAGATCATTTTAATGATAAAGTAATTAAATATTCTATAATGGAGAACAAACACATATATCAATTAATTTTTTTAAATTCATGTATGTGTTTAATAAACTGATTACTAAACACTTCCAAAACATCTTTAAATATTCTATAATACAAGACAAAACATATTTAAATATTTTATAATGCAAGATAGAGAGATATCAATTAACTTTTTAAAATCTATGTATGTGATTAATAAAGTGATATGATGTAACATCCATTAACATATTTTTTTATAAAAATATGATTATTAAAATCTTCTTGATATACTGAACATTATAACATAAAGATGATCTATTATGTTATGATGTAAAATATAATAATATTTTATTTATTTATTTTTTAAATATCAATTTACTTTTCATTTTTACATATTTTTTATAATGATTTGATTAAATATTCTATAATACATAACAAAGATAAATATCAATTAACTTTTTTAAATTCATGTATGTGTTTAATAAACTGATTACTAAGACATTCTAAAACACAGTTCCAAAACATATTTAAATATTCTATAATACAGGACAAAACATCTTTAAATATTCTATAATGTAAGACAAAGAAAGATATCAATTAATTTTTTAAATTCATGTGTATGCTTAAAAAACTGATTACTAAGCATTTCTAAAAAATCTTTCCTTAAAGTGATTACTAATCAGTTCCAAAAACATCATTTTTTAAATTTTGATTGCTTTTCCGTTTTTATATATGTTAAACATTGAAATGATTAAATATTCTATTTCTATAATACATCACAAAGTGGAATATCAATTGACTTTTTTCATTTCAGGAGATATTTGATAAATTGATTGCTAAGAAAATACAAAATATGGATGGTTACATTTTCATAATATAGTATGATGATGACATATTTTCAATTAAAAAGTATAAAATTTAATTTATAAAATTTGATGGAAACCTCTTTTAGAGTGAAAACAGATTTTATCTCTTGTGGTGCTTGGTAGATCTAAAGTTGAGATGGATCTAGATTGGTATTAACTCTAATCTTACATCTTAATCGTAACTCTAATATTAACTCATACTCATCTCAATAAAATATTTACCATTTGTTACCATCTATTACTTCCCACTATAATTTAATCATGTCTTTACATAAAAAATATAGATAAAAATAAGATTCAAAACTAAACCTTCCCCATATCTTATTCTTTCATGACTTTAATATTGCTTTGAAGCATATGAAAAAGAAAGGGAGACCTAAATTAATTCAATGGGGGATGGATCAATCTAATATAGGTACAACGTACTATGGAGCTTACCTAAGAGGCTCATCCCATATTACACTTAGGGAATGTAAATAAATATACTTCTCAAGAGTCACTTACCACCATATGTTTCCCTTAACACTTTTGTAAGAGTAAAATTTTAAATGTGTAGACTTATTAGTGGTTACTACCCACCAAAATTTATGCAAGTTATTGTGCCTTAGCAATTAATTAATTTATCCATTTCACATATCAATTTATTAGTTACTTCCAAATTAAGACTACTTACTAGTGGTTACTACACACCAAAATTTATGCAAGTCATTGTGCCTTAGCAATTAATCAACTTATCCACTTCACATGTCAATTTATTAGCACTTCCAAAGTAAGACTATAGGATTTGATTGCATGTTAACCTCCATATTTTACCATTCACCAATGTAAGTTATATTTTTTTATATAGTTTTTCACATATTTCTAACATGAGTGGTAGAACAAGCTGTCATACAATACTTGTTTTAATTTATATGGTAAAATGAATATTAATTTATATCTTCTATATAATATATTTTAATGTGATATCTATATTATGATTTTCTTAATTAAGGAAACATGTAAATGTTAAATATTTACTTTTTACAAACATTTATTGTTACACAACTCCCCCTCACTTTATATTATGCTCTCATTTTTTAAATCAACTAACATACACATGTTTATGTTAGTTGCAATAATTTATTATGTTATTAATTTTTAATTTTAAAGCTTTTATTTTTTATTCATTATTTATTATATTTTTAAAAATTAAAATAATAATTATAAAAATAATTATAATGTATAAAAGAATCATGTTAAAGTAAATATTAAAAGTTGCGTACTAGTTTATAATAAGTATGCAGCTTAACAAAACGGACTAAGAGGGATGTTAATTTAACGATTTGGAACTCTTCAGAGGTACTTTTTAAGGAACCCACATGGTTTCTCGTTAATTGGTAATATCTTTATTTATCTAATAAGTCTTCTTGAAATCACATGTTCTTAAGTTACATGGGATTTTATCTTATTATTTTTTAGTCTGGTTTTTATGGTGAGAGGAATTTCTAGTAGTTGTATTTTTTTAGTTTTTAGTCTGGTTTTTATGGTGAGAGGAATTTCTAGTAGTTGTATTTCTTTACCAAGTAGAGTTGTTTGTACATGGAGGATCTATCTCCATCTGGACTTCATTCCATTTGGACTTCATTGGGAGAAACAACAAAAGTATTTAGTGGGAAAAATAAAGCTTTAAAATGAACTTTATTAAAAGTTAATCCAACATGCAAGCATAATTTTGGTTCTCAAGTATATTTCTAGTTTGCTTTCTTTGCTCAATATTGTCTCAGTTATATTTCAATTTATGTTCCCTGTTGGTGTTTTCTCTTTTTAGGAATTGTACTTAGTTCTTATGGCTTTCTCTTGTTGAGGGACTATCTTTCCTTTTAGTTATCCATATTTTAAGATTCCTTGGAATCCCTTATTTGTTGTTTCCATTGTGTCTAGTTTAGAGGGGATTCTTATTTATTTTTTCTTTAGTTATCTCACCACAACATTTTCATTTCGTTTGTTGGGTTTTGATTATTTTGGTTCTCTATCCATCGCTCAACAATCCCCTTTTAACCCTTAGCTCCCTTATTCTTGTTTAGAATTATGTTGATCAATCTAGCTTACTATTCATTTCCCTTTAATGGCCCAGTGCATTTGTTCTATTTCCTCGTTAATATCATTCATGCAAATTAGTTTGGGGCTCATAGCAGGAGAAGAGGCCATCGCCCCCTTCCAACTCTTGAGCCTAATTTTCTGTAGAGTATTCTAGTGCACTATCTATGTGCAATTTACCCCTTCTAAAATTAGAAGAGAGGCACATGATGTAGAATGGGAAGCTATAATAGAGAGAAAATTTATCACAAATGTTGAGGGTGAGGTGGAGCTTGGGCACTAGGTTCCTAATATAGGAAACACAAGAAGTGGATATAAAAGATATATTTAAATTATTGATATATATTAACAATTGATGACCATCATGGGAAAAGTATTAGTTGAGAACTTTGAAACCCAGTATGAAATTAGTCTATATATGGATGAAATGTAGAGGAAGATAAGAAAGTTGATTGAAATGACATTGATTTTAGCTAAAAAAAACTAGAAGAATTGGAGTTTTCTACCTTTGAAGAGGATGGAAAAGTCTCTAATACTATTCAGGTGGATTCACCATCCAAAATGATGCATTTATTTTTCATTTTTGTTGTATATGATAGTAGAAACATGACTACAATTATAGGTGTTATCAACTCTAACTTTTGTAGGAAAGTCTCAAATTGATACAAACGTTATTATCTCTTTTACTATGTTATGAGGTTTAAAATATCTAAATGGACAAAACAATTTCTACTATGCTACTTGTCTAGTTTCCCTAGTGATTAAAACATAAGGTGTTGTGAGCTCTACATTTTCTAGCAAAGTGTCAAATTGGTATAAAATTTATTATCTCTCAAGTTATGTTATTAACTTTAAAATGTTTAAATGGACAGAATAAGTTTTGTTACCAATCTAAGAGCCTAGTTTACGTTGTGGTAGATAAGTAAGAATTATGAAAATAATTTCACTAAGAGGCCTCCAACCTAGTATGGAAGATATCTTGTAACATCTTGTTAATAATTTTGTCTCAAAATAAAACAAAATAAAAATAAAATAAAATAAAACATAGAATTACTAATTGTAATTAATAACTAAACTAGGGTAGATCCATCTTAACTCTAACTCTACAAAGCGCCAAGAGGGAGCAAATCTCTTTAGATGCAAACCCCCTTTAGAGTGAAAAAAGATTTAATCCCTTAAAAAGCTTGGTAGATCCAGAGTTAAGATGAATCCATGATAATAATAATAAGTAAAGATAGAAATTAGATTTATGGTTTGTATACTCTACTACTACGGAATTTGAACTTATAACATTTTATGAGGAAATTTGTATTCCCACTCAAACTTAATATGAAAATAGATTTTTTCATTCACAATTTACTAAACATTAAAAAGGATAAAATAAATAAATATATAATAAGTTTTTTACTTAGAATATATATATATATATATATATATATATATATATATATATATATTCTCATGGAAAAATCATAATTTTCATTAGTATAGAAAATTACATGTTGAAGATGTTAGATAGCATATGAGTTATTAGTGGTCTGGCCACTCTATATGTTGTTGTCTCAAAAATATATGTCAATCCCATCTAAGGGAGACTGCTATGAATAATTACATATGAAAATTCAGTAATATATAGACATAAATATGTTATAATTCAAATATTTACAACAAAATGGTTCCATAAAATACTCAAAAATCATGGCCCCTGGCCCCATCAAAATTTCCCATCAATGAATGGGTGGTGATAATAGTTATATGAGTCCATATCCTGCAATTCATGGATCATCTAGACCCCCCTAGCAGGTGTGTGGCTTCCTTGGATAGCTTATCAAAAATTTGGTTGCATTCGTTGTATATACAATAAGATATGTCAAAATGTGTTCTCAGTCTCAAGGAATCATTCAATATGTGTCATAGTGTGCGTGTGTGAAAAACATATTGTTGATTAAACCATTTAATAATGATCTGTGAATCACCAAAAATATGCAAATTTCCACATGCTTTGACAAGAGAAAAATATAATAAATGCCAGAGAGATATAAGTTCTACAAAGTTATTTGTCCCCCAGCCCAGTCCCATTTGAACCTTGGATTGTGTGTGAGTGATACGAAGGAGTATGCCTTCCCCCACATCCATGTTGTTGTGTCAATCCTTTGAAATAATCCCATGGAATATCATAATAAATGTTTTCCACAATGATGTTTCAAGCGGGTGGATCTCGGGTTTCCTCTAGTAAACTTAGATAATCAGTGAAGGGTAAGGCAGTGATATTGGCCCAGCATGGTAAAATATTTGTTAATGTTATCTTGTTCCATTGTAACCAAATAAACCAACAAACCATAACAGGTAGGTACCGACACTTGTGTGTATGAGTAGTAGCCCACCATTAGTGCCATGCTACCTGAAAATCCTGTCCTAGACAATTATTCTAAATTTGTAATTGTGTAATTACCTCAGTCCAAATGGAAGTGGTGGTTGTGAATTTTAGGAATAAGTGATCACATGTTTACATTTCCTCCTTGCACAATATGCACCAATTCGAGTGATGAAATGTGTGTTTAAGTAGCATGTTTGTTGTAGGAACCTTATTCCGTAGGATGCACCACATGAATAGTTTTGCGTGAGGGGTTGCCTTCAGCTTCTATAATATAGCCCACCACCACTCCATAGCAAGTGGTCTTTGTTCAACAATAATATGCAGGTACCTTTGTTTGGGTGTGTATTTCCCATTTTGTCAGTGTGACCAATTTAGTTCATCCTCCCACTTAGTAATCTGGACATGTGATTCTATCAGAGCTATTATATAGTTTTTCCAATTGACCTCCCACCATGGATGAATATTTAGTGTGATCGTGTTTTTCCATGCTTTCCAGAACATAATAGTATGCTCTAGATCTATAATATGTGCCAAGTTGGTGTGTCCTGAGTCCAATAGATGTCGTATCAGCCCTGGTGGTAGTAAATAATTAGTCCCACAACCAATCTAGGGGTCCATGCCAACCCGAACGGAGCTTCCAATACCAATTTTCCATGTCAATCCATCCCTAACATGGTCGAAAGTGTTGAGGACCGCCCTCTCGACAATAGATATGTAGTTCATGTCCCATGTAGGAAGCCTAATCCAGTCATGCAGATGTAGTGGAGAAATGTATTTCTGATAAATTACATTTGTCCAAAGATTCTTGGATGATAGGACATTCCATCCCAATTTTGCAGCTAGAGCACAACTAAAGAGATCTAGATTCTTCAATTCCCATCCCCCCATTTCTTTGGAAGTGTTATTTTGTCCCATTTGACCCAAAAAAAAGTGTATCCCACTTGTTTTCCCCTCCAGAAAAATCTGGAGCATAATTGTTGTATTCTTTTAATAATTCCCTTTAGTATCCATGCCAAGGACATCTAGTAAACTAGAGTGGCATCCATGACAGGTTTGATGAGAATCAGTCTCCCCACTCTAGAAAACCACCTATGATTCTAGATATTTAATCTTCTTTCAGTTTTCACAACCAACTATACCCAGTCAGAGATCCGATAGTTTGATGGTTTTAACTTGAAGCCCAAGTCTTTGAGTCCCTCCTCAATCTGTAGAGTGATAAATGGGAAGTGTTGAAGTGTTGAATTAATCTCATTTGGGTTGCACCCGAAGGCTGATAGAGTGGATTTATGATTGTTGCATTCCATACCTGTAGTGAAGTAGAATAATATAAATGAACCCACAAAAGTAGTGGGATCCCCTAATGATCCATTCAGAAATACCCTAATGTCGTCTACAAATAGTAGATGAGTGAGGATGAAATTGTTTGTGATATTTATACCCCACTCTCTACCCTATAATCGATTCGGTGAGATAAGGCTACTCAGACCTTCCATGATCATTAGAAATGGTAGAGAGGAAAGTGGTTAACCTTGTATCAGTCCTCCTTCCACATGGAAGAAGGACGATGTTGATCCATTGATAAAAAAAATATATGATACATGAGATATGCATCACATAATCCATTGGATGAATGGTAGAGGAAATCCAAGATGGGTTAATAACGTTTGAATGTAGAGCCAACTGGTGTGATCAAATGCTTTTTCCAAATCAATCTTAAGAATCATTCCTTTAAGGTTCTTGGATTTGATGGAACGAAGGGCTTCATGTGTTCTACTCACTGCTTTGGGAATTTGTCAACGTTCAAGGAATGGAAATTTCTTCGAAGATGTATGCTCAGATAATATGGACTTGAGGTGATTCACTATGATCTTGGCTATTATCTTGTACATACAATTGCAGAGGGATATGGGTCTATATTCTTCAAAGCTCTGTGGGTCATTAGTCTTGGAGATGAGAGTGCTAAATGTAGAGTTGAATACATCATACATTCACCCACTAGTCTGACATTCTTCTATGATTTGTACTAGATCCTGTCCAATCATGTAAAAAACGTAATGTAAAATTGGATCGACCATCCATCTAGTCCATGGATATTATCCTTCTTAAACAACTTCATAGTGGCATCTAATTCCCCAATGGATACCTAATTAAGTATTCCTTCAGCTATATCTTAGTCTTCATATATGGGGAAAAGTCCAGCTACCCTGCTGATATCAACAAGATTTTCATTCAGAGGAGCTTTGAATAATCTTCCAAAGTGTGAAATACCAAGGTTGACCAATTCATGGAAGGTCTTTGCTTGAGTGCCCTCCTCATCCGTAAGTTGGCAGATGGTATTAATAGCTCGATGCCCATTTTCAACATGATGATAGAACTTGGTGTTCTCATCCCCCTCCTTTAACCAAATGGCCCTACTATAGTGTCATCAAGTTTCCTCCCTATCTTTCAAGATCCTATTCTACTTGATCTCAAGTCGGAATTTTTTTCTTTAGCATCAACAGAGATAACCCCTCGACTCTCCGAGCCAGTCAATTGTTCAATTTTTTATTCTATGTCTCTCAATATTTGCTCCTTTTTTATCCTCTTATTCTTTGGCCAATCAATCATTTTTTGTTTTAAGATTACCATTTGATTTGAAAATATCTCGGTGGTTTATAGGCCCAGCTGAGCTGTAATGGATTTCCAATTTTGAGTGATCATATGTATATAACTATCATCTTTAAGCCAAGTAGAATTGAACCTGAATGGTGCATTGGGTTTTTGTTCACCACCTGCAATCTCTAGATAAATGGGAAGGTCATTCGACAACCCCCTCTAATCCCATCCATTAACGATAAAGGCGCAATTGATCCAATAAAGTCTCCTTAATCCAAAAAGTATCCAATCTTGTAGCTAGCATAACATCCTTGGTCCTCCGATTTTGCCAAGCAGGTTCTAAGCAGGGCATGGGTATATCAATCAACTGGTGATCCTCGAGTAGGGACAAGATCCCATCCTATTTTCAGTCAATATCAGTATTCATTCCCAAGATTTAGCATGTCCAAGAGATAAGTTGAGATCCCCCCCATAATGATTTTCTCAGCTTTAAAGTAGTCAAAAACAAGTAATTGTTGCCAGAAAGTGTTCCTGTTGATACAAGGTCCATAGATATTAATAATCCTCAGCTCCATTCCAATCTCTGATGAGTATACATTAGCTCTGATTAACCTACCCCCCCAAGGAGTTTAATATTCTTATGGATCTGGGGTCAAAACCTAATAACAAACCACTAGATCACACTCGAGCATCTAGTGTAATGAAGTGCCATATAGGTAGCATAACCTCAAGGATGGGAGTAATTTGTTTTCTAGTCACAAGTGTCTCCTGTAAAAATATAATGTTAACCGATTCCAATTCCAGCATCCGACGAAAGTCTAATTTCTTAGCAGGGCCAGCCAACCCCCAACAGTTATAGGAGATCCACTTTATGGAGAACCAAGGGGGGCGATAAATGCTCTAAGGACTAGATCAATGGGTTTTTTCCACCCTTTAGCCACATCTAGTCTTGCCTAGAGAAAGGATTTAGAGATGTTGGATTTTCAACCACGGGGCAGCCTTGGAGTGTGCAGTTAAGGGAGTAATACCAGTTCCACTACCATCCCTCGGGTATATGCGACACAAAGACCGAAGGTTATAACAGTGTCCCATACTGGATTCAATGGAAGTCTTCACACGGGAGATTGAATCTAGTATCCTAATGATGGTAGGAGTGGGGGAAAAATAGGTGTTGATGGGAACAATGTACATAAAACAGAGGGAGTACATTGTACATGACTAACATGGAAAAATGAAGTGCATGGAGAGTAAGCAGATGAAAATAACTCAAGAGATGGAGGGTTCGAGATGGTACCCGCAACAGAGGCAGTCATCGCTGCAGCCACACATGATCTAGTGATACGTGGGGATGGGGGACAAATCTGCTCCTTCCGAGTGTTAATGCCATGAGGTGTTGTTGATGCCTCGAAAATCGCTGCAACAACATTGGGGGATAACCACCCGGTCCGGACCTTAAAGCAGCTCCTTTTCCGTTTGGTGTGGTGGCTCCGACTGTTCAACTAGGTCCAGTTACCTTCTCCCTATTGCTATTGGTTTATAATGTATCTTTAACTACCAATAGACAGGGACATCAAATCACTTCTTCTTGCTGATCAGGAAAGAGAATGACCCTTAAGCTGATTTGGGTTCAGCCAAGCCACAGCTAAAGTTTTTCCTCTTTGACGAGAGGACTTAAAAGAATGTAGAATTTACTCTAAATGCAAGCTTATTCTATGATGCAAGCAAAATAAACTAATCTAAATCGTATCTTAATTAGGCATATAGAGATCTAACCCAACTAAGAGCAAGATAATTAAAGTATTGGGATTTACATATGTCTCGTTTATAATGAATATCAAGTTAATGAAGTAGTTCAATTAACTGATATTATGGTTACCAAAACACATCCCATTGAGACCTCTTAACTGAAATAATAAACCAACAACATTCAAGAAGTAGTTCATAAAAATGATATTAATTATCAAATCAGTAAATCCAATAATTGAATAATGATATGTGGAAATAGTTCACAACACATTACCATTCAATAAATCAGTTTTATAAGACAAATTTCTGAGTAAATAGTTACTCAGAAATCATATTTTAATTCATAAGAACAGAGATACCTAATAACAAGATTGAGACAAATTACCCATATTGACAATAGTGCACAAACATGAATAAAATGAGACATTCCTGTTACCATAAAAATGAAACTGATATTTGAAACAGTAGTATTAAAAATACCAATTTATTGCATCCATTTCTCTGATCTTGGTCTCCAACAGTCCTTTACATTGCTTGAACTTCTGCCTTCAAAGCTAAAGCCACAATAGTGAAAACTCTGCCCCTCATACATAATTCAAGATACAAAAGAAAAATCTTCAATAATCCCCAGATCTGAGATTTTCTCTCCTCTCTCCTACAATTCTAAATTCCTATTACAGTAGTGCTTTTAGAAGTCTAGCATTGCAGAGGAGAGCAGCCCTTTATTACATTCTGCAATCTATTACTTATACTATCTGTGAAGGAATTCTTGAGAGGAAAGTTTGGTGAAGAGAAATCTGCTAAATCCAATTGCTGGAGCATTCTCATTGATTGAGATCCTTTTCTCCATATTTCTTCCACTGTTTTCCTGCAAAAAGAAATCAAAATAAATTAAAATGGAACAATAAAATCAATATGGCATTGCTGGCATTTAAATCAAATCCAATCAAATTCTATAAAATATAAATTCTCTATTGATGCCTGGGATGATTTAATTGGCCAAGAATATCATTGACGAGTGAATCTGCAATTAGAAGAGGCCTCGACCAATGAAAATAAAACTCAGAAAAATGATTTTGTTTTCAAAATTCGGAACTTGATCTTCTGCCTGATTTTTGACCCAATAAATGACCAAATCTGTCAATGAAATATCCTCATAAATATTCTTCTTGATTTTATCTTTCCAATGAGCCGTCCTGAGCCTCATTTGGCCAAGTATAACTCAATTTATGAGCCTCCAAAGTTGATGGATCAAATCTGGCATGAATCTGGAAATTCTGTTGCTGGGCTAAAAAATCAAAATTCTCATTAAAAATTAAATCCTAAATTAGAATTCTAATTAATTCTAAATTAATTGTTAATTATAAACTAAACTAATTATTAATAACCTATTTATTAATCTAACTAACTGATATCTAATTAACGATTTATAAACAAATTTAATCTAATTAAAAAAACTAATCAATATTAATCTAAATGATATTTAAATTTTAATTAAATTAATAAAATATTACATATTATTAATTAATTTAATTAATATAATATATTACATGTTATTAATTAATTTAATTAATACAATATATTACATATAACATATTAATATATAAACTAATATTAAAAATATACTAACCTACACTATTTTTTATTTATTCCACTCATACGTATGAGTGATTTTAGAAATTCAAACGAATATAAAACCTAAAGCATGCCTTTTGTTTTAATGCCCCATGCCTCATGCTTTATCGCCGATCGGGGAAGTAAGGGTATCGGGGTTCTTAAATATGTTACAATGTCAAAGTCCCCGATGCGATATCGCATCGGGGCATCGGGGGATGGTATGTATTAAAATAGTTATGCTTTAATGCCCCTTTGCTTAATGCAACATAGCTTGGCTTATCGGATCGGGGAATGAGGGTATGGGTCCAAACGTGTTACAATGCCAAAGTCCCCGATGCGATATCGGCAATCGGCGTCGGGAGGGTATGAGTCCATCGGGGTTTTAGAAACATGTCATTTGAAAGCTCCCGATGCGATTAAAACTTCCGATGCGATTAAAATCATTTTTTTATTTTATATTTTTTATATATTAAATTTTAATTTAATTAAATTAATTATATTTTAAATAATAATTAATTTAATTAATTTAAGATTTAATATTAAAGATTAATTTTTTTATTTTGGTTTATTTTATAAACTACAACTATTTTTAATAAAATGAAAAATAAATTATAGCCACTTTGAAATTATGATTTTTCGAGATTAATAATTTATTGGAGTAAATTACTAAAATCCGGTTGCTTCATGATTTGGTTATATGGAAAAATGTTAGTAAAAACTCACTACGGGTTAATATTTAAACTGAATGCATTATTGAACTAATTTATTTACAAAATGCAATATTGTACATTTTACACATTTTTTTAACCCAGGCTACATAAATAATCAGACATTCAAAGGAGTGCCATTTTCAAACCAGTTGACCAAATGAGGCGAAACAAGCGTCAATGTGAAGCTTATAGAAAATCGATTCTAACAAGGCAATCAAAACAAGAATCCAAAGAAAACTAAAAATTAACAAAAGCGTAGGGCAATCAACTAAATAAAAATCTAAAAAGGTGTTTAGCCAAAATTTTTATAGAAAGGGTCCCCATTATTTGAAGTGAATAAGTCAAAAATGGGGGGCTTGTGTTTTTACCACAACAGGTGTCTGAGAGTCCAACAATTGATCATCTTCATAAGTAACTGGTGCCCTCCCATGCCAATGAGGAACAATCTTTGTAGTAGCTTGTTCTAGTCATACAACCAAAGGAGAGCTAGATGCATGTAGGGGATAATATTGGTAAATATTTGTGACCTTGTGACATCTCCTGCATTTGGTAAGGAACCCACTAATAGTCCAAAATTTGTACCCTACATGTGTCCCTCCAATGCAGCTGCATACTCTCCTCCAGACCTTCCCTGGGGTCAAGGAAAACAAGGATGAGATCCAAGAACATATTCCCAGTCAACATATGAGACTTGTCATAATCTACGTATATGCCGAGGGAATTCCCAATCTGCTTGAAAATGTCTTCTAACTAGAAGTGTAGTGGGAGACAAGTAAATATGACCCAAATTGGTATAGTCCCAAGGTGTTCTTGATCAGGATAAAAAAATGGAGATCCATCATTTAAGGAGAACCAGAGCCAATTCAATGTGCCAGTGTTTTAATGAAACCCAAGGTATAAACTCAGGCCGTTGAAATTGCAAAGTTAACCATCCACAAGAGAAGGTAACCATTGATGGAAATTTAGTGAGAACCTATACCCATATCTCCAACACCAATTACTTTAATCATGCAGCCGAATATGCCCTACCCCAAACACTGCCAACTAGAACACGTTCGGAGGTATCCAAAACTTCCCCCATTTGAATGTTGACTTCAAATATAAGAGATATCTTCTTATTTCCCACCTTCACCCCTTTGGATTGCTTGGTAGGATGCCCTAGATGATTTGGGGGTGGTATAGTCTGTTGAGAGTGAGATGGGATCATGTCGGCCTCTAAGCTAGGGTTCCTAGTTAGACCCAGATGGGGAGTAGATGAATTTTCAAATCAAGCAAAGGTGGGAGGGTCTAGAATGGGGGGGCAGAGGGGGCAGCAGGGTCCAATGGAAGGGATGGATGGAAGTGCAGAGCCTAAGGGAGAGGGATGTGAGAAGATTCTGGCAGAAAAGACGTAGTGGAGTTCAAAGGGTATGGGGGTCCTCGTGGGTTCAGAGAGGATGAGATAAAATAGAGTGAGGTCAGAGAGAGCAAGGGGAGGTCAGAGCCTAGTAGGAAATCCACCACATCAGAGCACCCAGAAAATGACAAAGTGGAGGACGATATCCTAGGCGAAGGATGAGAATGTTGTGTCGAAATGGTGAAGGTAGGATATTCTGACACCAAGTAAACCCCAAGAGCACCATCTAGGGTTTAGGGAATGTCCAACGAGATGTTCGAGGAGGTGACCAGTAGTTGCAAAGAGAAAATAGAATAGTTGGGATCCAGTTCGAAAGGAACCTCAAGTAATCAACAATGTCACCCTACATGCTAACCAACAGCAGAATAATAACCGTCCTGAGAAATTTCCTAGCTAAGAAATTTCGGGTCAATGAGGTGTACAGTGTAGGTTGTTGTGAATGGACCAGATGGTCTACAAACAAAAGTGGTCAGCCAAAATGCGAGAGAGTAAACACCTGTGAAGGTGAGTTGCACACAGTTACATCGCCTGACCAGGCCGATGGCCAGGCCATCATTGTCGAAATTCTCCAACCCTAGACCATAGTTTTTTGTTCGTTGCCCTACATGTTTTTCACTTCCTTCTCCAATATGGAAGTATTACAATGCTTTTATATATATATATATATATATATATATATATATATATATATATATATATATATATATATATATATATCTATAGATATAGATATATATATATATATTAAAAAAAAATAGTTTTTTTATAGTTATAATTTTTTTCAACTTCTTATCTTTAAATAAATTTTGTAATATTCAAATTTTCTATATTTATATTTTTTCCATTTAATTCATTAATTTATGAATATAATATAGCTAGTATGACATTATAAATACATTTCAAACCTATCAAAATAATTACTCGAAAGAGATGTTGATGGGTGGGGACATGTGTTGCACATGCCTTCCATTCCCATTTACCCACCACCCCCATCATGCCTAAGGTTGGCTCAGTCCTTGGCCACGTGGTGGGATTTGAGAGAAAATGATAAGGAAGAGTATGAGCCTCTCTTCAGTATGAATTGGTAAGATGTTATTAGAGAAAGGTTTAAGGGAATGACCACCATTGATGATGATTTTCTAATGTACAATGTTTATGAAGCAAGAAAAAGTGGGACTCGAGTGTTGACATCATGTCAAGGAGAAGGATAATTGTGGTAGGATTCATTAAAGCTCCTTTATCATAGTAGTTTTAGTGTTCCCCATGGTTGGTATATGAGTTGAATGGACACTTTATTGAGGTCTCTAGTGGGAGTGGAACCAATGGAGGCACATTGGACAAGTCATCCTTCCATGACTCTCTCTAGCTAGATAGCATGGATTTTGTTCAATATGTGTTATATTATTTACATAACTAATCCAACATGTAGAAATTAATGAGAAAATTCAAAAATTGTCATGAAATTACTAAATCATAGGACTCGCAGCTACTCTACTAACCTTTGGAACTTAATTTAATATCTTGAACACAAATCATAGACATGCAAAGGGAAAAATCACACATGCATAGATATTTATATAGGGGAAAACAACTTCTCAAAACCCCTTCCTATCTATATTTATTTAATCATAGTATAAACATGAAATACATATGTTTTCTCAAGCTTGAACACACCTAAAATTGTATAGTTTATCCTTCTGCTTAACCGACTGAATTTGGACAAAACTTAGCCAATTTTCAATCCCTCCATGATCTTATTTCCTTGCACTATTCCTTGAGGAAATTATATCATATTATTTAGGAAATTCCCTCTATTGAATTGCATAATTCCTGTAGGTCCTTCCTCTGACTACACGCACCACCTGTAGACATTGGAATAGTCTACAACTAATTGTACATTGCCTTGGAATCTCCATCTCAACTGGGTAACTCGAATTCTATGAATGCAACAAATATTTTGGATTGATTGATCAGTTAACTTGTTAATCACTGAGTGTGTTTGATGTTCCACTTCCACAACTTGACCTGCACTAGTTCCTCTAACAATTAAAACTAGTTTAACTTACAATAACTCAATTTAATTGAAATAGGTTGCTACAAATTAGAAATCATTCATACTAAACTGAACTTAAGCTTACCCAAATTGAATTAACTAAGTTAACTAAGTGACAAGTTCTATGTCACCCAAGTTAATTACCTCCAAGATTTCTGTTGCAATAGAAATTCAAATTCTCTAGTTTGACCAAGGTAAAGTAAAATTGAGATTTTCTTGCTGCATTTGCAACACTCCCTTTCAGTAAGAAAGGGATTATCAACCACCCTAATCATCCACCTGTGGAACTCAAGGTTCCCTCTTGAAAAGGACTATGTCAAAATTTTAGCATCTCATTCCTCCGTCAGAATATATTGCAATAATATATGTCAAAATTTTAGCATCTCATTCCTCCATCAGAATATATTACAACAATATAATCTTCCTTTGCAGAAAATCCTGTAAATGGTGATATTGGATATCAATATTCTTGGATTGATTGTGAAAAACATGATTTTTAGATATTTTAATGCAACTCTGATTATCACAGTACATGACAGTTGGATCCATCATCTGACCAAACAATTCAACAAGTATCTTCCTCATCTAGATCACCTCACATGTTGTTTGACTTGCAACCATGTATTCTACTTTTTCCAAACTAAGTGCCACAAATATTTTCTTCCCACTATACCAAGAAAACACTATGGACCCAACACTAAAAATTTCACCTAATGTACTCTTTCAGTCTGATGTACTTCCCACCCATTTTGCATTTGTGAAGCCACATAACTTCACTCCCTTTGTCTATTTGTACCATAGTCCAAACTAGTTAGTTCCTCTAAGGTATCGTTCATCATGCTTAGATTCTCTCCAAAATAGGTTTTTTGGCCTAACCATAGCATGACTTAGTTGATTGACTACATAACACATAACTGGTCTTCTGTTCACAAGATACATGAGTTAACCCACCAATTGTTGATAAACAATGGCATTCACTTCGTCACTTGAATTAGCATCCTCTTTCCTCTAGTTGGTAGCTCAAGGAGTCTCCATGGGTTTGCATCTGTCCATGAAAAACTTTTGCGGTATCTTGTTGGCATACTTTCCTTGAGAGATAAACATTTCCCCATCACCTTGCCATATTTCCAATCTGAGGAAGTAGTGCATGAGAGCCATTTCTTTCATTTCAAACTCTCTTGCAAGGTCCTCCTAACAAGATATGATCATCTCCTCATCACCAGTAAAAATCAGGTCATCAACATATAAGAAAATAATAAAAAATTTACCTTCAACAATAATATGATAGAGGTTTACATCTGCTTCATGTTTGGTGAAGCCTAAACCAGTGAGATAATTACTAATCCTGGTGTACCAAGAACGGGGTGGTTGCTTGAGTCCATACAATTCTCACTTGAGTCTACACACATGAGACTCTCAATCAAAAGTCTTAAATACTTCCGGTTACTCGATATACACCTTCTCCTCAAGATCTCCAACGAGGAATGTTGTTTCCACATCCATCTGGTCGATCTTACACCCCATCTGTGCAGCTAGAGAAAGGATTGATTTAATGGATTAGTACCATGATATGGGGGAAAATGTATCCTCATAGTCAATCCCCTCAACATGTGAGTACCCCCTAGCCAAAAAAATTCCCTTGTAATTTTCTATGCTTCCGTCTGCTACATGCTTCACCATGAGGATCCGTCTTGAATTAATAAATTATTTGTCTATTGGCCTTGGGACGATTTACCAAACATTGTTATTTAAAATGGATGCATAATCCTCCACCATTGCATCAACCCATATATGTTTCTCTACTTATTCCTCGAAAGAGGATGGTTTAGTCTCTACTAGCTCAATCATTAGAGCTATGTAGCCATTGTATTGATATGGTGACCTTCTATACCTGCATTGACTTGAATGTGAACCCACATTTTCCCTTGCCTAATACACAAGTCTCTCAACTTCCTTGGTCCTTTTTATGCCTTCTCTGGATGGGTATGATTGAGTTGTTGTCTCCACTCATTGCTACACAACATCCTCAGGCTTCTCTTTTGGAAGTAAAATCTCCTCCTCTTGTGGGACATGAAGCTATCTCTCAAGAGATCACCACATTGATTTGTATTTATGGAATTTTACATCCCTTTGCACAACTTTTATTGTGAGGGATGGAAATTACAAATAGTAGTTTGTCTAAAGGGTATTGACAGTTTTACTGGATATTATTGTAAATTGTATGGCTATGTCTGCAAGTTGTAGAGGATTGATATTATCCTTATGTTTTATCAAACACTTATTAATGAAGTTGTTATGTTTTTTTGTGTTGTAAAAGGTACAAACAATAGTTCTGGGGTGTTTCTGTATAACCCACAAATACCCCAATTAAAGCTATCGACTCTGGCTTCTTCCCTTATTATTTAGAGACATGACAGTAAATAAAGGCTCCAAAAATCCTCAAGTGTGACAAATCCGGCTTCCTCCCCTTCAAATGCTCCTCCGGTGTAATCATGCCAAGAATCTGATGAGGATTCATGTTCTACAAATAGATTGTTGTGTTTCATGCTTCATCCCACAAGTGCAGAGTAGACTTTGGTCATGCAACATCGCCCCTGCTGCTCTCAAAATGCTATGGTTCTTCCTCTCAGACACCCCATTCTGCAGTGGGTTGTGGGATGCTGTCAACTCTCGTCGAATGTCTTATTTTACAAAGAAACTTTCATAATCATTTGACATGTACTCACCTCCATTATCACTCCTAAAATCCTTCACCTTCTTGCCAGTTTCTTTCTCAACCAGTGCTTTGAACTCTATGAACTTGGAGAAAGTCTCATCCTTCTTTTGCATGAATAAGATCCAACACTTCTGTGACAATTCGTGAATAGAAATGAAAAGATGTTTGGGCCTTATAGTGGAGGCTATCGGGAAAGGACCACAGACATTAGAGTCGATCCTTTCAAGGACTGCATGTGCTATGTTGTTTTGATCATGGAAAGTGGCTTTTGTGTACTTCCCCAAGGTACACCCATTGCATGTGTCATGCTTCTCTAGTGCTCCTTTAGTGAGGCTTGTGGTTATATTTTGCATGATCTTCAAAGTGTCGTGATGAAAATGGATAGGTATTCTATTCCAAAGTTCACATGCATCGTGGCTCTACACCTTCTCCACCTTTGTGCCCAATGCAACAAAATCCTCCACATATATCATGTACATGTAATTCACATGAGCCTCGATCTACTTCACCTGTCCTGTGGCTATGTGTCTCAGGAATGATTTTCTTATGTTGAAGATCACATCATAACCGTGGTCTTCCAAAATTGCAACATAGACGATATTTGTCATTAGACCAGGAACAAGCATCACATCCTTGAGTCTAAGAGGGGAGCCTGAATCCCTCTGGAAGGTGACTGTACCAATCTTGCCTATGGTGTACCTTCCAGCATCTCCCATCTCAATGTGCATATGGAGATATTTCTCTTCTAAATCATTAAAAATTATCTATTCACCATCATATGGAATGAGGCACTATTGTCCAAGTACCACATGCTCCACTGTGTTGGCCATGCATGCAATGAGAGTAAAGTCAAATTAAAAATTTGAAGCCAAAGTTTCACCTATTTCTCCTCCTAAGGTCTTCTCGCTTTTCTTCTTGTGTGGACACTTCATGTCATAGTTCCCATATTCATGACAATGAAATCCTTGATATTCGTCAAGTCTTTCTTCTTGCCTCCTTGACTAGATTATGCTTTGGATTGGGATTTCTTCCTTTTCCCCTTCTTTGCCTTTCTATCCAAGGCACATTTTTCTTCATCCTTGCCCTTTGATTAAGTCTCATCTCTGGTATTCCACCTTATTTCCTCTTTTACCAAATTGGACCATAGGTGTTCCCAATTTGGTAGTTTCTCCCACCCATTCACTAAATCTTGGTAGTTGTACGAGCTCTTGGGAATACCTAGAAGGGCTAGGATTACAAAATCATCCTCTACAATACTAAAACAAACTTAACCAAGTTCATCATGACATTATGTGAACCTGCTTAGGTACAATAGAATAGTCTCATTCTTCGGTATCCTGATATTTTGAAGTTTATCCTTGAGTGCCAACTTCCTATGGTCACTACTATTATGGAATAAATATGTTAGTTCTTGCAACACTGCATACATACTATCTTTCCCATGAATATTTGAGACAATATGGTCTCGTACTCACTCCAATATGATTACCCTCACCTTGGCTACACATTTCTTCCATTCTTCTAGATCATGAGCACCATATGTGGTTGGTTTCAGGATATCATTATCAATGAATTCCTTCATTCCATTATCTTCCAGAACTACCTCCATGTGGTCTTTCCAAGTAACATAATTCAAGCTTCCATCAAGGGCATACTCGAGTCTTAGTCCATAGAAATTCATCCTTCTAGCTATGAAGAATTGATACTATAAATCCAATCATCCTGGAAGGAAAACTTCAAAATGTCTTCTCCATAGTGAATCCTTCTTTGATACCATGTAGAAATTAATATTCGAAACTCCTCATGAAATTTACTAAATCAAAAGAGTCAAAGCTACTCTACTGATCTGCGCAAGTTAATGCACCATCTAGAACACAAATCATAGACATGGAAAAGGAAACATCATACATGCACAAATATTTATCTAGGGGAAAGAAACTGCTCAAAACCATTTCATATATGTATTGCATTAATTAGCGAATAGAGATGAAATACACATTCTTTCTCAAGCCTAAGTACACCCTACAAGTGTATAGTCTATCCCTCTACTTGACTAAGTTTCCTTTCCAAACACTTAGCAAATTTTCAGGCCCTCCAACCTCTTATTTCCTTGCACTTTTATTTGAGTAAATTAGCCCCTACTATTTATGAAAATCCCTCTATTGAATTGTGCAATTTCTCTAGGTCCTTCTTCTGACTCCATGCACCACTACACATTGCAATAGACTACAACTGCCAATACACTGCTTTGGAATCTCCATCTCAACTGCGTAACTCGATTTATCTACATGTAACAATTACATTGGGATGATTGGTTAGTTAATTGGTTAATCATTGAGTGTGGTTGAAGTTCCACTTCCACAACTTGACCTCCACTAGTTCTTTTAATAATTCGAACTAGTTTAACTAACAATAGCTCAATTTAACTGAAATACAAGGCTACAAATTAGATATCAATCAGACTAAATTGAACACAATATTCCTCAACTCAAATTAACTAGGTAAATTGAGTGACAAGCACCATGTCACCTCAATTAACTACCTCCAAGGTTTCTGCTGAAATAGAGATTCAAATTTTCTCTAGTTTGACCAAGCTAAAGTCACACTGAGATTTTCTTGATGCATTTTCAACACAACATGCAATTTGTATGCACTGAAAAAAATGTGTTAGCGGTTGGGATGATATTCAAAGACGGGTGAAGCCCCCAAATTCTATTTTTAGGTGATGTTTTACATTTTTTTGAAGAGGATTTCTTCTTTTGAAAATTTTATGGTGTATGGTGGTTGAAACAATAGTTTTCCAATTTTTGTTAACCAATTAATGTTGAAACATAATCCATGTTAGTGGATTAGATGTTTTGTATGTTTCAAATTCATGTCTATTGTATTCCAAACAATGAAAGTGATAGCAAAATTAGAGCTGTGGCTATAAACAATTTGCTAGTTTTCCTAGTTTTATTTTATAATATAAAGCAATATGGAATATGTGATTGACATTACTTTACTTTTCTATATTATTGAGAATTTGTGCATTATTGTACAATCAATTTAACATATAATTTTCCTCATCCTTACACACTCTATTACGTTTTTCTTATGTGTTTGGTCAAGGATGTGCTTGGTGGGTATTGATCTTAATTGGGTTCTCTCTCTGAATTAAGGTTTTGATCTAGGTGGAAAGAAGCTTTGGTGGGTGGACACCAATACTCACTTCCCTTACTTGGTTTCACCCACAGTTAATGTTGTTTTCTTATCTTGCAAATGATTTTAGTTAGTGTGTGAGCCTAGTTGAGTTCGTAGTGGGTGGAAATGTGAATGAAGAGTGGAGGTTGATAAAGATTCTTTTATGATTCACTCCACCCACTTTTCCATGACTATTGTTGAGGCATAGGAAGCTGAAAACTATACCATGATATATGCTTAGAAGTAACTAAATAGGAAATGGAACACTTAGAGAAAGCAATGTACAAAATAAAGGTGATTCGATTAATTATAAACAACTAATGTCTACAAAAATTTCTTTTGATACAAAAATTAGTAGACAAATTTTGATGAAAATTTTCAATTATGACCATCATCTATAACTAACTATACTTCATTTTCATTTATAGCATGAATATCCTTATATATTTTACCTAAAGAGTTTATCAAAATATCTAATTTAAAATCAATAAACATTAAATAATAATCATAATATATCTTATATATGAAATAATCAACCATATGATTAATTTGAAAGTAATTATAAATGAAAAATAATTAATATTGAAAAGATAAAATAATAAATATGTATACTTAAAATTTAATTAATATTATGCCATTATGACATATCAGAAAGTAAAATAGTCTTCAATATCATATCAAATAAATTTTCATCCTTCACTTTGATAAATCCTAAATAACAATATATTAAATTATTTCATTTTAATAATATATTGTTAGTTGTAATTGATTTCCGGGATCCATCCCATTCATGTTGATATTAAATCGACGTTTTTGAACCTACGAATGATGTTCATCATAAAATATTTTTATTAACTTTTATTTATTTAACTAAAAAAATCTCATTATAAATTTAATCTATTCATTAATTTAATATTCATAAACAAATTTAATAAATATAAATCTAGTATTTCCATATATTTTTTATTTTTACATGATAAGGTGTCTCCCTCTGGGAAGAACTCCCCCAGCTTGCACTATAAGCCTCTTTGCACTGTCATATCTAATGTTAGATGATTGAAAGTTTTTCCACCATTAGATCCCTTAACTTTAACTGTCAACCAAATCTTGATTTTTGCATTGTGCGACTGTTACTCATTAATCTTTAATATAACCCATTACATATTGCAAGTACCTTTATAGGCCCCAAATATTTCGAAGTGCATATGAAATTTGAAGAAATCGTAAGGAATCCTGGTCCATGGCGTTGGGATGCTCCTTTTACTTCATCTCTAGACCCTAGTTTAGATGCTGCTATTGGCTCTCCATCTGCTATTGCTAGCATTGGATCTCAATCTGCATTCGGATCTATTTTCACTGGAATAAATGGAACTGGAATTTCTTCCTCTATTGATGAAACTAGTGCTTTCACCTTGGTTGTCACCTTTTCTCCCTTCTCCTGGAATCCTATAAATATATGTCTCAAGATCTAAATATACTAACTATGGGACTGGAACAAGCTAGGGAAAAGGAAGGGAAGCTAGAATTGGTCAAAATCCAACTCAGTATCAATCTAAGGTATGGATATCAATCTAAATCAAGAGTACCTATTATTTGATTAAGGAAAAATAACATTTCATTGGTTAGCACATGATGCACCTTGTATTCATTTTCTATTGATTCGGGCAGTGGAGTATTCAATTCTGTTCCATCATAGTTTGATCAAGAAACTCTATTTATACAAATTAAGAAATGTTAATAAAGAGAGGGTACGAATTTCTCCATCCCCTCTTGGCTTGTCAATATTTCCTCCCATGATTTTTGGATTCACTCCCCATCCCCTTGCATGCGTCACAACTTTACGCAAACCTTTCATTCATTTATTTATGCCTGAGTTGTATGCAAAGACTATCCTATCTCCTTGGTCTAGTTACACCCTAGCTCTCCCATTCACATCAACATTTACCTGCATAGTGTGTGCTCTAAATTATCCTTAACCTTTCTTTCTATAGCTATGGAGGTTTCTTCCTATAGCTAAGGAGGTTTCTTCCCAGACCAATGAAACATTCTGGCATATAGCTAGGGAGGTGTACCAATGAACCAAAGTTCATGAAAGGACATCAATCAAGGTGAAACTCTCTTTCTACAACTACGGAGGTTTATTCCTATAGCTAAGGAGGTTTATTCCTGGACCAATGAACCAATCCGACATACAGTTAGGGAGGCATACCAATGAACTAGAGATCAAGTAAGGTCATCATTGAAGTTCATTAAGTTCTAGGTTCCCTACCCGGTGGGAAACGATATCTATGGATTATATTAATTCAATCGTAAAAGCATATTTATCATAGTTCGTCCCCCCGTCCATCGAACAATGATCTCCACATCATTTTATTTCTTCCTTCAATCATAAAAGTCATAACTGGTGATCGCCCATGACTTTCAATCGCTCATTTGGAATCCATCTATTTCAATCTCACAGACTTCATCCATTCCAGCATTTATCCCTTCCTGGTGACCACTCTATTTCTTGTTTATTCCTGGCTATTGGTTGGTAGTCCCGAGTATTGGTATATATTCCTGAAGAGAGTTGTTAATCTACTGGCCTTCTATTGGTTAACCAAACAAAGGTCCTAGAAAAGTTGTAAGTTCTCACCAACCCATTCAAATATCCCTCCGGGTTTGACATTCATTCCTAAGGTAGTTCTTAGGATCCAATCAACAGAATTTAGTAGTTGTCCAAACTGTCCAACATAAAGGTAATCATGTAGCCTTTCCCAGGTCCTCCCTAAAAGCAAGGCACAGAGTGGTGAAAGATAGTTCCATGAGCTTTTTTTTGTTTTTTTTAATCGACGGAAGCATTCACCTTAAAATAGTGAATACCTCATCTATATCAAGTATATTATATCATAGTGTGTGAGTGACATTATAAAAAATATTTGTAATGAATCTTAATGCAAATTATATATCTATATATATATATATATATATATATATATATATATATATATATATATATATATATATATATATATATATATATATATATATATATATATATATATATATATATATATATATATATATATATATATATATATATATATATTTGTCTTAAGAAAGTGAGATGAAACATTTTTATATAGATGTTCACATATAATAATGTATTGAAAATCAAACTTAAATAAGTTCTAATGTTATAAAAAAAAAATGAAATTGACCTCTGAATTGTTTTGCCTTAGCATGGAACATCACTTTACTTGACTTTATTTTATCCTTAAGATCATTAAGCTCAGCTTTAAAGTGCAACTTATTAGCCATGTTAGTCTAAATCTTATAGTCCAATGTTGGATTGACTTAGTACATTGGGGGATTCAATTTCAAAATTACATTATGAAAACATGTACAAGTCATGAGATTCATAGCTATTTGTAACTACTAATTTACGTTTCCTTAGCATAGACTCACATGAAATAAAAACTCCATAGATTGACCATTTTAGACATTAGAAGGAATATTATTCAATTTTGTTACAAGAATGATGAATGGTCTAGGTGGATATTGGTGGCCACCCACCTATCCCACCTAGACTTCTAGTTAACTTCATTTGTTTCCTTGTTTGTTTTAACATTTACTATTTTTAGTAGTTTTTTGGGTCTTGAACTTCCTGAGCAGTTTTGACCCCTAAATGATGTTTTTTTTAGGTCTGCAACTAGCCCATAGCCAAAGGAAGGGGTTTTTGAAAAATCTTGTAGTACTCAGAGAGACCTTTCTAACAAGGTATCTTACATGCCAAACAGAGAAAATATGACGAAGTTATGACCTTGGGAAGTTGGTTGCCCAACTAACCCTAATGAGGCCCACAAGCTCTTGGCGTTACATATCCTGAGGTTAGGGTTTTGGTTGTTTAGGGTTTCTTCGTGTTTTTAAATAATAAATATGCCCTTGAGCCTCATTGTAACACATTTTAGAGGCATGTAGCCACCACATATCTTCTCAGAGATAAGCTACCATCACTAGAGCTAGTTTTATTTCCATTTTATTTGTAAGCATATTTCAATATTTGATATTAATGAAATGAAGTGTTATTTCTGTTGCATCTTTGTATTTATGGTTATATCTATAACTTGTTGAATTCCTGTCTATATTCAAATCAGTGATATCAGAGTGGTCTCCTCTTTCTCTTTTTTCTCTGCATGTCCCCAACGAGGTTGGGATATAAGAAGTTAGGGCTTGAACTAGTCGAACCTTTGCAAGACAAGCATGGTAAATCCCAAGGGCCTCCCATGGGGCAAGAAAAGAAAGACAAGGGGGCAGGAGATCCTTTCAAAATATTGCATGAAGAAGCCCTTGAGCGATAGAGGAATGTGATGATGGACAACTTTGCCCACATAGTTCAACGACTACCCAAGGGTGACACTTCTACTTCATGTTACTACTCTGGAGGCATCACACCCTTTCATGTACAAGTTAACTTTGACATTACCATATTTGAGGATCAGATAGATTCGGAAGCCATAGACAAATGGTTAAATATACTAGAAGGATATTTTTCTCTAATTATTTTTCCATCTCAGAAAATATTATTTTTCCTCTTTTCAAAGTCGCCCCCACATCAAGGACCGGTGGGAAACCTACTGTTAGAAGAAGAATGGAAGTACAACTTCACTATTTTTGGTCACACCCAATAGGGATTCATTTTGAGATTCCATCAAGGAGTAATACTATCCTGTCGGGAGCTATGACGATAAATACATAAAGTGGACCACACTACAACAGAGAGGGGACCAAGATGTTTGGAAGTTTACCAATGTTTTTCATACCCTTCACACAAATTTGGGTATCAAGGATTCTGAGAAACATTTGCTACTCAAGTACCACGGCTTCCAACACAGGTACATGTAGGATGAGATGGAGTTCCTGGACATCTCCTCGCTCAGCACAATGTATCAATACGCTGTCAATATTGAGTAGAAGATGAAATAGAAAAAGATAGACTTTGGATCTATGTATGCGAAGCAAGGGAAAGGTGCCCCCAGACCTTAGATTAAAGGAAAAATCCAAGTCAGGGCGACCCACGATAATCGCTGAAGCCACAAGAAAAGAACAACACCACGAAGACAAAGAAGGACATAGAAAAGTGGTGTGAGTTTCATAAGAGCTCCAATCACAACAGAAGTGAGTGTTGGGCCAAGCAATCAATGGTGGTCAAGCTTAAGGCTTTTGAGTTTGATGCATGTTTCGACTTTGAGTCATAACTTGACAAGGGGAATGACAAAGGGAGGTAGATCATTGACATGGATCCTAGTTCCACTATGGCCACCACCAAGATCTAGAAGATTGAGCCATAATATCCATAAGAGTGGGAATGCCTATTCCACTCACAGATGTGGGTGAAGGGTTCTCCGTTGTAGTTTGTTGTCGAAAACGAGAGAGAAATGAACCTCATTTCAGCAGAGGTCATGAGGGAGATGGGCCTACCAACTACTGCAAATTCACAACCGTATGCCATCTGATGGCTTCACCAAGGACACGATCTCCACGTGAGCCAATAGTGTTGCCTTCCATACAGCATCAAGTGCGTCACAGATGAGGTACTATGTGATGTTGCTATTCCTAAAGTTTGTGATGTGTTATTAAGACAACCATACTTACAGAAGTGGCATGTCGTATATGAGTCTAGACCTCATTCTGTTATTATTTCTTTGGGTATTAAGTTATACAAGATACTGAAAGTAGCCCCACCTACTGTTGTCTCTTGATCTCTACTAAGCAACAGAGTAAGGTCATCTCCAAGACTGGGAAAATATTTTTCTTTCTACTTCGCTCTCAAAGTAAGGGGAAGGTCGTAGCCACATCCATGGCCCCCAAAGAAGGTTTACTCCAAGTAGCAGAAGTAGGTGGATACATCCATGGAAGAATATAGGGACATCTTTTACTCACCCACAGGAGTACCCTTACATTGTTAGGTCAGCCATTCAATTGATCGGACTCCCGGAGCACCTCCACCCAATGGGCCAATGTATCACCGATCCATTTTGTAAAAAGAAGAGATCAAGAAAAAGATATAAGAGTTCTTGCAGAAAGGGCACATCTAACTAATTTCCTCGCCTTGTGGGAGACTGATTGTACTTGTACAGAAGAAGGATGGGACCTGGAGGCTTTGCATTGATTATCAGGCACTAAACAAAATCACTATCAGGAATAGGTATCCAATTCCATGGATTGATGATCTGCGAGACCAAATCAAGGGGGCCAAGTATTTTAGCAAGATCAATTTGAAGTCTAGTTATCACTAGGTTCCAATAGAGCCCACATATGTATGGAAGACCACCTTTAAATCCAAGGAAGGCATTTTTTAATGGTTGGTTATGCCCTTCAAGATGAAAAATGAACCTGCTACTTTTATGAAGCTAATGGATGAAATATTGCGGCCCTTCACCAACTCGTTTGTGGCGGTTTATCTAGACGACATCCTCCTCTTCAACAAGAGTTGGGAAGAGCACTTGCAAAACATGCGGCAAGTCCTTCAAACCCTTCGATATCACAAACTCTGTGCCAACTTAGAGAAACACACCTTTGGAATTATCCAGGTTCAATACTTGGGTTACATCATATATGAGCATGGCCTGCATGTGGACCTGGAAAATATCCAAGTGATTCGGGACTAGCCAGCCCCGACCACTCTAATAGAGCTTCACGTCTTTTTGGGTCTTGCAAATTTCTATCAGAGTTTTGTGTTGGGATTCTCCCATATCACTTGGAATTTGAGTCAGATTACTAAGGGTGAGGGGAAAGAAAATTCTTCTTCATCCGAGTCCCAAAAGAAGGCGTTCGTTGAGTTGAAGAACCACCTCTACTCTACACTGGTACTCACACTTCTAGACCTACAACAACCATTTGTAATTGAGATAGACACCTTATACTATGCTATTGATGCAGTTCTCACCCATCACGGGCATCCAATGGCCTATCATAATGAGACACTTTCTGATACAAGTTAGAAGTACCCCACCTATGATAAAGAGATGTATTCCATCGTGCATGCTTGCCGACAATGGAAGCACTATATTTTGGGGAAGGAGATGGTCATTCATACCCATCACTAACCTATGTAGTTTATACAGATGTAAGGAAAGTTGCAAAACGATCACCATCATAAGTGGTCCACGTATTCTACTTGAACATTAAATACAAAAAGGGTAGCACCAATCATGTTACAGACTACCCCAACCGACCCCCAATTGCTACACTGACTACTTTTATCAACTCTTGTGGTCACGAGACCTATG
This sequence comes from Pinus tabuliformis, assembly GCA_031772625.1. Classification (NCBI taxonomy): domain Eukaryota; kingdom Viridiplantae; phylum Streptophyta; class Pinopsida; order Pinales; family Pinaceae; genus Pinus; species Pinus tabuliformis. Next base: position 602,487,848 of record CM062817.1, read on the forward strand.
GATATCCACAAATATATAAAAATGATCCAAAGTTCACCTCTAGATGCTAGTAGCTGGCAACCAAGTTACTGATTTTCACCTCTAGGACGCATTATTGTGCTACCTGGGCAACCTTTGTGTTTCTTCAAGTGAGCGTGCGAAGCTGATTTGGGAGGCTCACTACAATTGGTTCGTAGGACACTTTGGGGTGGATAAAATTATGGTTGTGCTACAAAAGTACTTTTATTAGCCCAAACTATGACTGGATGTTGGGAAATATATCAAATCTTGCACTCCCTCTGTCATCACCAAGCCAACCATCAAGAAGCAAGGCATGTACACTCCTATACCTACTCCCAACTAGCTATGGGAATCCATCTCCATGGACTATATGTTTGGCCTCCCTTCTACCAAGCATGGTAATGACTCTGTATTTGTGGTCGTGGATAGAATTTCTAAGATGGCTATATTGGCGGCCTACCAAAAGAATATCACAAAAGAGGACACTGCCAAACTTTTCTGTGAACAAGTATGGGTACATTTTGGGATCCCACAGACCATTATATTAGATTGGGATAGAAGGTTACTCAGCATATTCTGTTCAAGTCTCTTGACACTATTGGATACCAAGTTCACCAAATTGACTACCTTCCATCCCCAGACTGATGGCCAAACGAAGGTCATCAATGGGATGATAATGCACATAGTTCATATGTACAACTCCAAGAATCCTCGAACCTGGGATGAGAGTCTTCCCTATGTCCAACATAGTTATAATAGAGCTCTCCATAGCTCGACGGGTCGCAATCCCTTTCAAGTGGGTCTAGGATTTCAATCATTGTGTTTGATTGATGCCTCATGCAACTACGCAAACAAAATCCACTCATATATTGTCTGAGGCTGATAAAGTGACCAGATTTATTGAACTCATCCAACACATCGACGAGAAGGTTCACGACATCCTAGAGAAGTCAAATGCCAAGTACAAGAAATGACATAATCAACATTGGGTGCCACACAAATTTCAATGGGCGACAGAGTCTGGTTGCATTTGCAGTAATAACGCCTTACTGAAGCCCATTGGAAACTAAAACCACTCTAATATGGTCCTTACACCATTACCAAGGTTGTGGGAGGTAATGATTTTGAGCTCAACATTCCCCCATTCCTTGGCCTACATTCAGTGTTCAATGTGGACCACCTTCAACCAAACTTCATACCATTGTTGGACACATCAGATATTACAGAGCAACTCACACAAACATAGTTAAACCCATACTGAATGGAACAGGCCACAATTGATCAGATTATTGACACGCAGGTTAAGAAAATTGCCAACAAAAGATCCAACTATATCGGGTTGTCAAAGTTGGCCAACTCCTGCATCAAGGCAAGTGGCTCACCAGGGACTAGGTCCAACATAAATTCCCTCACCTCATGAAGGCTCTGCATGTAATGGGAACCATTGTTTCCTGGTGGGGGGCGGGGGGAATGATCCAGGAGAATATTGGTGTCCACCCACCTATCCCACCTAGACCTAGAGTTGGATTCATTTGTTCCCTTGTTTATTTTAGCATTTACTATTTTTATCAGTTTTTCAGTTCTTGAACTTCCGAAGCAGTTTTGACCCCCAAAATGACAATTCTTTTAGGTTTTTTGTTGGCCAATATCCGAAGGAAAGGTCCTACGTAAAATATTGTAGTACTCAGAGATAGCTTACCAACAAGGTATCATACGTGCCAAATAGATATAATATGACCAAGTTATGACCCCGTGAAGTTAGCTGCCCAACTAACCCTGGGGTTAGGGTTTTGGTTATTTATGGTTTCCTCATATTTTTTAATAAAAAATAGGCCCTTGAACCTCATGATAACACAGTTCAGAGGAATGTATCTGCCACATCTCTTTTCAGAGATAAGCTACAATCACCTGAGCTAGTATTATTTCCATTCTATTTGTAAGCATATTTTAGTATTTGATATTAATGAAATGAAGTGTTATTTCTTCTGCATATTTGTATTTATGGTTATATCTGTAATTTGTTGCATTCCAATTTCAATTCGGATCAATCAAATTTACTAAAAAAACCTTAAGTCTCGACAAAAACTTTCTAAGTTGATATAACTCTCAATCTTTTTAGTGATCATGAATATAGTTTTGATATCAATAACTCTAGATTTCTTTGGTGACCATGAAAATAGAGTGCTCTACTTCAGAATCAAAATAGTAGCGAAGAATATTAGTATGTGAATTGTTTAGTGCTTCTACCACCCTTCATACTTTTGTTTCTTCCACCACTTTTAATGTGTCCAATTTGATCACACAAAGAGCATTGAGTGGACACTTGTGGTATGTTACAAACCTCATATTTCCATGTGGCATTGGCCTATCATGTAAACAAAAATGGAGCCATGTTAGAATTACGATAAAATGTAAAAAGAATGGAACCATCTCACATTAGAAACTAATGCAAAAAAAAATTTGAGATCAATTATTTTAAAACATTAAAATAGAGTTTCTAGTTAGATGATTTTACCTATTTTTTGGTTTTTCATTTTTAAGAAAGCTCAAATTTGACAAATGAATTTGCAAGTGATTTTAGTGGAACTTAGAATAATTGAAGTCCACAAAGGACGTATAAGGTGGAAAATTTCCAATCAAATTATTATGCACGTTATGCACATGAAAAATCACACATTAATCTGTTATGACCCAGAACCATTTCCATTTCATTACACTTTTATCCCAATGGAAGTAAGGGTGGCTTTGGTGTAATTAGCCAAAGGTAGGCATTATCGCAGTCATAACAATTGCATAAATATTTTAGATAGACACTTAGCAACACTAAATAACTGCATCTCTTACATTAAAGGCAGTAAATGGTTGGTTAATTATCAAATTGTTACGTAGATGAAAAATCACACATTAATCACTTATGGAACAAGACCATTTCTAGTCAACTTTCGTCCCACAAGAAATAAGTCGGCTTTGATGTGATTGGCCAAAGGTAGTTATTATAGTCATTGGAAACAATGCATACATATTTGAGACTTATTTTCCTTCCTCTTAACTCTTATAGACATGGAAGTCCCAGTCCATAAGCAACATTTATAAATTGTCATGTTGTTGTTGGTAAATTTCTTCTTTTTTAATTTATTTTCAAATGACACATATTTTCCCATGATGAATGCATATTATTATCTCTAACTTCTTCGTGAGATGCATCCTACCATTCACATATAAAATTGAATTCTTACTCTCTCCAATGAGACTTTTATCTTTTCTGACAACTCTATGGATATTATTAGTTTGACATAGTTTAGAATGTGATGGATGTTTTATTCTTAAATCACTACATGATGCAACATTTCATTTTGAAGTTAAGAAATCTTCACCAACTAGAAAAGGAAAATCTGAAGGCATTTAGATAATCACCATCTTCTACTTGAAACAAAATCTAATGCTACATAAATAACCAAGTTTCGCAAAATATCATGTTGAATAAAGGAAATCTCATGGTTTCTACCATGAAACATCACCATAGTACCTATGAATACAAAATTATTTTTTAATTATATTTTATTCAAATAATTATGTTATTTAAAATTAAATAATTATAAATATTTTTTTTGATTTACACTTAGTAAGCTATATTATATTTTTATCACATTTTAGAATAAATTAAATAAAATATTATTATTTTGAATAATTATATTGTAATTTCTTTTTATTTTTTAATTTTATCAATATATTTTGATAAATTTATAACTAAAAATAATTTTTGAAAAATAAATTATTATTAATGATTTCATGTTAATTATAAATAAATTAAAAGTTGAAAGAAAATTGTCTACAATTTCATATTTATTGAGTAAGAAGGTATTATCTTCCAATATTACTTAATATCATGATAATTTCAATATCTAATATGAAAATGATTTAATCTGGTTCCTTAAAATCTATCAAATATTTTCTATTGGAACTTGAAAGAGCACCTTCAAAGATTAAGAGGCAATCTATGTTGGAAACGTTATAGACTATCAATTGCACTAGAAGTTGTAAAGGAAACATCGTAAGGTATAAATTCAAGAAGAATAGCAAGATATAGAGGATCATTTAATATAAAAAATAGTAAAAAAAATATAAAAATTAGTAAACAAAATTTCATTCAAAGATAGAATATAATGATAAATCACTTACATTATGCCAAATTTACAGATTCTATAACCTTTCCAAGATAGATTTCCTCTCAATATTCAAAGATTCTCTTTCAATTTCCAATAGAAAATATTTGATAAAAAAAGGTGCTCTTTTTCAATACTGAATTGTCTCACCTGATCAAAATCTTATAGTCTTTTACCACTTGCTCTTAAGGTGATTGGATTTGCCTTTGCTTGTCCTCTCTTAACTTCTTTTGAGTATTTGGATTGGTTTGTGACACGTGAGGTTTATATTGAAAGTTATTTTCTTTCAAAAATCAGAAATTCAAAATGTACCATTGGATGAACTAGTTTAAAGCAGAGCTACGAAATATCTCTCTCTCTCTCTCTCTCTCTATATATATATATATATATATATATATATATATATATATAAAGCTAGTCACTGACATAACAACTTTATAATGTTTGATAGGAGAGAAGTGGATCTTTTGTTGAGCATCCCTTAAAGGTATCTTGAACAAGATTACTTTGATGGGTGAATTTGAGGATTTTGAGGATGAGCCTGAAATGCATTGCACTCCTTGCCTAAGTATGAAAATGAAGAGTTATTTTTGTGATCTATTGAAAGAGAGATAAGCATCAGGAAATCATTTCCTGTATGAGGAATTAGTGTTATTGGAAGAGGCACATGGCATAACACTTCCAAACTTTTTACCTCATCATGCTTTCATGACTCTATGAAGAAACATATAGACTCTGTCTTCGAGATAAGCAGAAACTTAACCGTCAATGTCTGTGAGTATCCGGACAAAGTCATATGTCGTGTGACAGATATTCAAATAGAAAGATACCCTGAGCTTCAATTTTCTTCAAGGAGAGATTTTCAAGCTCTCATAGAGAGAAAAAAACATGAACGCATTCAATACGTTGAAGAGATGATGGAGATAGACTATGTGACGAAACAAATAGACTTTGTCTTTGAGATAAGTAGAAACTTAGTTGTCGATGTCTCCTAGTATCTAGAAAAAGTAATATGTCGAGTGATAGATATTCAAACAGAAAGATACGACAAGATTCATTCCACTCCAAGGAAATATTTTCAAGCTCTCATAGAGAGAAAAACACATGAATGCATTCAGTAAGTTGAAGATGGATAAAATCATATTTCTCTTGATGAGTACCAACTACTCAGCGAGACAGTCATCTCTACAAGAAAAGAAGAAGGTATTCGCTACTACCATCGAAAAAAATAATCGAGAATGACCATCGAGGTGTTGAAAATAGCAACAAGAAATGCTAAAAATAGCATTGCTAAAAGTAGCATTTTAGGATATTCCAATTTTAATTTGTCCTTGAATTAAAATTGAGAATTAAAATTCGAATTTAGTCTCACCAGTTGTTGAAAAATAACTAATTAATTCATCTTAAGTTAATTAGTTGGAGAAATTCAAACAAGAAGTCTTTGTGAAGACATGCAACAGTTATCCCTTTGATTAAGGAAGTTATCCCTTAATTAAGGAGATAAGGATGAGTTGTATTCGAGTTTTAATTAGTTAGCTCAGTTAAACTAGTTAAGTCCAGCTAGATTAGTTCCAAACAGTTTGTGGAACTGATTGTAAGTTCAGTCAGTTAATGCATGCATGCATGCAAATAGTGTACTCCAGATAAATGAATATTCTCTCATAAATAACTCATGCATGTCAGTTCAGACAAAGACCCAGTTGAGATTAAAGGCAGGGATAATGCACTATCAGTTGCAAGAATTTTCCTATGAGAAAATCTCTTGCATGCAGAAGGAATTCATACATTGAGGATTGTGCAGTTTTATAGTGTGTAAGAGCAGTGTTCCACTTGGTTGAGGTAAATCATCCCAGAGGAACAGCGCAAGGAAATAAGAGGCTTGGAGGGAAGAGGAGAAGGTTTGTGAGAAGCCTTGTTTGTCTATGAGCAGTAGTGAGGGATTGTACTGAGAGATGGATAGCTGTGAGAGCTAAAGATTTGTGTAATCCTGAGATATTTCCACTTGTATGATAATACAAATAGCGGGGTTTTTAGCCAAGGCCTTCCCCAGAGTATTCTTCTGTGTTTCATGTGCATTGGTTCTTCTTCTCTATTATACGTCTTTTGTTTGATCTTGCTCAAATCGATTAAGCTTCCACAAGTTTGATAGTAGAAGTAGATTAAGTATTTTGCTTTAGTACATCGCATAATTAGATTAATCTACAATGAGAATTTCTACATGAGGATATGGAAGAAATTAATTTGGATGAACTATTGAAGAAAAGTGATCTGTTGGGTGCAACCTTCGAATTGACAATCAATTTTATTTCTTATTGGAACATGGTTAGAACAATGATAAGGGATCAAATCCCACTACATCTTTGGTTAACTTCATAAAAACTGGTTAAAGATGAAATTGTCATTGAGATTTGTGCTGAGATTTGTGAAAGAAGTGATCGATCAAGGTTTGCATATGATCAAACATGTACTAGAGAAAAGTCCATCGATCCTCATAAGAGTAAATAAATAGTAGCATGAATACGTTGAGAGAATCAAAATTAGAATTGGCAAACAAGCTACAAGAAACTAAAGACTTATAGTGGTGACAACTATAAGTCTCAACAACTAGAGGTACACACAGCCGAACAGAACAGTGAGAACAATAAGTGACATATGTGCATAGATATGGGTATAATATAAACCAAAAAAGTCTAGACAACAATCGATAGCCCAGAGCTTAAGCGCAAAGGTGTGAGACTAAAACCCAGGTTAGGGTTTGCTTCCCATTCAGAGTCCTTTAAATCTTCAGTTAAAGTGCACCAACTTGGTAGAAAAGAATGCAGCTGTAAGAAAGAAACACAAATATGGGACTAAGGTTGGGTGCAAGTTTGAATATCTAGCTTAGGAGCAAGTTGGATACATGCAGTGTGCACCACGACAAGAACACAATAGCAATACAATTAGTGAACTGTCTCTAAATAACTGAAAATAAGTTAAATAAAGACATACATTTAAGTAAACCTTGTTTGAGAAATTTCTGAGCAAAGCTTGACCATGATGGCTATTCACAACATGGCGTCAAGCTGCCCCTAGACAAAATTAGAAGGGAGCGAACTTAGGTAACAATTGAAGAAAAAAAGGAGGATATGGTGAGCAGATTACCTGAAAACTATCAAAGCGAGGTTTAACCACTAGAAGGCAACCCTACATCTTCAGCAAGTAACCCTGCCTCCTCAAACAGAAGTTGAAATTTGAAAACCCTGTCAAAACATCAACCCTTCTTGTTGTTTTTGCTCGTCACCAAGACGGGGAAACCCTGAATAGAATGTTGTAAAAACATTGGAGAAAAAAAAAACGAGACTGTAAAACCTTTCCTTCGCCACAAAACCCACAAAGTCATAAAGAGAATGTTGTAAAAACACTGGAGAAAAAGAAAACGAGACCGTAAAACCCTGAAGAGAATGTTGTAAAAAATGTTGGAGAAAAGAAAAAAGAGAACACAAAAATGGAATATATATTTGTACATTTACCTATAGAGAGTGTGATGGGTGTGTTGGGAACAAAAAAGAATATTTACCTATACAATGTGCCATGGGTGTGCTGGGAACAAAAATTAATATTTCCATGTACTGTGCACGATGGGTGTGCTGGTGTGATGGGAACAAAAAAGAATATTTACCTATACAATGTGCCATGGGTGTGCTGGGAACAAAAATTAATATTTCCATGTACTGTGCACGATGGGTGTGCTGGGAAATGGTGGAAACGATGGTTGTATATAGTTTTTGTCATTTTTTCATGACCTAATTATTCTATCAACATTTTTAAGTCCCTTTACTATTAGTTTTTTTTCCAACTAACTATTAATGGCAAGGTTTGAAAATTTTCAATCATCTAACCTCTAATTGAATGGTACAAGTCATTAGATGGTGGTAGTTAGAGGAGTCGTTTTCAATGGGAAACACATTACGACATAAATATATCAATTTGACATAATGTAAGTGATTTCTTTTTATCTTCTATCTTTGAGTGTCATTTTGTTTACAAATTTCTATTTTCAATAATTTTTTATATATCATAATTTGTCTCAATTTTATGTCTTACTACCTTACCTTTGCAACATCTCACATAATTATTAATAATAATTTCAATTAATTTTTATTTTTTTTCCATATTAAAAAATAATAAAAACAATATAGTATGAACTTGATCTATTATATGACCTATTATATTTGATCTATTAAGGCTTTCCATTTTTACATACTTTGAAGGTTGAAATTATGAAATATTCAATCATTGATGTCAATTGAATATTTTCCGTTCATGTATATGTTCAATAAATTGAACACCAGACCATTTCTAGAGGTCATTTTTAAATAGCAATGAATTTCCATTCCGATATATTTTTATTAAAAGGATTAAATATTCCAACTTCATAGTGCAGGACAATGACTGATATCAGTCGACTTTTTTAATTCAGGTATCTGTTTGATAAATTGATTACTGCGCAGATCCAAAACGTGGATGGTTACATTTTCATGATTTATCATGATTATGATGGATTTTAAGTTCAAAAGTATAAAATTTAATGTGATAATAGATTATAATCTGATAATCTATGATCTAACTCTAATTCTTATTTAGCAGATTCCAACCTGTTTCCAAAATTCTGGATTTAAGATAAAATTCAATGCTTAGAATATGTTGAGACAACATACAAAACTCGAGAGGGGTAAAATACTAATATGAGTGTGTTATGATGTCGATCCGGCGACTAGAAAGTGTTTTGCTTCTCTATCGTTTCCCGTAAACTTCCGAGAAAAAGATGCTATGGTTAGTGCTCCCTTTGGCTTAGTAACTGAATTGAGCACAGGCTGGCAGGACTATTAATTTGGGTTATAAACAGGTCGCATAGGTTCGCAGAACTCTTGGTGTTACGTAAGCGCTCATGTAAGCGCACTCACAGACACATCCATTGCACAAGTTATTTATTACAACACCGAAATTTTATTACATGCACTCACAGACACATCCATTGCACAAGTTATTTATTACAACACCGAAATTTTATTTTAACGATGTGTTTGAGGAATCCATGGTATTAATGGAAATGGAAAGGAATCTCGGGTATTACCCTGGTCATATAGAATAATTGGAGTCATGGATAGAATGAGTACTTTCCTTTCCCGCCGTCATATTAGAATTGTTTTTTTTTTTCATTTTTTTTTACTAAGTAATGGTTTAGATATGCAATATATTAATATTATAACAAGACTTATATAGTAGGTAGTATCTATCACTTATTTTAAATATAATTTAGTGAAATAAAAAAAATAAAAAAGATAAATATTTGATCACAAAAATAAAATAACTAATAAAATATTGTATTGTTAAATGTCATTATCAAAAATTAAGAAATATAAGTAACTAATATTGTTTATATTAAGATACATATAAATTTGTATGTTTTATTTTTATTAATATATATATAATATAAAAATAAGTCACTCTAAATTGAAAATATTGTGAAAAAAAAATAACTCACAAAAATAGAAATAATAGAAAAATGGAAAAGTTGAATAAAAAATAAATAAATAAAACCAAAAATATTAATAACTAATAGAAATGGAAGTTACTAAACAACCCATAATAAGAACTCAACCAATCACGTTACAAATAAATAAATTTAAATAATAATAAGAAATAACAAAGATTGAATTTCTAATGTTAAACTATGGATAAACGTCATAATTTTTTTGTCAAAGACAAACTAATACCCAGTCTTTATACCATTGGAAAAACTGAATGCTTTATACTATTGGTAGGTATAAAAGTAAAAAAAATATTAATTTAATTTAATGAGATTTTTTATGTTATTGGTTCATATTGTAAATATAAAAAGGTTATAAGAAATAAAAATGTATTAGATTTTAAGTTTATGATTATTTTTTAGTCATATTAATTTTGGATCTACAAAGTATGGAGAGGGATCAAATCTCTTGATAAAAATAAAAAAAACATTAATTTAATTTAATGAGCCTTTTTATCTTGTTGGTTCATATTGTAAATATAAAAAGGTTATAAGAAATAAAATTGTATTAGATTTTAAGTTTATGATTATTTTTTATTCTCGATCCATATTAATTTTGGATCTACCAAGCATGGAGAGGGATCAAATCTCTTGAGATGGAAACCTCTTTTAGAGTAGATCTGAAGTTGAGATGTATTTACATTGGTTTTAACTCTAATCTTACATCTTAATCTTAACTCTAATCTTAACTCATACTCACCTAAATAACATGTTTACCGTCAGTCACTTCCCACCATAATTTAGTCAAATCTTTACATAAAAAATGGTTAGAAATAAGATCCAAAATTAAATCTCGCTGCATTTTATTCTTTCGTGCCTTTAATATTTCTTTGAAGCATGTCAAAAATAAAGGGAAATGAAAAAGAAACCTCTATTACTTCAATAGATCTAAATAATCTTAACTCTAATCCTACATCTTAATTTGAACTCTAATCTTAACTCATACTTAACTAAATAACATATTTACTTCCACCATAATTTAATCACGCCTTTACATATATAAAAAACATCTTCCCTGCATCTTATTCTTCTGTAACTTTAATGTTCCTTTTAAGCGTGTCAAAAAGAAAGGTAACCTCAATTGCTTCAACGGGTGAGGGTCAACCTAATATAGGGACAATGTGATATGGATCTTTGCGAGCCTGCATAATCCCGCGTTTCATACTTACCTAATTGGTTCTTCCCCTGTTGCATTTTGGTAATGTAAATAAATATACTTCTCACGAGCCACTTTTCATTGTTATTTATGTTTTTTTTTTTTTGTTTTACTTCAGAGGCGTTTTTTTTTTTTTTGTTTTACTTGAGAGGCATTTTTTTTTGCATTTTGGTAATGTAAATAAATATATTTCTCGTCAGTCACTTCTCACCATTATTTATGCTTCTCTTAACCCTTTTGTAGGAGTAAAACTGTAAATGTGTAAACTTACTAGTGGATACTTATCATCAATTTTTTGTAGGAGTAAAAATGTAAATGTGTAAATTTATTAGTGGTTACTACCCATCAAATTTTATGCAAGTCATTGTGACTTAGCAATTAATTAATTTATCCACTTAACATATCAATTTATTAGCTACTTCCAAAGTAATATTATAGGAATTTATTAGCTACTGCCAAAGTAATACTACAGATACTATTGGAGTTGATCTGCATGTTAACCATCATTAATTTAGCATTCATCAATGTAGGTTATAATTTCTTATGCAGTTTTTCACAAACTTCTAACCAGAATGGTAAAGAAAGCTTGCATAAAATAATTGTTTTAATTTGTATGGTAAAATGAATCTTAATTTCTAGCTACTATTTATATGTGATAAATTTTAATGTGATATGTATATTATGATTTTCTTTTATCCAAAAAAAATTCATAATTTTATTTATAAAAACAAAATTAAGATATAAAAAATTAATTTTTTTATATATATATAAATATTAAATGATAAATTTTATTCTTACACATCTACCCTATACTTTACATTATGCTCTAACTTTTTTGACTTAACTCACCTATAAATGTTTAGGTTGAATATTAATTCTTATACAGATTTACGATACACATTATTGATTTCTTAACCACATACGATACAATAATTCATGATATTATTAATTATTATTTATTTATTACTCGTTTATTTATATTTTTAAAAATTAAAATAATAATTATAATAGATAAAAGAATCAGGTTAAAGTAAATAATAAAAATTACCTACTACTTTACCAAAGTTTGTAGCTTAACAAAAAGTAAAAGGTGGCTTAACAAAAAGGATGCCAATTTAAAGGTATTGAGAGGGATGCCTATTTAGGGATTTGGAATGTTATTAATGTTTAATTTTTAATTTATTATTTATTTATATTTTTAAAAATTGAAATAATAATTATAATAGATAAAAGAATCATATTAAAGTAATTTGGAACTTTTGAGAGGTACGTGTTAAGGAACTCACGTGGTTAAGGAGCCCACATGGTTTTTGGTTAATTGGTAGTATCTTTATTTATCTATGAAGATTTTTTGAAATCACATGCTCTTAAGTTATATGGGATTTTATCTTATTTTTGTCTAGTTGGATTTATATGGTTGGAGTTCGATTTATATGGTTGGAGGAATTTCTAGTAGTTGTATTTCCTTACCAAGCATAGCTTCTTGTACATGGAGGTTCCATCTCCATCTAGACTTAAGGTTCATTTCTCCCATTTGTCGTTAAGAAGATTCATTTTCTATGTCGTTCGGAGAAACAAAAAAAAATCCTTACTCGGGAAAATCAAGCTTTTAGTTGAAGTATATCAAACGTTAATTCAACATACAAGCATAGCTTTGGTTCTCAAGTATATTTCTAGTTTGTTTTCTTTTCTCAATATTGTCTCAATTATATTTCCATTTATGTTCTCTACTCGTTTTTTGTTTTAGCTTTTGAGGAAGTTTATTTAGTTTTCATGGCTCTCTCTTGTTCAGGCATTATCTTTCCTTTTATTTCTCCATATTTTAAGATTTTTTGGAATCCCTTGTTTGTTGTTTCCATTGCATCTATTTTAGATGGGGTTCTTATTGGCTTTTCCTCTAGTTACCTCACCACAACACTTTGGTTGTGTTTGTTGGGTTTGGATTATTTTGGTTCTCTAGCCATCTCTCAAAACTCCCTTTTTAACACTTAGCTCCCTTTTCCTTGTTCAAAATTATGTTGATCAATTTAGCTTACTAATCATTTCCCTTTAATGGCCTAGTGCATTTTTTCTACTTGTTAATATCATTTGTGAAAATTGGTTTGGGGGTCATAGAGGGTGAAGAGGTCATCAATTCCTTTCCATCTCCTGAGCCTAATTTTATGTAGATTTTGTTAGTGCATCATCTATGTGCAATCTACCCCTTCTAAAATTAGAATAGAGGAACATGATGTAGAATGGGAAGCTATAATAGAGACAAAATTTATCACAAATGTTAAGGTTGATGTAGAACTTGGGCACTAGGTTCCTAATATAGGAAAAACAAGAAGTGGAAAAAAAAGATATATGTAAACTATTGACATATATTAACAATTGATAACCATCATGGCAAAAGTATTAGTTGAGAACTTTGAAATCCAATATGAGATTAGTCTATATATGGATGAAATGTAGAAGCAGATAAGAAATTTGATCGAAATGGCATTGTTTTTACCTAAAAATGATGGTGGAATTGGAGTTCTCTACCTTTGCAGATGATGGAAATGTATCTAATACTATTCAAGTGGATTCATCATCCAAAACGATGCATTTATTTTTCAATTTTGCTATATATGATAGTAGGAACATCACTTCAGTTCTAGGTGTTATAAACTCTAGTTTTGCATAAAAGTCTCAAATTGTTACAAACATTATTATCTCCTTCATTATGTTATTAGGTTTAAACTATTTAAATGGACATAAAATTTTCTACTACACTACTGGCCTAGTTTCCCTAGTGCCTAAAATACAAGGTGTTGTGAGCTCTAAGTTTTCTAAGTAAGTGTCAAATTGGTAGAAAATTTATTATCTCTTGAGTTATGTTATTAAGTTTAAAATGTTAGTTTTGTTACCATCCTACTAGCCTAGCTTCCCTTATGGTAGATAAGTAAGCATTATGGAAATACTTGCAGTGAGGCGCACTCTTCAACCCATTATGGTAGAGATGTTGCAATGTTTTGTTAAAAATTTTGGCTAAAAAAAAAAAAAAATTAAATTAAAAAACATACAATTACTAATTATAATTAATAATTAAAATAGGGTAGATTCATCTTAACTCTAACTCTACTAAGTGCTAAGAGGGATCAAATCTCTTTGGATGTAGAGATCAAATCTCTTTGTATGCAAATCTTTTTTAGATTGAAAAGAGATTTTATCCCTTTCAAAAATTGGTAGAAGGATCAAATCTGCTTGGATGCAAATCTCCTTAAAGTGAACAAATATTTTATCCCTTTCAAAAATTGGTAAATCCAGAAATGAATCTAGGATAATAATAATAATAATAATAATTAAATATAGAAATTAAATTAAAATTCTATATACCCTACTCCTATGGAATTTGAAATTATAACGTTATATAAGGAAAATTATATTCTCACCATTTATATAAAATTAGAATTTTTCATTCACAATTCACTGAATATTAAAAATGATGAAATAAATAAATATATAATAAATATTTTACTGAGAATATATATATATATATATATATATATATATATATATATATATATATATATATATATATTCAACTTCTTATTTTTATATAAATTTTGTAATATCTAATTTTTATATATTTATATTTTTTCGATTTAATTTATTAATTTAATACGGTTAGTATGACATATTATAAATACATTTCAATCCTATCAAAATAATTACTCAAAAAAGATATTGATTGGTGGAGACACGTATTGCACATGCCCGCTATTCCCATTTACCGACCACCCCATCATGCCTAAGGTTGGTTCATTCCTTCTCCACGTGGTGGGATGTGAGAGAAAATGCTAAGGAAGAGTTTGAGCGGGATGTGAGAGAAAATGATAAGGAAGAGTACGAGCCTCTCTTTCGCATGAAAGGATAAGGTGTTGTTAGAGGAAGGTTTAAGGGAATGATACAAGCCACCATGGATGATGATTTTCTAATGCACAATGTTTATGAATTTAAGAAAAAATAATATCATGTTAAGGTGAGGGATAATTGTGGTAGGATTCATTAAATTTTTTTTATATTGGATAAGTTAGTTTTCTATGACTCTTTCTCATTAGGTAGTTTGGATTTTGTTTAATATGTGTTATATTCCTTACATGACTAGTTCAACATGCAATTTTTATGCATTTTCAACACTGCGTTAGAGGGTGGGATGCTAGTCAAAGAAGGGTGAAGCCCCCAACTTTTTTATTTTTATTTTTTATATTTTTCTGCACAGGGTTTGTGCTTTTGACATTTTTATGGTGTATGGTGGTTCAAGCATTAGTTTTGCAATTTTTGTTAATGACATTATATTGAAATATAATCCATGTTAGTGGATTAGAGGTTTTGGATGTTGCAAGATCATGTATATTGTATTGCAAAAAAATGAAAATGATAACAAAATTAGAGGTGTGGAACTAAGCAATTTGCTAGCTTTCCTAGTTTGAGTTTCTAAGATAAATCGATATGCAATATATGATTGTCATTGTTTGAATTTTCTATATTATTAAGAATTTGTGCATTATTGTACAATCTTTGTAACATATAATTTTCCTCGTCCTTACACACTCTATTACATTTGGCTTATGTATTTGGTGAAGAATGGGTTGAGTATTTATCTTAAGTGGGTTCTCTCGGAATTAAGGTTTTGATCTAGGTGGAGAAGAAGTTTTGATCTAGGTGGAGAATAAGTTCTGGTGGGTGGAGGCCAATCCTAACCTACCTTACTTGGTTCCACTCATGGTTAGTGTTGTTTTCTTATCTTGTGAAGGATTTTAGTCAGTGAGTTTATATAGTGCATGGGGCTAGTTGAGTTGGTGTTGGGAGAAAATAGGAATGAAGAGTGTAGATTGATACAGATTCCTTGGCTCAATCCACTGACTTGTCCATGACTATTGGTGAGGCATAAGAAGTTGAAAAATATACCATGATATATGCTTATAAGTAACCAAATAAGAAATGGAACACTCAGAGAAAGTAGTGTAGAAAAGAAAGGTGGTTTTACTAATTATAAATAGCTAATAATTACACAAATTTCTTTTGATATAACAATTAGTACACAAATTTTGACCAAAATTTTCAATTATGACCATCATCTATAACTAACTATACTTCCTTTTCATTTATAACATGAATATCCTTATATATTTTACGGAAAAAATTTATCAAAATATCTAACCTAAAATCAAATAACATTACATCATCATTATAATCTATCTCATATATAAAATAATCAACCATATCATTAATTTCAAAATAATAAAAAATAAAAAAATACAAAATAATTAATATTGAAAAAATAAATTATTAATTATATACTAATTAAAAATGAATCGATATTACACCATTATATATATCCAAAAATAAAATCATCTTAAATGTCATATTAATTAAATTTTCATCTTCCACTTTGATAAATCTAAAATAAAAATATATTAAATTATTTCATTTTAATAATATTGTTATTAACTTTTATTTAATTAATTTAAAAATCCTATTATAACTTTTTATTAATTTTAATATTCATAAACAAATTTAATAAATATTAATCTAGTCCTTCCATTGATTTTTGATTTCACTAATTTCAGTTGACCTTAAAAAAAAATTTATATCGAAAAGAATGATAGAGACAAATATACATTATAGTATGAACTTGATCTATATTTGATATTTTATTTTATTTTGGCTTTTTTCCTTTTTTAATGTTAATTGACTTTCCATTTTTAAATACTTTGAATAATGAAGTTATTAAATATTTTTTAATATTAATTGGCTTTCCATTTTTACATACTTTGAACGATGAAGTTATTAAACATTTAATCTTTGTAATGCGGGACAAAGAGGGATGTCAATCGAATATTTTCAGTTCATGTATGTGTTCAATGATTTGATCAGAAACAGTTTTAAAAAGCCATTTTTAAATAGTAATTGATTTTCTATTCTTATATATTTTTAATAATTAAATGATCCAATATTCCATCGATACCCCTCCCTCCCTAATAAAGCCCCAGCCTGAGATACAGCCTGTCCCTCTGATAGTTAGTACGATACCTGGCTGGGATAGGGAGTTATACCTGGGATGAGGAACTGGTCAGTCCCTGCCCCGACCGGCACGAAGTTGATTAGCGAGCCCGGCTAGAAGGCTTGGAGGACAAAGACTGATATCAGTTGACTTTTTTAATTCATGCATCTGTTTGATAAATTAATTGCCACGCATCTCCAAAACGTGGATGGTTGATTTTCATGATCTATCATGATTATGACAGATTTTAAGTTACAAATATAAAATTTCACGTGATCATAGGCTATAATCTGATATTGTATGATCTAACCCTTATTCTTATTCAGCAAATTCCAACCTGTTTCCAAAATTCTGCATTTAAGATAAACTTCAAAGGTTAGAATATGTTGACAGAACATACAAAACTCGATAATGGTCGAATACTAATATGAGTGTGTTATGACGTCGATCGGGCGATTATAAGCTGTTGTGTTTCTCTGTTGTGTTTCTCTATCCTTCGTTGTGTTTCCAAGGAAAAGATACTATGGTTAGTGCTCCATTTGTCATACGTAAGCGCTGATGAGATGAGATAAAAAATCCAGTTCTAATACAAGCTATCAGAGCCAGGTTTTGATCCTCGGGTGCTGGGGTGTGTGGGTTATGGGCCCACCATGCTTACGCTGCGCCACTCTGACGGCAGATCTAAGCGCACTCACAGACAGATCCATTTCGGCGTGCAGAAGTTGAATTCTTTACAATGTTGGGTATTTTTCGATGGGAAATACCAAAACCAGACATTCTAACACCACAGAGCCAATGCTCTGTTTCCACTGTTCCAGGACCTTTGTGCACAGGGAAGCTTTTAAAACAAATCTACTCATAACAGAGTATTACACAGCCATAAAAATATTTCTATTGATTAAAATACAAAGCCTGATACAAACTTCATCCTCTTTCACTCAGAGGGATTTTCAAAGAAAACTTACATTCAGCAAAAACTCTGTTTTCACCTGAGAAATTACTGTGCTGGGTTTACTGCAGTAAAACCCCTTTTACATTCACTGGTGTAAAAACCTTCTTTTACATGCTGCTGTAAAAACAAAATTTACACATGCTTACCCAAGAAAATTATATGCCTCCCCTGCTTGCGGTGTTTTACTTTTCTTCACTTCCAGTTAAATAAAAAAATTTACAGATGTGCTCTCACCTTTTCTTTTCTTCATGCACTGCTGTGCAAAACCACACATGGTTTTTCGCTTTTACTGCACCTTCGTTTTACAATGCTCCACCATTTCCTTTATGCACTGCTGTGCAAAACCACACATGGTTTTTCCCTACACAAAATTACATCAACTGGTTCTATCTTTTTACACACTGCTGTGCGTTATCATTCACATTTTTAATTTCATGTGCAATTCACTCATCTACAAAAATGAGCACTCACTAGAAACATATACCAAAAAAAATTAAAGATAGGGCGATGACTTGCCCATACCATTCTTTAAATTTGCCCATACTCCCGCTGAAATAAAATTAAAAACTTCACCAAAACTTACCAACCCACAGTAAATTGCATTTACTGTTTTACTGACATTTACTGGCGGTAAAGGAACTTTTACTTCACGTCAAATTTATTTGCTGCTGACCTGTACTTTAACCATTGACTTTATTTGCATCGCATCGCAACTTTTCTTATGTCAAAGACCCCGACTCTATGACATTGCCGATAGCGATGTGCCGATGCGATATCGGCGATCGCTTATCGGAAACACAAAAGCTCCTTTATAATTCCTTCACTTCGACTTTGCCGATGCGATATCGGCGATCGCTTATCGCAAACACAAAGGCTCCTTTATAATTCCTTCACAAGGCTCCTTTATAATTCCTTCACTTCATTTTGCCGATGCGATATCGGCGATCGCAGTTGAAATTATATTTTCAACATACAACACTGGAAATTTTATTTTAACGATGCCAGAGATGCTTCAGGAATCCATCATATTAATGGAAAGGAAACCTGGATATAAGGGATCCACGATATTAATGGAAAGGAATCCTGGATATAAGGGATTCGGGATCGTATCCATATGCCGGACACTGTGAAATTGTGGGCGAGGGCTTTGATGGCAAACGATTTCTGACCTCCGATGTATGATTTTGTCTTCAATGTTTACTTTCCGGAAAATCAATGGGCGACGCTGCGCTGCGGCCTCCATCAGAGTCGTTTGGGTCTCAGCTTATCACAATGCATAAGGCATCCTTGCAAATTATAAGCCGAGACTCAAACGACTCTGGAAGAGCTAACGCACCGTTGCACATTGAAATTCCGCGATAGTTTGTTTGGAGCTGTTTGAATGAAAGTATCTAAATGTATGGATCAATAAAAGAAAAAAGAAAAAAATGTAAGCAATAAGCATTCCGCAAGTTGCTTGGCCTTCATAGTCTCTCTGCGAAGTCCTCCGACGCTGCCATGGACTGAGCGCTTCTTTCCAACCTCACGCCATGTGCGGCGCATCGTACCGAAAATGTTTCTGCCCAAAGTCCTCTTACTCTGTCAAGTCCTTGCAGAATTAGATCGAGGTAACCAGAAGTTATCTGCTTTATTGCTGCTATGCACGCTATTGATCTAGAATGAAAGATATACTTGGTATTTGCTGTTTTTTGGTGGTTCTGTTTTGCTTTCAGTTTTATGGTGTTGATGGTAGATTTCGATATTTAGGGAGTAGCCCAAATTTAGTAAAATTTCATAATATTCCTAAAATCTAGAACTAATTACATAGTTTCTTTATATTTATTCAGAATATCTTAGAAACCAATAAAAAAGTTCAGTTATGCAAGGAATTTTTCTGGTGAATATTTGATATCATTTTTTGTTGGGATTCAAGTGCTTTAACTAAGTCATTCATCTATGATTATTTCTATCTTAGATAGTTTTCGCTGACTAATTTTTCATGATTTTTGAATAGTCTACTTAGCACTCATTGCATAGGATGATGCTGAAGAAGTGGAACTGAAACTAGTGAAATGAATCACATAGTGTGAATTATCACTTCTGGGGATTACACTAGCCAGAACTTTAGGGGTGTAAACCCCAAAATTGATAATTAACACTATGTTATTCATTTTACTAATTTCAATCTCAAAATAATATCTAATATAATACAGTGTTAAAATCCCTCCATCATATTACACTACCCATTTTTTATTACAAAAGAAAGTACGGTGAGGTTGTTTTTATTACAAAAGAAAGTACGGTGAGGTTTTTTATACAATAGCTGACCAACAATCGCGAGCTTCATCTGAACGGTTTTGTTCGCTATCTTTGCACGGGGCAAACAAATGTGATCCCCATCTCCACAGTTTTGTGGATGGACTGTTTGAGACATTTTCTTGTGCGGTCACTGTGGGGGAGATTTCTCGTTTGTTGCTCACTCGCTTTTAAGCTTTGATGATGGTGATCAGCGTCCATTAAAATTGATATGATTTTCAGATTTGAAAGAAATTTTTAACATTTTATATTTTAAGTTTAAAAATGTAAATAAAAACATTGTAACATTTTTAATGGAACAATATTTTTATTTTTTTTTAAATGTTAGCTAAACCAACAATCTTCGCACAACGACTCTTCTACCATTTTGATTTTCTGTTTTGTTCCAATAACTTCTGACAGGTTGCTCACTATTGCTCACCGGTCATTGTTATCACTCTTTTTGCCTCTAGGTTAATAAAAATTAAAATGACCTTTTCGTTTTCCTTTTATGTATTTTCTCATGTAAATGCTAATAATTAAGATGCCCTTTTGCTAGAAAAGAGGTTAAGTTCCAAAACCAAGTTTTGAAAATGCTAAAACATATGAGCATAAATGTACTTGACCATCCTTGTACAGGTTCCTGGTCTTCACAGGCTTTAGAAGGCTGTCCCTGCAGAGAACTTGGTGTGTCATGACAAATTAAAACCTCATTTATATTTACATTTTTATCAACAATGTATGAATGAATGGATATATAGATGCATGTATATCAATGTTTATATACTTTCGCCAACCAAATTGTTTGACGAAACAGACTTCAACCTTTTTGTTGACGGAAGTGGCTATGTATTTCTGGAAGTTTCCGAGCACCCATTTATTAGGCATCGGAATGCAGAGCCTGTAAACCGGCTAGTCCATATATGGGAAATTTAATAAGTTTACATCCCTACTATGTTAACAGTGCAACTCATTCATGTGCTTATACACTTCGAAATATTCATGTGCTCAGCATTGATTTTCAAGATTACTACAATTTTTGTTTTTTGTTTATAGTATTTCTGGGGTAAACTAGACTGGAGTAAAGAATCAAAAAATCAAATAAATTTACGGTGATAGTTTTGGACATATAATGTATGTACTATATATATTTTTATCATCATTTCTTTCCTACTAATATTTTTTCTCTGTTATATTTCGTCAAGTCAATTGTCGCCGAAGTAAAAGTTTTAAAACCTGGGCATATTTGGACCCAATAACCTTCAATATTGCCAATCTGAAAAACGGGAACTCTGGAAATTCAGGTTGTGAATATTGTTTCTCTCTCACACTCCAACGATTTGACCGTGCTCGTGCCTGTGCGTGAAATAGCGCCGTCATTGTCGTTGCCTTTTTAATGCAGTTTCCATTTTATTAAATCAAGCGTGGCGGTGTGTACTTGTATGTGGATGTATAATCCAGCATAAGTTTTATAAGGAATTTCCTTTTTTCCAGACTTGTTAGGGGAAGATTTCTCTGCATTTATGAAGTTATCCACTCAATTTTACGTTGGATAACGACGCTATAATCTATGCACTGGCTGCTTACAATGTCGCCTGCTTACGTACACTTTATTATATTTTATAAAGTTAATTAAAATCATGATAGAACATACAAAAGAAGAGTTAAATCTGCCATGTCAAACAGTGCCCAGCATGGTCCGATGGAAACCCAGAGAGGGGGAAACACAAAATTGACCCACAAACAAACAATATTGAGTTGCTACTCTTTTATTGATGTAATAAACTTGGCTTTGAAACAACTATCTATATAGCTGGGGCTTTTGGCTTTTACATATACTTGATTCTACACATACAGGGTGAGAAGCATTTATGTTTTCCAGGAAGAGAGTCACTCAAAATAATTTCAACAGGCAAACATGTATTATATTTAGTTTTTTTCAAAATAAGATCAAATTCGAACTTACTCACATTTTAATCCAGACTGCACTTAATTGAGCTTATCTCTTCATGCATCACTCTACTTGGATCTTGCTAGATTTTCATTTTCATGCTGAAATAATTACTATTTCCAACAATTTCATGGTTTGGTTTATGAGATGAATTGGGCCATAATGGACTCGAAACTATGGCCTCTGATGGAATTGAAAGTGGATCAAGTTAAAGCTACACGAAGATGTTCGACACCTAGATTTAAAAGTACTTTGCAAGTAGTAGCATTTTCAATAGTAAGAACATGACCTCTCACCTATCCAAGATGCTCACTGGTATTGGAATGGCCAGAATATACCAATTAATACTTTTATGCACGTGTGGAAACAATCTAAAATAGTAGGATGAGAATCCTTATCATTATCAATATCCATTATAAAATCCATTAGTCTAAATAAAACATTCATCGTAACATAGAATACTCATTAAAAAAGCATGAGATAACACATTCACATCATACATTTACCTTTCCAATATAGTGAAAACTAGTTCTTAGAATAGACAAAATAACACTAAATCTTAAAATAATCAAACAAAAGCTTAAGAATTCTCCCAATAAAACTCTCTCTCATTTAATCCCTTATTACATTCATGTTAAGCCTAATTCCCAATTGGTCGTTTACACAAATAGTTATACTTGCAACATTCCACATGAGATTACTCCAACCGTTAGCATAGCATCCATAGTATCAGACGATCGACATGGTTGGTGCATTTGCAAGGTGGGAACTCTTCACCCAAAACCTATTTTGCCCAATTGAATTCTCCTTAATACAATCCTTCTGCATTTTTACAACCTTAGCCTTGCTTTTGTCCGAACAAGCTTGGTTTTATTATTTAGCTCATCAATAAGTCAAGAATGTTTGCTTTGGAAAAATTATGGAAACAATGGGACCCTGATGAGGAGTTGTTGTTGAAAACTCTGGAGTTCAATATTGAATTCATTCAAGGTTGGTGAGTAGTAGTCTCAAATGTGACCAATATTCTCAAATCATCGCAAAATTTGTTTATCTCATTTGGTTGATGTAGAGTCCATGATGTGATTAAATGATCAATGTTGGATCATTATATTATTGTCATCCATTTTGATTTTTCTAAAGTTAAAAAATTGGAGGAGTCACCTCACAAGTCCCACTTTGGCTAGCTTGGGTTTAAAACCTTATGCAGTCAGTTTGAGGCATTTCATGAAGATTTTATGGTCCAAAAACTCTCTCTTGCTTGGGAACCCCTACGATTGTTCTACATTCATATAATTTTCAAATGGTGAAATAAACATCTCAAATGGAGCATGTATGCAAAATTTATACCACCCATAAGTTAACTTTACTATTTTGTCCACCATGATTCTAGAGGACTCCACATCAACCCTGTTACTCATGGGAAAGGTGCTAGCCACATGGGTCTTATGTAGCCGAATCTAGAAGATTCTATTTGTGGCTCTTATTAATGGTTGAATAGATCGAATTTAACCCGCATTTGTTTATGTATGTGAGTGGGACCAATATGTCCTTAGGATAGACTTACATTGTTTGATGGGAGTTTCTTTTTCCAAAGCCTAAATGATGATAATATTACATAAGATGGCTTGCATATTACTACTTTATCATAATTCTTAATTATACTTGTGCCACCATTAGGGGACTTTTGAGGTCTAAAATGGGCTTTAGATTTATAGGAGAATGTGGTAGTTTAGGAATTATTATCCATTTACCAATCTAGGCTTGAGATCCACTTAGGAGGGGAGGATGAGCTGAAAGGGTACAAGCTGAAATCATCATGCTAGGTAAGATAGGATTCAAAGTTTTTATCTAAGGTAAATGGTTGGAATAGCTCCTGGAAGCTTATGGAAGAGGAAGCTTCAGGATTCCTTTTATTTTTCTCAAATTTATAGAATCAGCATACCCACAACATGGGACAACCTACTACTAATTAGAGTAGGTACATAAATGAGTAACCTATTGTTGAATGTGGGTCCCTAAAGGGCCAATGTATAACGACCTTAAAGGCATTGAAATGAGGCAGTGAAGTTCATAAACGTTGGTATTTGGGAGAGTCATTCCTAGGGTATTTTGTAGGGATGATAACAAGGTGTTCATGGATGTTGATTGATCTAGTTTGTAGGTCTATTAAGCAGATGCTACAAAATGGCCTATAACAATAGGTGCTTTTACCCCCCCATAATTCTTAACATGCTTGTGATAATGCTTTGTTAACTCAAGAAATTCTTGAAGACGCCTTAAGGTTATGGGAATTTTCTATTCCTTGATGGATTTAACTTTGTTAGGGTCTACTTGAACACCCTTATTGTATACAACATGACCTAGATATTCCACTTCCTATTACCCAAAGAAAAATTTGGAGGATTTTGCATACAACTGTTTCTCCTCTAATAATTTGAGCGCCCTATCAAAATGTTGAATATGATACTTCCAAGACTTTTTATATATTAGTATATCATCAAAAAATACTACCAATTTTTTTTCTGAGGAAGGGTTTGAATGTGGAATTGATAAAACCTTGAAATGTGGAAGGTGCATTAGTAAGGCAAAAGGACATGACTAAAAATTCATAATGACCTTCATGAGTTCTAAATTTTTATTTCAAAGTGTCTTTTGTCTTCATTCTAATTTGATGATATCCTAAATGAAGATCCAACTTCATGAAGTAAATTTTTTCTTGTAGTTTTTCCAACAATTCATCAATAACAAGAATTGGAAATGTATATTTAATAGTTAGTTTGTTGAGCTCTCTATAATCCAGACACATATGCCATGAACCATCCTTCTTATGCAACAATACTACCAGAGAAGAGAAATAACTCTGTCTAGGTTGAATTATACTTGCCTCTAGCATTTATGAAAACATACATTAAATTTTACTCTTCTAGGCATAAGGATATCTATAAGGTCTAATGTTTGGAGGAAAATTTCTCGAAATCAAGTGAATATCATGAGCATGATCACGAATAAGCGGTATAGCTTTGGTAGTCTAAAATAGCTTGGAATGATTGTCAAGGACCCTTTGGAGATCTAAAGGAAATGGATGACGTACATGTTTGAATATATAGTGAACACAATTGTGTATCTACCCCTCGTTTTTCCTTATTCAAGAGATTTTTCATTCCATTAGAGACAATTATTTTCCCAGGTTTCCCTGTGATACCCATTAATTCAATTTCCTTTCCTTCCAAAAAAAATCAAGAAAAGTTTTTGAAAATAAAAATCTATCGCCCCAAAATATTGTAACCATTAGACTCCTAATGAAACAACCACACCACCCATTTTAATGGATTGCATTGGAATATTCAATACATAATCCCCCATCATTACATTTATATTATGGAAGTTATCTAAGCAATTTATAGTTCCTCAATTTGAAACCATCACTTGACACGCTAGTCCTAGATATAGAAAGCAATATAAACCCTTGGCTATCTTAAAATGAATAAAATTATGAGTACCACTGGAATCAATAAACATTATTACCTTTTTCTTCTTCATATATCCTTCTATCTTGAGAGTTTGTGTAAGGACTCTGGACACCACATATCTCCACAATGGTATGATATTGTCCACTTTGGGCCTAAGCCCTCATGGATTTGCTTTTGGACTTACCCCCAAAAGGCCTCATACCAATGGAGATATTTGTCCATCCTTATATACCCATGATCCTCCCCACTTCTAGTCAATGTGGGACTTTGGTCGTATACCCAACAATCCTCCCCTCGAACAAAGGACCATTGAGCCTCCCCTCAAACGATTATCCATCCGTCCACTCTCTACCAACTAGGATTCTCCGCTCCAATGCGTTGGAAGCACACGCCTTACATGGAGCATCACCTGCCTCGAGAGCTTGCTCTATCCCAGGTCAACTCCTCTTCATCGTGTTGGGACCAGGACACGTCCATGAAGAATCCGGAGCACACCGTCTGTCTAACCGAGCTCATCCACGGATCCCATCTTGATATTACCGGGGCTCACCGCACACGCCTTACATGGAGCATCACCTGCCTCGAGAGCTTGCTCTATCCTAGGTCAACTCCTCTTCATCGTGTTGGGAAGGTCAACTCCTCTTCATCGTGTTGGGACCAGGACACGTCCATGAAGAATCCGGAGCACACCGCCTGTCTAACCGAGCTCATCCACGGATCCCATTGTGATATTACCGGGGCTCACCACCTTCGTTCGACATTCCGAGGATTCATCCACTTGGCTAACTTCGGGGCATGGCTCTGATACTACTTGTAAGGACTCTGGACACCACATATCTCCACAATGGTATGATATTGTCCACTTTGGGCCTAAGCCCTCATGGATTCGCTTTTGGACTTACCCCCAAAAGGCCTCATACTAATGGAGATATTTGTCCATCCTTATATACCCATGATCCTCCCCACTTCTAGTCAATGTGGGACTTTGGTCGTATACCCAACAGTTTGAGGAGTGGTAATTCCCACCAATACATTACAAGATATGGTCGGATTCAATTCTTCTTCTTCAACCCATTGTGTTGGTTCCTGATGTATATATTCTTATTTTTATGTTTCTTGTTCCTTTTCTTCCTCCTCTTCAAACTAAATGTAAAAAAATAAAAAATAAAAATAAATAAATAGAAAATCTTAGCACACATATGACCTTTAGTGTATTTTCTATCACAACTCTAACAAATCCTTTTCTCCCTTTTCCTTCATTTGTTTTGATGTCAACCTTGTAGATTGTGGGAATATAGGAGTGGAAATACTTAAATCTTTATAGTTGTGAGTGGTAGACATCATTGCTGCCATAATTTTGGTTTCATCTTTTCTTTCCACCCTAAATGAATTCTCCAATGAACTATTTTCTCAAAGGTGAACCTCATGTTGTATTTTATCCTTTAAAGTCCCTATGAAGGCATCAATCAAATGTTGATCTCAAATATTAGCTCCCTTGATATTCGGTCTCTGGAAGTCCTCAATGTGCTCCCCAATTGAACCCATTTGTTTGAGATTTATCATTTGGATAAAGAAGGCATTGTTCTTTGTATCCTCATAATGTGCTATAAATTCCTCTGTAAAAATTGTCCAAGTGACTAGTGCTTTATGAGAACAAATATGTGAATACCATATAAAATTATTGGCCTCTAAATACATATATGCAAAGTGTACAATTTGTGTGTGTTCCACATCATGTAGATGAAAGTATTGCTCCATCTATAGTGTTCATGTTATTAGATCCTTGCAATCAAACTTCATCATATCAATATTTTGAATTTGGTTTGTCTTTAACCCAAATTTAGAGTCTCTAAAATCATGATTCACCTTCCTTTTTTCTCATCATGTGTTTCATGAACTACCTTGTCGCCACTAGGAAGCATTTCTTGTAGCAACTTTGTCAAACCTTCCTTGAAACCTTCCATTTCTACTTCTAAACCATCCTTTAAAGCTTCCATGTCCATTTTTATTTTTTCTTCTAAACTATCCATGTCCCCTTTTAGACCATACATCTTAACATTCATCATCACTCCCAATTCATTTTTGGCTACTCTTTGTGAGAGTGAAATTTGTTGCACTTGGTCTTGTCATTTTGATATATCATGTTGCATTTCTTCTTGTTTTTCATTATTCATAGTAGATATTTCAATTGGCTAACTAAGTGTATCCATTTTAATTTTTTTAGGTATTTTAGAGCCAAATAATGATATCTATGTTTCAATATGTAATTTGAACCTCTTCGAACTGAATTTTCAAACAAAAGTTATGCAAAGTTTAAAAAATACACAACTTTTTCTTCCTTTTTGGAGCCCAATATTAAAACTATTTTATCTTTGCAATTTCAACATCCTATGGTCTGAAACTCTATCTTGAGGTAGTTTTATATGTCTTATTTCGAACCCCACAATTTAGATTGAACTTTAATTTTTCAAGATAAAGTTGTATCAAATGTTTTTTGATGGCCTGATTATGGTCTAGTTTAGTATAGAAAAATTGTACAAATTTCCATGTGTAACTCTTTCAACTTTTGCACTAACACTCATCTTAAAGAAACTACAATCCATGCACTTTCATCCCATCTTTACGGAACTCAAATCCAATTCTTGAAGAGAAAGTCATGATGATTTTCCCTAGGTCACATGTTTGAAACTCAATTCTATAACATGCAAAAAAACCTATATTTTTTTAACCATATGTTTGAAAATATAGAGAAAAAAGATCTAAAATTTTTACATGAAGTTCATCGTGATTTCTACTCCACATGGAAAAATTTCATCTTTTGAAGCCTCACAAAAAAATGTTATAATGAAAATACCAAGATTTCTTGTTTGAAGTAGCAAAACCCTAGGATCCAAAGCTTTGATACCAAATTTTATGTAACCAGATCACAAAAATAGGGGAAAATATAGATCAATTACTTGAAAGTAATCCTCTTCGAGGGAGAAACATCCTTTTAAATCACAAAAATGAACAATTATTTGATGATTTGAATGAAAATGCCTCCCTGATATATATAGGAGTCTAAGGGGTCAAAATATAACTAGGGCCTACATAACAATAACAATGCAAAGGCACAACAATAATAATATGGGAGCTATACTAGTATTATAGGGACACAATAGGGGACATGTGTTGCACATGTTTGCCACTCTCATTTACCCACCATCCCCATCATGCCTAAGGTTGGCTCCCTCCTTCACCACGTGGTGGGATGTGAGAGAGAATGATAGGGAGGAGTATACACCTCTCCTCATTATGAATTAGTAAGGTTGATGATTTATTGGTGTGCAATGTTTATGAGCCAATAATCAGTGGGACTAAAGTGCTATAAGCATGTCAGAGTGAAGGATAATTGTGCTAGGATTCATTGAACCTTTCTTATCGCAACACTTTTAGTGTTGTCCATGGTTGGCTGGTTGATTCTGGTGGACATTTTTTTGAGATTTCTAGTTAGGGAGGAAAGAATGGAGGCACACTCGGCAAACCAATTCCACATGAATTTGTCTAGTTAGGTAGCGTTCTTTTTGTTTGAAATGTGTTATATTCTTTGCCTGAATAACCAATTTGTAAACATTAGGAACAATGGGCCAAGAGGTGAGATGCTAGTCAAAGGGGATGAAACCCCCAATTTCTTTTTGGTGATTTCTTACATTTATTTTTGGCACTCGGTTTTTGTTTTTGAGAATTTAATGGTATATGGTGGTTCAACCCATTATTTTCTAATTTGATTAAGGAATTATATTTTAATTGAATCTAGGTTAATGCAGTATAGGCTTTGGATGTTGCAATGTCATGTATATTGTATTGCAAATAATGAAAATGATAACAGAGTTAGAGGTGTGGGTATAAATGATCTGTTAGTTTTCCCAGTTTGGGTTTCCAATATAAATCGATATGCAATAGGTGATTGGCATTGTATTACTTTTCCATATTATTAAGAATTTATGGATTATTTTACAAGTTTTAAAACTTATAATATTGCTCATCCTTAGACACATGGTTTCATTTTTCTTATGTTTTTGGTCAAGGGTGGTTTAGGCACCAATCTTAATTGGGTGTTCTCACAGTTGAGCTTTTGGTCTAGGTGGGGAAGAAATCTTGGTGGGTGGAGGCCAATCCTAACCTCCCTCACTTGGTTCTACTCATGGTTATTTGTGTTTTGTTATCTTGTGAAGGGTTTTAGTTAGTGATCTTATATAGTATGTGGGGCTAGTTGAGTTGGTGGTGGGTGGAAATGGGAATGGAATGCTGAGGTTGATAAAGATTCCTTTGTGGTTCACCCCACTCACGTGTCCATAGTTATTTGTGAGCATGGTAAGTTGAAAAATGTACTATGGTATATGCTTGAAAGTAACAAAACAAGAAATGGAATATTTGAAAGAGGTAGTCTAGGAGATAAGCATGATTCAGTTAATTGTAAGAAAACTAACCCTTACAAAATTCCCATTTGATACAATAGCTAATAGACAAATTTTGTGAAAAATTTCCCTTCAGTAATTTATAACTAACTATACTTCTTTTTTATTTATAATATAAATATCTTCGCATGTTTTAGCTAAAAAAATGTGTCAAAATAACAAATTTAAAATCAATTAATATTACCATATTACAACATTGAGATATATTATAGAGTAAAACTATATTCGTAATAAATCACTATGATACCATATTAATTAACTTTTCATCCTCCACCTTAATAAATAAAAAATATTAATATATTTAATTAATTTTTTAAATGATATATTATTATTTACTTTTAATTTTTTGATTAAAAGGAATCTATTATTTTAAATATAATAATTTCAATAATAATTATAAAAATAGCTAACAAATATAAATCCAAATGTACCATTGATTTTAATAATTTTAATTGACTTTTTAATTTTTTTTGTATAGGTATAAAAAGATGATTTTGTATAGGTATAAAAAGATGATAGAGATAATTATTAAATTCTTCATGATATACAAAACAATATAATATAAAGATGATATGTTATGATGTAACGTCCATTTACACTTATTTTATTTTAGTTTTCTAATTTTTTAAATATAAATTAACTTTTCATTTTTATATCATTTTAATGATGAGGTAATTAAATATTCTATAATGCAGAAAAAAGACATATATCAATTAACTTTTTTATTTTAAATTCATGCATGTGTTTAATAAAATATCATTAAATATTCTATAGTGCAACAGTTCCAAAACGTCTTTAAATATTCTATAATACAAACAAAATATCTTTAAATATTCTATATTGCAGGACAAATACAAATATCAATTAACTTTTTTAAATTCATGTATGTGTTTAATAAAGTGATATAAATATTAATTAATTTTTTTTAATTCATGTATGTGTTTAATAAAGTGATATGATGTAACCTCCATTGACATTTTATTTTATTTTATTTTATTTTATGTATAAAAAGATGTTTATTAAAATCTTTTTGATATGCTAAACATTATAACATAAAGACGATCTATTATGTTATGATGTAAAATTTATTGATATTTTATTTTATTTTAATTAATTTATTTAGTTTTTAAATATTAATTGACTTTTCATTTTTACATACTTTAATGATGACTTGATTAAATATTCTATAATGCATAAGAAAGACAAATATCAATTAACTTTTTTAAATTCTGTTTAATAAATTGATTACTCAGCAGTTCTAAAAAATAGTTTCAAAACATCTTTAAATATTCTATAATACACGACAAAACATCGTTAAATATTCTATAATATAATACAAATATAGATATCAATTATTTTTTTAAATTCATATATATGTTTGATAAACTGATTACTAAATAGTTCTAAAACATGTTTTCGTAAACTGATTATTAAGCAATTCCAAAAACACCATTTTTTAAATATTAATTGATTTTCCTGTTTTATATATTTTAAACATTGAAATGATTAAATATTCCATTTCTATAATACATGACAAAGTGGAATATCAATTGAATTTTTTCATTTGATGTAGATATTTGATAAATTGATTACTAAGAATATCCAAAACAACTTTTCTTAAACTGATTACTAAGAAATTCCAAAAACATCATTTTTTAAATATTGATTGATTTTTCTGTTTTATATATTTTAAACATTGAAATGATTAAATATTCCATTTCTATAATACTTACAAAGTGGAATATCAATTGACCTTTTTCATTTCATGTAGATATTTGATTAATTGATTGCTA
Source organism: Pinus tabuliformis (assembly GCA_031772625.1). Taxonomy (NCBI): domain Eukaryota; kingdom Viridiplantae; phylum Streptophyta; class Pinopsida; order Pinales; family Pinaceae; genus Pinus; species Pinus tabuliformis. Next base: position 602,519,664 of record CM062817.1, read on the forward strand.
AGAAAATCCAAAATGTGGATGGATACATTTTCATAATAAAACACTATGAGGACATATTTTTAATTAAAAAGTATGAAATTTAATTTATAACATTCGATGGAAATATCTTTTAGAGTGAAAATATATTCTATCTCTCGTGGCATTTCGTAGATCTGAAGTTGAGATGGATCTAGTTTGTTACTTCCCACCATAACTTAATCATGTCTTTACATAAAAAATAATGGGTAGAATTAAGATTCAGAAGTAAACCTTTTGTATATCTTATTCTTTCATGACCTTAATATACTTTGAGGCAGGTGAAAAGGAAAGGGAAACCTCAATTACTTCAATGGGTGATGGATCAATCTAATATAGGTACAACATATTCTAGATCTTTTCTAGCCTATTTCCTTCTTACCTAAAAGGCCCATCCCCTACTGCACTTAGGGAATTCTAAATAAATATACTTCTTAGGAGTCACTTCCCACCATTATTTGTGTTTCCCTTAACACTTATGTAAGAGTAAAATTGTAAATGTGTATAATTATTAGTTGTTACTACCCACCAAAATTTATGCAAGTGATTGTGCTTTAGCAATTAATTATTTTATCCACTTCACATATCAATTTATTAGCTACTTCCAAATTAAGACTACTTACTAGTGGTTACTACCCACCAAATTTTATGCAAGCATGTTAACCTCCATTATTTTACCATTCACCAATGTAAGTTATACTTTTTTATGTAGTTTTTCACATATTTTTAACATGAGTTGTAGAGCAGGCTGCGATACAATACTTGTTTTAATTTTTGTGGTAAAATGAATATTAATTTATATCTACTATTTATATGTCATATATTTTAATGTGATGTGTATATTATGATTTTCTTAATGTAAATGTTAATTGTTTAGTTTTTATTAATTATTTATGCTTACACAACTCCCTTGTACTTTATATTATGTTGTACCTTTTTTGACTTTATATTATGCTCAACTTTTTTTTGACTCAACTAATGTATAAATGTTTATGTTAAATGTAAAATTTTATAAACCTTTACGGCTACACATTTCCTCTATAGTGAAATTTATTAGGTTATTAATTTTAAATTTATTATTTTTTATTCATTATTTACTATATTTTTAAAAATTGAAATAATAATTATAATATATAAAAGAATAAATATCAAACGTTTTCACTAGTTTATAATAAGTTTGTAGCTTAAGAAAAAACACTAAGAGGGATGTTAATTTAGCCATTTGGAACTCTTCAGAGGTACTTTTTAAGGAACTCACATGGTTTCTCTTTAATTGGTAATATCTTTATTTATCTGTGGATTATTTTTTAAATCACATGCTCTTAAGTTACATGGGATTTCATCTTATTATTTCCTAGTCGGATTTCCATGGTTGGAGGAATTTCTAGTGGTTGTATTTCTTTACCAAGCAGAGTTGCTTGTATATGGAGCTTCCATTTCCATATAGACTTCGTTGGGAGAAACAACAAATGTCCTTAGTGGGAAAACTAAAGCTTTTAATTGAACTGTATCAAAAGTTAATCCAACATACAACCGTAGCTTTGGTTCTCAAGTATACTTCTAGTTTTCTTTTTTTGCTCAATATTGTCTTAGTTATATTTCCATTTGTGTTCCATGTTGGTGTTTTGTCTTAGATTTTCAGGAATTGTACTTAGTTCTCATGCGATCTCTTATTGAGGGATTATCTTTCCTTTTAGTTATCCATATTTTAAGATTCCTTGAAATCCGTTATTTGTGTTTCCATTATGTCTAGTTTAGAGGGGGTTCTTAATTGTTTTTTATTTAGTTATCTCACCAAAACATTTTGGTTTTGTTTCTTGGATTTTGATTATTTTGGTTCTCTATCCATCTCTCAATAATCCATTTTTAACCCTTAGCTCCCTTATTCTCATTTAGAGTTATGTTGATCAATCTAGCTTACTAATCATTTCAGTTTAATGGGCCACTGAATTTGTTCTATTTCCTTGTTAATATCATTCATGCAAATTAGTTTGGGGCTTATAGCGAGAGAAGAGTCCATCACCCCCTTCCAACTCTTGAGCTTAAGTTTCTGTAGAGTGTTCTATTGCACTATCTATGTGCAATTTACCCTTCCTAAAATTATAACAGAAGAACATGATGTAAAATGGGACACTATAATAGAGAGAAAATTTATCACAAATGTTGAGGGTGAGGTGGATCTTGGGCACTAGGTTCCTAATATAGGACACACAAGAAGTGGATATAAAAGATAATTGTAAATTATATCTATATATTAATAATTGATGACCATCATGGGAAAAGTGTTATTTGAGAACTTTGAAACCCGATATGTGATTAGTCTATATATGGATCAAATGTAGAAGAAGATAAGAAAGTTGACGGAAATGACATTGATTTTAGCTAAAAAAGCTAGCAGAATTGGAGTTTTCTACCTTTGAAGAGGATGGAAAAGTCTCTAATACTACTGAGGTGGATTCGTCATCCAAAATGATGCATTTATTTTTCATTTTTGTTATATATTATAGTAGAAACATGACTACAATTATAGGTGTTATCAACTCTAACTTTTGTAGGAAAGACTCAAATTGATAAAAACATTATTATACCCTTTACCATGTTATCAGGTTTAAACTATTTAAATGGACAAAACAATTTCTACTACGCTACTCATCTAGTTTCCCTAGTGATTAAAACACAAGATGTTGTGAGCTCTACGTTTTCTAGAAAAGTGTCAAATTGGTATAAAATTTATTATCTCTCAGGTTATGTTATTAAGTTTAAAATGTTTAAATGGAAAAAATAAGTATTTTACCATCCTACTAGCCTAGTTTACCTTGTGGTAGATAAGTAAGCATTATGCAAATAATTTCCCTGAGAGGCACTTTCCAACCCAGTATGGAAGAGATGTTGTAACATCTTGCTAATAATTTTGGTTCAAATAAAAACAAAATAAAATTAAAATTAAAAAACATAGAACCACTAATAATAATTAATAATTAAACTAGGGTAGATCCATCTTAACGCTAACTCTACAAAGCGCCAAGAAGGATGAAATATCTTTAGATGCAAACCTCCTTTAGAGTGAAAAGAGATTTAATCCCTCACAAATCTTGGTAGATCTAGATTTAAGAATCTCAGATAATAATAATAAGTAAAGACAAAAATTAGATTTCAGGCTTATATACCCTATTTCTATGGAATTTGAACTTATAAAGAGAGAAAATGATAAGGAAGAGTATGAGCCTCTCTTCAATATGAATTGATAATATTTTATTAGAGGAAGGTTTAAGGGAAGGACCACCATCGATGATGATTTTCTAATGTACAATGTTTATGAAGCAAGAAAAAGTGGGACTCAAGAGCTAACATCATGTCAAGGAGAAGGATAATTGTGGTAGGATTCATGAAACCTATTTTATCATAGTAGTTTTAGTGCTCCCCATGGTTTGTGTATGAGTGGAGTGGACACTTTATTGAGGTTTCTAGTGGGAGTGGAAACAATGGAGGCACATTAGACAAGCTATCCTTCCATTACTGTCTCTAGCTAGGTAGCATGGATTTTGTTCAATATGTGTTATATTATTTACATGACTAGTCGAACATGTAGAAATTAATGAGTAGATTCGAAACTTCTCATGAAATTACTAACTAACAAGACTCGAAGCTACTCTACTGATCTTTGGAAGTTAATTCACTATCTAGAACACAAATCATAGACATGCAAAAGGAAAAATCACATATGCATAGCTGTTTATCTAGGGGAAAGCAACTTCTCAAAACCCCTTCCTATATACATTGCATTAATGAGAGAATAAACATGAAATACATATGTTTTCTCATACTTGAACACACCTTGCAATTGTATAGTTTATCCTTCTGCCTAACTGACTGACTCTGGACAAAACTTAGCCAATTTTCAATCCCTCCAATATCTTATTTCCTTGCAATATTCCTCGAGGAAATTATATCATATTATTTACGAAATTCCCTCTATTGAATTTCATAATTCATGTATCTCCTTCCTCTAACTACATGCACCACCTGTACACATTGGAATAGTCTACAACTAATTGTATATTGCCTTGGAATCTCTCTCTCAACTGGGTAAATCGAATTCTCTAAATGAAAAAAATATTTTGGGTTGACTGATCAGTTAACTGGTTGATCACTGAGTGTGTTTGAAGTTCAACTTCCACAACTTGACCTCCACTAGTTCTTCTAACAATTATAACTAGTTTAATCTACAGTAATTCAATTTAACTAAAATAGGTTGCTACAAATTAGCAATCATTCATACTAAACTGAACTCAAGATTCACAAAATTGAATTAACTGAGTTAATTGAGTGACAAGTTCCATGTCACCCAAGTTAATTACCTTCAAGATTTCTATTGAAATAGAAATTCAAATTTCTCTAGTTTGACCAAGGCAAAGTCAAATGGAGATTTTATTGTTTCATTTTCAACACTCCCTCTCAATAAGAAAAGGATTATCAACCATCCTTATCCTGCACCCGTGAAACTCAATATTCCATCTTGACAAGGACTTTGTAAAAATTTTAGCATCTTGTTCCTCCGTCAGATTATATTGCAACAACATAATCCGCCTTTGCACATAATCCCGTAAATTGTGATACCAAATATCAATATTCTTGGATCGATCATGAAAAACATGACTTTTAGATATTTTGATGCAACTTTGATTATCATAGTAGATCACATTTGGACGCATCATCTAACCAAACAAGTCAACAAGTATGTTTCTCATCCAAATCGCCTCACATGCTATTTCACTTGCAACCATGTATTCTACTTTTTCACAGCTAAGTGTCACAAATATTTTCTTCCTAATGTACAAAGAAAGCACTGCAGACCCAACAATAAAAATTCCACCTAATGTACTCTTTCGGTCTCATGTATTTCCCACCCAATCTAAATTTTTGAAGCCACATAACTTCTCTCCCTTTTCCTATTTGTACCATAGTCCAAACAAGGTAGTGCCTCTAAGGTACCGTAAAACATGCTTAGATTCTCTCCAAAATAGTTTGCTTGGCCTAACCATAGATTGACTCAGTTGATTGACTACATAGCACATAAATCCTCTTCTATTCACAAGATACATGAGTGAAGCCACCAACTGTCGATAAACAATGGAATCCATTTCCCCACCTAAATTGGGATCCTCTTTCTTCTAGTAGGTAGCTAAAGGAGTCTCCATGGGTAAGCATTTGTCCATGCCAAACTTCTGATGTATCTTGTTGGCATACTTTCCCTGAGAGATAAACAGTTCCCCATCACCTTGCCATATTTCCAATCCAATGAAGTAGTGCATGAGACCCATGTCCTTCATTTCAAACTCCCTTGCAAGGTCCCCCTTTCAATATATCATCAACTTGTCATCACCAGTAAAATTCAAGCCATCAACATATAAGAAAATAATCAATAATTTACATTCTACCACAACATGATAGAGGTTTACATCCACTTCACTTTTGGTGAAGCCCAAATCAGTGAGATAGCTATTGATCCTGGTGTACCAAGCACAGGGTGCTTGCTTGAGACCATACAATGCTCGCTTGAGTATGCACACGCGAGACTCTCAATCAAAAGTCTGAAATCCTTCTGGTTACTCGATATACACCTTCTCCTCAATATCTCTAGTGAGGAATGTTGTTTTCACACTGATATGGTCGATCTTACACCGCATTTGTGCACCTAGAGAAAGGATTGATTTAATGGATGAGTACCTTTCTATAGGAGAAAATGTCTCCTCATAGTCAATCCCCTCAACGTGAGAGTACCCCTTGGCCACAAATTTGTCCTTGTAATTTTATATGCTTCCATCAGCTACATGCTTCACCATGAAGATCCATCTTGAACTCATAAATGATTTTTCTGGTGGCCTTGGGATGAGTTCCCTATTATCACTCAGAATTTTCTTAAGGTTAAAGGAAGAAATTTCTAAGGTAACCACAAAACTATCTCTTAAGTATAGATTCTAGCCAATCTACACTCAAAGAGGGATCTCTCTTTATGATTTAGCTATGTTTGAAAATATTTTAGGCTAGCTATTAATTTTCAGTGAGGTTGTTTTGTTTGAGAGTGGTGGGGTTCTGAAACAAATGGGAAAACGAGTCTTTTAGGCCATTGGGATATGGAGTCAAGCAAGGATATTTCACTAGAATAAGTCAAATTGTTGAGGTAGGATTTCAATAGGCAGGATAACAGAGTAAAAACAAACTTTGAGGATTGAATAGCTAATAGTTCTGATCAAAACTAGAGGGCAATCAAGAATCCTCAAGTTAGGATCAGAAAGAGGAAGGGAAGATAGGTCAACTAATAGAGGGCAACTAAGAATCCTATACCAAGGACCTATTAGAGAAAGACTACAGGGATAGAGGAGCAGTTAAGAATGCCTTTATCAATATAGTTTGGAAGAAAACATGGAAATGGTAAACTATTGATGGCAGAGAGTAATAAAGATACTTCTAATATACTCTGTCTATTTTACCATTTAGATTTAAGATGCATGAAACATTGAAACATATAGAAAACACATAAAATCACAAGGATAGAATACTTATTTTCAATTATACTGGACGAGAATCTAATGAAATGTCCTGAACTTTCATTCCTTTTCCAGCAAAAATCCATCTTTGAGTACAAAAGCTTTCTCAGCTTGATAGCATAGATTTACAGAGATGTTATAGAATCCACCCCAAAATACTTCAAATGAAGAAGTATTTATACAATTTCTAAACTAAAATATCTTGAAAAAATATCAAGGTTGGTTTCACAAATATCTCCAACTGTTTTACATTAATAGAACTTAAATATAGGACACTCAAAACTAATGAATCTATTTGGCACTATGTTTATGGATTCATGGTGAAAAAGAAGAGAAATTCGAATTTAATGGCAACTCTTAAGTGATGATGAGGCATCCCAGTCACTAACTGCTTCCTTCCTTTGTGCATTCTTCCCCAGAAATTCTGCAAACTTAGGGTCAAATGATACACTTGTATATCTCAATCTGAGCTAGATATGTGAAAAGTGAAAGAGGTTATTGTAGATAAGAATGATTTTGAGATAAACCTGTCTCTGTTTCCAAAAATTCAGCTCCAGTTGTTCACAATATGCTCTGTAAAAAGATGTCAACAACAAGACTTTGCACAAACTGAAAAAGATGTTGTGAAGACATGCACTTGTCTCCCTTTTGGTAATACCTGTGTAAAAAGTGAGATAGGTTTTTGTAGATTGGCCTTTAAGGAACAAAATTTTCCTCCAGTATCTCAAAATACTTCTTGGATTGGCCATAATAGTTTCAGCAAAACTATGACTTAAACATGAAATTTTAGAATAATGTACCATTTCTGCTCTGATTTCATCTTTTAACCTTAAATTTCTTTTAACTGTTTTTCTCTTTTAATTTGGATAAACTTCATTGTTGCTAGTGAAAGTATTTTCATCTCTATCTAACCCTTACCGTCTCCAAGTTTACTTTTACTATTTTACTTTTACTGCTTACTTTTACTACTCTGTTTTTTCATCTATCTTTACTTTGACATGAATCTGTATGCTCTGTAACTGTCTTCTCTGTTGTTTATCTTCATGCTAGCCGATTTACTTGATTTGGTCTTCAATATGATACTCTTTAACCCTGATACACTATGATTGTTCTTTATTGTGTCCTTTTACCTTCACTATATATTTTAGGTTTTTTACTGTCTATTTCAATAGTAAATCTTTTAATTTCATGTTTCCTCTACTTGTCTTTTAACTGTATGTTTTATTTTCCATCTCTGTTTGAATAAAATTGATAACAATCTCGAAGTAAATAGGTCTTATGACTAGTATTAAGACTGTTTATCCAAGGCTGTGGTCTTTTGATCACCTGTAAAACAAAACAAGCTGTTAGGAAAATGTTGGGTTGACAGGGAGGGTCATTAATGGATTTATCAAGCTTTATAGATCTATGAAGTGAGTCCAAAATTATTTTGGGAAGTAAACCATGCTTGAATTAGTTAGCAGAGGATTTAGGTGGAGTAGAAGGGTTTCATAAGTTTATATAGTAGAATGAGCAAAGGGCGAGAAAACATGGATTCTTGGGGTTTTGAACTTTAACGGTCAAACTTTAAAAGTATGGTGCGAACTGAACAATAGATGGTTTATCGCGTAGCATGCAGGCAGTAAGTGGGATCCATCACAAAACTTTTGGGAGGTTGGTGGTTTTGGTGGAGGGTTGCACGATGCCATAAATTGGATGACACGTAGCATCGACGAAAGGTCAAAACAACTTATATCATGTGGTTAACGTTCGACCAAAAGGCCAGTGCAATATGGGCGAGAGATGTTGGATGAGGGAAGGCCGATCGGACGGTAGTCAGTAGCGGAAAGTGTTAGGGAGTTAAATGGAGGGTCCTGATTATAATTAAAATGATTTTAATTATATCGGGGATGATATGATTGGATGAATGAAGGATTAATAATTTTAATGATATCTTAGGTGATATGATTGGTGAGAAGGCTATTAATTAATCCAGGTGATTAATTAATCCCTTCTTAGCACGTTGGGGGTTTTGGCTCTTAATTAATCATGGTTCGATTAATTAATCAAATTTAGTTAACTTTGTTTATGTTTTATTTTTCAAACCATCGGGAAGGGATATTTATTTATTTTGGGATTTTTAGTAATAATACGGGAAAGGCTAAGTTGTTTTGGGAGTTACATAAATAATAAAAATTAAAAGTTAATATGATTTATGGAAAAGGAAAATGCGCTAAGTAAATGTCTTCGAAAATATATTCATCATCCAACATTATAACTTAGGCTAAAATGTGTTTGGGGGGTTTTATAAAGAACCTTTATTTTTCCTAAGTAAAATAGTGTTTTTACTTAGGAAAAGCATTTGAAGGAGATGAGTGAATTATGGAGGGGGGTGAATTTTGCTGAAGGGGTTTTAGTACTTAGGCTTTACAAGTTATTGGGCTGAGGGTCTGGTCCCTCCAGGAGTTAGAGAAATGCTCTGAGCCCCTTTAACTTTCAGGTTGTTGGTGCCTTTAGTACTTATGGTAAATTAGTAAAACCTAGGGAAAAATGAGTGAGGAGGTTAATGAGTTTGACTTTTGTCTCTGATGTAAATATCTTCATTGTCATCCATACTTTGTCAAAGTGATGAAAGCAAAAGATTTTAGATTTTAACTTAACCAATCATCACACATAATTCTACAACCAATCATCTACTTACCCACCTAAACATCCTACAATTTTTACTTCTTTTATTAGGGTGCACTTAAACTCACAAACCCTTATCAAACTTTTCTTTTCTTTTACAATGGAAATCTATCTAAGTCTATCCTTATTACATCCAAGGGCTCAGATTAAATAGTTGAGCTCCTTTTATTCACTCTACCTATCTACTTATCTGCCAGCATTAAACAGTTTTGTCAGATTTTATTCTCTATATCTATAAACATGCAATTCAAAACATGAAATAACCAAGATTAAAATATTTGGTTACCATGGATTGTGGCATAAATAACAAGTTGCACACAATCTTTATTATACAAAAAGTAAAATAGCAGTGGCATTTGGACTTGGACACTTTCATGGTCTTTTTCTTTTTGGAGTTTATATTATTTCATTTTTTTTTTTACCTTCTCTTATTCCTTTTGTCCTTTGATTTTTCTTTTAGGACATACCCTCTTTACATTTTTTAATTTTTATAATATGGAAAACTTTTGCAGAAATCAAAGGTATGCACATATTACAGAGTTAAAATCAGCCAATCATAAATTATGACATCTATTGGTATAGTAACCTAATAGCGGCTTCACCTAGGGATGGGATTTCCTTGTGAAATGTCAAGAACAATCTCGACTAGTAGCCTGATCCATTGGGCCAATCCCACACATGTTTATGCTCTGTTGTATAATATTTGTGACTGAAAATATTGAACTGTCACTACACTCTTTTCTACAAACTAAAATCTGATCTAACATAAACTCGTTGATGGAACAATGGACTAGGAGGTGAGATGCTTGTCTCAGGGGGTGAAACTCCCAATTTTTTTTTGGTGATTTCTTACATTTATTTTTGGCACTCAGTTTGTATTTTTGAGAATTTTATGGTATATGGTGGTTCAACCCATGATTTTCTAATTTTGATTAAGGAATTATGTTGTAATTGAATCTAGGTTAATGGATGATAGGCTTTGGATGTTGCAATATCATGTATATTGTATTGAAAATAATGAAAATGATAATAGAGTTAGAGGCATGGGTCTAAATTATTTGTTAGTTTTCCCAGTTTGGGTTTCCAAGATAAATCGATATGCAATATGTGATTGAGATTGTTTTACTTTTCCATATTATTAAGAATTTGTGGATTATTGTACAAGGTTTAAAAATTATAATATTTCTCAGCCCTACACATTTGGTTCCATTTGGATTATGTTTTATGTCAAGGGTGGTTTAGGTACCAATCTTAATTGGATGTTCTCACAGTTGAGGTTTTGGTCTAGGTGGAGAATAAATCTTCATAGGTGGAGGCCAATCCTCACCTCCCTCACTTGGTTCCACTCATGGTTAGTTGTGTTTTGTTATGTTGTGAAGGATTTTAGTTAGTGAAATTATATAGTATGTCGGGCTAGTTGAGTTGGTGGTGGGAGGAAATGGGAATCAAGTGTTGAGGTTGATAAAGATTCCTCTCTAGCTCACCCCACTCACTTGTCCATGGTTATTGGTGAGGCATGGTAAGTTGAAAAATGTACTATGGTATATGTTTGAAAGTAACAAAATAGGAAATGGAACATTTGAAGGAGGTAGTGTAGGAGATAAGCGTGATTCAATTAATCTTAAAAAACTAACCTTTACAAAATTTCTATTTGATATGATAGTTAATAGACAAATTTTGATGAAAAATTTCCCTTTCATTTATAACTAACTATACTTATCTTTTATTTATAATATAAATATCTTTACATGTTTTAGCTAAAAAAAAGTGTCAAAATAATAAATTAAAGTCAATTAGAAATGCATCATCATAATGTATGTTATAGATAGAGAAATCAACCGTATCATTAATTTAGAAGTACATACAAATAAAATTTATTAATATTGAAAAAAATAAAATAATAGTCATAAAAAATTAAAAGTCAATTAATTTTACATCATATTACAACATTGAGTAAAACTATCTTCATAATAAATCACTATGATACCATATTATTTAGCTTATTAACTTTTCATTGGCCACCTTGATAAATAAAAAATATTAATATATTTAATTATTTATTTAATAATATATTATTATTTACTATATACCATATTAATTTCATCCTCCACCTTGATAAATAAAACATATTAATATATTCAATTATTTATTTAATGATATATTATTATTTACTTTTAATTATTTAATTAAAAATATATATTATTGCAAATTTAATCTTTCCAGTAATAATTATAAAAATAACTAATAAATATAAATCTAAATCTAAATTGATTTTAATAATGTTAATTGACTTTTTCATATTTTTGTATATGTATAAAAAGATGATTATTAAATTCTTTTTAATATACAAAACAATATAATATAAAGATGACATGTTATGATGTAACATCCATTTATACTTGATTTTATTTTAGTTTTCTGATTTTTTTAAATATCAATTAACTTTACATTTTTAGATCATTTTAATGATGAAGTAATTAAATATTCTATAATGGAGAACAAACACATATATCAATTAATTTTTTTAAATTCATGTATGTGTTTAATAAACTGATTACTAAACAGTTCCAAAACATCTTTAAATATTCTATAATGCAAGACATAGAGATATCAATTAACTTTTTAAAATCTATGTATGTGATTAATAAAGTGATTTGATGTAACATCCATTGACATTTTTTTTTATAAAAAGACAATTATTAAAATCTTCTTGATATACTAAACATTATAACATAAAGATGATCTATTATGTTATGATGTAAAATTTAATAATATTTTATTTATTTATTTATTTTTGAAATATCAATTTACTTTTCATTTTTACATATTTTTTATAATGATTTGATTAAATATTCTATAATACATAACAAAGATAAATATCAATTAACTTTTTTAAATTCATGTATGTGTTTAATAAACTGATTACTAGGACATTCTAAAACACAGTTCCAAACCATATTTAAATATTCTATAATACAAGACAAAATATCTTTAAATATTCTATAATGTAAGATAAAGAAAGATATCAATTAATTTTTTAAATTCATGTGTCTGCTTAAAAAACTGATTACTAAGCATTTCTAAAACATCTTTCCTTAAAGTGATTACTAAGCAGTTCCAAAAACATCATTTTTTAAATTTTGATTGATTTTCCCTTTTTATATATTTTAAACATTGAAATGATTAAATATTCTATTTCTATAATACATCACAAAGTGGAATATCAATTGACTTTTTTCATTTCAGAAGATATTTGATAGATTGATTACTAAGCAAATCCAAAACATGGATGGTTACATTTTCATAATACAGTATGATAATGACATAATTTTAATTAAAAAGTATAAAATTTAATTTATAAAATTTGATGGAAACCTTTTTTAGAGTGAAAACATATTTTATCTCTTGTGGTGCTTGGATCTAGATTGGTATGAACTCTAATCTTACATCTTAATCGTAACTCTAATATTAACTCATACTCATCTCAATAAAATATTTACCATTTGTTACCATTTATTACTTCCCACCATAATTTAATCATGTCTTTACATAAAAAAGATAGATAGAAATAAGATTCAAAACTAAACCTTCCTCATACCTTATTCTTTCATGACTTTAATATTGCTTTGAAGCCTATGAAAAAGAAAGGGAGACCTCAATTACTTCAATGGGGGATGGATCAATCTAATATAGGTACAACGTAATATGGAGCTTACCTAAGAGGCTCATCCCATATTACACTTAGGGAATGTAAATAAATATACTTCTCAAGAGTCACTTCCCACCATTATTTATGTTTCCCTTAACACTTTTGTAAGAGTAAAATTTTAAATGTGTAGACTTATTAGTGGTTACTACCCACCAAAATTTATGCAAGTTATTGTGCCTTAGCAATTAATTAATTTATCCACTTCACATATCAATTTATTAGCTACTTCCAAATTAAGACTACTTACTAGTGGTTACTACGCACCAAAATTTATGCAAGTCATTGTGCCTTAGCAATTAATCAACTTATCCACTTCACATGTCAATTTATTAGCACTTCCAAAGTAAGACTATAGGATTTGATTGCATGTTAACCTCCATATTTTACCATTCACCAATGTAAGTTATATTTTTTTATATAGTTTTTCACATATTTTTAACATGAGTGGTAAAGCAAGCTGTCACATACCCCGGTAACCTCGCATGTAAAAGTAGGGAGTTAGAATTTTTTAATACAAATTACCACAAGTAATTAACCAATTCACAACTCCACAATTCATCATTAACCATTAGATATAATATTCATTAGTACATCAAGTAAATTGCCATCAAAGAAAGTCACATAACCATTAACCACCCCTGTGGTAGTGTAATAATATAAACTATCTCATGAATCCTTGCATCCATTTTATGATTTCCATAACCATATTAATTAATCTCATACTAGGACATTATGATCATGCCATCAAATAAAGAACCATCAACATCAAGGATTCAACGTCATCCAACTGACACAAAAGGCAATCACATCAATCACACCATTGAACACTGATATACCCTGGAAACCTCGTAGGGTGAAAACCAGCAAATGTTTAATCTTATTATTAAATGCTCGTGAGGGTTTTCACTCCTCACTCAATGGCTTATAAGGGATTCCATCCCTTAACCATTGTCATAAAATCATTACAATGAATTATCATTAAGTTGTCATATAACTAGTTAAAGGCTAATACAGTTCTCATGTAATCTTTCACTTACATACCGCCACATACAATAATCCTTGTGGCATGATTGTTCTAGCAATGTATGTTCCTGCAACTCGAACTCATCTGGATGGACCCTTGATCCTCTTCCTGCACAACCTTAAACATCACTTTTCGTTGGCACCAACCGCCATCGCTTCCTGTCAATGTTGTTGACAACAAGCTTGGGCAACAAGATTAGATACCATATTAAAGAATCAATAAACAATGTTTGAAAGAGATTCTTTAGCATCCACTCATATGCGTAAGCAAGCATGACTTACTATTTAACTAGCATATATACCCAAATAATACTGTTTGACCTCCACAATGTTTACTAATGCATAACTCTCTTTAAGAGTTCTAACTCATTAGCTCATGTAAAACCGAGAAAAGAATCAAAACCAGATTCCTATTTTCCAAGAATAAATCTTCGTAAATAGCAGCAAAAGAGTGAATAAACATGGTCGTTCTTGTATATTAAACTGCATTCTAAAACCAAGTCGGAAATTAATACTCGTACACGAGTATTCCCATGGTCTTGCAAACAAAACTATAACAACATAAATACATGAATAGCTTCATGCATGTAATACATATTCAAACATCGAAAGTTAACTAGAATCTTAAAGTAGTTTAACACAATTTTCTAGAAGAAAAACTACATATACTTAGCTTTTATGTCCACACGTTTATTCCACGTTCTTCAAGAACTGGTCGCCATAGTGCATGCTGAGGTCCTGAATATAATCTGGAAGCCCCGATGCAATTCGCCCAAAAAAAAATCCGAAGGATGAAACAAGAGATACTAAGATGGGCGTCTTGGAGTATCCAAGAGACTGAACAATTTGCCCTCGGTTGTTCATATATACTATTCCCACAGTTCCTCCACAAATATACAAAATAATATAGCCAGAAATCAATACTCCCCAAGAGCTGTAGGACGCCATGCTCCGCTCCCAGTGGTGGAACCGATATGAACTGGAATCTCTTTCTTTTAATATGATTGAAATTCTGTACAGTCTGCAGTGGGTTTCTGTATCCAGACTTCGAATATTGATTTTGCTTCCTTCATTTTGAACCGAATTCACCGTGCAGCAACATACTTTGTTGGTAGGATTTTCAAACCTCTCTGGAGTTGAAATGTATGCACTTACCTTTATTTCACCCCTTATCAGAATGTTTTCCGGAAACTGTCAGCCTCCACCCTATCCCATTCGTTTTCTCCTTTCGTTCTGAATACCAAGAATCAGTTCTCGATGTCCAGAGAGCTACAGCTTGACCTTAATTTTACAGGAAACTATCAATAAGTTCGGGTTACCATTGGAGAACGGGTCTAAGGGCTGTCAAAAGAAGAGCCACATATCTCCACATCAAGGAAACAGTGCTGCTATCTGAGAAATATGAAAGGCCCCAAGCTGGATGAAAACGAAATCCGAAATCCAAACAGGGCATTAGAGCCGAGTGATCAAGTTTAGGGAGCGGAGAAAACGGAGCTGAATAAACTAACTCAAGAAAAGAGCAAAGAGACCCCCTTTTCCGATCCTTTGCAGAGATCCAGGTTAAAATCCGAATCCAAGAATCCATTCCGAATACTAACTGTTAACTATTCATAACTGTTAATTTACGTTGAGTTACTATGGACCCTCAGTTACAACCAACCCGTAAATGTTTCATAACGGTTTATTATGACGAGTTATTACGGTAGGGATGTTACACAAGCTGTCATACAATACTTGTTTTAATTTATATGGTAAAATGAATATTAATTTATATCTTCTATGTAATATATTTTAATGTGATATCTATATTATGATTTTCTTAATTAAGGAAACATGTAAATGTTAAATATTTACTCTTTACAAACATTTATTGTTACACAACTCCCCCTTACTTTATATTATGCTCTCATTTTTTAAATCAACTAACATACAAATGTTTATGTTAGTTGCAATTGTCAGGCCAGGGTAACTCCAGCAATTAATGAGCGCAAGACAGAACTGGTGATTTTATTCATTAGACAATTATTATTTATACATATACACAACGGATCAGTTCATCTTCTAGATGACTGTCCAGCTTCACCTCATCCGTTTCGGATTAGGTGTCAACATTCCCCCCCTTAATCTGAAGGGATGTTGGTGAGTCCAAGCATCGTTCTGAATCTTTCAAGCTTTTCTCTTCCAAGCGCTTTGGTGAAGATGTCTGCAATTTGCTCGTTTGTGGAACAATGACGGAGATGGATTGTTTTGGCCTCAATATGATGTCGCATCAGATGATATTTAGTATTGATGTGCTTAGTACGATCATGGAACTTTGGGTTCTTGGCCAATTTTATTGCAGAGGTGTTATCAATCATGAGTGGAGTTGATTGTATTTGTTTTACTTGCAAATCTTCAAGAATTTTCCTGAGCCACACAATTTCTTTCGTTGCTTCAGCTGCTGCCACATATTCTGCTTCTGTTGTGGAATCTGCTGGTACTGATTGTTTGCGTGATCTCCAGGAGACAGCTCCCGATCCAAGACTCATAGCATATCCTGAAGTAGATACCCCAGTTTCTTTGTCTCCATCGAAGTCTGAATCAGAGTATCCAATCAAGTTGAAGTTGTCCACCTGTGTATACTTGATTCCAAGGTCTTGAGTTCCCTTCAAGTACCTTAGAACTCTTTTTGCAGCAGACCAATGTCCCTCACAAGGCCTTTGCATAAACCTGGAGAGGATTCCAACAGCAAATGAAATGTCTGGTCTGGTAGTAGTGAGGTAGATGAGACTTCCTACAAGCTGTCTATACTTTGTTGCATCCTCAAATTCCTTTCCTTCAGTAGATGTGAGCTTCAAGTTTTGTTCCATTGGAGTAAAAAGGGGATTGCACTCTGTCATGCCAAATCTGTATAACAAATCTCCAATGTATTTCTTTTGAGAAAGAAATATGGACTTTGGATGTTGGGTTACTTCAATGCCAAGATAGTAATGAACATAGCCCAAATCAGTCATTTCAAAATTTTTTCCTAATTCTTTCTTTATGGATGCAATATAGCTTTCATTGTTCCCTGTCATTAAAAGATCATCTACATATACCACAAGATATACAACTGTTTTGCCAACTTTCTTGACAAATAAAGTTGCATCATCAAGATCAAAATGATGGAAGTTGAGTTTCAGAAGATGCTCAGTTAGTTTTTCATACCAGGCTCGTGGTGTTTGTTTGAGGCCATACAAGGACTTCACAAGTTTGCATACTTTGTGTTCATGTCCTTTCACAGCAAATCCTTCAGGCTGGGACATAAAAACATTCTCCTTTAGATTTCCATTCAAGAATGTAGTTTTTACATCCATTTGATGGACTTTCCAACCGTTCTGAGCAGCTAGTGCAAAGAGTGTCCGGATGGTGGCCCATTTTGCTGTGGGAGCAAAAGTTTCCTCATAATCGACCCCTTCCTTCTGTGAAAAACCATTTGCCACAAGCCTAGCTTTGTGCTTGTCAAGTGAGCCATCAGCTTTGTACCTGTTCTTGTAGACCCACTTGCATCCAATTGGTTTGGTTCCAAATGGAGGATCAACCAGCTTCCAAGTGCCATTCTTTATGAGGGCATCATACTCCTTCTGCATCGCTTCTTTCCATTCATCATGAGAAGCAGCTTCTTTGAAGGAAGTTGGTTCAAAATATGTAGACAAGTTCAATTCACAATCATAAGTAACATCCATATCAACAGGTGAATTAGAGTTATCTACATCACCTCCATCTTGTCGGTTTGTATTTTTGGTTCCTGTTTTTCCAATTTCATCAAGATGAACACTTTCAAGTGTCTTTGTCAGCCACTTTGGGGGACCTTTATGAGATGGTCCAGGCTGTTCTGTTGATTGAGTTGGGACTGAATCAAGATTAAGTCTCCCAATTCTATCAATTACATCACTTAAAGCATCATCCGTTGTTGGAGTGTCATGCAGGGGAGATTGTTCTTCAGAAGGAGATTCCACATGTTGATCTAGTATAGGAATCCCCCCTTCAAGATGTGGAATCTGATTATCAAACTCTTGGAATGATTTTGGTTTTGTGAATCTATCCAAGCGATCAAGTTGCCGCTCAACAACACTATCAGATTTGGATGATTCAAGAAAAATGACATCTCTAGATAAAACAAACTTTTTATTTACTTCATCATAAAGGCGGTATGCTTTAGATGTGTTTGAATACCCCAGGAAGATACACTTACGACTTCTAGCACCAAGTTTGTTTCTATGTACCTTTGGTATTAAAGCATAACAGGTGGAACCAAATATCCTGAGATGTTTTACCGAAGGAACATGTCCATACCACAATTCATAAGGAGTCTTGTTTCTTATAGCACTAGATGGACATCTATTCTTTATATATGCAGCACATAGAACAACATCAGCCCAAAACATTGTCTTTACATTTTTGAAGAAAAGCATGGATCGTACCATATTCAAAATTTTTCTGTTCATTCTTTCAGCTACACCATTCTGTTGAGGATTATAAGGCACAGTTGTTTGATGTTTAATCCCATGTTGGCGAAGATAGTGTTCAAATTCATTTGATGTATATTCTTTTCCATTATCAGTGCGAATAGACCCAATATGAGATTGTGCATCATTTTCAATCCATTTATGAAAATTCTTGAATGTTTGAAAAGCATCAGATTTGTTCTTCAAAAAATAAACCCAACACATTCTGGTGTAATCATCAATAAATGTCATGATATATTTATTTCCATTTGCAGAAGAAACAGGCATTGGACCACATAAATCTGAATGAATAAGTTCAAGCTTCCTATGTGCTCTTGAATGTGAATCATGAAAAGACTGTTTGCTGTGCTTTCCTAGAATGCAAGCATCACATTGTTTATGTTTTCTAGGAATTGTAGGCAAACCAGCAACACCATTTTTCTTCAACAAGCGGAGACTATCATAGTTTAAATGTCCAAATATAGCATGCCATAATAAACTTGATGGAAGTGCACCTTCTTCATGATGAGAAATATATGAGAAATGTTGTGCATGAGCAGAGGTTCCTTGCAGTTTAAGAAGTCTTTCTTCTTCTATACCCCTCATGACAAGTGAGTGGTCAGATGCCTTTCTTACCTCAAGCTTGCCATCAAACATGTGAATGGAGTGACCTTGCTGGCGGATGTGGACCAGGGACAACAAGTTTCTCTTCAGCTGTGGGAGATATAGAACATGATCCAGAAGAAAGTCTGGAAGACCAGGCAGTTTAAGCCTGATTGTGCCAAGCCCTGATGGCTTGATTTTTGACTGATCTGCAAAGTATACTGCTCCATCAACATTTTCAGTGAAATCTTTAAAGAAATCTTTCCTATGAGTCATATGACAGGTTGCTCCTGAATCAAGCAACCAGTCATTTTTTGAAGAAGCAAGTGAAGCATTAAACAGATCTTCATTTACTCCAATGTTACATTGTGCCTCAATATAGTGAGCGGATTCAGGTGCTTTACCTTTGTCTGTGTCATCAGTTTTACCTTTCTGCTGATTTCTTCTCTGCTCAACCTTGTCCCATGGTAGCTTGCATGTAGAAGCATCATGTGATCCATTTCGTTTGCAGCGAATGCAATGCAGATCTGCCTTTTCTGCTTGAGGATGTCTACCCCCCCTGCCTCTGAAGTATCTTCCTCTTTCTCTTCGTCCACCTCTTCCTCTTCGTCCACCTCTTCCTCTTGTAGAATCTTGAGCAGGATGCTTTTCTTTATGAGCAAGGCAAACAGTCTCTTAAGAAGATTCAGGGACTGTTTTCTTTCCAAAGGCTTTCTCTCTTTCAGCAAACTTTTTCACAAGAGTGTCAAAGGTTATATCTTTAAGATTTCCATTTGCTTGTAAAGACTCAAGATAATTAGAGTAGGTAGGATAGAGTGCTTTGAGAAAGGCAATAAGAGAGATATCCAGCTCAACCTTAGTGGATTTAATATCATGCATTATAGACTTTATTTCAGATGCAAGAGCAAGAGGATCATTATTTTTCAGTTCAAGAGTGACGAGTTTAATCATGAGCTGAACAACTTCAAGTGCAGAATGTGTATCATAGAGTTCTTTCAGCTATTGTAAAGCTTCAAAGGCAGTGGAATAGGATGAAATATGACGACTTACTTCCTCATTTATAGATGCTGCGATCAATGCATAGGTTTTGCTGTTCTTGTTTTCCCAAATAACAAGTTCTTTATCTGATGTAGGTTGCACAGGGTCTTTGTCTTCTTCTCCGACACACACTCCTTTCCACAGCTCATTGTAGATGAGGGTGTGTTTTACCATCCGAGACCATTCTGAATAGTTCTCCTTGCCAGTGAGAACTATTCCTACCATAGAAATGATTGAATGCATTCTGTAAAAAAAATATCTCTGCCAAAAAAACTTCTGTTGAGAGAAAAAAAAATCCTTATATGATAGCCTTATGCATTTTATTTTTCTTCTAACATTTCATCAGCATATCATGAGCATTTCTTATATCACCATTTCTTTATATCACTTCCATAATATTATGTTTTAAGAAAAAAACGAGGGCGCTCAACATATACCACTGTTTTGAAAAAGAGGGCGCTCATATATATCACTGTTTTGAAAAAGAGGGCGCTCATATATATCAATGTTTTGAAAAAGAGGGTGCTCATATATATCACTATATCAGTTTTCAATTCCCGCAATCTCAAAAGCGATGCACAGATTACAAAAATTAAGAAATGATATAAAGAACTAATGAAAAAATTCTAGTTCCACTTTCACATCCACTATATCATCGCTGTACCATGTCATAAATACTTAGAAAACGCTGCGGTGAGGCCGGATTACATTGATGTGCAGGAGCGGAAACGTTTTCAAGGTGAAGAGAGACAGCAGTTTCTTCAACTTAGCAGAGAACGATTTGAATTAAAACCTCCCTCTCTCTTAACTGTTATCAAACAAACTCTTCCTATTCCTCTCGCAATTTACAAACTGAAAAGGCAACGAATCTGCAACGCACGACCCATCATGACAAAAACAAAACCGTTTAATGTGGCAAACCGGGCACTTGTCTACTTTGTTTTCGCAGTCCCTGCACAGGCAAAGATGGCGGAGAGCAACAACAATATGGACACATCATTCATTGGTATCGAAATGATGTTGGAACATACACACTGAAGGAGCTCGTGAAAGAAAATGAGAATAAATCTCAGAAAATCCTGAACAGAAACTCTATGCCCGCATGATCACAACGGTCCTGTGGAGTAAGGTAGCCGAAAAAAGACGGAGCAACGCTGTCATATGGAGGGAGGCGATCATAGATTATGTGAAAACGGCCTCTGGGAAGAAACGCTGAGATTGTATTATCAAATGCAACGCGCGGGCATCAAACTCGACAAGTTTTATGTAAACAATTCATGCAGCAGCCTATCAGATACAGTGATATTTGCTATACAAATGGAGGAATGAAATGCGCGGAAAAGTCTGAGAGCAGATGCGTTTCTCAGAAATTATAATGAGACAATGGCAGTCGAGCAGACCTGAGACAGGCGTTAGGGCGCAGTTATGGACAGAGGCGCAGTCTCTGGCAGTCAGAGAGCGCAGCGAATTCAGGTCAGAGGGGCAGCGAATTCAGGCAAAGGCAGAGGCAGAGCCAGGGAATCAAGCCAGAGCAGCTCTCAAGACAGGAGTTACTACTATTTTAGGGACTGGGACCTGAGCTCTGATACCATGTCAGGCCAGGGTAACTCCAGCAATTAATGAGCGCAAGACAGAACTGGTGATTTTATTCATTAGACAATTATTATTTATACATATACACAACGGATCAGTTCATCTTCTAGATGACTGTCCAGCTTCACCTCATCCGTTTCGGATTAGGTGTCAACAACAATAATTTATTATGTTATTAATTTTTAATTTTAAAGGTTTTATTTTTTATTCATTATTTATTATATTTTTAAAAATTAAAATAATAATTATAAAAATAATTATAATGTATAAAAGAATCATGTTAAAGTAAATATTAAAAGTTGCGTACTAGTTTACAATAAGTTTGCAGCTTAAAAAAATGGACTAAGAGGGATGTTAATTTAACGATTTGGAACTCTTCAGAGGTACTTTTTAAGGAACCCGCATGGTTTCTCGTTAATTGGTAATATCTTTATTTATCTAATAAGTCTTTTTGAAATCACATGTTCTTAAGTTACATGGGATTTTATCTTATTATTTTTTAGTCTGGTTTTTATGGGATTTTATCTAATTATTTTTTAATCTAGTTTTTTTAGTTAGAGGAATTTCTAGTAGTTGTATTTCTTTACCAGGTAGAGTTGTTTTTACATGGAGGATCTATCTCCATCTGGACTTCGTTCCATTTAAACTTCATTGGGAGAAACAACAAAAGTATTTAGTGGGAAAAAACAAGCTTTAAATTGAACTTTATTAGAAGTTAATCCAACATGCAAGCATAACTTTGGTTCTCAAGTATATTTCTAGTTTGCTTTCTTTGCTCAATATTGTCTCAGTTATATTTCAATTTATGTTCCCTGTTGGTGTTTTGTCTTTTCAGGAATTGTACTTAGTTCTTATGGCTTTCTCTTGTTGAGGGACTATCTTTCCTTTTAGTTATCCATATTTTAAGATTCATTGGAATCCCTTATTTGTTGTTTCCATTGTGTCTAGTTTAGAGGGGGTTCTTATTTATTTTTTCTTTAGTTATCTCACCACAAAATTTTCATTTTGTTTGTTGGGTTTCGATTATTTTGGTTCTCTATCCATCGCTCAACAGTCTCCCTTTAATCCTTAGCTCCCTTATTCTTGTTTAGAATTATGTTGATCAATCTAGCTTACTATTCATTTCCCTTTAATGGCCCAATGCATTTGTTTTATTTTCTCGTTAATATCATTCATGCAAATTAGTTTGGGGCTCATAGCAGGAGAAGAGGCCATCACCCCCTTCCAAATCTTGAGCCTAATTTTATGTAGAGTATTCTAGTGCACTATCTATGTGCAATTTACCCCTTCTAAAATTAGAAGAGAGGCACATGATGTATAATGGGAAGCTATAATAGAGAGAAAATTTATCACAAATGTTGAGGGTGAGGTGGAGCTTGGGCACTAGGTTCCTAATATAGGAAACACAAGAAGTGGATATAAAAGATATATTTAAATTATTGATATATATTAACGATTGATGACCATCATGGGAAAAGTATTAGTTGAGAACTTTGAAACCCAGTATGAAATTAGTCTATATATGGATGAAATGTAGAGGAAGATAAGAAAGTTTATTGAAATGACATTGATATTAGCTAAAAAAACTAGAAGAATTGGAGTTTTCTACCTTTGAAGAGGATGGAAAAGTCTCGAATACTATTCAGGTGGATTCACCATCCAAAATGATGCATTTATTTTTCATTTTTGTTGTATATGATAGTAGAAACATGACTACAATTCTAGGTGTTATCAACTCTAACTTTTGTAGAAAGTCTCAAATTGATACAAAAATTATTATCTCTTTTACTATGTTATGAGGTTTAAACTATTTAAATGGACAAAACAATTTCTACTATGCTACTTGTCTAGTTTCCCTAGTGATTAAAACACAAGGTGTTGTGAGCTCTACATTTTCTAGAAAAGTGTCAAATTGGTATAAAATTTATTATCTCTCGAGTTATGTTATTAATTTTAAAATGTTTAAATGGACAGAATAAATTTTGTTACCAATCTAAGAGCCTAGTTTATCTTGTGGTAGATAAGTAAGAATTATGCAAATAATTTCACTAAGAGGCACTCTCCAACCTAGTATGGGAGAGATGTTGTAACATCTTGTTAATAGTTTTGGCTCAAAATAAACAAAATAAAAATAAAATAAAATAAAACATAGAATTACTAATTGTAATTAATAATTAAACTAGGGTAGATCCATCTTAACTCTAACTCTACAAAGTGCCAAGAGGGAGCAAATCTCTTTAGATGTAGACCCCCTTTAGAGTGAAAAAAGATTTAATCCCTTAAAAAGCTTCGTAGATCCAGAGTTAAGATGAATCCAGGATAATAATAATAAGTAAAGATAGAAATGAGATTTATGGTTTGTATACACTACTGCTATAGAATTTGAACTTATAACATTTTATGAGGAAATTTGTATTCCCACTCAAACTTAATATGAAAATAGATTTTTCATTCACAATTTACTAAACATTAAAAAGGATAAAATAAATAAATCTATAATAAGTTTTTTACTTAGAATATATATATATATATATTCTCATGGAAAAATCATAATTTTCATTAGTATAGAAAATTACATGTTGAAGATGTTATATAGCATATGAGTTATTAGTGGTATGGCCACTATCTATGTTGTTGTCTCAAAAAAATATGTCAATCCCATCTAAGGGAGACTGCGATGAATAATTACATATGAAAGTTCAGTAATATATAGACATAAATATGTTATAATTCAAATACTTACAACAAAATGGTTCCATAAAATACTAAAAAATCACGGCCCCTGGCCCCATCAAAATTTCCCATCGATGAATGGGCGGTGATAATAGTTGTATGAGTCCATATCCTACAATTCATGGATCATCTAAACCCCCCCAGCAGGTGTGTGGCTTCCTTAGATAGCTTGTCAAAAATTTGGTTGCATTCGTTGTATATACAATAAGATATGTCAAAATGTGTTCTCAGTCTCAAGGAATCATTCATTATGTGTCATAGTGTGCATGTGTGAAAAACATATTGTTGATCAAACCATTTAATAATGATATGTGAATCACCAAAAATATGCAAATTTCCACATTCTTTGACAAGAGAAAAATATAATAAATGCCATAGAGATATAAGTTCTACAAAGATATTTGTCCCCCAACCCAATCCCATTTGAACCTTGGATTGTGTGTGAATGATATGAAGGAGTATGCCTTCCCCCACATCCATGTTGTTGTGTCAATCCTTTGAAATAATCCCATGGAATATCATAATAAATGTTTTCCACAATGATATTGCAAGTGGGTGGATCTCGAGTTTCCTCTAATAAACTTAGATAATCAGTGAAGGGTAAGGCAGTGATATTGGGCCAGCATGGTAAAATATTTGTTAATGTTATCTTGTTCCATTGTAACCAAATCAAGGAAAATTTTAAGGATGGAAATTTTTCTTGAAGTTTAAAAACATTGGCGAATCTCACTAATCCCTAATATGCAAACTATAAAATATTTATTGATATATTTGTAAAATTATTCAAATTAATGATGATTTTCTATATAGTCTCTATATAATGTTGGCGATTTTTAAGGTAAAATAATTTTATATTCTAAAATTTGGGCGAATCGTCTTTTATAAAATTGGAAATTGGCGAATCTTTTTTGTGGAAAAATCATGAAAAATTAGCCCATTGGGCGAACATTAGCCCCTAAAATTTTCCATGAACCAAATACACCAACAAACCATAACAGGTAGGTACCGACACTTGTGCGTATGAGCAGTAGACCACCATTAGTGCCATGCTACCTGAAAATCCTGTCCCAGACAATTATTCTAAATTTGTAATTGTGCAGTTACCTCAGTCCAAATGGAAGTGGTGGTTGTGCATTTTAGGAATAAGTGATCACATGTTTACATTTCCTCCTTGCACAATATGCACCAATTCGAACGATGAAATGTGTGTTTAAGTAGCATGTCTGTTGTAGGAACCTTATTCCGTAGGATGCACCACATGAATAGTTTTGCGTGGGGGTTGCCTTCAACTTCTATAATACAGCCCACCACCATTCCATAGCAAGTGGTCTTTGTTCAACAATAATATGCAGGTACCTTTGTTTGGGTGTGTATTTCCCATTTTGTCAGTGTGAGCAATTTAGTTCATCCTCCCACTCAGTAATCTACACATGTGATTCTATCAGCACTATTATATAGTTTTTCCAATTGACCTTCCACCATGGACGAATATTTAGTGTGATCGTGTTATTCCATGCTTGCCAGAACATAATAGTATGCTCTAGATCTATAATATGTGCCAAGTTGGTGTGTCCTGAGTCCAATAGATGTTGTATCAGCCCCGGTGGGAGTAAATAATCATTCCCACAACCAATATAGGGGTCCATGCCAACCCGAACAGAGCTTCCATTACCAATTTTACATGTCAATCCATCCCTAACATGGTCGAAAGTGTTGAGGACCTCCCTCCAGACAATAGATATGTTATTCATGTCCCATGTAGGAAGCCTAATCTAGTCATGCAGATGTAGTGGAGAAATGTATTTCTGATAAATTACATTTGTCCAAAGATTCTTGGATGATAGGACATTCCATCCCAATTTTGCAGCTAGAGCACAACTAAAGAGATCTAGATTCTTCAATTCCCATCCCCCCATTTCTTTGGAAGTGTTATTTTGTCCCATTTGACCCAGACAAAAGTGTATCCCACTTGTTTCCCCCCCCAGAAAAATCAATAGCATAATTGTTGTATTCTTTTAATAATTCCCTTTAGTATCCATGCCAAGGACATCTGGTAAACTAGAGTTTCCTCCATGACAGGTTTGATGAGAACCAGTCTCCCCACTCTAGAAAACCACCTATGATTCTAGATATTTAATCTTCTTTCAGTTTTCACAACCAACCATACCTAGTCAGTGATCCGATAGTTTGATGGTTTTAACCTGAAGCCCAAGTCTTTGAGTCCCTTCTCAATCTGTAGAGTGATAAATGGGAAGTGTTGAAGTGTTGAATTAATCTCATTTGGGTTGCACCCGAAGGCTGATAGAGTGGATTTATGATTGTTGCATTCCATACCTATAGTGAAGTAGAATAATATAAATGAACCCGCAAAAGTAGTGGGATCCCCTAATGATCCATTCAGAAATACCAGAATGTTGTCTACAAATAGTAGATGTGTGAGGATGAAATTGTTTGTGATATTGATACCCCACTCTCTACCCTGTAATCGGTCCGGCGAGATAAGCCTACTGAAACCTTCCATGATCATTAGAAATGGTAGAGAGGAAAGTGGTTAACCTTGTCTCAGTCCTCCTTCCACATGGAAGAAGGACGATGTTGATCCATTGATCAAAAAAATGTATGATACATGGGATATGTATCACATAATCCATTGGATGAATGGTAGAGAAAATCCAAGATGGGTTAATAACGTTTGAATGTAGAGCCAGCTGGTGTGGTCAAATTCTTTTGCCAAATCAATCTTAAGAATCATGCCTTTAATGTTCTTGGATTTGATGGAACGAAGGGCTTCTTATGTTGTACTCACTGCTTTGGGAATTTGTCAATGTTCAAGGAATGGAAATTTCTTCGAAGATATATGCTCAGATAATATAGGCTTGAGGTGATTCACTATGATCTTGGCTATTATCTTATACATACAATCGCATAGGGATATGGGCCTATATTCTTCAAAGCTCTATGGGTCATTAGTCTTGGGGATGAGAGTGCTAAATGTAGAGTTGAATACATCATACATTCACCCACTAGTTCGACATTCTTATATGATTTGTACTATATCCTGTCCAATCATGTAAAAAACACAATGTAAAATTGGATCAACCATCCATCTAGTCCAGGGATATTATCCTTCTTAAACAACTTAATAGTGGACTCTAATGCCCCAATGGATACCTGATTAAGTAGTCCTTCAGCTATATCTTGGTCTACATATCTAGGGAAAAGTCTAGCTACCCTGTTGATATCAACAAGATTTTCATTCAGAGGAGCTTTGAATAATCTTCCAAAGTGTGAAATACCAAGGTTGACCAATTCATGGAAGGTCTTTGCTTGAGTGCCCTCCTCATCCATAAGTTGGCAGATGGTATTAATGGCTCGATGCCCATTTTCAACATGATGATAGAACTTGGTGTTCTCATCCCCTCCTTTAACTAGATGGCCCTGCTATAGTGTCATCAAGTTTCCTCCCTATCCTTCAAGATCCTATTCTACTCGATCTCAAGTCGGAATTTTTTTCTTTAGCATCAGCAGAGATAACCCCTCGACTCTTCGAGCTAGTCAATTGTTGAATTTTTTTATTCCGTGTCTTTCAATATTTTCTCCTTTTTGATCCTCTTATTCTTTAGCCAATCAATCATTTTTTGTTTTAGGATTACCATTTTATTTGAAAATATCTCGGTGACTTATAAGCTCGGCTGAGCTGTAATGGATTTCCAATTCTGAGTGATAATATGTATATAACTATCACCTTTAAGCCAAGCAGAATTGAACCTGAATGGTGCATTGGGTTTTTTTTCACCACCTGCAATCTCCAGATAAATGGGCAGGTGATTCGACAACCCCCTCTGATCCCACCCATTGACGATAAAGGCGCAATTGATCCAATAAAGTCTCCTTAACTAGAAAAATATCCAATATTCTAGCCAGCATAGCATCCTCGGTCCTCCGATTTTGCCAGGCAGGTTTTAAGCAGGGCATGGGTATATCAATCAACTGGTGTTCCTCGAGTAGGGACAATATCCCATCCTATTGTCATTCAATCCCAGTATTCATTCCCTAAGATTCAACATGTCCAAGAGATAAGTTGATATCCCCCCTATAATGATTTTCTCAGCTTTAAAGTAGTAGAAAACAAGTAATTGTTGCCAGAAAGTGTTCCTGTTGATACAAGGTCCATAGACATTAATAATCCTCAGCTCCATTCCAATATCTGATGAGTATACATTAGCTCTAATGAACCAACCCCCCCCCTCGCGCCCCGAAGGAGTTTAATAGTCTTATGGATCTGGGTCACAACCTAATAACAAACAAACAGATCACCCTCGGGAATCTAGTGTAACGAAGTACCATATAGGTAGCATAACCTCAAGGATGGGAGTAATTTGTGTTCTAGTCGCAAGTGTCTCCTATAAAAATATAATTTTAACAGATTCCAATTCCATCATCTGACGAAAGGCTAATTTCTTAGCAGGGCTAGCCAACCCCCAACAGTTATAGGAGATCCACTTTATGGAGAACCAATGGGGGCGATCAATGCTTTAAGGACTAGATCAATGGGTTTTTTCCGCCCTTTAGCCACATCTAGTCTTGCCTAGAGAAAGGCTTTAGAGATGTTGGATTTTCAACCACGAGGCAGCCTTGGAGTGTGTAGTTAAGGGAGTAATACCAGTTCCACTACCATCCCTCGGGTATATGCGACATAAAGACTGAAGGTTATAACAGTGTCCCATACTAGAGTCAATGGAAGCCTCTGCAAGGGAGAGTGAATCTAGTATCCCAATGATGGTAGGAGGAGTGGGGGAAAAATAGGTGTTGATGGGAACAATGTACATAAAACAGAGGGAGTACATTATACATGACCAACATGGAAAAATTAAGTGAATGGAGAGTAAGCAAATGAAAATAACTCGAGAGATGGAGGGTTCGAGATGGTACCCGCAACAGAGGCAGTCGTCGCTGCAGCCACACATGATCTAGTGATACGTGGAGATGGGGGACGAATCTGCTCCTTGCGAGTGTTAATGCCATGAGCTGTCTGAGAGTCCAACAGTTGATCATCTTCATAAGTAACTAGTGCCTTCCCATGCCAATCAGGAACAAGCTTTGTAGTAGCTTGTTCTAGTCATGCAACCAAAGGAGAGCTAGATGCATGTAGGGGATAATATTGGTAAATATGTGTGACCTTGTGACATCTCCTGCATTTGGTAAGGAACCCACTCGTAGTCCAAAATTTGTACCCTACATGTGTCCCTCCAATGCTGCTGCATACTCTCCTCTAGACCTTCCCTGGGGTCAAGGAAAACAAGGATGAGATCCAAGAACATATTCCCAGTCAACATATAAGATTTGTCATAATCTACGTATCTGCCAAGGGCATTCCCAATCTGCCTGAAAATGTCTTCTGACTAGAAGTGTAGTGGGAGACCAGTAAATATGACCCAAATTGGTATAGCCCCAAGGTTTTCTTGATCAGGATAAAAAAATGGGGCTCCATCATTTAAGGAGAACCAGAGCCAATTCGACGTGCCAGTGTTTTAATGAAACCCAAGGTATAAACTCGGGCCATTGAAATTGCAAAGTTAACCATCCATGAGAGAAGGTAACCATTGATGGAAATTTAGTGAGAACCTGTACCCATATCTCCAACACCAATTGCTTTAATTGCGTAGCCGAATATGCCCTACCCCAAACACTGCCAACTAGAACACGTTCGGAGGTATCCAAAACTTCCCCCATTTGAATGTTGACTTCAAATGTGAGATATATCTTCTTATTTCCCAC
Organism: Pinus tabuliformis; assembly: GCA_031772625.1. Lineage (NCBI taxonomy): Eukaryota > Viridiplantae > Streptophyta > Pinopsida > Pinales > Pinaceae > Pinus > Pinus tabuliformis. The sequence goes on from CM062817.1 coordinate 602,549,837, forward strand.
CTTCACCCCTTTGAAATGCTTGGTAGGATGCCCTAGACGATTTGGGGGTGGTATAGTCTGCTAAGAGTGAGATAGGATCGTGTCGGCCTCTAAGCTAGGGTTCCTAGTCAGACCTAGATGGGGAGTAGATGAATTTGCAAATCAATCAAAGGTGGGAGGGTCTAGAATGGGGGGCCATAGGGGGCAGCAGGGTCCAATGGAAGGAATGGATGGAAGTGCGGAGCCTACGGGAGAGGGATGTGAGAAGATTCTGGCAAAAATGACGTAGTGGAGTTCAAACGGTACGGGGGTCCTGGTGGGTTCAGAGAGGATGAGATAAACTGGAGTGAGGTCGGAGAGAGCAGGGGGAGGTCAGAGTCTAGTAGGAAATCCACCACTTGAGAGCACCCAAAAAATGACAATGTGGAGGATGATATCCTAGGCAGAGGATGAGAATGTTGTGTCAAAATGGTGAAGGTAGGATATTCTAACACCAAGTAAACCCCAAGAGCACCATCTAGGGTTTAGGGAATGTCCAACGAGATGTTCGAGGAGGTGACCAGGAGTTGCAAAGAGAAAATAGAATAGTTGGGATCCAGTTCGAAAGGAACCTCAAGTAATCAAAAATGTCACCCTACATGCTAACAAACAGCAAAATAATAACCGTCCTGAGAAATTTGTAGGAATTTACAGGGTAAGTTCCTCAGAAAGAATACCAAGAGGACACCGCTCACAACCAGATCTCAAATCAATACACCAGTATTTTTGACGTGGTTAAAACCCTCAGAGTGCAAGGAGGGAAACAGTCCACGGCCTGTCCCAACGTGGGTACAGACAATTTATTAATCAAAGAATGAAAATTTACATAAGCTTCTCTCATGCACGGATTACCCGAACAATGACCCTCCATGCGCTTTAAATAGAACTCATGGACCAATCGGGTGTCAAGCCACGGATCAAGTGTCGGTAATACCGAGGTGAGAGTGAACCGTCGGATCACTACATATCGTGACCGTCGGATTGTAAGTTACAAAATGTACAACGGTAAAGAAACACACTTTACCTAACTCTAACCTAACTCTATACTAGACCAAGTTGAACTTAACTATATCCTATGTGTCGGAATATCCTAACATCCCCCCTTAAGAACAACTTGGGATAGGATTGAAGGATTTACAAATATGACACAATAGGAGAAGGAAGGAGGCACTAGAGCCTATCCCCCCTTAGTGACAACTTCCTGAACTCCAAGCATATATCGAAGTTTAGTGAACTTCGCCTCTGTGAGAGCCTTTGTGAAGATGTCTGCAACCTGATCATCTGTTGGACAATATTGCACTTCAAGAACATGGTCATGAATGAGCTTTCTGATGAAGTGCATGTGTAGTTCAATGTGTTTGCTGCGCTGATGCTGGACTGGATCTTTGCATAGCTGAATGGCACTTTGATTATCACACCAAAGTGTGGTTGGATGCTGCTGCTCAAAGCCAAACTCTGATAGGATCTGACGAAGCCACAAGGCTTCCTTACTAGCTTCCACGGCACCACGATACTCTGCTTCTGCTGACGAAAGAGAAATGGCAGCCTGTTTCTTACAAGCCCATGTAATAGGTCCTGAACCAAGAGTGAAGACATAACCGGCAGTAGACTTCCGATCATCAAGGTCACCAGCCCAATCAGAATCAGTGAAACCAACTAACAGAGGAGCTGCTTTGGCACTGTAATGAATCCCAAACTGTACTGTACCTCGAACATAACGAAGTATTCTTTTAGCTGCTTTCCAATGACTTTCACGGGGGTTTTGCATAAAACGAGCAACAAGGCCAACAGCAAAGGAAAGATCAGGACGAGTATGGGTTAAATACAAGAGTTTTCCGACAAGTTGACGGTATAAGGTAGCATCAACTTCAGGAGAAGTACAAGAGACTGAAAGTTTGACTCCAGACTGAAAGGGAGAAGTGGCTGGCTTACAGTCTTCCATGTGAAAATGACGAAGAATATCACAAGCATACTTGGACTGGGAAAGGAAAATACCCTCTTGGGATTGCAAGACTTGAAGACCGAGAAAATAGTGTAAGTGTCCTAAGTCTGTCATTTCAAATTTCTTTTTAAGGCTGGACTTCACATGGTTTATAAGGTTGGGATCACTACCAGTAAGAATAAGATCATCAACATAAAGAACAAGGATGATGAGAGAGTTGCCCACTTTCTTGGTGTAGACAGTATTGTCAGAATGACACCTAGAAAAGCCAGATTCTAAAAGAAAGCTATCCATTTTGGCATACCAAGCTCGAGGAGCTTGCTTGAGGCCATAAAGGGATTTCTTAAGTCGACAAACGAGGCTGGAGTCTGTTTGTATGAAGCCAATGGGTTGTTCCATATAGATTTCTTCCTGCAAGTCCCCATGCAAGAAGGCAGATTTAACATCCATTTGATGGACTTCCCATTTTAAAGAGGCAGCAAGGGAAAGAACAAGGCGGATAGAGTTCATTTTGGCAACTGGAGAGAAGGTTTCAGTGTAGTCAATGCCTTCAACCTGTGAAAAGCCCTTAGCAACTAGACGAGCTTTATGTTTATCAACTTTCCCATCTGGTCCATACTTGGTTCTGTAAACCCATTTGCATCTAACAAGTTTGCGTCCCTTTGGTAGAGGAACAAGATCCCATGTATCATTTGTCATCAATGAATGATATTCTTCATTCATAGCTGTTTCCCAATGTGGATGGCCTGAAGCTTCTGCAAAAGTGTCAGGATCATGATTTACTGGAGCTTGAGCCAGTAAAGAAGAGGCTCTTTCAAACTGAGAACGTGTACGTCGCTGATCTGTAGGATCACCGGCAAGATCACCTGCTGCATCCCGAGTAGCACGGACCCATCTTGGAAGTTGAGGATCCTGAGAAGGTGGGGAAGGATTATCATCCTCGCTTTCATCATCAGAAGAAGAAATGTTTTCAAAGATAGAAGAGATAGGAAGAGGTGGCACATCCGCCGGACTAGGCTCGCAGGCCGATTTATTTTCATCAAATTTTACATCTCTTCTAATGATAACATTTTTGGACTTAAATGGAATAAGTCTATAACCTTTTACATCTTCAGAATATCCAACAAAAGTACATTTCTCACTCTTAGGTTCTAAAGCTTTATGCTTTTCATCTGGAATATGGGCCCATGCTTCACTTCCAAACACACGAAAGTGACTTACATCTGGTTTAATGGAACTCCAAGCTTCTTCTGGAGTGATATTCTCTAGAACCTTAGTAGGAGTGCGATTGATTATATAATTTGCACAATTAATTGCTTCGGCCCAAAAACTAAGACTGAGTCCTTTAGATTGCAGCATACAATTAGCCATTTCCTTTAAGGTGCGATTTTTCCTTTCAGCTACACCATTTTGTTGTGGAGTGTATGGAACAGTATGTTGCATTTGAATTCCATTTTCGGTGCAAAAGTTGATGAATGCATTTTTAACATATTCTCCACCATTATCAGTTCTTAGCTTAAGAATTTGATGTCCAGATTGTTTTTCAACAAATGCTTTGAAGGCCAAAAAGGTGGTAAATACTTCGCTCTTGAGTTTTAAGAAGTATACCCAAGTGCGTCTGGAGAAATCATCAATGAAAGTTAAGAAGTACTTGCAGCCAGAGAATGAAGCAACAGGAAGAGGACCACATAAATCACTGTGCACAAGCTGTAAAGGGGCTGAGGCGTGCCAAGAGGCACGTTTGTCAAAACTGTCCCGATGATGTTTTCCGAGTACACATCCGGAACAAACACCATCTTTGCAAGATACCATAGGAAGACCTGTCACCATGTTTTCTTTACATAGATGCTGAAGGGAGCGATAGTTTAAGTGACCATACCGCTCATGCCAAAGTTTGCTCACTTCATCATTATGAGCAACAAATACTGAGGGAAGATGGGATGACCCAAAGTTGTGAAACTTATACAACCTTTTGGAATCATCAGCAAGACCAGTAGCTAGAATCTGTTTAGGATCTTTTAGATCCTTGATTACAACATCATGAGGTGAAAATTCAACAATTTTACCTTCACCTGAATGAGTTATCTGATAGACAGATAGAAGGTTGCAGGATAAGTTTGGAACACATAATACATCATTGAACTGACCATTGTCTAGATGAACAGTTCCAGTCCCTACAACATTAAGAGATCTATCATCACCAACATATATATTTTTGGTGTTACAATCATTTAAAGAAGAAAACATGGCTTGGTTTTTGGCCATGTGACAAGAGGCTCCAGAATCAATGAGCCACTCATGAGAATGAGAAGAAGAAGAAGATACATTTAATGCATAACCAGACTGAGATGATTGACGATGACATGCAGAAAATGCTGTTCCGGAAGTTGAAGTTGAAGTAGGCTCCAGATGGATGTTATGTTTCTTCATTGCGGCTTCCAAGGCTTCCATCTTCTTAAAGCATTTAGATTCTAAGTGGCCATCTCGATTACAAAAGTTACAATGTCTGTCAGTCTTCTTCCATTTGTTTTTATTGGTCTTGTCATATTGCTGAAATGATCTTTCATCTTGAGGCTGAGTTGGTTTAGGACCATTCCTTTGAGGATAAGACTTCTTAGGATTCTTTGAATTTGGTTGCTGCTGGGCGGCTAACGCTTTCGATGAAGAGTTTCCAAGATTAAGAAGACCAAGGTGTAAGAGTTTTTCTTGTTCTCTTATTAAGGAATCACAAAAGGAGTCAAAGGAAGGGGGCTTGTAGTCTTTGCCTTGACAAATGAAAGCTTCCCTGGTAGAATGGAAAGTGGAAACAAATACAGAGTAGGCTGGTCCCAACTTAGTAAGGATGGAATAAATAAGGTTACCATCTTCTTTCTTAACTTTAACACCTTCCAAGAGATATCTAAGGGTCTTGAATTTGGACAAGAAATCTTCAATGCAAGAAAAATTATTAGGATCCAAAGTAAGCAACTCATTCTCAAGTTGATGGGCTCTAATTTCATTTTTAATCCCAAAAACTTTAGCAAGTTTTTCTAATGCTTCATGAGGAGTTTCAATTTCTGCAATGTGGAATCTAAGATCAGGAGAAACAGACATTCCTATCAAACCACGTGCTTGATCTTGTCGATTTTCCCATTTTTCGGCCTTGTCTTCATCTTTGGGTTTCTTCTCTTGGTCTGTGGCTATTCTGAAGAGACCTTTACTTCTAAGTAAATCTCCCATGTAGGCTACCCATTGGAAGTAGTTAGTGCTGTCAAGAATGACTTGGCATGGACTTTCCATTTTTTGAAAAACAACTGAAGCTGAAGATGCTGAAAGTAAGTGGTCCAATGGATAGATCTCGAAAAAAAAGGCGGTTTTAAAAAAAACGGCTCTGAAAAAGGCTTCCGGATGAAGAAGTTATGGCTTTTTGAAAAAAAATTGTTGACGTTGCCGGCAAAGTGCGCGAATGTGCGGGAATGAAAAAATCCGCCCCCACAAAATGGAGACTTGAACCCAAGACCTCTACTCTCTTAAAAGGTCTTTGAACCAATTGATCTATACAAAATATTTGAGAGAGAGAGAGAGAGAGAGAGAGAGAGAGAGAGAGAGAGGGGGGGGGGCCTCGATTTGCGTGCTTGCCTTGGGAAGACTCTTTTCCCCTACAAAACACAAAACACAAAACCCAACACGAATATCCAAAGAAAAACGAACCTTACGGCTCAAAGTTAGCTTTAGCCAAAAAACTAGAAATTTTAAAAAAAAATCTCAAAGTTAGCTTTTAGCCGAAAAACTAAATATTTTTCTCAATGTTTCTGATTTTCCGAGATCACACTAAGGTGCAGGGAAAAGAGCATACGCATGAGAAAAACCCTTTCTTTCTGTTTCTGATTTGCCCAGATCGCACAGAGTCGCAGGGCAAAGAGAATACGCAGAAATGAAAGGTATAGATCCGGAAAAAAAAAAAAGGCTAAATAAACCGAAACCGAAATAAGCAGAGAGAAAATGACAGTAAACTGCAAAAAAAACACTGTATACCTCCCGATCTGAAAAATGACGCAGCTAGGGCTACCGGAAACCTTTTCGCGTGAAACGAAAGGGGTTCCTCACTGAAACAGATGCTCTGAACGCAACAGAGCAGTCCTCTCGGCCCGAAAGCAGTCAGAAACAGCAGATCTAGGAAACGACAGCCGCATGCAGTTCTACCGGCTTCAGATTTGGATCACCAACGGACGCGGCCCTCAAATAGCTCTGATACCATGTAGGAATTTACAGGGTAAGTTCCTCAGAAAGAATACCAAGAGGACACCGCTCACAACCAGATCTCAAATCAATACACCAGTATTTTTGACGTGGTTAAAACCCTTAGAGTGCAAGGAGGGAAACAGTCCACGGCCTGTCCCAACGTGGGTACAGACAATTTATTAATCAAAGAATGAAAATTTACATAAGCTTCTCTCATGCACGGATTACCCGAACAATGACCCTCCATGCGCTTTAAATAGAACTCATGGACCAATCGGGTGTCAAGCCACGGATCAAGTGTCGGTAATACCGAGGTGAGAGTGAACCGTCGGATCACTACATATCGTGACCGTCGGATTGTAAGTTACAAAATGTACAACGGTAAAGAAACACACTTTACCTAACTCTAACCTAACTCTATACTAGACCAAGTTGAACTTAACTATATCCTATGTGTCGGAATATCCTAACAAAATTCCCTAGCTAAGAAATGTGGGGTCAATGAGGTGTACAATGTAGGTTACCGTGAACGGACCAGATGGTCTACAAACGAAAGTGGTCAGCCAAAATGCAAGAGAGTAAACACCTGTGAAGGTGAGTTGCAAGCGGTTACATCGCCTAACCAGGCTGATGGCTAGGCCATTATTGTCGAAGTTCTCCAACCCTAGACCATAGTTTTTTGTTCGTCGCCCTATATGTTTTTCACTTCGCTCCCCAATCTAGAAGTATTACAATGCTTATATATATATATATATATATATATATATATATATATATATATATATTAAAAGAAAAAAGTAGTTTTTTTTATAGTTATAATTTTTCTCAATGTCTTATTTTTAAATAAATTTTGTAATATTCAAATTTTCTATATTAATATATTTTCCATTTAATTTATTAATTTATGAATATAGTATAGTTAGTATGACATATTATAAATACATTTCAAACCTATCAAAATAATTACTCGAAAGAGATGTTGATGGGTGGGGATATGTGTTGCACATGCCTTCCATTCCCATTTACCCACCACCCCCATCATGCATAAGGTTGGCTCAGTCCTTGGCCATGTGGTGGGATTTGAGAGAAAATGATAAGGAAGAGTATGAGCCTTTCTTCAGTATGAATTGGTAAGATTTTATTAGAGGAAGGTTTATGGGAATGACCACCATTGATGATGATTTTCTAATGTACAATGTTTATGAAGCAAGGAAAAGTGGGACTCGAGTGTTGACATCATGTCAAGGAGAAGGATAATTGTGGTAGGATTCATTAAAGCTCCTTTATCATAGTAGTTTTAGTGCTCCCCATGGTTGGTATATGAGTGGAATGGACACTTTATTGAGGTCTACAGTGGGAGTGGAACCAATGGAGGCACATTGGACAAGTCATCCTTCCATGACTCTCTCTAGCTAGATAGCATGGATTTTGTTCAATATGTGTTATATTATTTACATGACTAATCCAACATGTAGAAATTAATGAGAAAACTCAAAAATTGTCATGAAATTACTAAATCACAAGACTCGAAGCTACTGTACTGACCTTTGGAACTTAATTTAATATCTAGAACACAAATCATAGACATGCAAAAGGAAAAATCACACATGCATAGATATTTATATAGGGGAAAACAACTTCTCAAAACCCCTTCCTATCTATATTTCCTTAATCAGAGAATAAACATGAAATACATATGTTTTCTCAAGCTTGAACACACCTAAAATTGTATAGTTTATCCTTCTACTTAACCGACTGAATTTGGACAAAACTTAGCCAATTTTCAATCCCTCCATGATCTTAATTCCTTCCACTAGTCCTTGAGGAAATTATATCATATTATTTAGGAAATTCCCTCTATTGAATTGCATAATTCCTGTAGGTCCTTCCTCTAACTACACGCACCACCTGTAGACATTGGAATAGTCTACAACTAATTGTACATTGCCTTGGAACCTCCATCTCAACTGGGTAACTCAAATTATATGAATGCAACAAATATTTTGGGTTGATTTATCAGTTAACTTGTTAATCACTGAGTGTGTTTGAAGTTCCACTTCCACAACTTGACCTCCACTAGTTCCTCTAACAATTAGAACTAGTTTAACTTAAAATAACTCAATTTAATTGAAATAGGTTGCTACAAATTAGCAATCATTCATACTGAGCTAAACTTAAGCTTCCCCAAATTGAATTAACTAAGTTAACTAAGTGACAAGTTCTATGTCACCCAAGTTAATTACCTCCAAGATTTTTGCTGCAATAGAAATTTAAATTCTCTAGTTTGACCAAGGTAGAGTAAAATTGAGATTTTCTTGCTGTGTTTGCAACACTCCCTCTCAGTAAGAAAGGGATTATCAACCACCCTAATCATGCACCTATGGAACTCAAGGTTCCCTTTTGAAAAGGACTATGTCAAAATTTTAGCATCTCATTCCTCCGTTAGAATATATTGCAATAATATATGTCAAAATTTTAGCATCTCGTTCCTCCATCAGAATATATTACAACCATATAATCTTCCTTTGCACAAAATCCCGTAAATGGTGATACTGGATATCAATATTCTTGGATTGATTGTGAAAAACATGATTTTTAGATATTTTAATGCAACTCTGATTATCACAGTAGATGACAGTTGGATCCATCATCTGACCAAACAATTCAACAAGTATCTTGCTCATCTAGATCACCTCACATGTTGTTTGACTTGCAACCATGTATTCTTCTTTTTCCAAACTAAGTCCCACAAGTATTTTCTTCCCACTATACCAAGAAAACACTATGGACCCAACACTAAAAATTTCACCTAATGTATTCTTTCAGTCTGATGTACTTCCCACCCAATCTACATTTCTGAAGCCACATAACTTCACTCCCTTTGTCTATTTGTACCATAGTCCAAACTAGTTAGTTCCTCTAAGGTATCATAAATCATGCTTAGATTCTCTCCAAAATAGGTTTTTTGGCCTAACCATAGCTTGACTCAGTTGATTGACTACATAACACATAACTGGTCTTCTGTTCACAAGATACATGAGTTAACCCACCAATTGTTGATAAACAATGGCATTCTCTTCGTCACTTGAATCAGCATCCTCTTTCCTCTAGTTGGTAGCTCAAGGAGTCTCCATGGGTTTGCATCTGTCCATGCAAAACTTTTGCGGTATCTTGTTGGCATACTTTCCTTGAGAGATAAACATTTCCCCATCACCTTGCCATATTTCCAATCTGAGGAAGTAGTGCATGAGATCCATTTCTTTCATTTCAAACTCTCTTGCAAGGTCCTCCTAACAAGATATGATCATCTTCTCATCACCAGTAAAAATCAGGTCATCAACATATAAGAAAATAATAAAAAATTTACCTTCAACCATAATATGATAGAGGTTTACATCTGCTTCATGTTTGGTGAAGCCTAAATCGGTGAGATAATTACTAATCCTGGTGTACCAAGAACGGGGTGGTTGCTTGAGTCCATACAATTCTCACTTGAGTCTACACACATGGGACTCTCAATCAAAAGTCTTAAATACTTCCGGTTACTCGATATACACCTTCTCCTAAATATCTCCAATGAGGAATGTTGTTTCCACATCCATCTGGTCGATCTTACACCCGATCTGTGCAGCTAGAGAAAGGATTGATTTAATGTATTAGTACCATGATATAGGGGAAAATGTCTCCTCGTAGTCAATCCCCTCAACATGTGAGTACCCCCTAGCCAAAAAAATTTCCTTGTAATTTTCTATGCTTCCGTCTACTACATGCTTCACCATGAGGATCCATCTTGAATTCATAAATTATTTGTCTATTGGCCTTGGGACGATTTACCAAACATTGTTATTTAAAATGGATGCATAATCCTCCACCATTGCATCAACCCATATATGTTTCTCTACTTATTCCTCGAAAGAGTATGGTTCAGTCTCTACTAGCTCAATCATTAGAGCTATGTAGCCATTGTATTGATATGGTGACCTTCTATGCCTGCATTGATTTGAATGCGAACCCACATTTTCCCTTGCCTAATACACAAGTCTCTCAACTTCCTTGGTCCTTTTTATGCTTTCTCTGGATGGGTATGATTGAGTTGTTGTCTCCACTCATTACTCCTTAACTTGTGGCTGCTACACAACATCCCGAGGCTTCTCTTTTGGAAGTCAAATCTCCTCCTCTTGTGGGACATGAAGCTATCTCTCAAGAGATCACCACATTGATTTATATTTATCAAATTTTACATCCCTTTGCACAATTGTCGTTGTGAGGGATGGAAATTACAAACCGTAGTTTGTCTAAAGGTTATTAATAGTTTTACTGGATATTATTGTAAATTGTATGGCTATGTCTGCAAGTTGTAGAGGATTGTTATTATCCTTATCTTGTATCAAACACTTATTAATGAAGCTGTTATGTTTTTTTATGTTGTAAAAGGTACAAACAATAGTTCTGGGGTGTTTCTATATAACCCACAAATACCCCAAATAAAGCTATTGACTCTGGCTTCTTCCCTAATTCTTTAGAGACATGACACTAAATAAAGGCTCCAAAAATCCTCAAGTGTGATAAATCCGGCTTCCTCCCCTTGAAATCCTCCTCCGGTGTAATCATGCCAAGAATCTGATGAGGATTCATGTTCTACAAATAGATTGTTGTGTTTCATGCTTCATCCCACAAGTGCAGGGTAGACTTTGGTCATGCAACATTTCCCTTGTTGCTCTCGCAATGCTATGGTTCTTCCTCTCAGACACCCCATTTTGCAGTGGGTTGTGGGATGTTGTCAACTCTCGTCGAATGTCTTATTTTACAAAGAAACTTTCATAATCATTTGACATGTACTCACCTCCATTATCACTCCTAAAATCCTTCACCTTCTTGCAAGTTTCTTTCTCGACCAGTGCTTTGAACTCTATGAACTTGGAGAAAGTCTCATCTTTCTTTTGCATGAATAAGATCTAGCACTTCTGTGACAAGTCATGAATATAAATGAAAAAATATTTGGGCCTGATAGTGGAGGTATCGGGAAAGGGCCACAGACATTAGAGTCGATCCTTTCAAGGACTGCATGTGCTATGTTGTTTTGATCATGGAAAGTGGCTTTTGTGTACTTCCCCAAGGTACACCCTTTGCATGTATCATGCTTCTCTAGTGCTCCTTTAGTGAGGCTTTTGGTTATCTTTTGCATGATCTTCAAAGTGTCGTGATGAAAATGGACAAGTATTCTATTCCAAAGTTCACATGCATCGTGGCTCTACACCTTCTCCACCTTTGTGCCCAATGCAACAAAATCCTCCACATATATCATCTACATGTAATTCACATGAGCCTCGATCTACTTCACCTGTTATGTGGCTATGTGTCTCAAGAATGATTTTCTTATGTTCAAGATCACATCATAACCGCAGTCTTCCAAAATTGCAACATAGATGATATTTGTCATTAGACCAGGAACAAGCATCACATCCTTGAGTCTAAGAGGGGATCCTGAATCCCTCTGGAAGGTGACTATACCAATCTTGCCTATGGTGTAACTTCCATCATCTCCCATCTCAATGTGCATATGGAGATATTTCTCTTCTAAATCATTAAAAATTATTTATTCACCATCATATGGAATGAGGCACTATTGTCCAAGTACCACATGCTCCCCATAACTGTGTTGGCCATGCATGCAATGAGAGTAAAGTCAAATTTAAAATGTGAAGCCAAAGTTTCACCTGTTTCTCCTCCCAAGGTCTTCTTGCTTGTCTTCTTGTGTGGACACTTCATGTCATAGTTCCCATATTCATGACAGTGAAATCCTTGATATTGGTCAAGTCTTTCTTCTTGCCTCCTTGACTAGATTATATTGGTCAAGTCTTTCTTTCTTCTTTGCCTTTCTAGCCAAGGCACATTTTTCTTCATCATTGCCCTTTGATGAAGTCTCGTCTCTGGTATTCCACCTTATTTCCTCTTGTACCAAATTAGACCATAGGTGTTCCCAATTTGGTAGTTTCTCCCACCCATTCACTGAATCTTAGTAGTTGTACGAGCTCTTGGGAAGACCTAGAAGGGCTAGGATTACCAAATCATCCTCTAAAATAATAAAACAAACTTAACCAAGTTCGTCATGACATTGTGTGAACCTGCTTAGGTACAACAGAATAGTCTCATTCTTCCGTGTCCTGATATTTTGAAGTTTATCCTTGAGTGCCAACTTCCTATGGTCACTACTATTATGGAATAAATATGTTAGTTCTTGCAACACTGCATACATACTATCTTTCCCATGAATATTTGAGACAATATGGTCTCGTACTCACTCCAATATGATTATCCTCACCTTGGCTACACATTTCTTCCATTCTTCTAGATCATGAGCATCATATGTTGTTGGTTTCAGGATATCATTATCAATGAATTCCTTCATTCCATTATCTTCCAGAACTACCTCCATGTGGTTTTTCCAAGTAACATAATTCAAGCTTCTTTCAAGGGCATACTCGAGTCTTAGTCCATAGAAATTCATCCTTCTAGCTATGAAGAGTTGATACTATAAATCCAATCGTCCTGGAAGGAAAACTTCAAAATGTCTTCTCCATGGTGAATCCTTCTTTGATACCATGTAGAAATTAATTTGTATATTCGAAACTGCTCATGAAATTTACTAAATCAAAAGAGTCAAAGCTACTCTACTGATCTATGCAAGTTAATGCACCATCTAGAACACAAATCATAGACATGGAAAAGGAAACATCATATACGCACAAATATTTATCTAGGGGAAAGAAATTGCTCAAAACCATTTCATATATGTATTGCATTAATTAGAGAATAGAGATGAAATACATATTCTTTCTCAAGCCTAAGTACACCCTACAAGTGTATAGTCTATCCCTCTACATGACTGACTGACCTTGCCAAACACTTAGCAAATTTTCAGGCCCTCCAAGCTCTTATTTCCTTGCACTATTATTTGAGTAAATTAGCCCCTATTATTTATGAAATTCCCTCTATTGAATTGTGCAATTTCTCTAGGTCCTTCTTCTGACTCCATGCACCACTACACATTGCAACAGACTACAACTGCCAGTACACTGCTTTGGAATCTCCATCTCAACTGCGTAACTCGATTTATCTACATGTAACAATTACATTGGGATGATTTATCAGTTAATTGGTTAATCATTGAGTGTGGTTGAAGTTCCACTTCCACAACTTGACCTCCACTAGTTCTTTTAATAATTCGAACTAGTTTAACTAACAATAGCTCAATTTAACTAAAATACAAGGCTACAAATTAGAAATCAATCAGACTAAACTGAACACAATATTCCTCAACTCAAATTAACTAAGTAAATTGAGTGACAAGCACCATGTCACCTCAATTAACTACCTCCAAGGTTTCTACTGAAATAGAGATTCAAATTTTCTCTAGTTTGACCAAGGAAAAGTCAAACTAAGATTTTCTTGATGCATTTTCAACACAACATGCAATTTGTATGCACTGAAAAAAATGTGTTAGTGGTTGGGATGATAGTCAAAGAGGGGTGAAGCCCCCAAATTTTATTTTTAGGTGATGTTTTACATTTTTTTGCATAGGATTTGTGCTTTTGAAAATTTTATGGTGTATGGTGGTTGAAACAATAGTTTTCCAATTTTTGTTAACCAATTAATGTTGAAACATAATCCATGTTAGCGGATTAGATGTTTTGGATGTTTCAAACTCATGTATATTGTATTCCAAACAATGAAAGTGATAGCAAAATTAGAGTTGTGGCTATAAACAATTTGTTAGTTTTCCTAGTTTTATTTTCTAATATAAAGCAATATGGAATATGTGATTGACATTACTTTACTTTTCTATATTATTGAGAATTTGTGCATTATTGTACAATCATTTTAACATATAATTTTCCTCATCCTTACACACTCTATTACATTTTTCTTATGTGTTTGCTCAAGGATGGGTTTGGTGGGTATTGAGCTTAATTGGGTTCTCTCTCCGAATTAAGGTTTTGATCTAGGTGGAAAAGAAGCTTTGGTGGGTGGACACCAATCCTCACTTCCCTTACTTGGTTTCACTCACAGTTAATGTTGTTTTCTTATCTTGCAAATGATTTTAGTTAGTGTGTGGGCCTAGTTGAGTTCGTAGTGGGAGGAAATGTGAATGAAGAGTGGAGGTCGATAAAGATTCTTGTATGGTTCACTTCACCCACTTGTCCATGAATATTGGTGCGGCATAGGAAGCTGAAAACTATACCATGATATATGCTTAGAAGTAACTAAATAGGAAATGGAACACTTAGAGAAAGCAGTGTACAAAATAAAGGTGATTCGATTAATTATAAACAACTAATGTCTACAAAAATTTCTTTTGATACAACAATTAGTAGACAAATTTTGATGAAAATTTTCAATTATGACCATCATCTATAACTACCTATACTTCATTTTCATTTATAGCATGAATATCCTTATATCTTTTACCTAAAGAGTTTATCAAAATATCTAATTTAAAATCAATTAACATTAAATAATGATCATAATATATCTTATATATGAAATAATCAACCATATCATTAATTTGAAAGTAATTATAAATGAAAAATAATTAATATTGAAAAGATAAAATAATAAATATGTATACTTAAAATTTAATTAATATTTTGCCATTATGATATATCAGAAAGTAAAACCGTCTTCAATATCATATCAAATAAATTTTCATCCTTCACTTTGATAAATCCTAAATAACAATATATTAAATTATTTCATTTTAATAATACATTGTTAGTTGTAATTGATTTCCAGGATCCATCCTATTCATGTTGATATTGAATCGATGTTTTGAATTGACATTTTAACTAAAAAAATCTCATTATAAATTTAATCTATTCGTTAATTTAATATTCATAAACAAATTTAATAAATATAAATCTAGTATTTCCATATACTTTTTATTTTTACATGATCAAGTGTCTCCCTCTAGGAAGAACTCCCCCAGCTTGCACTATAAACCTCTTTGCACTGTCATATCTAATGTTAGATGATTGAAAGTTTTTCCACCATTAGATCCCTTAACATTAACTGTCAACCAAATCTTGATTTTTTCATTGTGCAACTGTTACTCATTAATCATTAATATAACCCATTACATATTGCAAGTACCTTTATAGGCCCCAAATATTTCGAAGTTCATATGAAAGTTGAACAAATCATAAGGAATCCTGGTCCATGGCATTGGGATGCTCCTTTTACTTCATCTCTAGACCCTAGTTTAGATGTTGCTATTGGCTCTCCATCTGCTATTGCTAACATTGGATCTCAATTTGCATTCGGATCTGTTTTCGCTGGAATAAATGGAACTGGAATTTCTTCCTCTATTGATGAAACTAATTCTTTCACCTTGGTTGTCACCTTTTCTCCTTGATCCTAGAATCCTATAAATATATGTCTCAGGATCTAAATATATTGACTATGGGACTCGAACAAGCTATGGAAAAGGAAGGGAAGCTAGAACTGGTCAAAATCCAACTTTGTATCAATCTAAGGTATGGATATAAATCTAAATCAAGAGTACCTATTATTTGATTAGGGAAAAATAACATTTCATTGGTTAGCACATGATGCACCTTGTATTCATTTTCTATTGATTCGGGCAATCGAGTGTTCAATTCTGTTCCATCATAGTTTGATCAAGAAACTCTATTTATACAAATTAAGAAATGTTAATAAAGAGAGGGTACGAATTTCTCCATCCCCTCTTGGCTTTTCAATCATTCCTCCCAGGATTTTTGGATTCACTCCCCATCCCCCTGCATGTGTCACAACTTTATGCAAACCTTTCGATCATTTATTTACGAATGAGTTGTGTGCAAAGCCTATCCTATCTCCTTGGTCTAGTTACACCCTAGCTCTCCCATTCACATCAACATTTACCTGCATAGTGTGTGTTCTAAATTATCCTTAACCTTTCTTTCTATAGCTATGGAGGTTTCTTCCTATAGCTAAGAAGGTTTCTTTCCAGACCAATGAACCATTCTGGCATATAGCTAGGGAGGTGTACCAATGAACCAAAGTTCAAGAAAGGACATCAATCAAGGTGAAACTTTCTTTCTACAACTATGGAGGTTTATTCCTATAGCTAAGGAAGTTTATTCCTGGACCAATGAACCAATCCGACATATAGTTAGGGAGGCATACCAATGAACTAGAGATCATGTAAGGTCATCAATGGAGTTCATTAAGTTCTAGGTTCCCTACCCGGTGGGAAACGATATCTATGGATTATATTAATTCAATCGTAAAAGCATATTTATCATAGTTCGTCCCCCCATCCATCGAACAATGATCTCCACATCATTTTATTTCTTCCATCAATCATAAAAGTCATAACTGGTGATCGCCCATGACTTTCAATCACTCATTTGGAATCCATCTATTTCAATCTCACAGACTTCATCCACTCCAACATGTATCCCTTCCTAGTGACCACTCTATTTCTTGTTTATTCCTGGCTATTGGTTGGTAGTCCTGAGTATTGGTATATATTCCTGAAGAGAGTTGTTAATCTACCTACCTTCTATTGGTTAACCAAACAAAGGTCCTAGAAAAGTTGTAAGTTCTCACCAACCCCTTCAAATATCCCTCCGGGTTTGACATTCATTCCTAATGTAATTCTTAGGATCCAATCAACAAAATTTAGTAGTTGTCCAACCTGTCCAACGTAAAGGTAATCATGTAGCCTTTCCCAAGTCCTCCCTAAAAGTAAGGCACAGAGTGGTGAAAGACAGTTCCATGAGCTTTTTATTTTTTTTTAATCGATGGAAGCATTCACCTTAAAATAGTGAATACCTCATCTATATCAAGTATATTATATCATATTGTGTGAGTGACATTATAAAAAATATTTGTAATGAATCTTAATACAAATAATATATATATATATATATATATATATATATATATATATATATATATATATATAGATATATATATATATATATATATATAGATATATATATATATATATATATATATATATATATATATATATATATATATATATATATATATATATATATATATATATATATATATATATATATATATATATATATATATATATATATATATATATTTGTCTTAAGAAAGTGAGATGAAACATTTTTATATAGATGTTCACATATAATAATGTATTAAAAATAAAACTTAAATAAGTTCTAATGTTATAAAAAAAATAAATGAAATTGATCTCTGAGTTGTTTTGCCTTAGCATGGAACATCACTTTACTTGACTTTATTTTATCCTTAATATCATTAAGCTCAGCTTTAAAATGCAACTTATTAGCCATGTCAGTCTCAATCTTATAGTCCAATGTTGGATTGAATTAGTACATTTGGGGATTCAATTTCAAAATTACATTATGAAAACATGTACAAGTCATGAGATTCATAGCTATTTGTAACTACTAATTTACTTTTCCTTAGCATAGACTCACATGAAATACAAACTCCATAGATTGACCATTTCAGACATTAGAAGGAATATTATTCAATTTTGTTACAACAATGATGAATGGTCTAGGTGGATATTGGTGGCCACCCACCTATCCCACCTAGACCTCCAGTTACCTTCATTTGTTTCCTTGTTTGTTTCAACATTTACTATTTTTAGTAGTTTTTTGGGTCTTGAACTCCCTGAGCAGTTTTGACCCCTAAATGATGTTATTTTTTTAGGTCTGTAGCTAGCCCATAGCCAAAGGAAGAGGATTTTGAAAAATCTTGTAGTACTCAGAGAGACCTTTCTAACAAGGTATCTTACATGCCAAACAGAGAAAATATGATGAAGTTATGACCTTGGGAAGTTGGTTGCCCAACTAACCCTAATGAGGCCCACAAGCTCTTGGCGTTACATCTCCTGAGGTTAGGGTTTTGGTTGTTTAGGGTTTCCTCATGTTTTTAAATAATAAATATGGCCTTGAGCCTCATTGTAACACATTTTAGAGGCATGCAGCCACCACATATCTTCTCAGAGATAAGCTACCATCACTAGAGCTAGTCTTATTTCCATTCTATTTGTAAGCATATTTCAATATTTGATATTAATGAAATGAAGTGTTATTTCTGTTGCATCTTTGTATTTATGGTTATATCTGTAAATTTTTGAATTCCTGTCTATATTCAGATCAGTGATATCAGAGCGATCTCCTCTTTCTCTTTTTCTCTCTGTATGTCCCCAACAAGGTCGGGATATAAGAAGTTAGGGATTGAACTGGTCGAACCTTTGCAAGATGAGCATGGTAAATCCCAAGGGCCTCCCATGGGGAAAGAAAAGAAAGACAAGCGGGCAGGAGATCCTTTCAAAATCTTGCATGAAGAAGCCCTCGAGCGATAGAGGAATGCGATGATGGACAAGTTTGCCCACATAGTTCAACGACTACCCAAGGGTGACACTTCTACTTCATGTTACTACTCTGGAGGGATCACACCCTTTCATGTACAAGTTAACTTTGACATTCCCATATTTGAGGGTTAGATAGATGCAGACAGCATAGGCAAATGGTTAAATATACTAGAAGGATATTTTTCTCTAATTATTTTTCCATCTCGGAAAATATTATTTTTTCTCTTCTCAAAGTCGCCCCCACATCAAGGACTGATGGGAAACCTACTATGAGCAGAAGAATGGAAGTACAAATTCACTATTTTTGGTCACACCCAATAGGGATTCATTCCGGGATGCCATCAAGGAGTAATACTACCCTGTCGAGAGCTATGACGATAAATACATAAAGTGGAACACACTACGATAGAGAGGGGACCAAGATGTGTGGAAGTTTACCAATTTTTTTCATACCCTTCACACAAATTTGGGTATCAAGGATTCTGAGAAACATTTGCTACTCAAGTACCATGGCTTCCTACACAGGTACATGTAGGATGAGATGGAGTTCCTGGACATATCCTCGCTCAGCACAACATACCAATACACTGTCAAGATTGAGCAAAAGATTAAATAGAAAAAGATATACTTTGGATCTATGAATGCGAAGCAAGGAAAAGGCGCCCCCAAACCATAGAGTAAAGGGAAAATCCAAGTCAGGGTGACCCATGATAACCTGCTGAAGCCACAAGAAAAGAACAACACCACGAAGACAAAGAAGTACATAGAAAAGTGGTGTGAGTTGCATAAGAGCTCCAACCACAACAGAAGTGAGTGTTGGGCCAAGCAATCAATGGTGGTCAAGCTTAAGGCTTTTGAGTCTGATGCATGTTCCGACTTTGAGTCATAACTTGACAAGGGGAATGACAAAGGGAGGTAGATCATTGACATGGCTCCTAGTTCCACTGTGGCCACCACCAAGATCTAGAAGATTGAGCCATAATATCCAGAAGAGCGGGAATGCCTATTCCACTCACAGATGTGGGTGAAGGGTTCTCTGTTGTAGTTCATTGTCGACAACGGGAGAGAAATGAACCTCATTTCAGCAGAGGTCGTGAAGGATCTGAGCCTACCAAATACTACAAATTCACAACCGTATGCCATCTGATGGCTTCACCAAGGACGAGATCTCCACATGAGCCAATAGTGTTGCCTTCCCTACAGCATCAAGTGCTTCACAGATGAGGTACTATGTGATGTTTCTCTTCCTAAAGTTTGTGATGTGTTATTAAGACAACCATACTTATGGAAGTGTCATGTTGTATATGAGTCTAGACCTCATTCTGTTATTATTTCTTTTGGTATTAAGTTATACAAGATACCGAAAGTAGCCCCACCTACTGTCGTCTCTTGATCTCTACTAAGCAACAGAGTAAGGTCATCTCCATGACTGGGAAAATTGTTTTCTTTCTACTTCGCTCTCAAAGTAAGGGGAAGGTCGTAGCCACATCCATGGCCCCCAAAGAAGGTTTAATCCAAGTAGCAGAAGTAGGTGGATACATCCATGGAAGAATATAGGGACATCTTCTACTCACCCACAGGAGTACCCTTACATTGTTAGGTCAACCATTCAATTGATCGGACTCCCGGAGCACCTCCACCCAATGGGCCAATATATCACCGATCCATTTTGTAAAAAGAAGAGATCAAGAAAAAAATATAAGAGTTCTTGCAGAAAGGGCACATTTAACTAATTTACTCACCTTGTGGGAGACTGATTGTACTTGTACAGAAGAAGGATGGGACCTAGAGGCTCTGCATCGATTATCAGGCACTAAACAAAATCACTATCAGGAATAGGTATCCAACTCCATGGATTAATGATCTGTGAGACCAAACCAAGGGAGCCAAGTATTTTAGCAAGATCAATTTGAAGTCTGGTTATCACTAGGTTCCAATAGAGCCCACATATGTATGGAAGACCACCTTTAAATCCAAGGAAGGCATTTTTTAATGGTTGGTTATGCTCTTCAAGATGACAAATGAACCTGCTACTTTGATGAAGCTAATGGATGAAATCTTGCGGCCCTTCACCAACTCGCTTGTGGTGGTTTATCTAGACGACATCCTCCTCTTCAGCAAGAGTTGGGAAGAGCACTTGCAAAACATTCGACAAGTCCTTCAAACCCTTCGATAGCACAAACTTTGTGCCAACTTAGAGAAACACACCTTTGGAATGAGTCGGGTTATACTTGGGTTACATCATATATGAGCATGGCGTGCATGTGGACCTGGAAAATATCCAAGTGATTCGGGACTAGCCAGCCCCGACCACTCTAACAGAGCTTCACATCTTTTTGGGTCTTGCAAATTTCTATCGGAGGTTTGTGTTGGGATTCTCCCATATCACTTGGCAATTGAGTCGGATTACTGAGGGTGAGGGGAAAGCAAATTCTTCCTCATCCGAGTCCCAAAAGAAGGTGTTCGTTGAGTTGAAGCACCACCTCTACTCTACACTGGTACTCACATTTCTAGACCTACAACAACCATTTGAAATTGAGATAGACGCCTTATACTATGCTATTGATGCAGTTCTCACCCATCACGGGCATCCAATGGCCTATCATAATGAGACACTTTCTGGTACAAGTTAGAAGTACCCTACCTATGATAAAGAGATGTATTCCATCATGCATGCTTGCCGACAATGGAAGCACTATATTCTGGGGAAGGAGATGGTCATTCATACCCATCACTAACCTATGTAGTTTATACAGATATAAGGAAAGTTGCAGAACGATCACCATCATAAGTGGTCCACATATTTGAAAAAATTCCACTTGAACATTAAATACAAAAACGGTAGCACCAATCATATTGTTGCAGACTACCTCAACCGACCCCCAATTGCTACACTGACTACTTTTATCAACTCTTGTGGTCACGAGACCTATGGATATCCACAACCATATAAAAATGATCCAAATTTCGCCTCGACATACTAGATGCTAGTATCTGGCAACCAAGTTACTGATTTTCACCTCTAGGATGCATTATTATGCTACCTGGGCAACCTTTGTGTTTCTTCAAGTGAGCATGCCAAGCTGATTTGGGAGGCTCACTACAGTTGGTTCGTAGGACACTTTGGGGTGGATAAAATTATGGTTTTTCTCCAAAAGTACTTTTATTAGCCCAAACCATGAATGGATGTTGGGAAATATATCAAATCTTGCACTTCCTCTGCCATTTCCAAGCCAACCATCAAGAAGCAAGGCATGTACACTCCTATACCTACTCCCAACTAGCTATGGGAATCCATCTCCATGGATTATATGTTTGGCCTCCCTTTTACCAAGCATGGTAATGACTATGTATTTGTGGTCGTGGATAGAATTTCTAAGATGGCTATATTGGCGTCCTACTAAAAGAATATCACAGAAGAGGACACTGCCAAACTTTTCTTTGAACAAGTATGGGTACATTTTGGGATCCCACAGACCATTATATTAGATTGGGATAGAAGGCTCCTCAGCATATTCCGTTCAAGTCTCTTGACACTATTGGACACCAAGTTCACCAAATTGACTACCTTCCATCCCCAAACTGATGGCCAGACGAAGGTCATCAATGGGATGATAATGCACATAGTTCATATGTACAACTCCAAGAATCCTCGAACCTGGGATGAGAGTCTTCCCTATGTGCAACATAGTTATAATAGAGCTCTCCATAGCTCGACGGGTCGCAGTCCCTTTCAAGTGGGTCTTGGATTTCAATCATTGTGTCTGATTGATGTTGTCATGCCTCATGCGACTACGCAAACAAAATCCACTCATATATTGTCTGAAGCTGATAAAGTGACCAGATTTATTGAACTCATCCAACACATCGATGAGAAGGTTCACAACATCCTAGAGAAGTCAAATGCCAAGTACAAGAAATGACATAATCAACATTGGGTGCCACACAAGTTTCAGTGGGCGACAGAGTCTGGTTGCATTTGCAGTAATAACGCCTTACTGAAGCCCATTGGAAACTCAAACCACTCTGATATGGTCATTACACCATTACCAAGGTTGTGGGAGGTCATGATTTTGAGCTCAACATTCCCCCATTCCTTGGCCTGCATCTAGTGTTCAATGTGGACCACCTTCAACCAAACTTCATACCATTGTTGGACACATCAGATATTACAAAACAACTCACACAAACATAGTTAAACCCATACTGAATGGAACAGGCCACAACTGATCAGATTATGGACACGCAGGTTAAGAAAATTGCCAACAAAAGATCCAACTATATCGGGTTGTCAAAGCTGGCCAACTCCTGCATCAAGGCAAGTGGCTCACTAGGGACTAGGTCCAACATAAATTCCCTAACCTCATGAAGGCTCTGCATGTAATGGGTACCATTGATTCCTGGTGGAGGGGGGGGGGGTCGGGAATGGTCCAGGAGGATATTGGTGTCCACCCACCTATCCCACCTATACCTAGAGTTGGATTCATTTGTTCCCTTCTTTATTTCAGCATTTACTATTTTTAGCAGTTTTTCAGGTCTTGAACTTCCGAAGCAGTTTTGACCCCCAAAATGACAATTTTTTTAGGTTTTTTGTTGGCCAATATCCGAAGGAAAGGTCCTACGTAAAATATTGTAGTAATTAGAGATAAGTTACCAACAAGGTATCATACGTGCCAAATAGAGATAATATGACCAAGTTATGACCCCCTGAAGTTAGCTGCCCAACTAACCCTGCGATTACGGTTTTGGTTATTTAGGGTTTCCTCATATTTTTCAATAATAAATAGGCCCTTGAACCTCATTATAACACAATTCAGAGGAATGTATCTGCCACATCTCTTTTTAGAGATAAGCTACAATCACCTGAGCTAGTATTATTTCCATTCTGTTTGTAAGCATATTTCAGTATTTGATATTAATGAAATGAAGTGTTATTTCTTCTACATATTTGTTTTATGGTTATATCTGTAATTTGTTGCATTCCAATTTAAATTCGGATCAATCAAATTTACTAAAAAAACCTCAAGTCTCGACAACAACTTTCTAGGTTGATATAACTCTCAATCTTTTTAGTGATCATGAATATAGTTTTGATATCAATAACTCTAGATTTATTTGGGGACCATGAAAATAGTGTGCTCTACTTCATAATCAAATAGTAGCAAAGAATATTAGTATGTGAATTTTTTAGTGCTTCTACCACCCTTCATACTTTTGTTTCTTCTACCACTTTTAATGTGTCCAATTTGATCACACAAAGAGCATTGAGTGGACACTTGCGGTATGTTACCAACCTCATATTTCCATGTGGAATTGGCCTATCATGTAAACAAAAATGGAGCCATGTTAGCATTACGATAAAATGTAAAGAAAATGGAACCATCTCACATTAGAAACTATTGCAAAAAAAAATTTGAGATCAATTATTTTAAAACATTAAAATAGAGTTTCTAGTTAAATGATTTTAGCTATTTTTTGGTTTTTCATTTTTAACAAAGCTGAAATTTGACAAATGAATTTGCAAGTGATTTTAGTGGAACTTATAATAATTGAATTCCACAAAGGACATATAAGGTGGAAAATTTCCAATCAAATTATTATGCACGTTATGCACATGAAAAATCACACATTAATCGCTTATGACCCAAAACCATTTCCATTTCATTACACTTTTATCCCAATGGAAGTAAGGGTGGCTTGATGTAATTAGCCAAAGGTAGGCATTATCGCAGTCATAACAATTGCATACATATTTTAGATAGACACTTAACAACACTAAATAATTGCATCTCTTACATTAAAGGCAGTAAATGGTTGGTTAATTATCAAATTGTTACGTAGATGAAAAATCACACATTAATCACTTATGGAAAAAGACCATTTCTAGTCAACTTTCGTCCCACAAGCAATAAGTTGGCTTTGATGTGATTGGCCAAAGGTATTTGTTATAGTCATTGGAACCACTACATATTTGAGACTTATTTTCCTTCCTCTTAACTCTTATAGACATGGAAGTCCCAGTCCATAAGCAACATTTATAAATTGTCATGTTGTTGTTGGTAAATTTCTTCTTTTTTGATTTCCTCAACAACTAATCCAATAAATAATCTCACATTTGAGATAGAAAATTAGGAATTTTTACTTTATTTACAACCATTTCATAAAGAGCAATGCACTTATTTTCGAACAACACATATTTTCCCATGATGAATGCATATTATTATCTCTAACTTCTTCGTGAGATGCATCCTACCATTCACATATAAAATTGAATTCTTACTCTCTCCAATGAGACTTTTATCTTTTTTGACAACTCTATGGATATTATTAGTTTGACATAGTTTAGAATGTGATAGATGTTTTATTCTGAAATCACTACATGATGCAACATTTCATGTTGAAGTTAAGAAATCTTCACCAACTAGAAAAAGAAAATCTGAAGGCATTTAGATAATCACCATCTTCTACTTGAAACAAAATCTAATGCTACATAAATAGCCAAGTTTCACAAAATATCATGTTCAATAAAGGAAATCTCATGGTTTCTACCATGAAACATCACCATAGTACCTTTGAATACAAAATTATTTTTTAATTATATTTTGTTCAAATAATTATGTTATTTAAAATTAAATAATTATAAATAATTTTTTTGATTTACACTTAATAAGCTATCTTATATTTTTATCACATTTTAAAATAAATTTAATAAAATATTATTATTTTAATAATTATATTGTAATTTCTTTTTATTTTTTAATTTTGTCAATATATTTTGATAAATTTATAATTAAAAATAATTTTTGAAAAATAAATTATTATTAATGATTTCATGTTAATTATAAATAAATTAAAAGTTGAAAAAAAGTTGTCTACAATTTCATATTTATTGAGTAAGAAGGTATTATCTTCCATTATTACTTAGTATCATGATAATTTCAATATCTAATATGAAAATGATTTAATCTGGTTCCTTAAAATCTATCAAATATTTTCTATTGGAACTTGAAAGAGCACCTTCAAAGATTAAGAGGCAATCTATGTTGGAAAGGTTATAGACTCTCAATTGCACTAGAAGTTGTAAAGGAAACATCATATGGTATAAATTCAAGAAGAATAACAAGATATAGAAGATCATTGAATATAAAAAATAGTAAAAGAAATATAAAAATTAGTAAACAAAATGTCATTCAAAGATAGAATATAAAGATAGATCACTTACATTATGCCAAATTTATAGATTCTATAACCTTTCCAAGATAGATTTCCTCTCAATATTCAAAGATTCTCTTTCAAGTTCCACTAGAAAATATTTGATAAAAAAAGGTGCTCTTTTTCAATATTGAATTGTCTCACTTGATCAAAATCTTATAGTCTTTTACCACTTGGTCTTAAGGTGATTGGATTTGCCTTTGCTTGTCCTTGCTTAACTTCTTTTGGGTATTTGCATTGGTTTGTGACACGTAAGGTTTATATTGAAAGTTTTTTTCTTTCGAAAATCAGAAATTCAAAATGTACCATTGGATGAACTAGTTTAAAGCAGAGCTACGAAATATATATATATATATATATATATATATATATATATATATATATATATATAAAGCTAGTCATTGACATAACAACTTTATAATGTTTGATAGGAGAGAAGTGGATCTTTTGTTGAGAATCCCTTAAAGGTATCTTGAGCAAGATTACTTTGATGGGTGAATTTGAGGATTTTGAGAATGAGCCTGAAATGCATTGCACTCCTTGCCTAAGTAGGAAAATCAAGAGTTATTTCTGTGATCTATTGAAACAGAGATAAGCATAAGGAAATCATTTCTTTTAATGAGGAATTAGTGTTATTGGAAGAGGCACATGGCATAACACTTCCAAACTTTTTACCTCATCCTGCTTTCATGACTCTATGAAGAAACATATAGACTCTGCCTTTGAGATAAGCATAAACTTAACCGTCAATGTCTGCGAGTATCCGGACAAAGTGATATGTCGTGTGACAAATATTCAAATAGAAAGATACCTCGAGCTTCAGTTTGCATCAAGGAGAGATTTTCAAGCTCTCATAGAGTGAAAAAAACATGAACGCATTCAATACGTTGAAGAGATGACGAAGATAGACTATGTGACGAAACAAATAGACTTTGTCTTTGAGATAAGTAGAAACTTAGTTGTCGATGTCTCCGAGTATCTGGAAAAAGTAATATGTCGAGTGATAGATATTCAAATAGAAAGATACCACAAGATTCATTCCACTTCAAGGAAATATTTTCAAGCTCTCATAGAGAGAAAAACACATGAATGCATTCAGTAAGTTGAAAATGGATAAAATCATATTTCTCTTTATGAGTACGAACTACTCAGTGAGACAGTCATCTCTACAAGAAAAGAAGAAGGTATTCGCTACTACCATTGAAAAAAATAATCGAGAATGACCATCGAGGTGTTGAAAACAACAACAATAAATGCTAAAAATAGCATTGCTAAAAGTAGCATTTTAGGATATTCCAATTTTAATTTGTCCTTGAATTAAAATTGAGAATTAAAATTCTAATTTATTCTCACCAGTTGTTTGAAAAATAATTAATTAATTCATCTTAAGTTAATTAGTTGGAGAAATTCAAACAAGAAGTCTTTGTGAAGACATGCAACAGTTATCCCTTTGATTAAGGAAGTTATCCCTTAATTAAGGAGATAAGGATGAGTTGTATTTGAGTTTTAATTAGTTAGCTCAGTTAACCTAGTTATGTCCAGTTAGATTAGTTCCAAACAATTTGTGGAACTGATTGTAAGTTCAGTCAATTAATGCATGCATGCATGCAACTAGTGTACTCCAGATAAATGAATATTCTCTCATAAATAACTCATGCATGTCAGTTTAGACAAAGACCCAGTTGAGATTAAAGGTAGGGATAGTGCACTATTAGTTCCAAGAATTTCCCTATGAGAAAATCTCTTGCATGCAGAAGGAATTCATACATTGAGGATTGTGCAGTTTTACAGTGTGTAAGAGCAGTGTTCCACTTGGTTGAGGTAAATCATCCCAGAGGAACAGCGCAAGGAAATAAGAGGCTTGGAGGGTAGAGGAGAAGGTTTGTGAGAAGCCTTTTTTGTCTATGAGCAGCAGTGACGGATTGTACTGAGAGATGGATAGCTGTGAGAGCTAAAGCTTTGTGTAATCCTGAGATATTTCCACTTGTATGATAACACAAATAGCGAGGTTTTTAGCTGAGGCTTTCGCCAAAGTATTCTTCTGTGTTTCATGTCTATTGGTTCTTCTTCTCTGTTATATGTGTTTTGTTTGATCTTGCTCAAATCGATTAAGCTTCCACAAGTTTGATAGTAGAAGTAGATTAAGTATTTTTCTTTAGTACATTGCATAATCAGATTAACCTACAATGAGAATTTCTACATGAGGATATGCAAGAAATTAATTTGGATGAACTCTTGAAGAAAAGTGATCTGCTGGGTGCAACCTTCGAATTGACAATCAAGTTTATTTCTTATTGGAACATGGTTAGAACAATGATAGGGGATCAAATCCCACTACATCTTTGGTTAACTGCACAAAAAATGGTTAAAGATGAAATTGTCATTGAGATTTGTGCTGAGATTTGTGAAAGAAGTGATCGATCAAGGTTTGCATACGATCAAACATGTACTGGAGAAAAGTCCATCGATCCTCATAAAAGTAAAGAACCTGAATAGTAGCATGAATACGTTGAGAGAATCAAAATTGGAATTGGCAAACCTACTTGGAAGCTATAAGAAACTAAAGACTTATAGTGGTGACAACTATAAGTCTCAACGACTAGAGGTACACACAGCCGAACATAAGAGTGAGAAAAATAAGTGACATATGTGCATAGATATAGGTATAATATAAACCAGAAAAGTACAGACAACAGTGGATAGCCCAGAGCTTAAGCGTGAAGATGTGAGACTAAAACCGAGGTTAGGGTTTGCTTCCCATTCAGAGTCCTTTAAATCTTCAGTTAAAGTGCACCAACTTGGCAAAAAAGAATGCAGGCGTAAGAAAGAAACCCAAATATGGGACTAAGGTTGGTTGCAAGTTTGAATATCTAGCTTAGGAGCAAGTTGGATACATGCAGTGTGCACCATGACAAGAACACAATAGCAATACAATTAGTGAAGCATCTCTAAATAACTGAAAATAAGTTAAAGAAAGACATACATCTAAGTAAACCCTGTTTGAGAAAATTTTGAGCAAAGCTTGACCATGATGGCTATTCACAACATGGCATCAAGCTACCCCTACAGAAAATTAGAAGGGAACGAACTTAGGTAACAATTGAAGAAAAACAGGAGGATATGGCAAGCAGATTACCTGAAAACTATGAAAGCGAGGTTTAACCACTAGAAGGCAACCCTACATCTTCAGCAAGTAACCCTCCCTCCTCAAACAGAGGTTGAAAGTTGAAAACCCTATCAAAACTGCAACCCTTCTTGTTGTTTTTGTTTATCACCAAGACGAGGAAACCCTGAATAGAATGTTGTAAAAACACTGGAGAAAAAAAAACGAGACTGTAAAACCTTTCCTTCGCCACAAAGGCAAGAAAGTCGTAAACAGAATGTTGTAAAAACAATGGAGAAAAAGAAAATGAGACCATAAAACCTTGAAGAGAATGTTGTAAAAATGTTGGAGAAAACAAAAAAGAGAACACAAAAAAGGAATATATATTTGTACATTTACCTATACAGTGTGTGATAAGTGTGTTGGGAACAAAAAAGAATATTTACCTATACAATGTGCCATGGGTGTGCTGGAAACAAAACTTAATATTTCCATGTACAGTGCACGATGGGTGTGCTGGGAAAAGGTGGAAACGATGGTTGTATATAGTTTTTGTCATTTTTGCATGACCTAACTATTCTATTAACGTTTTTAAGTCTCTTTACTATTAGTTTTTTTTCCAACTAACTATTAATCCAAAGGTTTGAAAATCTTCAATCATCTAACATCTAATTGAATGGTGTAAGTCATTAGATGGTGGTAGTTAGGGGGGTTGTTTTCAATGGGAAACACATTACGACATAAATATATCAATTTGACATAATGTAAGTGATTTCTCTTTATCTTCTATCTTTGAATGTAATTTTGTTTACTAATTTTTATTCTCAATAATTTTTTATATATCATGATTCGTCTCAATTTTATGTCTTACTACCTTTCCTTTGCAACATCTGACGTAATTACTAATAATAATTTCAATTAATTTTTATTTTTTTCCATATTACTCTACATTATATTATGAACTTGATCTATTATATGACCTATTATACTTGATCCATTAAGGCTTTCCATTTTTACATACTTTGAAGGTTGAAATTATGAAATATTCAATCATTGATGTCAATTGAATATTTTCCGTTCATGTATATGTTCAATAAATTGAACACCAGACCATTTCTAGAGGTCATTTTTAAATAGCAATGAATTTCCATTCCGATATATTTTTATTAAAATGATTAAATATTCCAACTTTATAATGCAGGACAATGACGGATATCAGTCGACTTTTTTAATTCAGGTATCTGTTTGATAAATTGATTACTACGCAGATCCAAAACGTTGATGGTTACATTTTCATGATGTATCATGATTATGACGGATTTTAAGTTAAAAAGTATAAAATTTAATGTGATAATAGATTATAATCTGATAATCTATGATCTAACTCTAATTCTTATTTAGCAGATTCCAACCTGTTTCCAAAATTCTGGATTTAAGATAAAATTCAAAGCTTAGAATATGTTGAGACAACATTCAAAACTCGAGAGGGGTAAAATACTAATATGAGTGTGTTATGATGTCGATCCGGCGACTAGAAAGTGTTTTGTTTCTCTATCATTTCCCGTAAACTTCCAAGAAAAAGATGCGATGGTTAGTGCTCCCTTTGGCTTAGTAACTGAATTGAGCACAGGCTAGCAGGACTATTAATTTGGGTTATAAACAGGTCGCATAGGTTCGCAGAACTCTTGGTGTTACGTAAGCGCTCATGTAAGCGCACTCACAGACACATCCATTGCACAAGTTATTTATTACAACACCGAAATTTTATTTTAACGATGTGTTTGAGGAATCCATGGTATTAATGAAATGGAAAGGAATCGCGGGTATTACCCTGGTCATATAGAATAATTGGAGTCATGAATAGAATGGGGACTTTCCTTTCCCGCGGTCATATTAGAATTGTTTTTATTTATTTTTTATTTTTTTAGAGTAATTGTTTAGATATGTAATATATTAATATTATAAGAAGGTTTATATAGTAGTTAGTATCTACAATTTATTTTAAATATAGTTTAATGAGTTTAATGAAAAAAAAAAATAAGAAAGATAAATATTTGATCACAAAAATAAAATAACTAATAAAATATTGTATGGTTAAATGCCATTATCAAAAATTAAGAAATATAATTAACTAATATGGTTTATATTAAGATACACATAAATCTGTGTGTTTTACTTTTATTAATATATATAATTGTTTTTAATTAAATTTATTAAAATATATTTTTAATATAATAATAAGTCACTCTAAATTGAAAATATTGTGAAAAAAAATATAATTCACAAAAATAGAAATAATAGAAAAACGAAAAAGTTAAAGAAAAATAATTAAAAAAAAAAAGAAATTAATAATTAATAGAAATGGAAGTTACTAAACAAACCTATAATAAGACCTCAACCAATTACATTACAAATAAATAAATTTAAATAATAAAAAAAATAACAAAGATTGAATTTCTAATGTTAAACTATGGATAAACGTCATAATTTTTTTTGTCAAAGAGAAACTAATACCCAAGTCTTTATACCATTGGTAGGTATAAAAATAAAAAAATATTAATTTAATTTAATGAGATTTTTTATCTTATTGGTTCATATTCTAAATATAAAAAGGTTATAGGAAATAAAAATGTATTAGATTTTAAGTTTATGATTATTTTTTAGTCATACTAATTTTGGATCTACCAAGCATCGAGAGGGATCAAATCTCTTGATAATAATAAAAAAACATTAATTTATTTTAATGAGCTTTTTTATCTTATCGGTTCATATTGTAAATATAAAAAGGTTATAAGAAATAAAAATTTATTAGATTTTAAGTTTATGATTATTTTTTAGTCTCGATCCATATTAATTTTGGATCTACCAAGCACGGAGAAGGATCAAATCTCTTGAGATGGAAACCTCTTTTAGAGTAGATCTTAAGTTGAGATGGATCTACATTGGTTTTAACTCTAATCTTACGTCTTAATCTTAACTCTAATCTTAACTCATACTCACCTAAATAACATGTTTACCATCAGCGACTTCCCACCATAATTTAGTCAAATCTTTACATAAAAAATGGATAGAAATAAAATCCACCCTGCATTTTATTCTTTTGTACCTTTAATGTTTTTTTGAAGCGTGTCAAAAACAAAAGAAACGAAAAAAAACCTCAATTACTTCAACATATTTAAATAATCTTAACTCTAATCCTACATCTTAATCTTAACTCTAATCTTAACTCATACTTAACTAAATAACATATTTACTGCCACCATAATTTAATCACGCCTTTACATATTTGAAAAAATCTTCCCCGCATCTCATTCTTTTCTTCTGTGACTTTAATGTTCCTTTGAAGCGTGTCAAAAAGAAAGGTAACCTCAATTGCTTCAACGGGTGATGACCAACCTAATATAGGGACAGTGTGATATGGATCTTTGCGAGCCTGCATAATCCCGCGTTTCATGCTTACCTAAGTGGCTCTTCCCCTGTTGCATTTTGGTAATGTATACCTCTCACGAGCCACTTTCCATTATTATTTATGCTTTCTTTTACTTAAGCAGTCTTTCTTTTGTTGCACTTTGGTAATGTAAATAAATATATTTCTTACTATTATTTATGCTTTTTTTCACACTTTTGTAGGAGTAAAATTGTAAATGTGTAGACTTATTAGTGGATACTATCCATCAAATTTTTGTAGGAGTAAAAATGTAAATGTGTAGAATTACTAGTGGTTACTACCCATCAAATTTTATGCAAGTCATTGTGCCTTAGCAATTAATTAATTTATCCACTTCACATATCAATTTATTAGCTACTTCCAAAGTAATATTATAGGAACTTATTAGCTACTGCCAAAGTAATACTATAGGAGTTGATCTGCATGTTAACCATCATTAATTTAGCATTCATCAATATCGGTTATAATTTTTTATGTAATTTTTGACAAACTTCTAACACGAATAGTAGGAAAAGCTTGCATAAAATAATTGTTTTAATTTTTATGGTAAAATGAATCTTAATTTATAGCTACTATTTATATGTGATAAATTTTAATGTGATATGTATATTATAGTTTTCTTTTATTGAGAAAATGTTCATAATTTTATTTATAAAAACAAAATTAGAATATAAAAAATTGTTATTTACATATAAATGTTAAATGATAAATTTTTACAAACATTTATTCTTACACATCTACCCTATACTTTACATTATACTCTAATATTTTTTACTTAACTCACATATAAATGTTTATGTTGAATATTAATTTTTATACAGATTTACAATACACATTATTGATTTCTTAACCACCTGCGATACAATAATTTATCATATTATTAATTATTAATTTTTTATTAATCATTTATTTATATTTTAAAAAATTAAAATAATAACTATAATAAATAAAGAATCAGGTTAAAGTAAATAACAAAAATTGCCTACTACTTTACAAAAGTTTGTAGCTTAACAAAAAGTAAAAGGTGGCTTAACAAAAAGGATGCCAAATTAGGGATTTGAAATGTTATCCATGTTTAATTTTTAATTTTTAATTTATTATTTATTTATATTTTTAAAAATTGAAATAATAATTATAATAGATAAAAGAATCATATTAAAGTAATTTGGAACTTTTGAGAGGTACGTGTTAAGGAACTCACATGGTTAAGGAACCCACATGGTTTTTGGTTAATTGGTAGTATTTTTATTTATTTATGAAGACCTTTTGAAATCACATGCTCTTAAGTTATATGGGATTTTATCTTATTCTTGTCTAGTTGGATTTATATGGTTGGAGAATTTCTAGTAGTTGTATTTCCTTACCAAGCATAGCTTCTTCTACATGGAGGTTCCATCTCTATCTAGACTTAAGGTTCATTCCTCCCATTTGTCGTTAAGAAGCTTCATTTTCTATGTCGTTGGGAGAAACAACAAAAATACTTAGTGGGGAAAATCAAGCTTTTAGTTGAACTATATCAAACGTTAATTCAACATACAAGCATAGCTTTGGTTCTCAAGTATATTTCTAGTTTGTTTTCTTTTCTCAATATTGTCTCAATTATATTTCCATTTATATTTTCTGCTCGTTTTTTGTTTTAGCTTTTGAGGAAGTGTATTTAGTTTTCATGGCTTTCTCTTGTTTAGGCATTATCTTTCATTTTAGTTCTCTATATTTTAAGATTTTTTGGAATCCCTTGTTAGTTGTTTCCATTGCATCTATTTTAGAGGGGGTTCTTATTGGTTTTTCCTCTAGTTACCTCACCACAACACTCGGTTGTGTTTGTTGGGTTTGGATTATTTTGGTTCTCTATCCATCTCTCAACACTCCCTTTTTAACACTTAGCTCCCTTTTCCTTGTTCAGAATTATGTTGATCAATTTAGCTTACTAATCATTTCCCTTTAATGGCCTAGTGCATTTTTTCTATTTCCTTGTTAATATCATTTGTGTAAATTGGTATGGGGGTCATAGAGGGTGAAGAGCTCATCCACCCCTTTCCATCTCTTGAGCCTAATTTTATGTAGAGTTTGTTATTGCATCATCTATGTGCAATCTACCCCTTCTAAAATTAGAATAGAGGAACATGATGCAGAATGGGAAGCTATAATAGAGACAAAATTTATCACAAATGTTAAGGTTGATGTAGAACTCGGGCACTAGGTTCCTAATATAGGAAAAACAAGAAGTGGACAGAAAATATATATGTAAACTATTGAAATATATTAACAATTGATAACCATCATGGCAAAAGTATTAGTTGAGAACTTTGAAACCCAATGTGAGATTAGTCTATATATGGATGAAATGTAGAAGCAGATAAGAAATTTGATCGAAATGGCATTGATTTTAGCTAAAAATGATGGCAGAATTGGAGTTCTCTGCCTTTGAAGATGATGGAAATGTATCTAATACTATTCAAGTGGATTCATCATCCAAAACGATGCATTTATTTTTCAATTTTGCTATATATAATAGTAGGAACATGACTTCAACTCTAGGTGTTATAAACTCTAAGTTTTGCATAAAAGTCTCAAATTGTTACAAACATTACTATCTCCTTCATTATGTTATAAGGTTTAAACTATTTAAATGGACACAAAATTTGCTACTACACTACTGGCCTACTTTCCCTAATGCCTAAAATACAAGGTGTTGTGAGATCTACATTTTCTAGGTAAGTGTTAAATTGGTAGAAAATTTATTATCTCTTGAGTTATGTTATTAAGTTTAAAATGTTTAAATGGACAAAATAAGTTTTGTTACCATCCTACTAGCCTAGTTTCCCTTATGGTATATAAGTAAGCATTATGAGAATACTTGCACCAAGAGGCACTCTTCAACCCATTATGGTAGAGATGTTGCAATGTTTTGTTAAAAATTTTGGATTAAAAAAAAAAATAAAAAAACATACAATTACTAATTATAATTAATAATTAAACCAGGGTAGATTCATCTTAACTCTAACTCTGCGAAGTGCTAACAAGGATCAAATCTCTTTGATGCAGAGATCAAATCTGTTTGGATGCAAATCTCCTTTAGAGTGAAAAGATATTTTATCCTTTTCAAAGATTGCTAGAAGGATCAAATCTGTTTGAATGCAAATCTCCTTAAAGTGAAAAGATATTTTATTCCTTTCAAAGATTGATAGATCCAGAGATGAATCTAGGATAGTAATAATAATAATAATAAATAAAGATAGAAATTAAATTGAAATTCTATATACTCTATTCCTATGAAATTTGA
Organism: Pinus tabuliformis; assembly: GCA_031772625.1. NCBI lineage: Eukaryota > Viridiplantae > Streptophyta > Pinopsida > Pinales > Pinaceae > Pinus > Pinus tabuliformis. Next base: position 602,585,452 of record CM062817.1, read on the forward strand.
AATTATAACATTATATATAGAAATTTATATTCTCACAATTTATATGAAATTAGATTTTTTCATTCACAATTTACTAAATATTAAGAAAAATAAAATAAATAAACATATAATAAATATTTTACTTAGAACGAATATATATATATATATATATATATATATATATATATATATATATATTCCTCAACTTCTTATTTTTATATAAATTTTGTAATATCTAATTTTTATATATTTATATTTTTTCGATTTAATTTATTAATTTATTAATATAATACGGTTAGTATGACCTATTATAAATACATTTCAATCCTATCAAAATAATTACTCAAAAAATATATGGATGGGTGGAGACATCTATTGCACATGCCCGCCCCCATCATGTCTAAGGTTGGATCATTCCTTCTCCACCTGGTGGGATGTGAGAGAAAATGCTAAGCAAGAGTATGAGCGGGATGTGAGAGAAAATGATAAGGAAGAGTATGAGCCTCTCTTTCGTATGAATGGATAAGGTGTTGTTAGAGGAAGGTTTAAGGGAATGAGACAAGCCACCATGGATGATGATTTTCTAATGCACAATGTTTATGAAGCAAGAAAAATTAATATCATGTTGAGTATGAGCGGGATGTGAGAGAAAATGATAAGGAAGAGTATGAGTCTCTCTTTCGTATGAATGGATAAGGTGTTGTTAGAGGAAGGTTTAAGGGAATGAGACAAGCCATGGATGATGATTTTCTAATGCACAATGTTTATGAAGTAAGAAAAATTATTATCATGTTAAGGTGAGGGATAATTGTGGTAAGATTTATTAATTTTTTTTTATATTGGACACCTTAGTTTTCGATGACTTTTTTTTCATTAGGTAGCATGGATTTTGTTAAATATGTGTTATATTCCTTAAATGACTAGTTCAAAATGCAATTTGTATGCATTTTCAGCATTCGGTTAGGGGTAGGATGCTAGTAAAAAAGGGTGAGCCCCCAATTTTTTATTTTTTATTTTGTTATTTTTTACATTTTTTTGCACAGGGTTTGTGCTTTTGACATTTTTATGGTGTATGGTGGTTCAAGCATTATTTTTCCAATTTTTGTTAATGAAATTATATTGAAATATAATCCATGTTAGTGGAATAGAGGTTTTGGATGTTGCAAGATCATGTATACTGTATTGCAAAAAAATGAAAATGATAACAAAATTAGAGGTGTGGAACTAAACAATTTGCTAGTTTTCCTAGTTTGAGTTTCTAAGATAAATCGATATGCAATATGTGATTTCCATTGTTTGACTTTTCTATATTATTGAGAATTTGTGCATTATTGTACAATCTTTGTAACATATAATTTCCCTCGTCCTTACACACTCTATTACATTTGGCTTATGTATTTGGTCAAGGATGGGTTGGGTATTTATCTTAAGTGGGTTCTCTCAGAATTAAGGTTTTTATCTAGGTGGAGAAGAAGTTTTGATCTAGGTGGAGAATAAGTTTTGGTGGGTGGAGGCCAATCCTAACCTACCTTGGTTCCACTCATGGTTAGTGTTGTTTTCTTATCTTGTGAAGGATTTTAGTCAATGAGTTATATAGTGCGTGGGGCTAGTTGAGTTGGTGTTGGGAGAAAATAGGAATGAAGAGTGGAGATTGATAAAGATTCCTCTGTGGTTCAATCCACTGACTTGTCCATGACTATTGGTGAGGCATAAGAAGTTGAAAAATATACCATGATATATGCTTATAAGTAACCAAATAAGAAATGAAACACTCAGAGAAAGTGGTGTAGAAAAGAAAAGTGGTTTTACTAATTATAAATAGCTAATGATTACACAAATTTCTTTTGATACAACAATTAGTACACAAATTTTGATGAAAATTTTGAATTATGACCATCATCTATAACTAACTATACTTCCTTTTCATTTATAACATGAAAATCCTTATATCTTTTATGGAAAAAGTTTATCAAAATATCTAACTTAAAATCAAATAACATTACATCATCATTATAACGTATCTCATATCTAAAATAATCAATCATATCATTAATTTCAAAATAATAAAAAATAAAAAATAATTGATATTAGAAAAAATAAATTAATAATTATATAGTAATTAAAAATGAATTGATATTACACTGTTGTGATATATCAAAAAATAAAATCATCTTAAATATCATATTAATTAAATTTTCATCTTTCACTTTGATAAATCTAAAATAAAAATATATTAAATTATTTCATTTTAATAATATATTATTATTAACTTTTATTTAATTAATTAAAAAATCCCATTATAACTTTTTATTAATTTTAATATTCATAAACAAATTTAATAAATATTAATCTAGTCCTTCCATTGATTTTTGATTTCACTAATTTCAGTTAACCTTAAAAAAAAAAGTTATATCGAAAGGAATGATAGAGACCAATATACATTATAGTATGAACTTGATCTATTATATTTGATATTTGTTTTTATTTTGGCTTTTTCCCTTTTTAATATTAATTGACTTTCCATTTTTACATACTTTGAATAATGAAGTTATTAAATATTCTTTAATATTAATTGGCTTTCCATTTTTACATACTTTGAACGATGAAGTTATTAAACATTTAATCTTTGTAATGCAGGACAAAGACGGATGTCAATCGAATATTTTCAGTTCATGTATGTGTTCAATGATTTGATCAGAAACAGTTTTAAAAAGCCATTTTTAAATAGTAATTGATTTTCTATTCTGATATATTTTTAATAATGAAATGATCCAATATTCCATCTCTATAATGGTGGACAAAGACTGAAATCAGTTGACTTTTTTAATTCATGTATCTGTTTGATAAATTAATTGCCACGCATCTCCAAAACGTGGATGGTTACATTTTCATGATCTATCATAATTATGACAGATTTTAAGTTACAAATATAAAATTTCACGTGATCATAGTCTATAATCTGATATTCTATGATCTAACCCTAATTCTTATTCAGCAAATTCCAACCTGTTTCCAAAATTCTGCATTTAAGATAAACTTCAAAGGTTCGAATATGTTGACAAAACATACAAAACTCGATAATGGTAGAAATTAGAATACTAATATGAGTGTTTTATGATGTCGATCGGGCGACTATAAGCTGTTGTGTTTCTCTATCATTCGCGTAAACTTCCGAGGAAAAGATACTATGGTTAGTGCTCCATTGGTCTGACGTAAGCGCTGATGAGATGAGATAAAAAAACCAGTTCTAATACAAGCCTCGGGTGCTGGGGTGTGTGGGTTATGGGCCCACCATGCTTACGCTGCGCCACTCTGACGGCAGATCTAAGCGCACTCACAGACAGATCCATTTCGGCGTGCAGAAGTTGAATTCATTACAACACTGGAAATTTTATTTTAACGATGCCAGAGATGCTTCAGGAATCCATCATATTAATGGAAAGGAAACCTGGATATAAGGGATCCACGATATTAATGGAAAGGAATCCTGGATATAAGGGATTCGGGATCGTATCCATATGCCGGACACTGTGAAATTGTGGCCGAGGGCTTTGATGGCAAACGATTTCTGACCTCCGATGTATGATTTTGTCTTCAATGTTTACTTTCCGGAAAATCAATGGGCGACGCTGCGCTGCGGCCTCCATCAGAGTCGTTTGGGTCTCAGCTTATCACAATGCATAAGGCATCCTTGCAAATTATAAGCCGAGACTCAAACGACTCTGGAAGAGCTAACGCACCGTTGCATATTGAAATTCCGCGATAGTTTGTTTGGAGCTGTTTGAATGAAAGTATCTAAATGTATGGATCAATAAAAGGAAAAAAAAAAAAATGTAAGGAATAACAATTCCGCAAGTTGCTTGGCCTTCATAGTCTCTCTGCGAAGTCCTCCGATGCTGCCATGGACTGAGCGCTTCTTTCCAACCTCACGCCATGTGCGGCGCATCGTACCGAAAATGTTTCTGCCTAAAGTCCTCTTACTCTGTCAAGTCCTTGCAGAATTAGATCGAGGTAACCAGAAGTTATCTGCTTTATTGCTGCTATGCACGCTATTGATCTAGAATGGAAGATATACTTGGTTTTTGCTGTTTTCTGGTGGTTCTGTTTTGCTTTCAGTTTTATAGTGTTGATGGTAGATTTCGATATTTAGGGAGTAGCCCAAATTTAGTAAAATTTCATAATATTCCTAAAATCTAGAACTAATTACATAGTTTCTTTATATTTATTCAGAATATCTTAGAAACCAAGAAAAAAGTTCAGTTTTGCAAAGAATTCTTTTGGTGAATATTTGATATAGGAAATATCATTTCTTGGGATTCAAGTGCTTTAAGTAAGTCACTCATCTATGACTATTTCTATCTTAGATAGTTTTAGCTGACTAATTTTTTATGATTTATGAATACTCCACTTAGCACTCAATGCATAGGGTGATACTGAAAAAGTGGAACTGAAACTAGTGAAATGAATCACATAGTGTGAATTATCACTTCTTGGGATTACACTAAACAGAACTTTGAAGATGTAAACCCCAAAATTGATGATTAACACTATGATATTCATTTCACTAATTTCAATCTCAAAATAATATCTAATATAATACACTATTAAAATCCCTCCATCATATTACACAACCCCGTTTTTATTACAAAAGAAAGTACGGTGAGGTTTTTTTTTAGTTTTACACATATACAATAGCTGACCAACAATCGCGAGCTTCATCTGAACGGTTTTGTTCGCTATCTTTGCACGGGCCAAACAAATGTGATCCCCATCTGCAGAGTTTTGTGGATGGACTGTTTGAGACATTTTCTTCTGCGGTCACTGTGGGGCAGATTTCTCGTTTGTTGCTCACTCGCTTTTAAGTTTTGATGATGTGATCAGCGTCCATTAAAATTGATATGGTTTTCAGATTTGAAGAAATTTTTAACCTTTTATATTTTAAGTTTAAAAATGTAAATAAAAACATTGTAACATTTTTAATGGAACAATATTTTTATTTTTTTTTAAATGTTAACTAAACCAACAGTCTTCGCACAACGACTCTTCTACCATTTTGATTTTCTGTTTTGTTCAAATAACTTCTGACAGGTTGCTCACTATTGCTCACCGGTCGTTGTTATCACTCTTTTTTCCTCTAGGTTTCTAAAAATTAAAATGACCTTTTCGTTTTCCTTCTATTATTTTGTCATGTAAATGCTAATAATTAAGATGCCCTTTTGCTAGAAAAGAGGTTAAGTTCCAAAACCAAGTTTTGAAAATGATAAAACATATGAGCATAAATGTACAGGTTCCTGGTCTTCACAGGCTTTAGAAGGCTATCCCTGCAGAGAACTTAGTGTGTCATGACAAACTAAAACCTCATTTATATTTACATTTTTATCAACCATATATGAATGAATGGATATATAGATGCATGTATATCAATGTTTATATACTTTCACCAACCAAATTGTTTGACAAAACAGACTTCAACCCTTTTGTTGACTGAAGTGGGTATGTATTTCTGGGAGTTTCCAAGCACCCAGTTATTAGGCATCGGAATGCAGGGCCTGTAAACCGGCTAGTCCATATATGGGAAATTTAATAAGTTTACATCCCTAATATGCTAACAGTGCAACTCACTCATGTGGTTATACACTTCGAAATATTCATGTGCTCAGCATTGATTTTCAAGATTACTATTATTTTTGTTTTTTGTTTATAATTTTTCTGGGGTAAACTAGAGTGGAGTAAAGAATCAAAAAATCAAATAAATTTACGGTGATAGTTTTGGACATATAATGTATGTACTATATATATTTTTATCATCATTTCTTTCCTACGAATATTTTTTCTCTGTTATATTTCGTCAAGTCAATTGTCGCCGAAGTAAAAGTTTTAAAACCTGGGCATATTTGGACCCAATAACCTTCAATATTGCCAATCTGAAAAACTGGAATTCTGGAAATTCAGGTTGTGGATATTGTTTCTCTCTCACACTCCAACGATTTGACCGTGCTCGTGCCTGTGCGTGAACTAGCGCCGTCATTGTCGTTGCCTTTTTAATGCAGTTTCCATTTTATTAAATCAAGCGTGGCGGTGTGTACCTGTATGTGGATGCATAATCCAGCATGCGTTTTTTAAGGAATTTGCTTTTTTCCAGACTTGTTAGGGGAAGATTTCTCTGCATTTATGAAGTTATCCACTCAATTTTACGTTGGATATCAACGCTATAATCTATGCACTGGCTGCTTACAATGTCGCCTGCTTACGTACACTTTATTATATTTTATAAAGTTAATTAAAATCATGATAGAACATACAAAAGAAGAGTTAAATCGGCCATGTCAAACAGTGCCCAGCATGGTCCGATGGAAACCCAGAGAGGGGGAAACACAAAATTGACACACAAACAAACAATATTGAGTTGCTACTCTTTTATTGATGTAATAAACTTGGCTTTGAAACAACTATCTATATAGCTGGGGCTTTTGGCTTTTACATATACTTGATTCTACACATACAGGGTGAGAAGCATTTATGTTTTCCTGGAAGAGAGTCACTCAAAATAATTTCAACAGGCAAACATGTATTATATTTAGTTTTTTTCAAAATAAGATCAAATTCGAACTTAGTGACATTTTAATCCAGACTGCACTTAACTGAGCTTATCTCTTCATGCATCACTCTACTTGGATCTTGCTAGATTTTCATTTTCATGCTGAAATAATTACTATTTCCAACAATTTCATGGTTTGGTTTATGAGATGAATTGGGCCATAATGGAATCGAAACTATGGCCTCTGGTGGAATTGAAAGTGGATCAAGTTAAAGCTACACAAAGATGTTCGACACCTAGATTTAAAAGTACTTTGCAAGTAGTAGCATTTTCAATAGTAAGAACATGACCTCTCACCTATCCAAGATGCTCACTGGTATTGGAATGGCAAGAATATACCAATTAATACTTTTATGCACATGTGGAAACAATCTAAAATAGTAGGATGAGAATCCTTATCATTATCAATATCCATTATAAAATCCATTAGTCTAAATAAAACATTCATCGTAACATAGAATACTCATTAAAAAAGCATGAGATAACACATTCACATCATACATTTACCTTTCCAATATAGTGAAAACTAGTTCTTAGAATTGACAAAATAACACTAAATCCTAAAAGAATCAAACAAAAGCTTAAGAATTCTCCCAATAAAACTCTCTCTCATTTAATCCCTTATTACATTCATGTTATGCCTAATTCCCAATTGGTCGTTTACACAAATAGCCAACATTCCACATGAGATTACTCCAACCGTTAGCATAGCATCCATAGTATCAGACGATCGACATGGTTGGTGCATTCGCAAGGTGGGAACTCTTCACCCAAAACCTATTTTGCCCAACTGAATTCTCCTTAATACAATCCTTCTGCATTTTTACAACCTTAGCCTTGCTTTTGTCCGAACAAGCCTGGTTTTATTATTTAGCTCATCAATAAGTCAAGAATGTTTGCTTTGGAAAAATTATGGAAACAATGGGACCCTGATGAGGAGTTGTTGTTGAAAACTCTGGAGTTCAATATTGAATTCATTCAAGGTTGGTGAGTAGTAGTCTCAAATGTGACCAATATTCTCAAATCATCGCAAAATTTGTTTATCTCATTTGGTTGATGTAGAGTCCATGATGTGATTAAATGATCAATGTTGGATCATTATATTATTGTCATCCATTTTGATTTTTCTAAAGTTAAAAAATTGGAGGAGTCACCTCACAAGTCCCACTTTGGCTAGCTTGGGTTTAAAACCTTATGCAGTCAGTTTGAGGCATTTCATGAAGATTTTATGGTCCAAAAGCTCTCTCTTGCTTGGGAACCCCTACGATTGTTCTACATTCATATAATTTTCAAATGGTGAAATAAACATCTCAAATGGAGCATGTATGCAAAATTTATACCACCCATAAGTTAACTTTACTATTTTGTCCACCATGATTCTAGAGGACTCCACATCAATCCTGTTACTCATGGGAAAGGTGCTAGCCACATGGGTCTTATGTAGCTGAATCTAGAAGATTCTATTTGTGGCTCTTATTAATGGTTGAATAGATCGAATTTAACCCGCATTTGTTTACTGGGAAATGTTATTGTTGGACTAGTAGAAGGAAAATAGGTCAATTTTATTCATGTTCATTTTGTTTCAAAGTATACTAGAGTAGCTGAAAGTGGATAGAGAGGTAATAATAGAGAGGGGTTTTGTTTTGTGGCATTGTACAGGCCACAATTTCACTTTTTTATATTCTCACCATTTCCATTCAGAGAAAGAGAGAGTAGAGTGGCCTCACCTTCCAGCTAGGTTTTCTATCGAAAGGGTTTCCCACGTCATATCTTGTGTTATAATGGTTTTGTGAGTGCTTGTTCTATTTGTTAACTATGCTTTGAATTATATATATTGCATGCATAACATGAAGAAATAGTTAATAAATATAAAAAGACTAAGAAAACTTAACCCTCATGGTATAGATTTTGATATTCCATTAAATATTTATCAGATATGTTGTGACAAACTATCTAGTGGAATATCCATGTATCTTATTGAATGCTTGCAACTATCTTGGCATGGAAATTAGTAAACATGGAGTATTGGAATTGAACTTGATCTTGGAACTCCAATATTATAGAGGGGAGGGTCTACTATTTAGCTAGGGATATGATGATATTGCATGTAAGAGGACATATATGTGTCATTACTTATTTGCATGAAAACATACAAATTCTTACAAGGTCCTCCATTTTCTCACCTATTTGAGATTTTGAGGCATGGGTTTGTTCCTATATTATCTTTTGAGGAATTGATTTGACCATATCATGTATGCCTCGCAGGAGTATTTTATGTTAAAACTCACAAGCAAAGATGTGAATGAAAAAAATTGGAAACACATGGGGCATTGCATGCTCTTCTCACTATTTGATATATTTTACAAGAGACTAATATTTTTCTATAATTATCTAGTGCTACTAATTTCTAGAGATGTTTGAACTAGCAACTTTTAGACTTGTATCTTTCTAAAAATATATTGGACTAATAAACAACTACTTGGAAAAATCAGTTAACATGAGATATCATATTTTAACACTCCCCCTTAATCTCAATTGCTACATTCATTATCACTAACAATGCCTAAGAGCTATCTCTAAAACGTAAAATGATTTTTTTCTAAACGTTTGGCAAAGATACTTGTTACCTGATTTCTAGATCCACAAAATTGAAGAGATATGCCATCATTGTTGACAAACTCATGAATGAAGTGATAATGGGTGTCAATGTCCTTTATTTTTTTGTGAAATACATGATTATTTGAGAATGTAATTGCTAAGCTCTTATTACAAAAAATAGAAGTTTTCTCTTTCTCCACATGGGCAAGATCCTTCAAAAGTCTTCTTAGTCATACTACATGGCATCATTTTGTTTCGGAAGATATTGAGATAATGGTTTATATCTTAGAAGCCCGTGAGATTAAATTTGTGCTCAATAGAAAATCAACTTAGAATATATTTTCCGTATCATCAATATTGCCAACAAATTTATTATCTATGTATCCTATAAGTGTGTTGAAGTTAGAAGCTATGTATCTCTACCCACCAAAACATGGGTGAATTGTAAGAGAAAATTTGTCTCCTCTGTGGACAACTAGCCAACTAGAAGCTCTATATGATCATCACATAAAATGATGCCAAGATCATCCACATCTTGCTTCTGATTGATTTCTCTGTAATATGGCATTCCTTGTTGAAGAAAAGTGGGACATCTATTCAAAGGTACTTTAGCCATTTTCAATCATGTGCTCTCACCTAATGATACATCAATACTACTATATATCGGGGTGAAAGCATGATGATTGAATGATCGTGCCTACGTTTTTGTTCCCTTCCCTTGGGAGTTCATTTCGTCACTCTAGTTTGTTAGGACCTCTTCGAAGGTATTAGGGATTTAGGAAGAGCATTGTTGGGAGGCTCTAATTGAGATATCATGTCTATAATTATTCCATACTTACAGCGTTCCATATTTCCCCTTATGAATATTTCTTAATTAAACTTGTAGTCATTAGTTAGAAGCATTGTAACACTTTCATCCTCATCTTTGAGTCTGGGCCTAGAAAACATTTTCCTGGAGGTTGAAGTAGCTAAAAGAAAGATGTAAGCATAAAAAATCCACCATTAAAGTAAAGGATACAATGCAAAATATGGCTATGACATTTAATCAGAACATGGGAAAAAACCTAGCATAAGATCTATCCCCATCATTAGTCATCATTGAGTTCCAGAAGCACATGATGCTTCCTCTACAAAAGAAACTCTTTTATTATCCCAACCTAGATGAGAAATAAATTGAATAATCTTCAAGGGTTAATGGAAAAAATAAAAAGTAAGTTTAACCTCCTAAGTTATGCACCCAAACCAATGCAAAATCGTAAATAAGTAAAAAGTGCACCAAAGGGGTGGAGAAAGTAGGCCAAGAAAATGGGTAACTCATGCCTCCATGATTACTCCCTCTTTATATCTATAGACTCAAGATGGCGAACCTCCAATATTTGATCGCATTTCTACGATGACATGCTTTGAAGTCATTTCCACCTTGCATACAAGATTTTAACATGCACCTATGGATTGATGGGCTAACATTGGACATTTCATTTCCCCTTGGTAGAGGGAAATACCCAATATTGTTATTAATCTAACCATCCTTAATATATGGCGGTAACTTGTTTACAATAGTTGATCTAGTTAGAAATTTGAATTTGAGCTTTATGTGAAGTATTATGGTGCCCCTTAAGTTATGCATGGACCACTAATATTCACTTATTGCTATTTTACCCAAGGATTATTCATTTCACTTTACCTTTAGAGGGTTTCGTCAGGTGGTTTTTCCTTGGAAATAGAGGCCTCTTGGGAGATGATTACTCACCTTCTCAGCAACATCCAAAAGCCATTTTCCCATTATGGAGAATATATATGATCTTGTTGATGCAGTGATTCCCACCTAAAGTAGAGTGTTGGGTTATGTGATGGTTTGAAATGGTACATGACACTTTTAAATACCCCTACAAGCTAAAATTCTATGTCAATGAGGTTTGGTGTTGGAATTAAAATTGATGTATGTGAGTGGGACCAATATGTCCTTAGGATAGACTTACATTGTTTGATGGGAGTTTCTTTTTCCAAAGCCTAAATGATGATAATATTACATAAGATGGCTTTCATATTACTATTTTATCATAATGCTTAATTATACTTGTGCCACCATTAGGGGACTTTTGAGGTCTAAAATTGGCTTTAGATTTATAGGAGAATGTGGTAGTTTAGGTATTATTATCCATTTACCAATCTAGGCTTGAGATCCACTTAGGAGGGGAGGATGAGCTCAAAGGATACGAGCTAAAATCATCAAGCTAGGTCAGATAGGATTCAAAGTTTTTATCTAAGGTAAATGGTTGGAATAGCTCCTAGAAGCTTATGGAAGAGGAAGCTTCAGGATTCCTTTTATTTTTCTCAAATTTATAGAATCAGCACACCCACAACATGGGACAATCTACTACTAATTAGAGTAGGTACAGAAATGAGTAACCTATTGTTGAATGTGGGTCCCTAAAGGGCCAATGTATAACGACCTTAAAGGCATTGAAATGAGGCAGTGAAGCTCATAAACATAGGTATTTGGGAGAGTCATTCCTAGGGTATTTTGTAGGGATGATAAAAAGGTGTTCATGGATGTTGATTGATCTAGTTTGCAGGTCTATTAAGCAGATGCTACAAAATGGCCTATAACAATAGGTGTTTTTATCCCCCCATAATTCTTAACATGCTTGTGACAATGCTTTGTTAACTCAAGAAATTCTTGAAGATGCCTTAAGGTTATGGGAATTTTCTATTCCTTGATGGATTTAACTTTGTTAGGGTCTACTTGAACACCCTTATTGTATACAACATGACCTAGATATTCCACTTCCAATTACCCAAAGAAAAATTTGGAGGATTTTGCATACAACTATTTCTCCTCTAATGATTTGAGCGCCCTATCAAAATTTTGAATATGATATTTCCAAGACTTTTTATATATTAGTATATCATCAAAAAATACTACCAATTTTTTTTCTAAGGAAGGGTTTGAATGTGGAATTGATAAAACCTTGAAATGTGGAAGGTGCATTAGTAAGGCCAAAGGACATGACTAAAAATTCATAATGACCTTCATGAGTTCTAAATTTTTATTTCAAAGTGTCTTTTGTCTTCATTCTAATTTGATTATATCCTAAATGAAGATCCAACTTCATGAAGTAAATTTTTCCTTGTAGTTTTTCCAACAATTCATCAATAACAAGAATGGGAAATGTATATTTAATAGTGAGTTTTTTGAGCTCTCTATAATCCAGACACATATGCCATGAGCCATCCTTCTTATGCAACAATACTACTAGAGAAGAGAAATAACTCTGTCTAGGTTGAATTATACTTGCCTCTAGCATTTATGAGAACATACATTCAATTTCACTCTTCTAGGCATAAGGATATCTATAAGGTCTAATGTTTGGAGGAAAATTTCTCGAAATCAAGTGAATATCATGAGCATGATCATGAATAAGCGGTATAGCTGTGGTAGTCTAAAATAGCTTGGAATGATTGTCAAGGACTCTTTGGAGATCTAAAGGAAATGGATGACGTACATGTTTGAATATATAGTGAACACAATTGTGTATCGACCACTCGTTTTTCCTTATTCAAGAGATTTTTCATTCCATTAGAGACAAATATTTTCCCAGGTTTCCTTGTGATACCCATTAATTCAATTTCCTTTCCTTCCAAAAAAAAATCAAGAAATGTTTTTGAAAATTAAAATCTATCGCCCCAAAATATTGTAACCATTAGACTCCTAATGAAACAACCACACCACCCATTTTAATGGAATGCATTGGAATATTCAATACATAATCCCCCATCGTTACATTTATATTATGGAAGTTATCTAAGCAATTTATAGTTCCTCAATTTGAAACCATCACCTGACACACTAGTCCTAGATATAGAAAGCAATATAAACCCTTGGCTATCTTAAAATGAATAAAATTATGAGTACCACTTGAATCAATAAACATTATTACCTTTTTCTTCTTCATATATCCTTCTATCTTGAGAGTTTGAGGAGTGGTAATTCCCACCAATACATTACAAGATATGGTCGGATTCAATTCTTCTTCTTCAACCCATTGTGTTGGTTCCTGATGTATATATTCTTATTTTTATGTTTCTTGTTCCTTTTCTTCCTCCTCTTCAAACTAAATGTAAAAAAAAAATTAATAATAAATAAATAGAAATTTTTAGCACACATATGACCTTTAGTGTGTTTTCTATCACAACTCTAACAAATCCTTTTCTCCCTTTTCCTTCATTTGTTTTGATGTCAACCTTGTAGATTGTGGGAATATAGGAGTGGAAATACTTAAATCTTTATAGTTGTGAGTGGTAGACATCATTGCTGCCATAATTTTGGTTTCATCTTTTCTTTCCACCCTAAATGAATTCTCCAATGAACTATTTTCTCAAAGGTGAACCTCATGTTGGATTTTATCCTTTAAAGTCCCTATGAAGGCATCAATCAAATGTTGATCTCAAATATTAGCTCCCTTGATATTCGGTCTCTGGAAGTCCTCAATGTGCTCTCCAATTGAACCCATTTGTTTGAGATTTATCATTTGGATAAAGAAGGCATTGTTCTTTGTATCCTCATAATGTGCTATAAATTCCTCTGTAAAAATTGTCCAAGTGACTAGTGCTTTATGAGAACAAATATGTCAATACCATATAAAATTATTGGCCTCTAAATACATATATGCAAAGTGTACTGTTTGTGTGTGTTCCACATCATGTAGATGAAAGTATTGCTCCATCTATAGTGTTCATGTTATTAGGTCCTTGCAATCAAACTTCATCATATCAATATTTTGAATTTGGTTTGTCTTTAACCCAAATTTAGAGTCTCTAAAATCATGATTCACCTTCCTTTTTTCTCATCATGTGTTTCATGAACTACCTTGTCGCCACTAGGAAGAATTTCTTGTAGCAACTTTGTTAAACCTTCCATTTCTACTTCTAAACCATCCTTTAAAGCTTCCATGTCCATTTTTATTTTTTCTTCTAAACTATCCATGTCCCCTTTTAGACCATACATCTTAACATTCATCATCACTCCCAATTCATTTTTGGCTACTTTTTGTGAGAGTGAAATTTGTTGCACTTGGTCTTGTCATTTTGATATATCATGTTGCATTTCTTCTTCTTTTTCATTATTCATAGTAGATATTTCAATTGGCTAACTAAGTGTATCCATTTTATTTTTTTTAGGTATTTTAGAACCAGATAATGATATCTATGTTTCAATATGTAATTTGAACCACTTCAAACTGAATTTTCAAACAAAAGTTATGCAAATTTTAAAAAATACACAACTTTTTCTTCCTTTTTGGAGCCCAATATTAAAACTATTTTATCTTTGCAATTTTAGCATCCTATGGTCTGAAACTCTGTCTTGAGGTAGTTTATATGTCTTATTTCGAACCCCACAATTTCAGTTGAAATTTAATTTTTCAAGATAAAGTTGTATCAAATGTTTTTTGATGGTCTGATTATGGTCTGGTTCAGTACAGAAAAATTGTACAAATTTCCATGTGTAGCTCTTTCAACTTTTGCACTAACACTCATCTTAAAGAAACTACAATCCATGCACTTTCATCCCATCTCTACAGAACTCAAATCCAATTCTTGAAGAGAAAGTAATGATGATTTTCCCTAGGTCACATGTTTGAAACTCAATTCTATAACATGCAAAAAAACCTATATTTTTTGAACCATATGTTTGAAAATATAGAGAAAAAAGATCTAAAATTTTTACATGAAGTTCATCGTGATTTCTACTCCACATGGAAAAAATTTCATCTTTTGAAGCCTCACAAAAAAATGTTATAATGAAAATACCAAGATTTCATGTTTGAAGTAGCAAAACCCTAGGATCCAAAGCTTTGATACCAAATGTTATGTAACTAGATCACAAAAATAGGGGAAAATATAGATCAATTACTTGAAAGTAATCCTCTTCGAGGGAGAAACATCCTTTTAAATCACATAAATGAACAATTATTTGATGATTTGAATGAAAATGCCTCCTTGATATATATAGGAGTCTAAGGGGTCAAAATATAACTAGGGCCTACATAACAATAACAATGCAAAGGCACAACAATAATATGATGGGAGCTATACTAGTATTATAGGGACACAATAGGGGACATGTGTTGCACATGTTTGCCACTCTCATTTACCCACCATCCCCATCATGCCTAAGGTTGGCTCCGTCCTTCACCACGTGGTGGGATGTGAGAGAGAATGATAGGGAGGAGTATACGCGTCTCCTCATTATGAATTAGTAAGGTTGATGATTTATTGGTGTGCAATGTTTATGAGCCAATAATCAGTGGGACTAAAGTGCTATAATCATGTCAGAGTGAAGGATAATTTTGCTGGGATTCATTGAACCTTTCTTATCGCAACACTTTTAGTGTTTTCCATGGTTGGCTGGTTGATTCTGGTGGACTTTTTTTTGAGATTTCTAGTTAGGGAGGAAAGAATGGAGGCACACTCGACAAACCAATTCCACATGAATTTGTCTAGTTAGGTAGCGTGCTTTTTGTTTGAAATGTGTTATATTCTTTGCCTGAATAACCAATTTGTAAACATTAGGAACAATGGGCCAAGAGGTGAGATGCTAGTCAAAGGGGATGAAACCCCCAATTTCTTCTTGGTGATTTCTTACATTTATTTTTGGCACTCGGTTTTTCTTTTTGAGAATTTTATGGTATATGGTGGTTCAACCCATTATTTTCTACTTTGATTAAGGAATTATATTTTAATTGAATCTAGGTTAATGCAGTATAGGCTTTGGATGTTGCAATGTCATGTATATTGTATTGCAAATAATGAAAATGATAACAGAGTTAGAGGTGTGGGTATAAATGATCTGTTAGTTTTCCCAGTTTGGGTTTCTAATATAAATCGATATGCAATAGGTGATTGGCATTGTATTACTTTTCCATATTATTAAGAATTTATGGATTATTTTACAAGTTTTAAAACTTATAATATTGCTCATCCTTAGACACATGGTTTCATTTTTCTTATGTTTTTGGTCAAGGGTGGTTTAGGCACCAATCTTAATTGGGTGTTCTCACAGTTGAGCTTTTGGTCTAGGTGGGGAAGAAATCTTGGTGGGTGGAGGCCAATCCTAACCTCCCTCACTTGGTTCTACTCATGGTTATTTGTGTTTTGTTGTCTTGTGAAGGGTTTTAGTTAGTGATCTTATATAGTATGTGGGGCTAGTTGAGTTGGTGGTGGGTGGAAATGGGAATGGAATCATGAGGTTGATAAAGATTCCTTTGTGGTTCACCCCACTCACATGTCCATGGTTATTTGTGAGCATGGTCAGTTGAAAAATGTACTATGGTATATTCTTGAAAGTAACAAAACAAGAAATGGAATATTTGAAAGAGGTAGTCTAGGAGATAAGCACGATTCAATTAATTGTAAGAAAACTAACCTTTACAAAATTCCCATTTGATACAATAGCTAATAGACAAATTTTGTGAAAAATTTCCCTTTAGTAATTTATAACTAACTATACTTCTTTTTTATTTATAATATAAATATATTCGCATGTTTTAGCTAAAAAAATGTGTCAAAATAACAAATTTAAAATCAATTAAGAATACATTATAGATGGAGAAATCAACGATATCATTAATTTGAAAGTACATAAAAATGAAAATTTATTAATATTGAAAAAAATTAAAATAATAATCACAAAAAATTAAAAATCAATTAATATTACATCATATTACAACATTGAGATATATTATAGAGTAAAACTATATTCATAATAAATCACTATGATACCATATTAATTAACTTTTCATCCTCCACCTTGATAAATAAAAAATATTAATATATTTAATTAATTTTTTAAATGATATATTATTATTTACTTTTAATTTTTTTGATTAAAAGGAATCTATTATTTTAAATTTAATATTTTCAATAATAATTATAAAAATAGCTAACAAATATAAATCCAAGTGTACCATTGATTTTAATAATTTTAATTGACTTTTCATTTTTTTTGTATAGGTATAAAATGATGATAGAGATAATTATTAAATTCTTCATGATATACTAACCAGTATAATATAAAGATGATATGTTATGATGTAACTTCCATTTACACTTATTTTATTTTAGTTTTCTAATTTTTTTAAATATAAATTAACTTTTCATTTTTATATCATTTTAATGATGAGGTAATTAAATATTCTATAATGCAGAAAAAAGACATATATCAATTAACTTTTTTATTTTAAATTCATGTATGTGTTTAATAAAATATCATTAAATATTCTATAGTGCAACAGTTCCAAAACGTCTTTAAATATTCTATAATACAAGACAAAATATCTTTAAATATTCTATAGTGCAGGACAAATACAAATATCAATTAACTTTTTTAAATTCATGTATGTGTTTAATAAAGTGATATAAATATCAATTAATTATTTTTAATTCATGTATGTGTTTAATAAAGTGATATGATGTAACATTCATTGACATTTTATTTTATTTTATGTATAAAAAGATGATTATTAAAATCTTTTTTATATGCTAAACATTATAACATAAATAACATAAAGACGATCCGTTATGTTATGATGTAAAAATGTAAAAATTTATTGATATTTTATTTTATTTTAGTTTATTTATTTATTTTTTAAATATTAATTTCATTTTTACATACTTTAATGATGACTTGATTAAATATTCTATAATACACGACAAAACATCTTTAAATATTCTATAATATAATACAAATATAAATATCAATTAATTTTTAAAATTCATATATATGTTTAATAAACTGATTACTAAACAGTTCTAAAACATGTTTTCGTAAACTGATTACTAAGCAATTCCAAAAACATCATTTTTTAAATATTAATTGATTTTCCTATTTTATATATTTTAAACATTGAAATGATTAAACATTCCATTTCTATAATACATGACAAAGTGGAATATCAATTGAATTTTTTCATTTCATATAGATATTTGATAAATTGATTACTAAGAATATCCAAAACACCTTTTTTTAAACTGATTACTAAGAAATTCCAAAAACATCATTTTTTAAATATTAATTGATTTCCCTGTTTTATATATTTTAAACATTGAAATGATTAAATATTCCATTTCTATAAAACATGACAAAGTGGAATATCAATTGAATTTTTTCATTTCATGTAGATATTTGATAAATTGATTACTAAGAATATCCAAAACACCTTTTCTTAAACTGATTACTAAGAAATTCCAAAAACATCTTTTTTTAAATATTGATTGATTTTTTTGTTTTATATATTTTAAACATTGAAATGATTAAATATTCCATTTCTATAATACTTGACAAAGTGGAATATAAATTGACCTTTTTCATTTCATGTAGATATTTGATAAATTGATTGCTAAGAAAATCCAAAATGTGGATGGTTACATTTTCATAATAAAACACTATGAGGACATATTTTTAATTAAAAAGTATGAAATTTAATTTATAACATTCGATGGAAATCTCTTTTCGAGTGAAAAGATATTTTATTTCTCGTGGCATTTCGTAGATCTGAAGTTGAGATGGATCTAGTTTGTTACTTCCCACCATAACTTAATCATGTCTTTACATAAAAAAAATGGGTAGAATTAAGATTCAGAACTAAACCTTCTGTATATCTTATTCTTTCATGACCTTAATATACTTTGAAGCAGGTGAAAAGGAAAGGGAAACCTCAATTACTTCAATGGGTGATGGATCAATCTAATATAGGTACAACATATTCTGGATCTTTTCTAGCCTATTTCCTTCTTACCTAAAAGGCCCATCCCCTACTGCACTTAGGGAATTCTAAATAAATATACTTCTCAAGGGTCACTTCCCACCATTATTTGTGTTTCCCTTAACACTTCTGTAAGAGTAAAATTGTAAATGTGTATAATTATTAGTTGTTACTACCCACCAAAATTTATGCAAGTGATTGTGCCTTAGCAATTAATTATATTATCCACTTCACATATCAATTTATTAGCTACTTCCAAATTAAGACTACTTACTAGTGGTTACTACCCACCAAATTTTATGCAAGCATGTTAACCTCCATTATTTTACCATTCACCAATGTAAGTTATAATTTTTTATGTAGTTTTTTACATATTTTTAACATGAGTTGTAGAGCAAGCTGCGATACAATACTTGTTTTAATTTTTATTGTAAAATGAATATTAATTTATATCTACTATTTATATGTCATATATTTTAATGTGATGTGTATATTATGATTTTCTTAATGTAAATGTTAAATGTTTATTTTTTATTAATTATTTATGCTTACACAACTCCCTTGTACTTTAAATTATGTTGTACCTTTTTTGACTTTATATTATGCTCAGCTTTTTTTTTTACTCAACTAACGTATAAATGTTTATGTTAAATGTAAAATTTTATAAACGTTTACGGCTACACATTTCCTCTATAGTGAAATTTATTAGGTTATTAATTTTAAATTTATTATTTTTTATTCATTATTTATTATATTTTTAAAAATTGAAATAATAATTATAATATATAAAAGAATAAATATTAAAAGTTTTCTACTAGTTTATAATAAGTTTGTAGCTTAAGAAAAAACACTAAGAGGGATGTTAATTTAGCCATTTGGAACTCTTCAGAGGTACTTTTTAAGGAACTCACATGGTCTCTTTAATTGGTAATATCTTTATTTATCTGTGAATTATTTTTTAAATCACATGGTCTTAAGTTACATGGGATTTCATCTTATTATTTCCTAGTCGGATTTCCATGGTTGGAGGAATTTCTAGTGGTTGTATTTCTTTACCAAGCAGAGTTGCTTGTATGTGGAGCTTCCATTTCCATATAGACTTCGTTGGGAGAAACAACAAATGTCCTTAGTGGGAAAACTAAAGCTTTTAATTAAACTCTATCAAAAGTTAATCCAACATACAACCATAGCTTTGGTTCTCAAGTATACTTCTAGTTTTCTTTTTTTGCTCAATGTTGTCTTAGTTATATTGCCATTTGTGTTCCATGTTGGTGTTTTGTCTTAGATTTTCAGGAATTGTACTTAGTTCTCATGCGCTCTCTTGTTGAGGGATTATCTTTCCTTTTAGTTATCCATATTTTAAGATTCCTTGAAATCCCTTATTTGTGTTTCCATTATGTCTAGTTTAGAGGGGGTTCTTAATTGTTTTTTATTTAGTTATCTCACCAAAACATTTTGGTTTTGTTTCTTGGATTTTGATTATTTTGGTTCTCTATCCATCTCTCAATAATCCCTTTTTAACCCTTAGCTCCCTTATTCTCATTTAGAATTATGTTGATCAGTCTAGCTTAGTAATCATTTCCCTTTAATGGGCCACTGAATTTGTTCTATTTCCTTGTTAATATCATTCATGCAAATTAGTTTGGGGCTCATAGCGAGAGAAGAGGACCCATCACCCCCTTCCAACTCTTGAGCTTAAGTTTCTATAGAGTGTTCTATTGCACTATCTATGTGCAATTTACCCTTCCTAAAATTATAACAGAAGAACATGATGTAAAATGGGACACTATAATAGAGAGAAAATTTATCACAAATGTTGAGGGTGAGGTGGAGCTTGGGCACTAGGTTCCTAATATAGGACACACAAGAAGTGGATATAAAAGATAATTGTAAATTATATCTATGTATTAATAATTGATGACCATCATGGGAAAAGTGTTAGTTGAGAACTTTGAAACCCGGTATGTGATTAGTCTATATATGGATCAAATGTAGAAGAAGATAAGAAAGTTGACTGAAATGACATTGATTTTAGCTAAAAAAGCTAGCAGAATTGGAGTTTTCTACCTTTGAAGAGGATGGAAAAGTCTCTAATACTACTGAGGTGGATTCATCATCCAAAATGATGCATTTATTTTTCATTTTTGTTATATATTATAGTAGAAACATGACTACAATTATAGGTGTTATCAACTCTAACTTTTGTAGGAAAGACTCAAATTGACAAAAACATTATTATACCCTTTACTATGTTATCAGGTTTAAACTATTTAAATGGACAAAACAATTTCTACTACGCTACTCATCTAGTTTCCCTAGTGATTAAAACACAAGATGTTGTGAGCTCTACGTTTTCTAGAAAAGTGTCAAATTGGTATAAAATTTATTATCTCTCAAGTTATGTTATTAAGTTTAAAATGTTTAAATGGAAAAAATAAGTATTTTACCATCCTACTAGCCTAGTTTACCTTGTCGTAGATAAGTAAGCATTATGCAAATAATTTCCCTGGGAGGCACTTTCCAACCCAGTATGGAAGAGATGTTGTAACATCTTGTTAATAATCTTGGTTCAAATTAAAACAAAATAAAATTAAAATTAAAAAAACATAGAACTACTAATGATAATTAATAATTAAACTAGGGTAGATCCATCTTAACGCTAACTCTACAAAGTGCCAAGAAGGATGAAATCTCTTTAGATGCAAACCTCCTTTAGAGTGAAAAGAGATTTAATCCCTCACAAAGCTTGGTAGATCTAGATTTAAGAATCTCGGATAATAATAATAAGTAAAGATAGAAATTAGATTTAAGGCTTATATACCCTATTTCTATGGAATTTGAACTTATAAGGAGAGAAGATGATAAGGAAGAGTATGAGCCTCTCTTAAATATGAATTGATAATATTTTATTAGAGGAAGGTTTAAGGGAAGGACCACCATCGATGATGATTTTCTAATGTACAATGTTTATGAAGCAAGAAAAAGTGGGACTCAAGAGCTAACATCATGTCAAGGAGAAGGATAATTGTGGTAGGATTCATTAAACCTCTTTTATCATAGTAGTTTTAGTGCTCCCCATGGTTTGTGTATGAGTGGAGTGGACACTTTATTGAGGTTTCTAGTGGGAGTGGAAACAATGGAGGCACATTAGACAAGTTATCCTTCCATTACTCTCTCTAGCTAGGTAGCATGGATTTTGTTCAATATGTGTTATATTATTTACATGACTAGTCCAACATGTATAAATTAATGAGTAGATTCGAAACTTCTCATGAAATTACTAAATCACAAGACTCGAAGCTACTCTACTGATCTTTGGAAGTTAATTCACTATCTAGAACACAAATCATAGACATGCAAAAGGAAAAATCACACATGCATAGTTGTTTATCTAGGGGAAATCAACTTCTCAAAACCCCTTCCTATATATATTGCATTAATGAGAGAATAAACATGAAATACATATGTTTTCTCATACTTGAACACACCTTTCAATTGTATAGTTTATCCTTCTGCCTAACTTACTGACTCTGGACAAAACTTAGCCAATTTTCAATCCCTCCTATATCTTATTTCCTTGCGATATTCCTCGAGGAAATTATATCATATTATTTACAAAATTCCCTCTATTGAATTTCATAATTCATGTATCTCCTTCCTCTAACTACATGCACCACCTGTACACATTGGAATAGTCTACAACTAATTGTATATTGCCTTGGAATCTCTATCTCAACTAGGTAAATCGAATTCTCTAAATGAAAAAAATATTTTGGGTTGACTGATCAGTTAACTGGTTGATCACTGAGTGTGTTTGAAGTTCGACTTCCACAACTTGACCTCCACTAGTTCTTCTAACAATTATAGCTAGTTTAATCTACAATAATTCAATTTAACTGAAATAGGTTGCTACAAATTAGCAATCATTCATACTGAACTGAACTCAAGATTCACAAAATTGAATTAACTGAGTTAACTGAGTGACAAGTTCCATGTCACCCAAGTTAATTACCTTCACGATTTCTACTGAAATAGAAATTCAAATTTCTCTAGTTTGACCAAGGCAAAGTCAAATGGAGATTTGATTGTTTCATTTTCAACACTCCCTCTCAATAAGAAAAGGATTATCAACCATCCTTATCCTGCACCCGTGGAACTCAATATTCCGTCTTGACAAGGACTTTGTCAAAATTGTAGCATCTTGTTCCTTCGTCAGATTATATTGCAACAACATAATCTGCCTTTGCACATAATCCCGTAAATGGTGATACCAAATATCAATATTCTTGGATCAATCATGAAAAACATGATTTTTAGATATTTTGATGCAACTTTGATTATCATAGTAGATCACAGTTGGACGCATCATCTAACCAAACAAGTCAACAAATATGTTTCTCATCCAAATCGCCTCACATGCTATTTTACTTGCAACCATGTATTCTACTTTTTCACAGCTAAGTGTCACAAATAATTTCTTCCTAATGTACAAAGAAAGCACTGCAGACCCAACAATAAAAGTTCCACCTAATGTACTCTTTCGGTCTCATGTATTTCCCACCCAATCTAAATTTTTGAAGCCACATAACTTCTCTCCCTTTTCCTATTTGTACCATAGTCCAAACAAGGTAGTGCCTCTAAGGTACCGTAAAACATGCTTAGATTCTCTCCAAAATAGTTTGCTTGGCCTAACCATAGATTGACTCAGTTGATTGACTACATAGCACATAAATCCTATTCTATTCACAATATACATGAGTGAAGCCACCAACTGTCAATAAACAATGGAATCCACCTCCCCACCTGAATTGGCATCCTCTTTCTTCTAGTAGGTAGCTAAAGGAGTCTCCATGGGTTTGCATTTGTCCATTCCAAACATTTGATGTATCTTGTTGGCATACTTTCCCTGAGAGATAAACAGTTCCCCATCACCTTGCCATATTTCCAATCCAATGAAGTAGTGCATGAGACCCATGTCCTTCATTTCAAACTCTCTTGCAAGGTCCCCCTTTCAATATATCATCAACTTATCATCACCAGTAAAATTCAAGCCATCAACATATAAGAAAATAATCAATAATTTACATTCTACCACAACATGATAGAGGTTTACATCCACTTCACTTTTGGTGAAGCCCAAATCAGTGAGATAGCTATTGATCCTGGTGTACCAAGCACAGGGTGCTTGCTTGAGACCATACAATGCTCGCTTGAGTATGCACACACGAGACTCTCAATCAAAAGTCTGAAATCCTTCTGGTTACTCGATATACACCTTCTCCTCAATATCTCTAGTGAGGAATGTTGTTTTCACACTGATATGGTCGATCTTACACCGCATTTGTGCACCTAGAGAAAGGATTGATTTAATGGATGAGTACCTTTCTATAGGAGAAAATGTCTCCTCATAGTCAATCCCCTCAACGTGAGAGTACCCCTTGGCCACAAATTTGTCCTTGTAAATTTATATGCTTCCATCAGCTACATGCTTCACCATGAAGATCCATCTTGAACTCATAAATGATTTGTCTGGTGGCCTTGGGACGAGTTCCCTATTATCACTCAGAATTTTCTCAAGGTTAAAGAAAGAAATTTCCGAGGTAACCAGAAAACTATCTCTTAAGTATAGATTCTAGCCAATCTACACTCAAAGAGGGCTCTCTCTTTATGGTTTAGCTATGTTTGAAAATATTTTAGGCTAGCTATTAATTTTTAATGAAGTTGTTTTGTTTGAGAGTGGTGGGATTCTGAAACAAATGGGCAAACGAGGCTTTTAGGCCATTGGGCTATGGAGTCAACTAGGGATATTTCACTAGAATAAGTCAAATTGCTGAGGTAGGATTTCAAAAGGCAGGATAACAGAGTAAAAACAAACTTTGAGGATTGAATGGCTAATAGTTCTGATCAAAACTAGAGGGCAATCAAGAATCCTCAAGTTAGGATCACAAAGAGGAAGGGAAGATAGGTCAACTAATAGAGGGCAACTAAGAATCCTATACCAAGGACCTATTAGAGAAAGAATACAGGGATAGAGGAGCAGTTAAGAATGCCTTTATCAATATAGTTTGGAAGAAAACATGGAAATGGTAAACTATTGATAGCAGAGAGTAATAAAGCTAGTTCTAATATACTCTGACTATTTTACCATTTAGATTTAAGATGCATGAAACATTGAAACATATAGAAAACACATAAAATCAGAAGGATAGAATACTTATTTGCAATTATACTGGACGAGAATATGATGAAATGTCCTGAACTTTCATTCCTTTTCCAGCAAAAATCCATCTTTGAGTACAAAAGCTTTCTCAGCTTCATAGCATAGATTTATAGAGATGTTATATAGTTCACCCCAAAATACTTCAAATGAAGAAGTATTTATATAATTTCTAAACTAAAATATCTTGAAAAAAATATCAAGGTTGGCTTCACAAATATCTCCAACTATTTTACATTAATAGAACTTAAATATAGGACACTCAATACTAATGAATCTATTTGGAACTATGTTTATGGATTCATGGTGAAAAAGAAGAGAAATTCGAATTTAATGGCAACTCTTAAGTGATGATGAGGCATCCCAGTCACTAACTGCTTCCTTCCTTTGTGCATTCTTCCCCATAAATTCTGCAAACTTAGGGTCAAATGATACGCTTTTATATCTCAATCCGAGCTAGATATGTGAAAAGTGAAAGAGGTTATTGTAGATAAGAATGCTTTTGAGATAAACCTGTCTCAGTTTCCAAAAATTCAGCTCTAGCTGTTCACAATATGCTCTGCAAAGAGATGTCAACAACAAGACTTTGCACAAACTGAAAAATATGTTGTGAAGACATGCACTTGTCTCCCTTTTGGTAATACCTGTGTAAAAAGTGAGATAGGTTTTTGTAGATTGGCCTTTTAGGAACAAAATTTTCCTCCAGTATCTCAAAATACTTCTTGGACTGGCCATAATAGTTTCTGCAAAACTATGACTTAAACATGAAATTTTAGAATAATGTACCATTTCTGCTCCGATTTCATCTTTTAACCTTAAATTTCTTTTAACTGTTTTTCTCTTTTAATTTGGATAAACTTCATTGTTGCTAGTGAAAGTATTTTCATCTCTATTTAACCCTTGCTGTCTCCAAGTTTACTTTACTATTTTACTTTTACTGCTTACTTTTACTACCCTGTTTTTTCATCTATCTTTACTTTGGCATGAATCTGTATGCTTTGTAACTGTCTTCCCTGCTGTTTATCTTCATGCTAGCCGATTTACTTGATTTGGTCTTCAATATGATACTCTTTAACACTGATACACTTTGATTGTTCTTTACTGTGTCCTTTTACCTTCACTGTATATTTTAGGTTTTTTACTGTCTATTTCAATAGTAAACCTTTTAATTTCATGTTTCCTCTGCTTGTCTTTTAACTGTATGTTTTATTTTCCATCTCTGTTTGAATAGAATGGATAACAATCTCGAAGTAAATAGGTCTTATGACTAGTATTAAGACTGTTTATCCAAGGCTGTGGTCTTTTGATCACCTGTAAAAGAAAACAAACTGTTAGGAAAACGTTGGGTTGACAGGGAGGGTCATTAATGGATTTATCAAGCTTTATAGATCTATGAAGTGAGTCCAAAATGATTTTGGGAAGTAAACCATGCTTGAATTAGTTAGCAGAGGCTTTAGGTGGAGTAGAAGGGTTTCATAAGTTTATACAGTAGAATGAGCAAAGGGCGAGAAAACATGGATTCTTGGGGTTTTTAACTTTAACGGTCAAACTTTAAAAGTATGGCGCGAATTGAACAATAGATGGTTTATCGCGTAGCATGCAGGCAGTAAGTGGGATCCATCACACAGCTTTTGGGAGGTTGGTTGTTTTGGTGGAGGGTCGCACGATGCCATAAATTGGATGACACGTAGCATTGGCGAAAGGTCAAAACAGCTTATATCGTGTGGTTAACGTTCGACCAAAAGGCCAGTGCGATATGGGCGAGAGATGTTGGATGAGGGAAGGCCGATCGGACGGTAGTCAGTAGCGGAAAGTGTTAGGGAGTTAAATGGAGGGTCCTGATTATAATTAAAATGATTTTAATTATATCGGGGATGATATGATTGGATGAATGAAGGATTAATAATTTTAATGATATCATAGGTGATATGATTGATGAGGAGGCTATTAATTAATCCAGGTGATTAATTAATCCCTTCTTAACACGTTGGGGGTTTTGGCTCTTAATTAATCATGGTTCGATTAATTAATCCAATTTAGTTAACTTTATTTATGTTTTATTTTTCAAACCATCGGGAAGGGATATTTATTTATTTTGGGATTTTTAGTAATAATACAGGAAAGGGTAAGTTGTTTTGGGAGTTACATAAATAATAAAAATTAAAAGTTAATATGATTTATGGAAAAGGAAAATGCGCTAAGTAAATGTCTTCGAAAATATATTCATCATCCAACATTATAACTTAGGCTAAAATGTGTTTGGGGGGTTTTATAAAGAACCTTTATTTTTCCTAAGTAAAATAGTGTTTTTACTTAGGAAAAGCATTTGAAGGAGATGAGTGAATTATGGAGGGGGGTGAAATTTGCTGAAGGGGTTTTAGTACTTAGGCTTTACAAGTTATTCGGCTGAGGGTCTGGTCCCTCCAGAAGTTAGAGAAATGCTGTGAGCCCCTTTAACTTTCATGTTGTTGGTGCCTTTAGTACTTATGGGAAATTAGTAAAACTTAGGGAAAAATGAGTGAGGAGGTTAATGAGTTTGACTTTTGTCTCTGATGTAAATATCTTCATTGTCATCCATACTTTGTCAAAGTGCTGAAAGCAAAAGATTTTAGATTTTAACTTAACCATTCATCACACATAATTCTACAACCAATCATCTACTTACCCACCTACACATCCTACAATTTTTACTTCTTTTATTAGGGTGCACTTAAACTAACAAACCCTTATCAAACCTTTCTTTTCTTTTACAATGGAAATCTATTTAAGTCTATCCTTATTACATCCAAGGGCTCAGATTAAATAGTTGAGCTCCTTTTATTCACTCTACCTATCTACTTATCTGCCAAGATTAAACAGTTTGGTCAGATTTTATTCTCTATATCTATAAACATGCAATTCAAAACATGAAATAACCAAGATTAAAATATTTGGTCACCATGGATTGTGGCATAAATAACAAGTTGCACACAATATTTATTATACAAAAAGTAAAATAGCAGTGGCATTTGGACTTGGACACTTTCATGGTTTTTTTCTTTTTGGAGTTTATATTATTTCATTTTTTTTTTACCTTCTCTTATTCTTTTTGTCCTTTGATTTTTCTTTTAGGACATACCCTCTTTCCATTTTTTAATTTTTATAATATGGAAAACTTTTGCAGAAATCAAAGGTATGCACATATTACAGAGTTAAAATCAGCCAATCATAAATTATGACATTTATTGGTATAGGAACCTAATAGCGGCTTCACTTGGGGATGGCATTTCCTTGTGAAATGTCAAGAACAATGTCGACTAGTAGCCTGATCCATTGGGCCAATCCCACACATGTTTATGCTCTATTGTATAATCTTTGTGACTGAAAATATTGAACTGACACTACACCCTTTTCTACAAACTAAAATCTGATCTAACATAAACTTGCTGATGGAAACTGAATTTATTCAAACCGAAATCTTACCTACTTACTCTAATCAGCTTTCTGACTGTTGGTTAGGTAAAATGAAATAGCCAATGCAACCACTCAAGCATCATATACATTGGTGAATTTTGTTGCTTGTGCTTGTTGGTGGTTAAAATTGAGATCTTGAAATCAAATATAGCTTTGTTAACCTTTGAGAAGATAGGGAAATTCCTGATTTCCTTTGTTGACTCTAGACATTGTAGAAAAGGATCTTGTAAAATATATACACTATTCTTGAATTGATTCAAACAACTGTACATCTGTTGTGTATGTCTTGCATGCCATGAGACTGAAATAATACCTTCATCTTTATCACCCTACAGACTTTCAGATGAGCTTTGTGATGATACTTCTACTGATTGAAATGTTTGTCTGGTGAAACTTTTATCATCTTGATTTTGACTCTCATAGTTTGTTAATGGAGAAAAATTCTGATTGCATTCATCATCCAATCTATCAGCTATTTGATCATAAAGAACTTGGAAGGATTGTTGCAACTTATTACATATAGGATCAAATGGAACTTCATAGATTTCTACAAGCTGCTCATCATTTTTATAGAAATATTATTTATATTTCCTTTCAAAATCTGAACTACCTCATAATAGAATTCTAGGAAATTATCTCGGATCATTTGATCACATGTTCCAGTTTCTACGTCTTCTTCTTCAACCTGACATTCAATAGCATTTTGGGGCTGCAAATCTAAATATGAGAAGTCTTGCACAAGGATTTTATTACCCTTTAGATGGTTAGTATCAAAACTTGTTGACATTTGATTTTTAATTGCATGAAATTTATCTCTGATAAACTGAAATGAAGCAAAACAAAATGGTAAAGTTCCTTCAATTATTTCAATATTTTCAGCACTTTCCTCCTCATTCTCATAGTTGAAATGAACAATATGATCACTATTTTCAAGTTGTTGAACCTGAAATTCCTTATTCCTCAAATTAGCTTCTGATTCCTCTGCAAGCTTAATTTCAATTTGAGAAGCATAATCATTATTATAGTGATCAAGCTTAGGCACATCATCATAAGAAGTAATGTCACCAAATGTAGATATTAGATTAACAAATTGCCTCTCCACATATGGTTCTATAACTCTATCTTCGTATTTATGGTAGTTGGAATTAACAGGAATTTGTTCATGGTTGTCAACCTCTTCATTTTGTGAAACAAATGTGTCATGGTGATTTTGAACAACAAATTCATCTTTCATGGTGATATTCTGTATCGTTTCCTCTATTTTCTTCCCCAAAATGTTGAGTTTTTCCTCTACTTCTGCTTTCAACTTTTCTCTTCTAATTTGCGTATTAACTTCTACATCTACTACCATGTTTTGCATTTGTTCCAGTGTTGAGGGGTTTCTTTCTCTTAGTTGAAATTCTATTTTTGGATCAAATGCTCTTGATGCAAAAGATCTGAACCAGGGGGAGGTCTTATATTTGATGGCATTGGATAATAGATTTGATAAAATTTGTCTGAAAATTGTTGTATTGTTTCATCTGGATTTCTTTTTAACTACTTATATCCTTTTATGATTACAAGAAGGTTGACTTTGATTATCCATCTATCAAGGAAAAGTTTGAGAAACTGTTGAATATCTGAGATGCTTTCCTCAGGCAGGGTTTTGAACCAGCTCTTCACTTTGTCTTGTAAAGAAAGAGAAAAAAGCCTAATACTGACATCCTCTTCATCTACTTCAAATAAGTTGAGATAATCCTCAAAAGCTTGAATATGTTTTTGGGCAGTGATACCATTCTCTCCATCAAACCTAGGGAGATACTTGTAATAATCATTAGGAAAAGCATGAGTGTAGAAGGTAAAATGAGTGGTTTATATCTATAAGGAACTTTATAAGGTATTGGAATATGTACAGGGATTGTATGATTAGTCTTAATCTTTTGATTCTCCTTAATTGGAAAATGATCTTCATAAGAGCTAGAAGAATGTTGTTCAAATGTGTAAGGAGACTTTATATCTACATTTTTCGAAGGAAAATAATAAAAATTTAATCTAAAATCATCTCTAAAATACAATATACATTGAAAAACTTTATCAATGAGAAAGAACATAATGTATAAAAATCCAAGTTAAAAGCCTAATATTTTCACATAGTTCTTCTAGGTTCATTTCTCCAGTGGAGTCTTGATTGTAGAATTGATTTGGAATCGCCAGGTGGATGATTTTAACCTTGGTGTGTCTGATCACTGTCGACCATCATAGATCAGATCTAAACCTGTAAAACAATTCTGAAGAAAATGTTAGTTCTCCCCAGTATGGTCGCCCCTATGTTATCACTCAGAATTTTGTCAAGGTTAAAGAAAGAAATTTTCGAGGAAACAACAAGCTTATGTTTTAAGTATAGATTCTATCCAATCTACACTCAGAGAGGACTCTCTCTTTATGATTTAGCTATGTTTGAAAACATTTTAAGCTAGCTATTAATTTTTAGTGAGGTTGTTTTGTTTGAGAGTGGTGGGCTTCTGAAACAAATGGGCAAACGAGTCTTTTAGGCCATTACAAATTACAAATTACAAAATTACAAAAATAAAATACAACATTAAAAAAATAAAAAAAATAAAAAAAATTAAATTCTCCTGCCCGCCCCGAGGTCCAACCAACCAGGTGTGGCAAGGGGACGATCCATGACAAAAAAATAAATTAAATCTCATAATATTAAAAAAAACTAGAATTAATTTCAAAAAAATGAAAAATCTTAATAAAAAATAATTAATAAAACAAAAAATTAAATTAAAAATATAAAACAGAAAAAAAAAAATTAAAAAATATATATAATTTAAGAAAAAATAAATAAAAATAAAAATAAAACCATTTTTTTTTGAGATAAAAAAAAAAGATTAAAAGAAAAATTAAATAACTACCAAAACTAGTAAAATTAAAAAAAAAAAATCTAAAAAAAATATATATAAAATATATTAAATATTAATATATTAATAAAAATATATATATATATATATATATATATATATATATATATATATATATATATGAGATAAAAAAAAAAAAAAAAAATCAAAAGTAAAAACAAAAAATCAAAACAATTAAAAAACAAAAACAAAAAACAAAAAAAAAAGTATTTAAAAATATTAAAAATAAAATAAAATTTAAAATATTTAAATTTAAAAATTAAAAATAAAAATAAAATTAAAATTAAAAAAAATGATAAAAAAATCGTTATTAAAAAAAATTATTAAAATAAAATTATTATAAAAAAATATTAAAAAAACAATTGAAAAAAAATTGACCCGTCGCCACCCCAACCCCCCTTCTCCCCTCTCCTCTACCCCTCCTCCCCTCCCCACTGCACCTACTCCCTCCCCCTAGTCGTCCCTTCTTCGCCTCCTCCACTCTCCCCTCTCCCTCACCCCTCGACCCTCTACACTCGACCCTCTCCACCCCGCCTGGGTCCCTAGCCAGCGGCTAAGAGATCACATGTCAATTCTAGGAATTGGCTTGCGACCTCTTGGTCGCTGGCTGGGGTCGGAGCCAGTACGAAGGGTTAGGTGGAGAGGGCTGCGGGGTGAGGGAGTGGGGGGTGTGGGGGAGCGGGGGGGAGGGAGGGGGAGGAAGCGGGTGGGGTGGAGAGCAGAGGAGGGGAAGAGGAGAGGGGAGGAGGGGGGCTGGGTCAGGGGAGTGGAGGGGGAGTTGGGTGGGGATGGGGTTTTTTAATTGATTTTTTTGAATATTTATTTTTTAATTTTTAAATTTAAATATTTTTAAATTTTAATTTTTTTTTTTAAATTTTGTTTGTAAATTTTTATAGGTAATTTTTTTTTTTTTTGTTATTTTCTTTAAATTTTATTTAATGTTATTTCTTTATTTTTATAATTTTAATTTAAATAAATAATTCTTAATTTTTCATTTTTAATTTTGCTTGTTGAAATTATTTAATTTAAATATTTGTTTATTTTTTAATTTAATTGATTTTTTATTTTTATTTTTTTTCTTTATTGTTTTTTATTTTAAATTTTTTTGGTAATTATTTTAAGTTTTTTTTTCTAATGAGGTTTTTTTTTGTTAACTTAATTTTTTTTTTTTTAGATTTTCCTTTTCAGTTTAATTTTTTTTTCTTTAAATCATTTTTTTTTTTCAAAAAAATTCATTTTTTATTTATATTTTGATATTTTTTTATTTATTTTTTATTGTTTTCCTTTAATTTTTTATTCTCTCTCTTTTTTTTTTTTTTACAAATTAATCTTGGTATTTTTTTTACATTTTTATAGGTTTTTTGTTTTATTTTTTGCTTTTTTCTATATATTTTTTTGTATTTGATTTTTTTTGTGATGTTTTTTTTTTTTTTTTTTTATGTTTTCATACTAACATGAAAATCATTGACATTTAAAAAAATTTATCCACACTTAATTCACTAAAAAATTTAAAGAGTAAAAATTAAGCCCTCTAAACCAAAAGGGTTGATGCTCATCAGCACTTTTCAAAATCAAGATGAAAATCACTAACAAAAAAATATGATCACACTTGATACATAAAAAAATTTAAAGTATAAAAAATAAGTCCTCTAAAAAAATGTGTTGACGCTGCATCCTCAATTTTCAAAATCAGCATGAAAATCACTAACATTTAAAAAAATGTGTTCATGATGCATCAACACTTTTCAAAATCTACATGAAAATCATTAACATCGAAAAAAAATGTTCATACTTGATACATAAGAAAATTTAAAGTGCCAAAATATGCTAAAAAACTCGCATCACCACTTTTCAAAATAAAGTGATTTTTTGCTACCTCAAAAAAACAGGTACCAATTCACTTTCTCATTTGATCAATAACTATGTTTACACCCTTTGCATGTATCATTCTTCTCTAGTTCTCCTTTAGGGAGGCTTGTGGTTATCTGTTGCATGATCCTCAAAGCGTCGTGATGCAAATGGCCAAGTATTC
Source organism: Pinus tabuliformis (assembly GCA_031772625.1). Taxonomy (NCBI): domain Eukaryota; kingdom Viridiplantae; phylum Streptophyta; class Pinopsida; order Pinales; family Pinaceae; genus Pinus; species Pinus tabuliformis. The sequence continues at coordinate 602,618,999 of CM062817.1, forward strand.
TATTCCAATGTTCACATACATCACAGCTCTACACCTTCTCCACCTTTGTGCTCAATTCAGCAAAATCCTCCACATATATCTTGTACATGTATTTCACATGAACCTCAATCTGCATAACCTGTCCCATGGCTGTGTCACAGGAATGATTTTCCTATGTTGAATATCACATCATAACCACAGTCTTCCAAAATTGCAACATAGATGATATTTGTCTTTAGACCCGAAACAAACATCACATCCTTGAGTCTGAGTAGGGAGCTTGACTCCCTCTTAAAGGTGACTGTACCAATCCTAGTTGCATTGTACCTTCCATCATCTCCCATCTTGATGTGCATATGGAGATTGTTCTCTTATAAATCATTAAAAATTTTCTATTCCCTGTCATATGAAACGAGGCAATACTATCCAAGTACCACATGCTGCCCATCACTGTGTTGGCCATGCATGTAATGAGATTAAAGTCAAGTTAAAAATGTGAAGCCAAAGTTTCATATGTTGCTCCTCCTAAGGTCTTCTTACTTGTCTTCTTGTGTGGACATTTCATGGCATAGTTCCCATATTCATGACAGTGAAATCATTGATAATGCACAAGTCTTTCTTCTTGCCTCCTTAACTAGATTTTTCTTTGGATTGGAATTTCTTCCCTTTCCCCTTCTTTGCCTTTCTAGCCAAGCCAAAGTTTACTTCATCCTCACCCTTTGATAAAGGCTCGTCTTTGGTATTCCACCTTCTTTCCTCCTGTACCAAATTGGACCATAGGTGTTCCCAATTTGGTAGTTTCTCCCTCCCATTCACTGAATGTTGGTAGTTGTACGAGCTCTTGGGAAGACCCAGAAGGGCTAGCATTACCAAATCATCCTCTGCAACAATAACACAAAATTGACCAAGTTCGTCATGACATTGTGTGAACCTGCTCAGGTACAATGGAATAGTCTCATTCTTCTCCATTTTGATATTTCAAAGTTTATCCTTAAGAGCCAACTTCCTATGGTCACTACTATTCTAGATCAAATATGTTAGTTCTTGCCACACTGCATAGATAGTCTCTTTCCCATGAATATTTGAGACAATATGGTCTCGTACTCACTCCAATATTATTGTCCTCGCCTTGACTACACATTTCTTCCATTCTTCTAGATCATTAGCATCAGATGTTATTGGTTTCGGGATATCATTATCAATGAATTCCTTCAATCCATTATCTTCCAGAACTTTCTCCATGTGCTCCTTCCAAGTAACATAATTCGAGCTTCCGTCAAGTTCATACTCGAGTCTTAGTCCATAGAAATCTATCCTTATAGTTATGAAGAATTTATACTGTAAATCCAATCCTCCTGCAATGACAACTTCAAAATATCTTCTCCACAGTGAATCCTGCTTTGGTACACGTAGAAATTAATTTGTATATTCAAATCTGCTAATGAAATTTACTAAATCAAAAGAGTCAAAGCTACTCTACTGATCTACGCAAATTAATTCACCATCTAGAACACAAATCATAGACAAGGAGAAGGAAACATCATACATGCACAAAGATTTATCTAGGGGAAAGAAACTGCTCAAAACCCCTTCCTATATGTATTTCATTAATCATAAAATAGAGATGAAATACATATTATTTCTCAAGCCTAAGTACACCCTACAAGTGTATAGTCTATCCCTCTACTTGATTGACTGATTCTGCCCAACACTTAACCAATTTTCAAGCCCTCCAAACTCTTATTTCCTTCCAATGTTCTTTGAGTAAATTAGCCCCTATTATTTATGAAATTCCCTCTATTGACTTATGCAATTTCTTTAGGCCCTTCCTCTGACTCCATGCACCACTAAACATTGCAATAGACTACAACTGATAGTACACTGCCTTGGAATATCCATCTCAACTGCGTAATTCAATTTAGCTGCATATAACAATTACATTGGGATGATTGATCAGTTAATTGGTTAATCATTGAGCGTGGTTGAAGTTCCACTTCCATAACTTGACCTCCACTAGTTCTTCTAATAATTAGAACTAGTTTAACTGACAATAGCTCAATTTAACTAAAATATATTGCAACAAATTAGAAATAAATGATACTGAACTGAACTCAAGCTTCCTCAACTCAAATTAATTGAGTGACAAGCACCATGTCACCTCAGTTAACTACCTCCAAGTTTTTGCTGAAATAGAAATTCAAATTTTCTCTAGTTTGACCAATTTAAAGTCAAACTAAGATTTTCTTGTTGCATTTTCAACACAAAATGCAATTTGTATGCATTGAAAACAATGGGTTATGGGGTGGGATGATATTAAAAGAGGGGTGAAGCCCCGAAATTTTATTTTTAGGTGATGTTTTACATTTTTTTCATAGGGTTTGTGCTTTTGAAATTTTTATTGTGTATGGTGGTTCAAACAATAGTTTTCCAATTTTTGTTAATGAATTTATGTTGAAACATAAAACATGTTAGTAGATTAGAGGATTTAGATGTTTGAAGCTCATGTATATTGTATTCCAAACAATGAAAATGATAGCAAAATTAAAGGTGTGGCTATAAACAATTTGCTAGTTTTCCTAGTTTGGTTTTCTAATATAAAGCGATATGCAATATCCGATTGACATTGTTTTACTTTCTATATTATTGAGAATCTGTGCATTATTGTACAATCATTGTAACATACAATTTGCCTCATCCTTACACACACTATTACATTTGGCTTATGTGTTTGGTTGAGGATGGGTTGGGTGGGTATTGATCTTAACTGGGTTCTCTTAGAATTAAGGTTTTGATCTAGGTGGAGAAGAATCTTTGGTGGTTGGACACCAATCCTAACTTCCCTTACTTGGTTTCACTCATGGTTAATGTTGTTTTCTTATCTTGCGAAGGATTTTAGTTAGTGTGTGGGCCTATTTGAGTTGGTGGTGGGAGGAAATGGAAATGAAGAGTGGTGGTTGATAAATATTCTTTTATGGTTCACTCCACCCACTTGTCCATGACTATTGGTGAGACATAGGAAGCTGAACAATATGCCATGATATATGCTTAGAAGTAACTAAATAGGAAATGGAACACTTAGAGAAAGTGGTGTAGAAAATAAAGGTGATTTGATTAATTGTAAAAAACTAATGTTTACAAAATTTTCTTTTGATACAACAATGAGTAGACAAATTTTGATGAAAATTTTCAATTATGACCATCATCTATAACTAACTATACTTCATTTTCATTTATAACATGAATATCCTTATATCTTTCATCTAAAAAGTTTATCAAAATATCTAATTTAAAATCAATTAACATTAAATCATCATCATAATATATCTTATATATGAAATAATCAACCATATCATTAATTTGGAAGTAATTATAAATGAAAAAAATTAATATTGAAAAAAATAAAATAATAAATATGTAGTAATTAGAAATTAATTAATATTACACCATTATGATATATGAGAAAGTAAAATCGTCTTCAATATCATATCAATTAAATTTTCATCCTTCACTTTGATAAATCCAAAATAATAATACATTAAATTATTTCATTTTAATAATATATTGTTAGTTGTAATTTATTTTTTGGATCCATCCCATCCAAGTTGATATTAAATCGACATTTCAAACCTACGACTAAGGTTCATCATAATATATTGTTATTAAATTTTATTTAATTAATTAAAAAAATATCATTATAAATTTAATTTATCCATTGATTTAATATTCATAAACAAATTTAATCAATATAAGTCTAGTCTTTCTATATATTCTTTTTATTTTTACACTGTAAGGTGTTTCCCTCTGGAAAGAAATCCCCCAACTTCCACTCGGCACCTCTTTGTGCCGTCAGAACTAATGTTAGATGATTGAAAGTTTCTCCACCATTAGTCCAATAGCTTTAACTATCAACCAATTCTTGATTTTTGCATTGTGCAAACGTTACTTGTTAATCTTTAATATAATCGATAACATATTCCAAGTACCATTAATGTTCTCAAATATTTGGAAGTCCATAGGAAAGTTGAAGCAATCAGAAGGAATCGTGGTCCATGGAATTGGGACACTCCTTTTAGTTCATTTCTAAACCCTAGTTCAGATGTCGCTATTGGCTCTCCATTTGTGACTACTGGCATTGGAACTCAATCTTCATTCGGATCTATTGCCACTGGAATAAATGCAACTAGGATTTCTTCCTCTGTTGATGAAATTGGTTCTTTCTCCTTGGCTGTCACCTTTTCTCTATGCTCCTGGAAGCCTGTAAATATATGGCACAAGATCTAAATATACTGACTAAGGGATTGTAACAAGCTATGGAAAAGGAAGGGAAGATAGAATTGGTCCAACTCCAACTCAGCCTCAATCTAAGGTATGGATATCGATCTAAATCAAGAATACCTATTAATTGATTGGGGAGAAATAACATTTCATTGGTTAGCGCAGGATACACCTTCTATTCATTTTCTATTGATTCGGGAAGTTGAGTGTTCAACTCTCTTCCATTAGAGTCCCATCGAGAAACTCTATATCTACAAATTAAGAAATATTAGTAAAGATAGGGTATGAATTTCTCCATCTCATCTTGGCTTTTCAATATTTCCTCCCATGATTTTTGGATTCACTGTCCATCCCCTTGCATGTGTTGCAACTTTTCACAAACCTTTCAGTCATTTATTTACACCTCAATTGCATGCAAAGCTTGTCATATCTCCTTGATCTCTTACATCCTAGCTCTCCCATGCACATCAACATTTACCTGCATTGTGTGTGCTCTAGCTTATCATGAACCTTTATTTCTATAGCTATGGAGGTTTCTTCCTACAGTTAAGGAGGTTTCTTCCCAGACCAATGAACCATTTTGGCATATAGCTACAGGAGCATACTAATGAACCAAAGATCAAGAAAGGACATCAATAATGGTAAACCTTTCTTTCTACATCTATGGAGGTTTCCTCCTACAACTAAGGAGGTTTCTTCTGAGACCAATGAACCATTCTAGCATACAACTAGGGTGCCATACCAATGAACCATTCTAGCATACAACTAGGCTGCCATACCAATGAACCAGAGATCAAACAACATCATCAACCAAGGTCATTAAGTTCTATGTTTCTCGCCTGGTGGGCAACGATATCCTTGATTATCTTAATTCAATCGTAAAATAATATTTATCATAGTTTGTTCCCTCGTCTGTTAGACAATGAGCTCCACGTCATTTTATTTCTTCCTTAAATCATAAAAGTCATAACTATTGACCATCTATGACATTCAATCCCTCATTTGGCATCCATTTATTTGAATCTCTCAAACTTCATCTCTTCCAATGTTTATCCCTCCCTAGTGACCCCTCTATTTCTTGTTTATTCCCGACTATTGGTTGGTAGTCCCGAGTATTGGTAGATATTCACAAAAAGAGTTGTTAATCTGCCTACCTGCTATTGGTTGACCAAACAAAGGTGCTAGAAAAGTTGTAAGTTCCCACCAATCCCTTCAAATATCCCTCCAAGGTTTGACATTAATTCCTAAGGTAGTTCTTAGGATCCAATCAACAAAATTTAGTAGCAATCCAACATGTCCAAATAAAGGTAATCATGTAGCCTTTCCCAAGTCCTCCCTAAAAGTGAGGCACAAAGTGGTGAAAGACAGTTCCATGAGATTTTATTTTTTATTATTTTTAATAAATGGAAGCATTCACGTTAAAATAGTGAATATCTCATCTATATCAAATATATAATATCATAGTGTGTGAGTGACATTATAAACAATATTTGTAATGAATCTTAATACAAATAATATATATATATATATATATATATATATATATATATATATATATATATATATATATATATATATATATATATATATATAGATAGATAGATACAGCTGTGTGTGTGTCTTAAGAAAAGTGAGATGAAAGGTTTTTATATAGATGTTCACATATAATAATGTATCAAAAATCAAATTTAAATTAGTTCTAATGTTATAAAAGAAAAGAATGAAATTGATCTCTGAGTTGTTTTGCCTTATCATGGAGCTTCACTTTTGATGGCTTTATTTTATCCTTAATATCATTAAGCTCGGCTTTAGAATGCACCTTATTACTCATGTTAGTCTAAATCTTATAGTCCATTGTTGGATTGACTTAGTACATTAGGGGAATCAATTTCAAAATTACATTATGAAAACATGTACAAGTCATGAGATTCATAGATATTTGTAACTACTAATTGACTTCTCCTTAGCATAGACTCATATGAAATACAAACTCCATATATTGACCATTTCACACATTAGAATGAATATTATTCAATTTTGTTACAAGAATGATCAATGGTCCAGGTGGATATTGGTGGAAAACCACCTAACCAACCTAGACCTCTAGTTAGTTTCATCTATTTCCTTGTTTGTTTGAGCATTTACTACTTTTAGTAGTTTTTTGGGTCCTAAACTTCCAGAGCAGTTTTGACCACTAAACAATGTTTTTTTAAGATTTGCTGCTAGCCCGTAGCCAAAAGAAGCTTATTGCAGAAACTCTTGTATTACTCCGAGAGACCTTTCCAACAAGGCATCGTATGCGCCAAATGGAGAAAACATGACCAAGTTATGACCCAGGGAAGTTGGCTGCCCAACTAACCCAACAGGGCCCACAAGCCCTTGACGTTACATCTCTTGGGGTTAGGGTTTTGGTTGCTTAGGGTTCCTCATGTCTTGAAAAAAGAAATAGGCCCTTGAGCCTTATTCTAACACATTTCAGAGGCATGTCCTACCACATCTCTTCTCAGAGATAAGGTACCATCATCCAAGATAGTCTTATTTCCATTATGTTTGTAAGCATATTTCACTATTTGATATTAATGAAATGAAGTGTTATTTTTGGTGCATCTTTGTATTTATGGTTATATCTATAATTTCTTGAATTCCTAGTTAAATTCATATCATTGATATCAGAGTGGTCTACTCTTTCTATGTTTTTCTTTGCATGTCCCATACTAGTTCTCGATATAAGGATTTAGGGCTTGAACTGGTCGAACCTTTGTAAGACCATCTTGGTAAATCCTGAAGGCCTCCCATGGGGGAAGAAAAGAAAGACGGGGAGCAGGAGATCCTTTCAAAATATTTCTCAAAGGATCCCTCGAGCGATAGAGGAACACGATGATGGACAACTTTGCATAGATCCTTCAATGGCTACCCAAGTGCGAAGCATCTACTTCCATCAACTACTCTCGAATTGTCGCACCCTTTAAGGTACAAGTTAACTTTGACATTCCCATAGTTGAGGGTTAGATAGATGTGGACGCCGTAGATAAATGGTTAAATCTGCTAGGCATATATGTTTTTATTCATGATTTTTCCATCCAGGAAAAGATCAATTTTTCTCATCTCAAAGCTACCCCACACATCAAGGATTGGTGGGAAACCTATTGTGAGCCGAAGGATGAAATTATGCTTTCACTATTTTTGGTCCCACCCACTTGGGATTTATTCTGGGATGCCATCAAGGAGAAATACTACCCTGTCGGGAGCTATGAGGATAAATAAATAAAGTGGACCACAATGTGACATGGAAAAGACCAAGACGTGCTAGAGTTTAACAATTTTTTCATACCCTTCACACAAAGTTGGGTATCAAGAATTCTAAGAAACATTTGGTAATCAAGTACCGTGGCTGCCTACACAGATACATCCAGGATGAGATGGAGTTCCTGGACATCTACTCACTCAGCACAGTGTACCAATACATTGTCAAGATTGAGCATAAGCTTAAACAAAAAAACGAGACTTTGGATCTGTGAATTTGAAGGAAGGGAAAGGCACCCCCAAACTGCAGAATAAACGGAAAAGTAAAGGTGGGGTGACCCAGGATAACCCACTAAATCCACAAGAAATCAACCACACCACAAAGACAAAGAAGGACATGGGAAAGTGGTTTGAGTTACATAATAGCTCCAATCACAACACAAGTGAGTATCGGGCCAAGCACTCACTGGTGGCCGAGCTGAAGGCTTTTGAGTTTGATGCATGTTCTGGCTCTGAGTCAAAACTTGATAAGGGGAATTAAAAATGGAGGTAAATCATTTATGCGTAGCCTAGTGCCATTGCGGCCACCACCAAGACCCAAAAGATTGAGCCTGAAGATCTAGAAGAGGGGGAGCTCATATTCCACTCATATATGTGGGTGAAGGGTTCTTCGCTACAGTTCATTGTCGACAATGGGAGTGAAAAGAACCTCATTTTAGCAGAGGTCATGAAGGAGAAGGGCCTACCAACTATAACAAATCCATAGCCATATAACATTCGGTGGCTTCATCAAGGATTATATCTTTGTGTCAACCAGTAATGTTGTCTTCCCTAGAGAATCAAGCCCTTCATGAATGAGGTACTATGTGATGTTGATCTTCTTGAAGTTTGTGATGTATTATTAGGACAACAATACTTATGGAATTGGCATGTTGTATATGTGTCTAGACCTTATTATGTTATTATTTCTTTGGGTACTAAGTTATATAGGATATCAGAGGTAGCCCCACCTACCGCTGTCTCTTAATCTTTACTAAGAAATGCAGTAAGTTCATCTCCCAGACTAGGCAATTTATTTTCTTTCTAATTCACTCTCAAAGTAAGGGTAAGGTCGTATCCATGCCCTCAAGAAGGTTTAATACAAGCAACAAAAGCAAGTGGATATGGTCATGGAACAATACAAGGACATGTTATACTCACCAACAGGGATACCCCTACATTTTCAGGTCAAGCATTCAATTAATCTTACTCCCAGAGCACCTCCACCCAATAGACCGATATATCACTGCTTCATTTTTGAAAATGAAGAGATCAAGTGACAAATCTATGAGTTGCTATAGAAAGGGCACATCTGACTAAGTTCCTCACCTTGTGGGTGCCTGATTGTACTCATACAGAAGAAGGATTGGACCTGGAGCCTCTACATTAATTATCAGGAACAAAAAAAAATCACTATCAGGAACAAGTATCAAATCCTATGGTTTGATGACCTGCGGGACCAACTCAATGGGGGCAAGTATTTCAGCAAGATCGATCTAAAGTCTGGCTATCACCAGGTTCCAATAGAGCCCAAAGATGTATGGAAGACAGCCTTTAAATCCAAGCAAGGCCATTTTTAGTGGTTGGTTATGCCCTTCGGGTTGACAAATTCTCCTGCTACATTTATGAGGCTAATGGATGACGTCTTGCGACTCTTCACCAACTCGTTCCTGGTGGTTTATCTAGATAACATCCTCCTCTTTAGCAAGAGATGGGAAGAACACTTACAACACATTCGACAGTTCCTTCAAACCCTTCAACAGCACAAGCTCTGTGCCAACCTAGAGAAATGCACATTTGGAATGAACCAGGTCCAATACTTGGGTTACATCATAGATGAGCATGGCGTGCATATGGACGTGACAAAGATCCAAGTCATTTAGGACTAGCCAACCTTGACCACTCTAACGAAGCCTCACAACTTTTTGGGTCTTGCAAATTTCTATCGAAGGTTTGTGTTGGGATTCTCCCATATCACTTGGCCTTTGAGTCAAGTTACTGAGGGCGAGGTTGAAGAAATGTTTTCCTGGTCCGAGTCCCAATAGAAGGCATTCGTTGAGTTGAAGCGCCACTTCTTCTCTGCACTGGTACTCACACTTCCAGACCTGCAAGAACCATTTGAAATCGAGACAGACACATTAGAATATGTTATTAGTGCAATCCTCACCCATCACGGGCATCCAATGGCCTATCATAGTGAGAGACTTTCTGATACAATTCATAAGTACCCCACCTATTATAAAGAGATGTATTCCATCATGCAGGCTTATCAACAATGGAAGCACTATATTCTCGGGAAGGAGACATCATCCACACCGATCACCGACCTCTTCAGTTTATATAGTCATGAGGGAAGTTGCAGAATGATCGCCATCAGAAGTGGTCTACATATCTACAACAATTCCACTTGAATATTAAATTCAAAAAGGGTAGCACCAATCATGTTGCAAACTACCTCATCCAGCCCCCAGTTGTCGCACTGACTACTTTTCTCTACTCTTGTGGTCACAAGACCTCTTGATAACAACAGCTATACAAAAATGAGCCATAGTGTCCTTCGACATACTAGATGCTAATAACTAGCAAGAAAGTTCTTAATTTGCACCACAAGGATGAATTATTTTGCTACCTGGGAAACCTTTGTGTTCCTTCAAACGAGCATGCCAAGTTGATTTGGGAGGTGCTTTGGTGTGGAAAAAACTGTGGTTGTGCTACAAAAGTACTTTGATTAGCCCAAGCTCTGATTGGATGCTAGGAAATATATCAGATCTTGCACTACATGCACCATCGACAAGCCAACCATCAAGAAGCAATGCTTGTACACTCCTATACCTACTGCCAACCGATTGTGGGAATCCTTCTCCGTTGGCTATATGTTTGGCCTCCCTTCTACCAAGCATGGTAATGACTATGTATTTGTAGTCATGGATAGATTTTCTAAGATGGCTATATTAGTGGCCTGGAAGAAGAATATCATAGTAGAGGACACTACCAAACTTTTCTTTGAACAAGTATGGGTAAATTTTTGGATCCCACAGACCATTATATTAGAATGGAATAGAAGGTTCTTCAACACATTCTAGTCAAGTCTCTTAACACTATTGGATGCCAGGCTACCAAATTGACTTCCTTCCATCCCAAAACTGATGGCCAGACGGAGGTCATCAATGTGATGATAGTGCACATACATAGGATGTACAACTCCAAGCATCCTCGAACATGGAATGAGAGTCTTCCATATTTACAACACAGTTATAATAGAGCTCTCCATAGCTCGACAGGTCGCAGTGCCTTTCAAGTGGGTCTAGGATTTCAACCATTGTGTCTGATTGATGTTGTCATGCCTCATCCGACTACGTAGACATAATCCACACGTATATTGTTTGAGGCTGATAAAGCGACTAGATTTATTGAATGCATCCAACACATCAACCAGAAGGTTCACGACATCCTAAAGAAGCCAAATTTCAAGTACAAGCAACGACATGCTCAACATCAGGTGCCACACAAGTTTCAGGTGGGCGACAAAGTCTGGTTGCATTTGTAGAAATAACGCCTTACCGGAGCCCATTGGAAGCCCAAAGCACTCTTATAGGGTCCTTACACCATTACCAAGGTTGTGGAAGACAATGATTTTGAGCTCAACATTCCCATATTCCTTGTTTACACCGAGTGTTCGATGTGGACCACCTTCGACCATACTTCTGACCATTCTTGGACACATCAAACATTGCATAACAACTCACACCAACAGAGTTAAACCCAGACTGCATGGAACAAGCCACAACTGATCAGATTATGGACATGTAGGTTAAGAAAGCTCGCTAGAAAAATATCCAACTATATTGGGTCGTCAAAAATGACCAACTCCTGCACCAAGGCAAGTGGGTCACGAGGGACCTGGTTCAACATAAATTTCCTCTCCTCATGGAGGCTTTGCACGCAATGGGGACCATTTCTTCCTAAGGGGAGATGAATTATCCTCACGGATATTGGTGGCCAACCACCTATCCCACACATAAGTTGAGTTAGCTTCACTTTTTTCCTTGTTTATTTAAGCATTTACTATTTTTAGCAGTTTTTCGAGTCCTAAACTTCCGGAGCAATTTTTACCCCCTAAATGACATTTTTTTTTAGGTATGTTGCAAGCCAATAGCCAAAGGCAAGGGCCTATGGAAAATGTTGTAGTACTCGGACAAACCTTACCAATAAGGTATTGTACATGCCACATAGAGATAATATGACCAAGTTATGACCCCGTGAGGTTGGCTACCCAACTAACCCCAACGGGGCCTAAGGATCTTGGAGTTACATCTCCCGGGGTTAGGGTTTTGGTTTTTTAGGGGTTCCCCATGTTTTTAAATAATAAATAGGCCCTTGAGCTTCATTGTAACACAATTCAGAGGCATGTAGCTACCACATCTCTTTTCAGAGATAAGCTTCCATCGCCCGAGCTAGTCTTATTTCCTTTCTGTTTGTAAGCATATTTTAGTATTTGATATTAATGAAATGAACTTTTATTTCTGTTGCATCTTTGTATTTATGGTTATATCTGTAATTTGTTGCATTCCTGTTTATATTCGGATCAATCAACCTTACTAATAAAAGCTTAAGTCTCCACAACAACTTTCTAGGTTGATATAACTCTTAAGCTTTTTAGTGATCACAATAGTTTTGATATTAATAACTCTAAATTTCTTTGGTGATCATGAAAATAGTGTGCCCTACCTCACAATCAAAATAGTAGCGAAGAATATTAGTATGTGAATTTTTTAGTGCTTCTATCACCCTTCACACTTTTGTTGCTTCTACCACTTTTAATCTGTCCAACTTGATCACACAAAGAGGATTGAGTGGACACTTGTGGTATGTTACCAACCTCATAATTCCATGTGGCATTGGCCTATCACGTAAACAAAAATGGAGCCATGTTAGCATTACCATAAAATGTAAAGAAAATGTAACCATCTCACTTTAGAAACTAAGGCAAAAATAAATTGAGATCAATTAATAGAAACAATAAAATAGGGTTTCTAGTTAGATGATTTTAGCCATTTTTTGGTTTTACATTTTTAAGAAAGCTCAAATTTGAAAAATGAATTTTCAAGTGATTTTAGTGGAACTTAGAATAATTGAATTCTACAAAGGACATATAAGGTGGAAAATTTCCAATCAAATTATTATGCACATGAAAAAACACACATTAATCGCTTATGACCCAAAATCATTTCCATTCCATTACACTTTTATCCCAATGGAAATAAGGGTAGCTTTGATGTAATTATCCAAAGGTAGGCATTATCACAGTCATAAATATTGCATACATATTTGAGATAGACACTTAAAAATACTAAATAATTGCATCTCTTACATTAAAGATAGTAAATGGTTGGTTAATTGTCAATTTGTTACGTAGATGAAAAATTACACTTTAATCACTTGTGGAACAAAACCATTTCTTGTCAACTTTCATCCCAAAAGAAATAAGTTGGCTTTGATGTGATTGGCCAAAGGTAGTTATTATAGCCATTGGAACCACTGCATACATATTTGAGACTTATTTTCCTTCCTCTTAAATCTTATAGATTTTGAAGTCCCTGTGATTGGCCAAAGGTAGTTATTATAGCCATTGGAACCGCTGCATACATATTTGAGACTTATTTTTCTTCCTCTTAAATCTTATAGACTTCGAAGTTCTAGTCCATAAGCAACATTTATACAATGTAATGTTGTTGTTGGGAAATTTCTTCTTTTTTAATTTCCTCAACAACCAATCCAATAAATAATCTCACATTTGAGATAGAAAATGAGTTTTACTTTATTTAAAACCATTTGATAAAGAGAAATGCACTTAGCTTAAAAATATTTTATTTTATTCTTGGAACGATGTATATTTTCCCATGATGAATGCATATTATTATCTCTCATTTCTTCATGATATGCATCCTACCATTCACATATAAAATTGAATTCTTATTCTCTCCAATTAGACCTTTATCTTTTGTGACAACTCTACGGATATTATTAGTTTGACATAGTTTATAATGCGAATGATGCTCTATTTTGAATTCACTACATGATGCAACATTTCATGTTGAAGTTAAGGAATCTTCACCAACTATAAAAAGAAAATCTGAAGGCATTTAGATAATCACCATCTTCTACTTGAAACAAAATCTAATGCTACATAAATAGTCAAGTCTCACAAAATATCACCTTGAATAAAGGAATTCTCATGGTTGCTACCATAACTTCACCATAGTACCTCTCAATAGAAATTTATTTTTTAGTTATATTTTATTCAAATAATTATATTATTTAAAATTAAATAATTATAAATAATTTTTTTAATTTACACTTAATAAGCTATATTATATTTTTATCACATTTAATCTAATAAAATCTTATTATTTTGAATAATTATATTGTAATTTCTTTTTATTTTTTAATATTATTAATACATTTTAATAAATTTATAATTAAAAATATATTTTGAAAAATAACTTATTATTAATGATTTCATGTTAATTACAAATAATAATAAAAGGTTGAAAAAAAATTACCTATGATTTCATATGTATTGAGTGAGAAGGTATTATCTTCCAATATTACTTAATATCATGATCATTTCAATATCTAATATGAAAATGATTTAATTTGGTTCTTCAAAATCTATCAAATATTTTCTATTGGAACTTGAAAGAGCATCTTTGAAGATTAAGAGGCAATCTATATTGGAAAGGTTATAGAATATATCAATTTGACATAATGTAAGTGATTTGTCTTTATTTTCTAGCTTTGAATGTCATTTTATTTACTTATTTCTATCTTCAATGATTTTTTATATATTATGATCATTCTCAAATTTATGTTTTACCACTTTTCCTTTACAACCTCTCATGTAATTATTAATAATAATTTCAATTAACTTTTATCCTTTTTTATATCTAAAAAATAATAACAACAATTATACATTATAGGATAAACTTTGATCTACTATATTTGATTTATTATGGTTTTATATTTTTACATACTTTGAATGATGAAATTATGAAATATTCAATCATTGTAGGGCAGGATAATGACGGGTGTCAATTGAATATTTTCAGTTCATGTATGTGTTCAATAAATTGATCACTAGACCATTTCTAAAATTCTTTTTTAAATAATAATTGATTTTCCATTCCTATATACTTTTATTAAAATGATTAAATATTCCAACTCTATAATGCAGGACAAAGACTGATATTAGTTGAATTTTTTAATTCATGTATCTGTTTGATAAATTGATTACTACGCAGATCCATAGCGTGGATAATTATATTTTCATGATGTATCATGATTATAAGAGATTTTAGGTTAAAAAGTTTAAAATTTAATGTGATAATAGATTATAATATGATATTCTATGATCTAACTCTAATTCTTATTCAGCAGATTCCAGCCTGTTTCTAAAATTCTGCATTTGAGATAAAATTCAAAGCTAATTCTGCATTTGAGATAAAATTCAGAGGTTAGAATATGTTGAGCAAAAATACAAAACTCGATAGGGGTAGAATACTAGTATTAGTGTGTTATGATGTCCATCCGGCGACTATAAAGTGTTTTGTTTCTCTATCAATTCGCGTAAACTTCCAAGAAAAAGGTGCTATCGTTAGTGCTCCCTTGGTAACTGAATTAAAAAAATTGAACAGAGGCATCAGGCAGGACTATTAATGTGGGATTTGGGTTATAAACAGGTAGCGTATGCTAGCAGAATTTTAACTTTTTAGTGTAGAAATTTGGTAGAAAATTTTGAAGTGAAATCTTGATTTGTCCTATTTAAATTGATTTTTTGATTATATATATGGATTCAGCATCCTGGAAAAAGCACTTAGATTGTGCAGATTACCCATCACGTTTGTGATTTCATTAAATTGCTACCAGATTTTAGAGAAATTTAACAAAAAACCAACTGAAAAAATACCAAAAAATTACACTAAAAGCAACTCGTTACAAAAGCCATGTAAGCCCACTCAGAGACACATCCATTGCACAAGTTGAATTTTTTTTCTTTTTTTACAGATGGTGAATCAGTGACTGCCAAACCTAATTTATGTGAATCCTATGATCAATCTTCTTAGCTGCCTCTATAACACCAAGAGTACATCCAACTACCTGCAAGTTGGATATACTAAAATCCTATGATTTTAGCAAGAGCAGACTCACTAAGGCGGGGATAGGGAATATATTTCTTGGGGAATCTATTCCTTGAACCCCCACCACAACAAGTAGTTGTACTCAATAAAATTTGAACTGTGATCTCTTAAACTTCGCACAAATTAAATTAAAGATCCCTACTTAAGAAATCCATGGTATTAACGGAAAGGAATCCAGGATATTCCCCTTGTCATATAAAATAATTGGAATCATGAATAGAATGAGGAGTTTCCCCTGGTCATATAGAATAACTGGAATTCTCGCGAACCTAGCAATATCATAAGGTTTTGTTCCTGGAACCCTATGGTTCTGAAGGTTCCGTTGGCATGGATATAACTAATTTTCATGAGACTTAACCAGTAAAACTAATGTTGAGATATACTTTATTCAAAATAGTATTAATAATAAAAAAATATAAATAGTGATAAAGCGTTTTAACTGTGGAGATATACTTTATTCAAAATAGTATTAATAATAAAAAAATATAAATACTGATAAAGCGTTTTATTCAGAACCTTTTTATATGAATGTTGTCCATTCAAATTTCTAGCAGTATAAAAATTTCAATGTTGTACATTCAAATTTTTAGATTTTTTTAAGAAGTATAAATATTTCAACGTTATTCACAAATTTTTAGCCAAAAGCTCCCTCACAAATTAATTATAAAAAAAAATACGAATAATTAAAATAATCTTTTTTATAAAAAAAAATACGAATAATTAAATTAATTTTTTTTTTTAAATTACAGTTTTTTTTTTACTTTTGCTATAAAAAGATGGTTTTTTAATTAATGTGAGGGTTATGGGTTATTATGTTGGAGATGATTATTAGAATTGGTTTCATTTTAAATTGAGTAATTTTGTTAATATGCAACATATTAATATTATAACAGAGGTTATATAGTAGTTAGTACTTGCTTCTTAACTTAAATATAGTTTAATAAAACAAAAAAATAACGAAAACAAATATTTCATCACAAAAATAAAATAACTAATAAAATACTATATTGTTTAATATCATCTCCAAAAATTTAAAAATATAATTAATTAATATTATATGTATATATATATAGATATATATATATATATAGATAGATAGATATATATATATATATATATATATATATATATATATATATATATATATATATATACACGTTTTTTTTTTTTGGTTAAAGCAAGAGATGGTCCTTCTATTAACTTAAGTAAAAAATGATTTACACAGGTTACAACAGACACACAGAGGCGCAAACTCCCACAAAGGGAGAGGGAAGAGACCCAAAGTATGCATTAAAATCCTCCAAAAGTGAAACACAAACGATGCGTAGACTGCCCTGGAACCATAAGCAAGCTAGTGGAACCAAAGTTCGCGCCTCAAAACTCACCATTGATCTATCTCCTTCCTATCCGGCGGTCAAAAAACAAACACGCACAGAAAAACCCTTAAGCTGCTCGATCAACACTAACCGTTGATCTTTTCCGCCTGATCCAACGGCTGGTGTCCATATCGAGTGGCTTAAAAGCCCTCTAAATACCACACGGTGAAGGCAATTTACTTTTACCAACCTCCACCATGTGTTGCTTCCTGAGTGGAATCGCTGGCTTTTCAGAAAAAACCATCTTTTGTTTGGATGGTGCCCGATGAAGGTGGTAAACCATTAGTAGTTTTATCCTTTCGAGCCCACCAACTTGCACACCAAAAGGTGGCCATAGATCTTGCCTCTTCGGATCTGACGGCCACAAGCCAAATCGAACCGCACATCCGCTCGCAGATTACCCAGCAATGAAGATGGTAATCACTTTTTTCCCACCACCACGCGTTGCATGCTGAAAGGCATTACTTGTCCTCCGAGAAAACCACTCACGAGTCAGAGGGCGCCCGATTTAGGTGGTAAATCTCGAGCAGTTTTTGACCCCAGTTTTCTTTTCCTTTGACCTCCAATGCATTGCACAAGGAAGACATATCCAGAAGGGGGGCCTCCTGAATGGAATGCCTTATATATGCATGGTTCTCTGAGGCAATTGTCTTGGTAGCATTTTCTTTCATATTTTCTCCTGTCACGATTTATGCCTTTGTTCCTGCTTGCAGAGGCACCCTTGGAGAACTAACAGTGCATATCCTCAGATAAACTTTTTGATTTGAACTTAATCTTCGTTGACATGAAGTAAAATTCTATCTCTTGATCTATTATGGTGCTGTTGTCTATCGATGAGGGTTCGAGATGAGCATTCCTTCTTCAACCTGTCATCCATTACCTCCTCCCACCAGCAGCACAAGTCGATATGCTTGTTTCGAACCCCCTCATTGGCAAGCCAGTCCGCGACTTTGTTGGCTTCTCTGCAGACATGCACCAACCTAAGAGTTCTTAGTACTCTTAGGTGTGATTGGATTCTTTGGTAGACTTGCAGAAGCCGCTAGTGTCTCGAGATTTTCTCTGGTGCTGCGCCAACATTTATCCTCTTCACCGAATTAATGACTAATTCCGAGTCAACCTCAATGATGACATTATGTATGTTGAACTTGAGCATTGTTTCAAAGCATAATTCCATAGCCATGAGCTCATCCATATTGTTGGTTGCTCTGCCTAGATAACTGTGGAAGATTACCTGTATGTTTCCTTTCTCATCCCTCATGACCCCTCCATACCCTGCTTCTCCCGGATTTCCTTTTGAGGCACCATCTATCTTAAATTTTACAAAACCTTGTGAAGGAGGTTGCCAAAAAGCCTTTTCTGCTGAGGTATTCTTATTGATCTATATAGGACACCATGGAGATTAACCTTAAGCTCTAAATTCTCCAGGATTCTGGTCTGTCTTTGTCCTATGGCTTTTCCAGTAGCGACACCTCCCAGGATATGAATAGTCTCTTTGAGTTGCTTAAGGATTAGCTTTAGGATGTTGTTCACTGGGCTTGCCTTACCCTTGAAAATCTTGTTGTTGAACTCCTTCCAAACATTCCAGATTAAGAACCCTGGGGTCAACACCTAGGCGGAGTTTAAAATATCATTATCCGAAAAAAAAATCCGCTTGTTTTTCAGTGTAGCAATGATTTCATTTACATGTTTATCTGTCTACTCAAAGACATCTACAACATAGTTCCAAAGTGTTGTAGTGAATGAGCATCTATTCAAGATATGATTAGTGGTTTCTTCCTGATGTCCACACAGGTGACATCTTGAGGGGCCAACAAAGCCTCTTTTCCTTAGGTTATCCCATGTTAGAATCTTACCCTATTGAACTAGCCACTTGAATAGTTTGACTTTCGTCCAATGAGGATTATTCC
Organism: Pinus tabuliformis; assembly: GCA_031772625.1. Lineage (NCBI taxonomy): Eukaryota > Viridiplantae > Streptophyta > Pinopsida > Pinales > Pinaceae > Pinus > Pinus tabuliformis. The sequence continues at coordinate 602,638,016 of CM062817.1, forward strand.
AGAGTTCTTTCCACATCTTATTAGTGATTGAAAAAATAAGCCATGTGTCTATCCTTTTGGCCTATTTAATGGTGAAGAGACCTGCCTTGTTCTTTCCCCATCTTAATTGATCGTCCAAGATTGAGCTTAAGATTTGTCTCTTTCCCAAAAGACCATTAAGGGTTATAGCTTGAGTATTCAACATGCCCATTTCCCTGTCATCTGGAAGTTTCCATATTCACCATTTACCATTGTTCCTTGATTGATCCCAATAGTCACTTACCCTCCTTAATCCTTTGTTGATGGTATCTGTGTGAATGTCTGCTAATTCTTCACTACGGAGATTGTCCTCCTCCTACCAATTATCCTCCCAGAACTAGGCCAGATTTCCATTTCTGATCTCCCAGAAACTATGATTTTGGACTAGAGCCCCATTCTCGCATGCCCTATTCCAAATTGGTGAACCTTTCACTTGTCCTATCATTCTTATGAGGTTCTTCTCCTACCAATCCCTAGCATACTTTTTCTTCCATAGTTTTGCCCAGGGGGCTTGTATCTCTTTTAGCCATCTCCACCAGACTTTGGCTCCTAGAACTCTGTTAAGAATTCCTGGGTCATGAAGACCCAAGCCACCATGGGATTTAGGTTTTCATACCCTGTCCCATGCCACTAGTGCCCATTTCTTGTTTTCTTCACCTTTCCCCTAGAGAAAGTCTCTCTAAATGTTTCTTATTTTAATAATTACACCAGCTGGTGCTAGAATGGCTGAAAGCATATATATAGGGATGGATTGGAGGATAGCCTTAGTTAGAATCAGCCTCCCTGTTAGATTTACAGCTCTATTTGTCCATTTTCTAATCTTATCTCTTAGCTTATTTGGAACAGGCTCCCAGATTTCCTTGTGTAATGCTTGTTCAGTGAGGGGAACTCCTAGGTACTTCGAGGGCAATGACTCTCTTTGAAAGCCCAAAGTTCTGGAAATATTTCTTTGAATCAAAATGTCTGTATTGAAAAATAAAATCTTCCCTTTAGTAAGACTGACCTCTGTGCTTGCAGCCATAGCAAACTCACTCAAAATCTGCTTAGAAGCTTTGGCTTCCTTGGCTGTGGGTGTGCCTTGAAGCATAGTATCATCTACAAATTGAGCTGATGAGTCACTATGTCCCCACCTTGAGTGAGTCTCAAACCCTGAATTCTCCCTTCCTCCTTAGCAGCATTGATTGCCCTCCCTAACCCTTCCATCATTAGAATAAAAAGGAACGGAGAAAGAGGATCACCTTGCCTGAGACCTCTAGTAGGCTTGAAGGTTTTGGAGGGAGAGCCGTTGAGAAGAATTGAATAGCTCACAGTGGTAACAACCACCATGACCCACTTAATCCAATTGTAATCAAAGCCATAGTCTTTTAGAACTGTTTTTATGTACGACCAACTAAGTTTATCATAGGCCTTTGCTATATCCAGCTGAATTATCATACCTACCTGTTTATTGGTAACGAGTAAATGAACCATTTCATGTGCTTGAATTATGTTATTAAGAATTTGTCTTCCTTCCACATATCTTGTTTGCTCGTTTGACACTAGGGAAGGGAGGAGAGGTTTGAGACGGTTGGAAATTACTTTGGATATTATTTTGTACACCACATTGCATAATGCTATAGGTCTGAATCTGTCTGGAGAGGTGGCCTTTTCCTGTTTGGTGATTAAGGCTATGAAAGATTCATTGAGTACCTTCAATATTGTTTTAAATATTCGAGAGTCTTCCACTACCGCTAGAATATCCTATTTTACTATCCTCCAACATGTTTTGAGAAAGTCCACATTGAAGCCATCCGGGCCTGGTGCTTTCCTGTTGTGCATCTCTGTAATGACTTCCTCAATCTCTTCCTCTATTATTGGTCTATTGAGATTGTAATTGTCTTCTCTAAATACCAATTTAGTTAAGTACTGAGTAAATATTTTCATAAACTGATATCTAACTACCATGGTTTCCTCAGCAATTCTTTGAAAATGCTGGACTAGAACCTCTTCCATCTCTTCATCAGTGTTTCTTTCTATACCCTACTAATTTGTAAGTTTCAAAATTTTGTTTTTGTTTCTGTGAGCTATGGAAGATCTGTGAAATAATTTGGTATTTCTCTCCCCTTACTTAATCCATTGTACTCTTGATTTCCGTCTCCAGAATGTTTCCTCTTATAGACATCTGTTTTTCCCATTCAGGCTGCAGTGACTCTGCCATCTCTTTTCTTTCATCTGTATAGCCTTCTGTGATGAGAATTTGGTTTATTTACTTTAGTTTCTTTTCCACTTCTCATTTTCCTTTTTATTCCACTCTTGGAGTCTATTTTTAATGCGTTTGAGCTTGCAGTGTAGAAGGAACATCTTTGTACCTGGAAAGTGTAGCTCTTCCTTCCACCATTTTCAATGTTTGTGAGGAAATCTGAATGTGTGAGCCAAGCATTCTTAAACCTGAAGGGGTTGTTCCTTGGTTTACTAGACAGAGAAGCTTCCAATTGAATGGGCCAATGATCTAAACCTCAAAAAGGTAGGATGAGCGTAGTCAGGCTACTTCCCATGAGAAGAAGTTCCTCTGAGATAATGAATCCGTCTAATTTTGAGGCTACTTGGGTAGAGCCCCCCCTTTTGTTATTCCAAGTGAAAGTCCCATTGCTGGTTTCCATATCTACCAGTTTCATGTCGGTGAGGAAGTTCTGGAAGGCGACAGAATCCCTACCAAGTGTTATTGTTCCTCCTTTCTTATCTAAGAGTGATTTTATCATGTTAAAATCACCTCCTAGAATCTAGTGTAGAGCTAGGTATCTCTTCTTCAAATCCTCTGGCGTTGTGAGGAGTCGAAGTTTGTCCTCCATTGGTTGAGTCCCATAGACATTGGTGATCATGTACCATTTCTTGTCATCCACCGGTTGGATAATCAAAGAGAGATGGTGTCTGGACACCTCTGCATAAATCACACCAAAATTATGTGGATCCCATAGAGTGAGAATTCCCCCAACAGATTTATTAGATTTAAGCTCAAGGTATTCATATCTATTTAACCATTTGTTGTTTTTTTCTCTGATCTTCTCCACTGAGCATTTTGTTTCCTGTATGAACGCTATGTCAAGTTTTTCCTCTCTAATCCTATTACGTAGAATCCTCTGTTTTCTTCTACTCCCTAGTCCTCTAATGTTCCAGGTTGTGATTTTCATTGAGGTGGGGTTTTGAAGGAGTAACTGGAAATATATTTCATCCTTCCTAAGTCAATCATGAGTTTGCCACACTCCAACAGCAATTCTTTCTGTCTTTTTCTTCCCCTCCTCTTGCTTAGGGTTTTTGTTAATTTTCTTGTTATTAACCCTATTGATGAAGTCCCTTTCTTTTCCTAGTTATCATGTCCTCTTTTGAATCCTACAGTTGTTTGATGTGTCTTGTTAAGGAATATCTGTTGTACCTTGTCAACATCCTCCTGAGGTATGGAGTTTATTCCTAGGTTTCCTCCTTGTTCTAGAAACTTTTCCAGCTCTAGGTTCTCCCTTTCAAGGATCTCCCGTAAGTCTTGGTCCTCTGTGCCACTTCACTTTGAGTCATTTCATTGTCTTTTTCTATCTCCCTGGTACTCAAAGTGTCCATCGTTTATATAATTGTATATTAATATATATAATTGTATATATTTAAATTTATCAAAGCATGTTTTTAATATAATAATTAGTCACCTTAAATTGAAAACACTGTTAAAAATTACAAACTTCAGTAAAATATAAATAATAGAAAAACTAAAAAGAAAAAATAAAAAAGTTAAATAGAAAAAAAAAACAAAAAACAAAAAGTTTAATAACTAATAGATATAACAATCCATAATAAGACATCAACCAATCACCTTATAAATAAATAAATTTAAATAATAATAAAAATAACAAAAATTGAATTCCTAATCTTAAACTATGGATAAGCATCATAAGTTTTTGGTCAAAGACAAACTAATACCCAGTCAAAGGCAAAATATTTTTTTTTTATACCATTGGCACAAGGATATTAATAAAAAGAACATTAATTTAATTTGATGAGCTTTTTTATTTTATTGGTTCATATTGTAAATATTAAAAGGTTATGAGAAACAAAAATGTATTAGAGTTTAAGTTTATGATTATTTTTTAATCCACACCTATTAGTTTGTATCTACCAAGCATGGAGAGGGATCAAATATCTTGAGATGGAAACCTCTTTTATAGTGAGGAAAATTTTTGTCTCTCTTGATGCTTGATAGATCTCAAATTGAGATGGATCTAGTTTGGTCTTAACTCTAATATTATGGAAATAAGATTCAAAACTAAATCTTCCCCCACATCTTATTCTTTGGTGACTTTAATATTTCTTTCAAGCATGTGAAAAGGAAAGGGACCTCAATTGCTTCAACCGGCTATGATCAATTTAATATAGGTACAATGTGATATGCATCTTTGTGAGCTGCATAATCTTGTGTTTCCTGCTTACCTAAACGCATTTCCTCTATTGCACTTGGGGAATGTAAATAAATATACTTCTAACGAGTCACTTCTCACCATTATTTTATGCTTCCATTAACACTTTCATAAGAGTAAAACTGTAAATGTGTAGACTTATTAGTGGTTACTACCCACCAAATTTTATACAAGTTATTGTGCCATAGCAATTAATTAATTTATCCACTTCATTGATCAATTTATTAGCTACTTCAATAGTAATACTATAAGATTTGATCTGCATGTTAACCATCATTAATTTAGCATTCACTAATATAGGTTATAATTTTTTATGTAGTTTTTCACAAACTTCTAACATGAATGATAGGAAAAGCTTCCATACAATATTTGTTTTAATTGTTTTAATTTATATGGTAAAATGAATCTTAATTTATAGATACTATTTATGTGTGGTAAATTTTAATATGATATGTATATTATGATTTTCTTTTATATAGATTTTTTTTCATAATTTTATTTATAAAAACAAAATTAAAATATAAAAAATTGATTTTTTTTTTAACCTTTTATTATTAATTGAGCTTACATGTAAATGTTAAATCTTTACAAATATTTATTCTTACATATACGTCCATATACTTTATATTATGCTCTAATTTTTTTACTTAATTGACATATAAATGTTTATGTTAAATATTAAATTTTATAAACATTTAACTCTTGAAAACCTCTAGGTGCAATAATTTTTTTATATTATTAATTTTTTAGTCATTAATTATTTATATTTTTAAATATTAAAATAATAATTATAATAGATAAAAGAATCATGTTAAAGTAAATAATAAAAGTTACCTACTAGTTTACAAGAAGTTTATAGCTTAAAAAAGGGATTGAAAGGGATGTCAATTTAGGAATTTGGAATGTTATTAATTTTTAATTTATTATTTATTATTTATTTATATATTTAAAAATTGAAAAACTAATTATAATATATAAAATAATCATGTTAAAGTAAATAATAAAATTTACCTACTAGTTTACAATAAGTTTGTAGTTTAACAAAAAGGGATTGAGAGGGATGCCAATTTCGGGATTTTGAACTTTTGAGGGGCACATGGTTTTTGGTTAATTGGTAGTATTTTTATTTATCTATAAAGATTTTTTGAAATCATATGTTGGGATTTTATCCTATTCTTACCTAGTAGGAGGAATTTTTAGTAATTTTTAGTAGTCATATTTCTTTACCTAACATACGTTCTTGTACATGGAGGTTCCATCTCCATCTAGGCTTAAGGTTCATGCCTCCAACTTGTACAAAGTTCCTTAGTAGGGAAAATCAAGCTTTTAGTTAAACTTTATGAAACGTTAATCCAACATACAAGCATAGCTTTGGTTCTCAAGTATATTTCTAGATTGTTTTCTTTTCTCAATATTGTCTCAATTATATTTCCATTTATGTTCCCAGTTGGTTTTTTGTCTTAGCTTTTCAAGAAGTGTATTTAGTTCAGGGATTATCTTTCCTTTTTGTTCTCTATATTTTCAGATTCTTTGGAATTCCTTGTTTGTTGTTTCTATTGTCTATTTTAGAGGGGTTTCTTATTGGTTTTTCCTTTACTCACCTCACCCTATATAGTTCTCATGGCTCTCTCTTGTTCAAGGATTATATTTCCTTTTAGTTCTCCATATTTTTAGATTGGTTCTTATTGGTTTTTCCTTTAGTTACCTCATCACAACACTTTTGTTGTGTTTGTTGGATTTGGATTATTTTGGTTCTCTAGCCATCTATCAACACTCCCTTTTTAACCCTTAACTCCCTTTTTCTTGTTCGGAATTATGTTGATCAATTTAGCTTACTATTCATTTCCCTTTGATGGCTTGGTGCATTTTTTCTATTTCCTTATTAATATCATTTTTTCAAATTGGTTTGGGGCTCATAGAGGGAGAAGACGCCATCAGCCCCTTTCCAACTCTTAAGCCTAATTTTCTATAGAGTGTTTTAGTGCACTATCTATGTGAAATCTACCCCTTCTAATATTAGAAGAGAGGAACATGATGTAGAATGGGAAGCTATAATAGAGATAAAACTTATCACAAATGTTAAGGTTGATGTGGAGCTTGGGAACTAGGTTCCTAATATAGGAAACGCAAGAAGTGGACATAAAAGATATATGTAAACTATTGACATATATTAACAGTTGCTGACCATCATGGGAAAAGTAATAGTTGAGAACTTTGAAACCCAATATGATATTAGTTTATATATGGATGAAATGTAGAAGAAGAAAAGAAATTTGATTGAAATATAATTGATTTTAGCTAAAAAGGCTAGCAGAATTAGAGTTCTCTACCTTTGAATAGGATGGAAAATTATCTAGTACTATTCAAGTGGATTCACCATCCAAAATGATACCTTTATTTTTCAATTTTGTTATATATGATAGTAGCAACATGACTTCAATTCTAGGTGTTATCAACTCTAAGTTTTGTAGAAAAGTCTCAAATTGATACAAACATTATTACCTCCTTCATTATGTTATCAGGTATAAACTATTTAAATGGACAAAAAGTTTGCTACTACACTACTGGTCTAGTTTCCCTAGTGCCTAAAAAACAAGGGGTTCTGAGCTATAGGTTTTCTAGATAAGTGTGAAATTGGTATAAAACATATTATCTCTTGAGTTATGTTATTAAGTTTAAAATGTTTAAATGGACAAAGTAAGTTGTGTTACCATCCTACTATCCTAGTTTCCCTTGTGGTAGAAAAGTATGCATTATGTAAATAATTGTAGCGAGGGATGCTCTCCAACCTTTTATGGTAGAGATGATGTAAGGTTTTGTTAAAAATTTTCGCTGAAAATAAATTAAATTAAACTAAAAAACATATAATTACTAATTATAATCAATAATTAAACCACGATAGATCCATTTTAACACTAACTCTATGAAGTGCTAAGAGGGATCAAATCTCTTTGGATGCAAATCTCCTTTGGATCGAAAAAAGATTTTATCTCTTTCAAAGATAGATAGATCCGCAATTAAGATGAAATTGGGATAATAATAATAATAATAATAATAATTAAAAATAAAAATTAAATTAAAATTCTATACACCCTACTTTAAATTAAATTAAATTAAAGATAAAAATTAAATTAAGATAAAGGATCCATGATATTAATGGAAAGGAATCCCGAATATAAGGGATTGAATCCCAGCATGCCAGACACTGTGAAAATGTGGCCGATGGCTTTGATGTCAAAGGATTTCTAACCTCTCATGTATGATTTTGTCTTCACTATGTACTTTCCGGAAAATCAAGGAAGAGCTAATGCATCCTTGTACACTGAAATTCCACGATAGTTTGTTTGGAGCTGCTTGAATGAAAGTATCTATTGAAAATTTGGGTAAATGTATGGATGAATAAAAAATTAAAATGTAAGCAATAAGGATTCCACAAGTTGCTTGGCCTTCATAGTCTCTCTATGAAATCCTTCGATGCTGCCATGGACTGAGCGCTTCTCTCCCACCTTGTGCAATGTGTGGTGCATTGTACCCAAAATGTTTCTACTTAAAAGTCATCTTACTCTGTCAAGTCCTTGAGGAATGAGATCGAGGTAACCAGAAGTTACCTGCTTTATTGTTGTTATGCACATTATTGATCTAGAATGGAAGATATACCTAGTATTTTTTGTTTTTTTGGCGGTTCCTTTTTTCATAGTGTTGAGCATAGATTTCGATCATATTTTAAAGATTTTGTGAATATCTCAAAATCTAAGACCAATTTCATAGTTTCTTTATATTGATTAAACTAGTTTAAGTCATTTATCTATGACTATTTCTATGAGGGATAGTCTCAATTAACTATTTTTTCATGTTTTTTGAATAGGTTCACTTAGCACTCATTGTATAGGGTGATGCTCACACAAACCGGTGAAGAATTGCCATGGAAACTAGTGAAATGAATCACATAGCATCAATCATCACTTCTTAGGCTTACACTAATGACTTCTGAAGTATAAACCCTGGAAGTAATGATTAACTCTATGTGATTCATTTCACTAGTTTCACTCCCAAAATAATATCTAATATAATGCATTGACAAAATCTCACAACATTTAATATAGTGTTGTACATCCGAGCTTCATCTGAACAGTTTTGTTAGCTATCTTTGCACGGGGCAGATAAATGTGATCCCCATCTGTAAAGTTTTGTGGATGGATTGTTTGAGACATTTTCTTCTGTGGTCACTGTAGGTGAGATTTCTCGTTTGTTGTTCACTCGCTTTTAAGCTTTGATGATGGTGATCAGAGTCAACTGAAATTGATATAGTTTTTAGATTTGAAGAAATTTTGAACATTTTATTTTTTATGTTTCAAAATATAAATAAAAATAGTTCAACACCATTTCATTTATTTTTTCATTTATATTTTTAATGGAACACTATTTTTAAATGTTAACTAAACCATTTCGAACAACCAATCTTCGCACAACAACTCTTCTTCCATTTTCATTTTCTATTTTGTTCCAATAACTTCTCATCGGGTGCTCACTATTGCTAACTCGTCATTGTTATCACTCTTTCTTCCTCCTTTTTTCAAAAAATTAAAATGACCTTCTCCTTTTCCTTTTATGTATTTTCTCATGTAAATACTAAAAATTGAGATGCCCTTTTCTTAGAAAAGTGGTTAAGATCCAAAACCAAGGTTTGAAAATGCTAAAACAAATGAGCATAAATATACTTGACCATATTTGTACAGGTTACTGGTCTTCAAAGGAGACAAAGCATGCATTTACACATAAAACATGAGTTGTTGCCCTTCTATTAACCACACAAAACATGATGCTTACTAGTCTTCAGAGGAGACAAAGCATGAATTCGCACATAAAACATGAGTTTTTGCTCTTCTATTGATTAGACAAAACATGATGCTTACAATGAACCCGATGAAGAGTATTTAAACTTTTCCAACTAGCTTCTTGGCTAAAATATCTTGACATGAAACCACATGCAATCACACACTCAAAGCCATCTATCACTTAACTCGAATTGACCCAACACTCAAACACTGAAACACTCAATCACTCAGTTAACTCACTCTCTATATTTAGTCAACTCCACATGCAAGAGAAATTACAATTTCTAACACTCCCCCTCAATTACGACCGTATGACTCAGCATGACTCAACATGACTTAACTATCACATAAACATGCCTGCTCGTTTATTTCTTAGCTAGGCTTACAATGACTCAAGAATTTTACAATTTTGCATTTTCTTTTTCTCTGCTTCCAGATTCTATATCCTCAAAATTGCTTCATTCTCTATTGAGATTTCTTGTTGTAGGCTTTATTCACTTGTTGTTGGTACAATTTTTCTTTGACTTCTCCTGAACTTGTTGTGAAAAAAATTGGATCATGTCTTCTACAACTTCCTCTTCAAATATTCGTTCAACCACAAACTTCTACCAAATCATCACATCTTCAAACTGTCTTCTTTGCTTTGCTTCTTGTGTTTTATATTCATGAGTTTGACTCACTTCAATTTGTCCTATTGGTTTCTGAATCCATTCTTCAATGAGCTTAAAATCTGCATGAAAGTTATTAACAACCTTGCTTTCAACATCTTTGCCCATGGTACTCTAAACACCTGCATATTCAAAAACAATGTTATGGACATCTTTAATATGACTCTATTCAATGAGAGCTTCCTTATCTACATCTGCCTTTTTTTCAACTGTATGGAGGTTGTCTTCCACTATGATGTTGTTAGTGGATATTCTCATAAAAAACTCTTCAATCACTTTATCCTCTTCTTCATCATCAACTGCTGCTAGATGACATACTGCTTCATGAGCAGTTCCAACTACTTCATATCTTGCTACTACAGTGGCAACTTCAACCTTCAATGTTTCATCAAACTTTGCGCTTACCATATTTTCACAATTAATCCCTGTTTCAAAAAAGAAACCACACATATCATCAATATAATGTTCATCCACACTATGGTGCGATATTCGAGCATGCATGTGCTCATTGTCAATTTCGTTGACAATTTCAACTTCACCAAATCCATAAGCTGCGGTTGAATTCACCAATTCACATCTCACTTTGCAATCATCATCCACATGTGTCTCATCACAGTGGGATTCACCATCATCAGCATCATCCACGTCACAGTGGAGTCTTTGAGCATTTATTTTCTCTTGCTCTGCTTCACATACAGAGGCTACTCCTCCTCTCTCTGCAATTTTTGTTGCATTATCTTCATCCATACGCATGCTTGCATAATGGGTTTCAATTGTATGGTCTTTAAAACCATCATCCACTTTTGAGTGGGATTCTTCAAGCTCTGTTTTCCTCTCAGATTCTTCCTCATCTACTCACAGATCTGCAGCTGACTTCTTTGATTGTAACATAACCTGTTGCTGCATGTCACTCTCTCTTGCACCAAACTCTTCTTCCAGGAATTTCCATGCTTCCTTGGAAGTTGTAGCTTTTGCTACCCTGCAAAAACACTTCTCATCCAATGCTTATTTTATAAAATTCAATGCTAAAACATTGCATACTACATCATATGGGTTACTGGAATCATACTTGATTAACTCTTTAGCTCGAAGAAAAGTTAACATCTTGATAACCCAATGATCAAAATATTCACTTGTAAACATAAGAGGTGGTAGCAAATCAAAGCTACACCAATCACCCTCGATTTCTTCTTTGTCTTTTGCTAGACTTCTCAGTGCCTCGGCTGCGGCCTGAACCTCTCTAACCATGGCAACAATCTTTGTCTCTTCTTTTCAATTCATTTTCTTAGTCTTCTTCAGTAGCGCTTTGCGACCCATGAATGTTGTCACTCCTTTTCTTATAACTTATTTGCTGATAGCATGAGGTTATCTTCCATATCGCTCCCCCAAAAAAATATGATTTTCAATATGCCACCAGATAAGATACAATTTTCACCTTAAGAAAACTATCATGCTTAACAAAACACCAAAAAGTAATAGACTTTACATAGCCCTAAATTCTCTTGCCAAAATAAACCTTGTAAAAATTTCTTAATCCTAAATTTTATGTTATTTTTTAATTAAAAAAACCTTAGAAAAAAGATCGTCTTCACAAATCCTTTTAAAAAGCCCTTTTTGAAAACTTTAATAAAAAACCTTAATAATAAGCTCTTCAAACTTCAACAATCTTTTAAAAGGCTTTATGAAAGGACCTTTCACCAACACGTACGTATTTAAGAATTTAAGAAGTCAAACAACTGAACTTTGGTAGTAGCTTCCACGCTAAATGACCTCTCCACGTTAATGCTCTGTATCGTTTAAACTATTGCATGTTAACGCCTTTCACGTTAATGAACTTCCGAGTTAGTCCTTTAACGCTTCCAACCACAGATCGAATCCGCGTGCACGAGGAATTGCAGAACACCAATTGCGGAACGCTCTAAGTGTAAGATTTGTAACATGACTTTTTGTTAAGTTCTCTCACTGATTGTTGTTAATCTGTGTTTTTTCTCGCTCTTTGTATCTTTCCTTGCTCTAATATCAATTTGTTGGAAAGGTGGACGAGACAAAGTATGAATTCACATATAAAACATGATTTGTTGCTCTTCTATTGATCACACAAAACATGATGCTTACAATGAACCCGGTGAAGGAGATTTATCCTTTTCCAACTAGTTTCTTGCCTAAAATATCTTGACATGCAACCACATGCAATCACACACTCAAAGTCGTTTATCACTTAACTCGACTTGACTCAACACTCAAACACTCAACCACTCAATCACTTAGTTAATTGACTTTCTATATTTAATGAACTCCGCATGCGAAAGTAATTACAATTTATAACAACTTTATTACACAACTCAGTGTGTCATAACCAATTAAAACATCCTTTATATCTACATTTTTATCAACAATATTGAATGAATGGATATATAGATGCATGTCCCCAAGTACTAGACTACCTCTTCAATCGTTTCTCTTGGATATCAATGTGTATATACTTTCACCAAACAAATTGTTTGAGAAAACAGAGTTCAACCTTTTTGTTGGACTGAAGTGGGTATGTATTTCTTGGAGTTTCCAAGCACCCAGTTATTAGGCAACGGAATGAAGGGCCTGTAAACCAGCTAGTCCATATATGGGAAATTTGGTAAGTTTACATCCATACTATGCTAACAGTGCAACTCATTCATGTGGTTATACACTTCGAAATATTCATGTGCTCAACATTGATTTTCAAGATTACTTTTATCTTCGTTTTTGCTTTATAAATTTTTCCTGGGGTAAAGTAGACTGGAGTAAAGAATAAAAAATTCAAATAAATTTATGGTCATAGTTTTGGACCTATAATGTATGTATTGCTTCTATATATATTTTTATCATAATTTGTTTCTTATTAATAATTTTTCTCTGTTATATTTGGTCAAGTCAATTGTCACGAAATTAAAAGTTTTAAAACATGGGCATATTTGGACCCAATAACCTTCAATATTGCCAATATGAAAACTGGAACTCTGGGAATTCAGGATGTGAATATTGCTTCTCTCTCACACTCCATAGATTTGACTGTGCTCATGCCTGTGCGTGATCTAGCGCCTTCATTGTCGTTGCCTTTTTAATGCAGTTTCCTTCATTTGTCAAATTAATATCCTTTTTCCATTTTATTAAATCAAGCGTGGCGGTGTTTACCTGTATGTGGATGTATAATAGAGCATGCGTTTTAAAAGGAATTTGGTTTTTTCCATAGTTTTTAGGGCAAGATTTCTCTTCATATATGAATTCATCCACTAAACTTTATGCTGGAAAACGACGGTATATTCTGTGCAGTGGAGGCTTACAAGGTCGTCCGGGAAGCCGGTTTCATGGCCAACCGTACACTATTATTTAATGATGAACATGGCCTTTATGAACATTTTAATTACCATAATATCAAATAACTTTAATCATTCTTCAAATTTTCAAAAATTAATTAAAATCATGATAGACATAAAAAAATATGAGCTAAATCGACAATGGCAAATAGTGTCGAGCATCGTCCGATGGAAACGCAGACAGGAGGAAACACAAAATTGACACACAAACAGATAATATTGAGCTGCTCTTTTATTGATGTCACAACCTTGGCTTTCAAACAACTATCCATAGTGTTGGGTTGTTGGCTTTTACACATATTTGATTTGACTCCAACAGTGTGATGAGTATTTATGTTTTTCCAATAAGGGACTCAGTCAAAATAATTTGGACATGCAAACACACATTATATTTGGCTTTTCCCAAAATAAGTCTGAACTCGAATTCACTCACACTCCTATCTCTTCATGCATCAATGGACATGGATCTTGCGAGATCTTTATGTGGGAGTAATTACTATTTCCAACATTCCCCCTTAATTACAACACTATAAGTCAATATAACATGAGTGAAGATGTCTCAACTATGTATTTTACCCTTACAATAAAAATTGACTCAATCATCACTCAAACATATATGTTGGTCTATGTCTAAGCTAACAATGACTCAAAACTCTGACATTTTTGCATTTTCTTTTTTGTTTCTTATAGATTCTATATCCTCAAAATTGTTTCATTCTCTGTTACACGTTCTTGTTGTAGGCTTTCTTCACTTACTATTGCTGCAATTTCTTCTTGAATTCTCTTTTATTTGTTTTTCTTCACTTACTGTTGTTGTGATTTCTTCTTGAATTCTCTTGTATTTTCTCCAAGCTTGTATTTTACATTTTCATTTTTAATAATGTTTTTATTCATGGACTACTTCCAAAGCTCTAAAAATTCAAACTGTATTTTTTTTTTCCTTCTTGTGCCTCATATTCTCGATCTTCTTTCTTCCATATTTCTTGATAACAGAATTTGCTTTCTTCTTGACTCCATTTCTGAAAGAATATTTCAATGTTTTCTTCTTCATATTCTGTTTCTTGTCCTACATATTTTTCACCATCTTCTCTTTCAGTTGGAATGCTATCTCATTTACGTGCACAGTCAAAATCAATGTTAAAAACATCTTCCTTATGCTCTTCACTAGAGATTTCTCATCTTCATGTTCTTTCTCTACCTTCTTTTCTACTCTTTTACAAATATTTGTTGCTACAAATTCCACTTGGCTTCTTGAAACAAGTGGGCTCCCTCACCAAATAATAACATATCAATAAGAGATTTCTTTTGCATCATGTGCAACTGCTCATTACTAGTTAACAGTTATTCATCAAGCTTAACATAAATAAATCCAATTATTGGATCCAACAAACCATTTGATGCTCTATTCATAGCTTTAACAATGCCAAACTCAGTGGTTGTTTGTTCACATGCTACTTCATAAGCAGTGCCAACTGCTTCATAATTTGATGCTACAATGGCATCTTCAACCTTCAATTATTCATCAAACATGAAACTTGTCATATTTCCACAATAAATATTTGTTTCAAAAAAGAAACTGCACATATCATCAACCTAAAGTTCATCCACGTTGTGGTGGGATATTCAAGCATGCATGTGCTCACTAACAAATTAAACTTCACAAACTACATGAGTTGTGGCTGGATTCACCAATTCATCTCCCACTTTGCAGTCATCATCTACATGTGTTTCATCATAGTGAGATTCACCATCATATTCACTATCCATGTTACAATGGTGTTCTTGAGAATTTATATTCTCTCGCTCTGCTTGATACACAGAGGCTTCAATTTCTCTCTTTTGTAACCTTTGTTGCATCTTCTTCACCCATATGTATGTATACATAATGGGTTTCACCTTTATAGTCTTCACAACCATAATCCACTTTGGAGTGGGATTTTCCAAGCTTTGTTGTCTTCCCATAGTCTTTCTCATCTACTCTCAAATCTGCGGCTGACATAAGAGACTCTGACACATCTTGCTACTATATGTCACTCTCCTTTGTGCCAAATTTTTCTTCTAGGATCTTCCATGCTTCCTTGGAAGTTGTAGCTTTTCCTACCTTGCACAAAAAATTCTCATCCAATGTTTGTTTTATAAAATGTAATGCTAAAACATCGCATACTTCATCATATGGGTTGTTATACTGGTACTCAATTAACTCTTTAGCTCGAAGAAAACTTAGCATTTTTGATAACCCAAAAATAAAAATATTTACTAGTAGACATAGGTGGTAGAAAATGTAGGCTACACCAATCACCCTTTATCTCTTTTCCATCCCCTGCTAGATTTCTCAGTTCCTCAGGTATGGCATGAACTTCTATAAACATGGCAACAATCTTGTTATTTTATTTTCGATTCCTTTTCTTTATTTTCTTTAGTCACGCTTTTGTGACTAATGACTATGGCATTTCCTCTATCTTATAGCTTCTTTCCTCATTGCATGAGCCTATACTCATTTTATTCATTTACTTTACTTGCGCTTTGTGATCCTTGACTGTGGCCTTTCCTCTATCTTATAGCTTCTTTCCTCATTGCATGAGACTATCTTCTGTATCGTCCCCCCCCCCCCCCCCCCCCCCACAAAAAAAAATATGATTTCAATATGCACCCTGTAAGGAACAATCTTTGTCCAAAACAATGTCATGTTTTCTATAAACTCATGACAATATCTCTCTTTTCATTTTTTTGTAAGCAGAGGAACCCAACAGTCACCTACACGTAATTTCTAGTAAACAACCAAGGGCTACGATCTATCCTCCTCTCTACAGCCCAAGCTACAACATGGGGATTTGAACCTAAATCTTTCGAGTTCCAACAATTTCACTTGTCTCAAATTACCAACTGAACTATTCCCAACTGAGCTATTCCCTATGACTCAAAACCATAGTTACCAAGTTCGAATTCGAATTCGAGTTTGAATTCAATTCGATATGAAAAAAATTCGATTGCTTAAAATTTAATACAGAAAAAATTTGACAGTAGATATCTACAAATATTTAAATATATTGTCTTTCGAATATTTTAAAATTTCTGAAATATACAAATGTCTATTATTTTTCAATAACATTAATCTAATCAAATCAAATTCTTTACTATAACTATTAACAACAACATTTATTATTCTATATAATATAAACTTTAAATATTATAATGTAATATTTACTCAAATTTTCTTGTATTTAAATTTAATGAATATATGACATATATTTTTGTTATATTAAATACTCTAAATAATCTATTTATCACTTTCCTTAGCTTGACCCTACTTTAAAAAAATACTTTCTAAAATCTCATCAATTAAAATAAAAAACTATTAACAACTTTTTATTAACAACTTTGCATTAACAAGCTTGCTAAAAAATATACTTCCTAAAATCTCATCATCAGTTTTACAATTCATTAAGACTTAACCTGCCATCTCACCGCTCTTGGAAAGTTGCTCTTATGTCCATCAAATCTAAGTTCGTTAATGGAAAGTTGAATATGATAATGGTTAGTTGTATGCAGTTTTACAGATGCGATTTTAACGGTTAGTTGTATGCATTTTTATGGAGACGAAAGGGTTTTTGAAGAGAAGATGGGCAACCTGGAAGACTGTCGTTAGTTGTTATCTTGTGTAAACTGAATCGGTTGTGTGGAAAAAGGTTTTTGAAGAGCAGATGGACGATGTGGAAAACTCTATAAACTAAATCGGCTGTGCGGAAAACTGTTATGCTCTCTTGTAAACTAAGCATAACGTACCGAACTTCGAATTAACGAATTAGTACATGAACCGAAACGAACTGCCGTAATTTCGAATTTTTTCCATCAATTCGACCGAACTTGGTAACTATTCTCATAACAATATCTCTCATGCTTCAATAACTCTCAACCTTAGAAACGACCTTTTGCAAAGCTTTAACGTTAAAGAGGCACATATGGTATTCACATTTTTAAATAAACCTTTTTTAAATCCTTTTATTTGTGATCTTATAAATAATCTTTTGGATATTTTAAACGATTTGACACCTCCTTTTAAAAAATACATACCCAGGATCATGCACCCTTTGGAGTATGAAAAGTAAGAAGAGTCAGAGTCAGAGTCAGAGTCGGAGTCAGGTGTTGAATCAGGTGTTGAATCAGGTGTTAAATCAGGTGTTAGCTTAGGGCATATAGCTCAGTGGTAGAGCCAATAAGTAGGGTCGCAGGGTTCGAGTCCCGCTATGTCCATATGATTCCTGGAAATTACCATAAGCGTGTCCCTCTTCTCATGTGTAGCAATGTGTCTCCCATGAATGTGGCATGTCTTGTTAGAGGGGCCAAATGGAGGCGAGGAGTGGCAATGCGTTGTCTCTCCTGTGAGGTTTCATCCGGGGTATGGCGAAGGGATGATCTTCATCAGTTGTTGTCAGGTTTGAAGGCACTTCGAAGGGTGGTTTTGGTTGGAATCCTGGAAAGTAATTACACTATAAAATAATTTTCCCAAAATAAGACTAAACACAAACTCACTCACACTTGACTCAGTTAACTCACACTCTAAATCTAGATTGCACTTAACTCAGCTTATCTCTTCATGCATCACTCGACTTGCATCTTGCTAGATATTCATGCAGGAGTCATTACTATTTCCAAAAATTTCATGGTTTGGTTTATGAGATGAATTGGGCCATACTCAACTAAAAGCTATTGCATCTAGTGGCATTGAAAGTGGATCATGTTAAAGCTACACGAAGATGTTCAACACCTAGATTTACAAATACTTTGCAAGTAATATCATTTTCAATGGTAAGAGGGTGATGTCTCACCTATCAAAGATGCTCACTAGTATTGGAATTGCAAGAATACACCAATTATGACTTTTATGCATGCGTGGAAACAATCTAAGATGCAAGGATGAGGCTCCTTATCATTATCAATATCCATTATAGAATCCATCACTAGTCTAAATAAAACATTCATCATAACATGGAATACTCAATGAAGAAGCATCAGATAACACATTCACATCACACACATACCTTTGGCATATAGTGAAAACTAGTTATTAGAATAGACAAAATAACACTAGAATTTTATGTTTTTCAATTTTGTTATAAATGATAGTACGAACACGACTTCAATTTTAGGTGTTATCAAATTTAGGTTTGGTAGAAAAGTCTCAAATTGTTATCAAAATTATTATCTCTTTCATTATGTTATCAGGTTTAAATTATTTAAATGGATAAAATTTATGCTACTACATTATTGGTCTAGTTTCCGTAGTGCCTAAAATACAAGGTGTTGTGAGGTCTAAGTTTTCTAGTTAAGTGTCTAGTTAAGTGTCAAATTGGTATAAAATTTATTATCTCTTGAGTTATGTTATTAAATTTAAAATGTTTAAATGGACAAAATTAGTTTTGTTACCATCCTAATAACCTAGTTTCCCTTATGGTAGATAAGTAAGTATTATGAAAATAGTTGCACCTAGAGGCACTCTCCAACCTATTATGGTAGAGATGTCGCAATGTCTTGTTAAATTTTTTGGCTCACAATAAAACAAAATTAAATATAAATTAAGTTAAATTAAGAAACACACAATTAATAATTCAACCAGGGTAGATTCATCTTAACTCTAACTCTACAAAGTACTAAGAGGGATCAAATCTCTTTGGATGCAAGGGTCAAATCTATTTTTATGCAAATCTCCTTTAGAATGAAAAGAGATTTTATCTCTTTCAAAAATTGGTAGATCTGGAATTAAGATGAATTTAAGATAGTAATAATAATAATAATTATTATAAATAAAAATTAAATTAAAATTTTATATATTCTACTCTTATAGAATTTGAAATTATAACACTTTCTTAAAAATTATATTCTCACAATTTATATGAGACTATATATTTTTTTCATTCACAATTTACTCAATATTAAAAAAATAAAATAATAAAAATATAATAAATTTTTTAATATATATATATATATATATATATATATATAATCAATTAAATAATTTTTTTATAGTTATAATTTTTTCTCAACTTCTTATTTTTATATAAATTTTGTAATATCTAATTTTTATATATTTATATTCTTTCCATTTAATTTATCAAATTATGAATATAATACGGTTAGTATGACCTATTATAAATACATTTCAATTCTATCAAAATAACTACTCAAAATAAATGTTGATGGGTGGGGGCATGTGTTTCACATGCTCGTCATTCTCATTTACCCACCACCCCATCATGCCTAAGGTTGGATCAGTCCTTCTCCACGTGGTTGGATGTGAGAGAAAATGTTGAGGAAGAGTATGAGCAGGATATGGGAGAAAATGATAAGGAAGAGTGTGAGCCTCTCTTCCTTATGAATGGATAAGGTGTTGTTAGAGGAAGGTTTAAGGGAATGAGACAAGCCACCTTGGATGATGTTTTTTTAATGTACAACGTTTATGGAGCAAGAAAAATTGGGACTGAAGTGTTAACATCATGTCAGTATATTAAGGTGAGGGATAATTGTAGTAGGATTCATTAATTTTTTATTATTATAGAAGTTTTAGTGGTATTTATAGTTGGTTGATGAGTGGAGTGGACATTTTTTTGAGGTTTTTAGTGTGGGTAAAAAAAACGAGGGCATATTGGACACGTTAGCCCTCCATGAGTCTCTCTCACTAGGTAGCATGGATTTTGTTCAATATGTGTTATATTTTTTACATGACTAGTCCAACATGCAATTTGTATGCACTTTCAACAAGGGTTAGGGAGTGGGATGCTAGTCAAAGAAAGGTGAAGCCCCCAATTTATTTTTTTGTGATGTTTTACATTTTTTTGCATAGGGTTTGTTCTTTTGACATTTTTATAATGTATGGTGGTTCAAACATTAGTTTTCCAATTTTTGTTAACCAAATTATATTGAAATATAATCCATGTTAGTGGATTAGTGGTTTTGAATGCTGAAAGATCATGTATATTATATTGCAAAAAAACGAAAATGATAACAAAATTAGAGGTGTGGAACTAAACAATTTGCTAGTTTTCTTAGTTTGGGTTTCTAAGATAAATCGATATGCAATATGTGATTGATATTGTTTTACTTTTCTATATTATTGAGAATTTGTCTTTGTAAAATATAATTTACCTCGTCCTTACATACTCTATTACATTTGACTTATGTACTTGGTCAAGGATGGGTTGGGTATTGATCTTAAGCGGGTTCTCTCAGAATTAAGGTTTTGATCTAGGTGGAGAAGAAGTTTTGGTGGGTGGAGGCCAATCCTAACGTACCTTACTTGGTTCCACTCATGGTTAGTGTTGTTTTCTTATCTTGTGAAGGATTTTAGTCAGCCAGTTTATATAGTGCGTGGGGCTAGTTGAGTTGGTGTTGGTAGGAAATAGGAATGAATAATGGAGATTGATAAAGATTCCTATGTGGTTCAATCCACCCACTTTTCCATGACTATTGGTGAGGCATAAGAAGTTGAAAAATATACCACGATATATGCTTATAAGTAACCAAATAAGAAATGGAACACTCAAAGAAAATGGTACAGAAAAGAAAAGTGATTTGGTTAATTATAAACAACTAATGTTTACACAAATTTCTTTTGATACAACAATTAGTACACAAATTTTGATGAAAATTTTCAATTATAACCATTATCTATAACTAACTATACTTCCTATTCATTTATAACATGAATATCTTTATATCGTTTACATAAAAATTTGATAAAGATATCTAATTTAAAATCAAATAACATTACATCATCATTATAATATATCTGGTATATAAAATAATCAGAACTCATTACTTCAAAGCTTAGAATATGTGGTAGAATACAAAACATACAAAACTCGATAGTGGTGGAATACTAATATGAGTGTGTTATGATGGCGATCCAGCGACTATAGGGTCTTTCGTTTCTCTACCATTTCGCATTAGTGCTCCATTGGCCTCGTAACTTAATTAAAAAATTTGAACAGAGGCAGCTGAGAGGACTATTAATTTGGGTTGTAAACAAGGTTGTGTATTAAGGTTGTGTATGTTCGCAGAACCTTTGGTGTTACGTAAGCGCTGATGAGATTAAATAGAAAACCAGTTCTAATACAAGCTATCAGAGCTAGGTTTTGATCATCGGGTCCTTGGGTCTGTGGGTTATGGGCCCATGGGTCTGTTGGAAATTTCTGTTGATTTCAAACACAAAAAGAAATTACACAGAGAACAACGCTCTATTTCAATACAGGATCTTAATCATAAAAAAAAAATTGTTACAAAAATAGTCTTCCTCTATAGAGGGGTTACAACAGGAACACTTCAGTGCCAGAAACTAATTTCACTATCTCAGAAAACTACAGTTTCAGCACTGTTGTGCGTTGCAGGAAAAAAAGAACTCTTCTCCTCTAATTCTACACACTACTGTGTCTGCCCTTGCATTTTTATATATATAATGAACAACATAAAAATGTCTTACATATAATTTTGCTTGTGCCCATACTTCCGTAAAATAGAAAACAATAAAATTAAAAATTTCACCTACATTTACCAACCGCAGTAAATATCATTAATTACATGGCTAAAAAATATCTTATCGGAATTTAATGCATGGCTTATCATAATATCGCACCATCGCATCGGAGGAAGAGAAAAGATGTTCCACTGCTTCCTTAATCGTTGAATCATGCGATTTCCTATATGTAATCAGATCGCATCGTGAAATCGCAATCGCAGATAATCGAAGGGTTGCAGTGAAGGTTGACAAGGAAATGTGCGATATGCGATGGGATCGCATCGCAGGAAAAAATATGCAGGTTCGCTGAAGTAGAGTCGCTGCTTTTGTTCAATTATCAGCTTCCGGCAGTTTGAAATTATCATTCCAACACTCCCCTTTAATTTCAACTACTGGGTTTTTCTGCATACCCAGGCATGTCCTGAAATGATCAAAACTTTTCTTTCCCAATGGTTTTGTCAAGATGTCAGCTAACTGATCCTCTGTTCTGCAGTGCTGCAAAACAATCTCACCATTGTTAACCAATTCACGTATGAAGTGAAATTTGGTGTCTATGTGCTTTGTCCTTTTATGAAAAATAGATTTTTTAGACAATACTATTGCTGAGCTATTGTCACAGTCAATGGTTGTGCCCTTTTCTTGTTCATGACACAAATCTCTGAGAACTCTTCTCAACCACACTACTTGGCATGTTGCTGCTGTTGCTGCCACATACTCTGCTTCTACTTTTGACAAAGACACTACTGGTTGCTTCTTGGAAGCCCATGAGATGGCTCTTGATCCCATATGAAACGCATATCCCGATGTGCTTTTCCTATCATCAACACTTCCAGCCCAATCACTATCAGTGTAACCTGTCAACATGAAACTTTCAGAAGAGGAGTATAAAATACCAAACCCCTTCGTTCCATTCACATACCTTAGAATCCTCTTGGCTGCCTGCCAATGAGTCTCTTTCGTTCTTTCCATAAATCTGGAAATTAAACTCACAGCGTGCATAATGTTTGGCCTAGTTGCAGTCAAGTACATAAGGCTGCCAACTATGCTCTTGTACAATTTTGAATCAAAATCCTTGCTGTTGTCTTCTTTGGTCAATTTCAACCCCATTACAGTTGGAGTCATAGCTGCCTTGATGTTCTGCATGTTAAATCTCTTTAACATTGCTTCTACATATTTAACTTGAGAAATGAAAACACCATTTTCACTTTGGTCTACTTCAATTCCAAGAAAATATCTTAAGAAGCCCAAGTCAGTCATTTCAAATTCACTTTTCACGACTGCTTTAAAATCAGCAAGGAGAGAAGTATCATTGCTAGTAAAAATCAAATCATCTACATATAAAACAACAATAAGAATCTTACAGTCATTTTCCTTTATGTAGAGTGTGGGTTCACCATCACACTTATCAAACCCATTCTCAATTAGATAAGCATCTATTCTGTTGTACCATGCTCTTGGAGCTTGCTTCAGCCCATAAAGAGCCTTCTTCAGTTTGCAGACTTTATGCTCTTAGCCTTCAACTTCATAGCCTGGAGGTTGTTCAACATAAACCTCTTCTTTTAACACTCCATTCAGGAATGCAGATTTAACATCTATCTGATAAATCTTCCATTTGTGTTGTGCCGTGATAGACAACACTGTTCTGACTGTTTACATCCTTGCTACTGGTGCAAAGGTTTCATCATAGTCTTTTCCTTTTTACTGCTTGTAGCCTTTCACAACAAGTCTTGCTTTCTGCTCGTCAATCTTGCCTTCAGCATTGCTTTTGGTCTTATAGACCCATTTAACTCCAATGGCATCTTTGCCTTCAGGGAGGTCCACTAACTCCCATGTTTTACTCTTCTCAATTGCACCAATTTCTTCATTCATTGCTTCAATCCATTTATTTTCATTTACAACATATTCAAAATGAACTGGGTCATCAACATGACAATACAAAGCGAATAATGAATTCAGACCGGTATTGTTACTTACCTCTCCTTGTTCATAAATCTCATTCAGATTTCTAAATCTTGGTCTTCTTGGTGTGCTAGGAGTTCCATCCGAACTTGAGGGTATTTCTGATCCCTGTGATGTGCTTGGAGAAGCACTTCCTTGACTTCTCAAGGCTATTCGAATTCCAGCTTGTGGTGTGTTTTGTTGTACTTGCTGTGGTGGAGGAGGAGCCACCAATGAAGGATTATTTGCTGATGTCCCTTCCTCTTCTTCTTCGTGAGACACCATTGTCTTCACATTCACTGTCTTCTCTAAGCTTCCATCCCAAGCTTCATCTTCAATGAACTGCACATCTCTGCTTACTATCAATTTCTTGGTGGACGGATTATAGAGTTTGTATGCTTTTGACTCATCACAATAGCCAATAAAGACACACTTCTCCCCCTTACTATCAAGCTTCTTCCTTAGCTGATCCGGTACATGTGCATATGCTACACAACCGAATACTCTCATGTGAGTGACAGTTTGCTTTTGACCACTCCATGCTTCTTCTGCTATTTTGTTGATGACAGCTTTAGTTGGGCATCTATTCAACATGTAAACTACACAAATGACAGCTTCTGCCCAATACTCATGCGGCAAGTGTTTTGACTTCAGCATACTTCTGACCATGTCAAGAATTGTCCTATTCTTCCTTTCGGTTTTGCTGAGGTGTATACCTCGCGGTGAACTGCTTTTGTATGCCATTCTCTCTGCAAAAACGCAGAAAGTCTTTGGAGATGTACTCTTCTCCTCTATCTGTTCTGAGCACTTTGATATAATGCCCACACTACTTCTCAACAAGAGTTTTGAAGTGGCGGAATTTCTCAAACACTTCACTCTTCTGTTTCAGCATATACACCCATGTCTTTCTGGTGTAATCATCAATGAAAGTTAAAACATATTTATTTCCTGCAAATGATGGTATTTGCATCGGTCCACACACATCAGAGTGAACAATTTCCAAAGGGCGCTTTTGCCCTTATACTCTTTCCTGTTGGAAAGCTTTCTTTGTGTTTCTTGCCCAAGATGCAGCCTTCACAAAGGTTGTCCGGTTTCTCGATCAATGGAAATCCCTTTACCATTCCCTTTCTGTGCAACAGATTCAAGCCTCCGAAATTGAGATGTCCAAATCTCAAGTGCCACAACAATTCTCATCTTTCACTTGTTTCTGAAAGACTTCTTGTGTTACAGCTGTAATAGTTATTCCTTCCTTCAAGTCTGCCTTGAGTTTGAGAGGAAACATTCTATTGCTAGTCATCTGTACCTGTGCAATGATCTTCTTACTTGGAGGTATGTCTCTGATTGTACACATATCATCTTTGAAGAACACATTGTAACCTTTGTTAATGAGCTGTCCAATGCTCAAAAGATTACATTTTAGACCAGGTACATAGTATACCTCTGGCACAATCATCTGTTCTCCATTTCTTGCTTGGAAGATATCTTACTATCAGTTCCTGTTGTTACCTCAGATTTCACATTTTCATCCAGATTGACAAACATTGCAATATTTCCAGTCATGTGATTACTACAACCTAAGTCTAAGAACCAAAAATCTTCTTGTTTGTCTTGTGCAATATTACATGTTAACAGCACAATCTTTGGATTCTTATCTTCTTCATTTGCAAAATTAGCATTCTGCCTACTATTCATGTTATTTTGTTTTTTCCTACATTCATTGGCATAGTGCCCATATTTCTTACAATAATGACATTGGACTTGGGATTTGTCATACCTTTGTCCATGAGCTTGCTGTTTGCTTGAACCTTCATCTTGGTTCTGATTGCAGCTCCTTCCGCTTGTGCTTGCAGGATTATTTCTGCCTTTGTTTTGGGTTCTTCCACGACCTCTCTTATTTGCTCTGCCTCGACCTTTTCCTTGGTCAAAAGACATCTGTGTCTTGAATGCTTGCTCAAAAGAGGAATCTATTCCTCTACTCAGTCTGTGTTCATGAGACATAAGAGAAGCACTCAGTTCATCTACTGTGAACTGTGAGAGATCCTTTGTTTCTTCTATTGCTACCACGACAGCTTCAAACATTGAGGGTAAACATCTCAAGATCTTCTCTACAATCCTTCTTTCTTCAAGAATCTCACCATGAGATCTTATCTGGGTTATCAACTCAATAACCTGAGTGAAGAATGAATCTATTGTAACAGATTCCTTCATGCTGAGTGTTTCAAAGTCTCTCCTCAACATCTGCAACTTTGCAGTCTTCACCTTCTCCATGCCTTGATAGGCAGTTTTGAGAATATCCCATGCCTCATTGGATTTTGTTGGTGCTGCAATTCGTGGAAAAACACTTTCATGTACTGATTGGAAGAGAAAAAGAGGGCTTTGGCATCCTTCTTCCTGTCGCTCTTCAACATGTCTCTTTCTGCTACTGTCAAAGCAGCCAATGCTGTTGCACTGCAGGTTCAGCATAGCCAGTTTCAACCAGCTCCCATATTCCTTGAGAAGCAAACAATGCTTTCATTGTTATGGACCAATAACTGTGATTTTTCCCATTAAACTATGGCAATTGGGAATTTGTCAAACCAGTTCCAGCATCTGCCATCTTAACTTGTATAAGTAAAGAACAGATACTGACTGTATAATTAAAACGAGCAAAAAAATTTCTCTGCTGGAGAAAAAAAATCTACTCAATAAGCTTCTTATAGCTCCTACAGTGAAAAAACAAACTCTTTTTTTTTTGACTCACTGAGTGCCTAGACCAGCTCTGATACCATGTTGGAAATTTCTGTTGATTTCAAACACAATAAGAAATTGCATAGAGAACAACGCTCTGTTTCAATACAGGATCTTAATCATAAAAAAAAAAATGTTACAAAAATAGTCTTCCTCTACAGAGGGGTTACAACAGGAACACTTCAGTTCCGGAAACTAATTTCACTATCTCAGAAAACTGTAGTTTCAACACTGCTGTGCGTTGCAGGAAAAAAAGAACTCCTCTTCTCTAATTCTACACACTACTGTGTCTGCCCTTGCATTTTAATATATATAATGAACAACATAAAAATATCTTACATACGATTTCGCTTGTGCCCATACTTCCGTAAAATAGAAAACAATAAAATTAAAAATTTCACCTACATTTACCAACCGCAGTAAATGTCATTAATTACACGGCTGAAAAATATCTTATCGGAATTTAATGCATGGCTTATCATAATATCGCACCATCGCATCGGAGGAAGAGAAAAGATGTGCCACCGCTTCTTTAACCGTTGAATCATGCGATTTGGGATATGCGATCAGATCACATCGCGAAATCACAATCGCAAACAATCGAAGGGTCGCAGTGAAGGTTGACAAGGAAATGTGCGATATGCGATAGGATCGCATCGCAAGAAAAAATCTGCAGGTTCGTTGAAGTAGAGTCGCTGCTGTTGTTCAACTATCAGCTTTCGGCCGTTTGAAATTATCATTCCAACAGGGTCCGCTGCACACTCACGGACAGATCCATTTCGCCGTGCAGAAGTTGGATTCATTACAACACTCTGGAAATTTTATTTTAATGATGCCAGAGATATTAATGGAAAGGAATCCATGATATTAATGGAAAGGAATCCTGCATATAATTTTTCTCGGGTAAACTAGACTGGAGTAAAGAATAAAAAAATCAAATAAATTTACGGTTATAGTTTTGGACATATAATGTATGTACTATATATATTTTTATCATCGTTTCTTTCCTACTAATATTTTTTCTTTGTTATATTTCGTCAATTCAATTGTCGCCGTAGTAAAAGTTTTAAAACCTGGGCATATTTGGACCCAACAACCTTCAATATTGCCAATCTGAAAAATTGGAACTCTGGAAATTCAGGTTGTGAATATTGTTTCTCTCTCACACTCCAACGATTTGACCGTGCTCGTGTCGTCATTATCGTTGCCTTTTTAATGCAGTTTCCATTTTATTAAATCAAGCGCGGCGGTGTTTACCTGTATGTGGATGTATAATCCAACATTTGTTTTATATGGAATTTTCTTTTATCCAGACTTGTTAGGGGAAGATTTCTCCGCATTTATGAAGTTATCCACTCAATTTTACGTTGGATAACGACTGTATAATCTATGCACTGGCTGCTTACAAGGTCGGCTGGGCAGCGGGTTTCATTGCCAAACGTGCACTTTATTATATTTTATAAAGTTAATTAAAATCATGATCGAACATACAAAAGATGAGTTAAATCGGCCATGTCAAACAGTGCCGAGCATGGTCCAATGGAAACCCGAAGAGGCGGAAACACAAAATTGACACACAAACAAACAATATTGAGTTGCTACTCTTTTACTGATGTAATAAACTTGGCTTTGAAACAACTATCTATAGAGCTGGGGCTTTTGGCTTTTACATATACTTGATTCTACTCAAACAGGGTGAGAAGTATTTATGTTTTCCGGGAAGAGACTCACTCAAAATAATTTCAACATGCAAATATGTATTATATTTAGTTTTTTCCAAATAAGATCAAATTCGAATTCACTCACGCTCTAATCCAGACTCTAATCTGGACTTCACTTAACTCTTCATTCATCACTCTACTTGGATCTTGCTAGATTTTCATGCGGAAATAATTACTATTTCCAACAATTTCATGTTTTGGTTTATGAGATGAATTGGGCCATACTGGACTCAAAATTGTGGCCTCTGGTGGAATTGAAAGTGGATCAAGTTAAAGCTACACAAAGATGTTCAACATCTAGATTTAAAAGTACTTTTCAAATAATAGCATTTTCAATAGTAAGAGAATGACCTCTCACTTATTCAAGATGCTCACTGGTATTGGAATTGCAGGAATATACCAATTAATACTTTTATGCATGTGTAGAAACAATCTAAGATAATAGGATAAGAATCCTTATCATTATCAATATTCATTATAGAATCTATCACTAGTCTAAATAAAACATTCATCATAACATAGAATACACATTAAAGAAGCATGAGATAACACATTCACATCACACATTTACCTTTGGAATATAGTGAAAACTAGTTCTTAGAATAGACAAAATAACACTAAATCTTCAAAGAATCAAACAAAATCTTAAGAATTCTTCCAATAAAGTCTAAATAAAGCATTCATCATAACATAGAATACACATTAAAGAAGCATGAGATAACACATTCACATCACACATTTACCTTTGGAATATAGTGAAAACTAGTTCTTAGAATAGACAAAATAACAGTAAATCTTAAAAGAATCAAACAAAATCTTAAGAATTCTTCCAATAAAACTCTCTCTCATTTAATCCCTTGTTACATTCATGTTATGCCTAATTCCCAATTGGTCGGTTACACAAATAGTTATACTTGCAACATTTGGCATGAGATATCCATAGTATCAGATGATCAACATGGTTGGTGTATTTGCAATGTGGGAACTCTTCACACAAAACCTATTTTGCGCAACTGAATTCTCCTTAATACAATCCTTGTGCGTTTTTACAACGTTTCTACAACCTTAGCCTTGCTTTTGTGCGAACAAGCCTACTTTTATTATTTAGCTCATTAATAAGTCAAGAATGTTTGCTTTGGAAAAATGGATGGAAACAATGGGACCCTGATGAGGAGTTGTTAAAAACTGGAATTCAATATTGAATTCATTCAAGGTTGGTGAGTAGTAGTCTCAAATGTGAGCAATATTCTCAAATCATTGCAAAATTTGTTTATCTTATTTGGTTGATTTAGAGTCTATGATGTGATTAAATGATCAATGTTAGATCATTATATTATTTGTCATCTATTTTGATTTTTCTAAAGTTAAAAATTGGAGGAGTCACCTCACAAGTCCCATTTTGGTGAGTTTTGGTTTAAAACCTTATGCAGTCAGTTTGAGGCATTTAATGAAGATTTTATGGTCCAAAAACTCTCTCTTGCTTGGGAACCCGTAAGATTGTTCTACATTCATATAATTTTCAAACGATGAAATAAACATCTCAAATGGAGCATGTATGCAAAATTTGTACCACCCGTAAGTTAACTTTACTATTTTGTCAACCATGATCCTAGAGGACTCCACATCAACCCCATTACTCATGGAAAAGGTGCTAGCCACATGGATCTTATGTAGATGAATGTAGAAGATTCTATTTGTGGTTCGAATTAATGGTTGAATAGATCAAAGTTAACCCCCATTTTTTTACTGGGCAATGTTATTGTTGGACTAGTAGGAGGAAAATGGGTCAATTCTATTCATGTGCATTTTGTTTCAAATTATACTAGAGTAGTTGAAAGTGGATAGAGAGGTAATAATAGAGAGGGTTTTGGTTTTGTAGCATCTTATAGGCCACAATTTCACTTTTTTATATTCATACCATTTCCATTTAGAGAAAGAGAGAGTAGAGTGGCCTCACCTTCCAGCTAGGTTTTCTATCGAAAGGGTTTCCCACATCATATCTTGTGTTATGATGGTTTTGTGAGTGCTTGTTCTATTTGTTCTCTATGGTTTGAGTTTTATATATTGCATACATAACATGAAACAATAGTTGATAAATATGAAAAGACTAAGAAAACTTAACCCTCATGGTATAGATTTTGATATTTCATTAAATATTTATCAGATATCTTGTGACAAACTATCTAGTGGAATATCCATGTATCTTATTGAATGTTTGCAACTATCTTGCGATGGAAATTAGTAAACACAGAGTATTGGAGCTCAACCTGATCTTGGAACTCCAATATTATAGAGGAGAGGGTCTACTATTTAGCTAGGGCTATGATGATATTGCATGTAAGAGGAAATATATGTATCATTACTTATTTGCATGCAAACATACAAATTCTTGCAAGGTCCTCCATTTTCTCACCTATTTGAGTTTTTGAGGCATGGGTTTGTTCCTATATTATCTTTTGAGGAATTGATTTGTTCATCTCATGTATGCCTCGCAGGGGTATTTTATGTTAAAACTCAGAAGCAGAGACGTGAATGAAAAAAATTGGAAACACATGGGGCATTGCATGCTCTTCTCACTATTTAATAGATTTTACAAGAGACTAATATTTTATATAATTATCTAGTGCTACAAATTTCTAGAGATATTTGAACTAGCAACTTTTAGACTTGTATCTTTCTAAAAATATATCAAACTAATAAACAACTACTTGGCAAAATTAGTTAACATGAGATATCATATTTTAACGCTGCCCATTAATCTCAATTTCTACATTCATTAGTACTAACAATGCCTAATAGCTATCTCTAAAACGTAAAATGATTTTTTCCCAAACGTTTGGGAAAGATACTTGTTACCCGATTTCTAGATCCACAAAATTGAAGAGATATGCCATCATTGTTCACAAAATCATGAATGGAGTGACAATGGGTGTCAATGTGATTTATTTTCTTGTGAAATACATGATTATTTGAGAATGTAATTGCTAAGCTCTTATTACAAAAAATATATGTTGGCTCTTTCTCCACATGGGAAAGATCCTTCAAAATTATTCTTAGTCATACTACATGGCATCATTTTGTTTCGGAAGATATTGAGATAATGGTTTATTTCTTAGAAGCCCATGAGATCAAATTTGTGCTCAATAGAAAATCAACTTAGAATATATTTTCTATATCATCAATATTACCAACAAATTTATTATCTATGTATCCTATAGGTGTGTTGAAGTTAGAAGATATGTATTTCTACCCACCAAAACATGGGTGAACTGTAAGAGAAAAATTGTCTCCTCCCTGGACAACTAGCCAACTAGAAGCCCTATATGATCATCACATAAAATGATGCGAAGATCATCCACATCTTGCTTCTGATTTATTTCTCTGTCCAATATGGCATTCCTTCTTGAAGAAAATTGGGGCATCTATTCAAAGGTACTTTAGCCATTTTCAATCATGTGCTCTCACCTAATGACACATCAATACTACTATATATCGGGGCGAAAACATGATGATTGACTGATCGTGACTACATTTTTGTTCCCTTCACTTGGGAGTTCATTTTATCATTCTAGTTTGTTAGGACCTCTTCAAAGGTCTTAGGGATTTAGGAAGAGAATTGTTGGGAGGCTCTAATTGAGATAACATGTCTATAATTATTCCATACTTACAGCGTTCCATATTTCCCCTTATGAATATTTATTAATTAAACTTGTAGTCATTAGTTAGAAGCATTGTAACACTTTCATCCTCATCTTTGAGTCTGGGCCTAGAAAACATTTTCCTAGAGGTTGAAGTAGCTCAAAAAAAGATGTAAGCATAAAAAAGCCACCATTAAAGTAAAGGATAAAATGCAAAATATATCTATGA
Organism: Pinus tabuliformis; assembly: GCA_031772625.1. Lineage (NCBI taxonomy): Eukaryota > Viridiplantae > Streptophyta > Pinopsida > Pinales > Pinaceae > Pinus > Pinus tabuliformis. The sequence continues at coordinate 602,670,088 of CM062817.1, forward strand.
CATTTAAGTAGAACATGGGAAAAAACCTAGCATAAGATCTATCCCCATCATTAGTCATCATCAAGTTCTAGAAGCACATGATGCTTCATCTACAAAAGAAACTCTTTTTTTATCCCAACCTAGATGAGAAATAAATTGAATAATCTTTAAGGGTTAATGGAAAAAGTAAAAAGTAAGTTTGACCTCCTAAGTTATGCACCCAAGCCATTGCAAAATCATAAATAAGTAAAAGGTGCACCAAAGGGCCCGAGAAAATAGGCCCAGAAAAGTGGTAACTCATGCCTCCATGATTACTCCCTCTTTATATCTATAGACTCAAGATGGTGGACCTCCAATATTTGATCGCATTGCTATGATGACATGCTTTGAAGTCATTTCCACCTTGCATACAAGATTCCTTGCATACAAGATTTTAACATGCACCTATGGATTGATGGGCTAACATGGGACAATTTATTTACCCTTGGTGGAGGGAGATACCCAATATTGTTATTAATCTAGCCATCCTTAATATATGGAGGTACCTTGTTTACAAGAGCTGATCTAGTTAGACATTCGAATGTGAGCTTTATGTGAAGTATTATGGTGCCCTTAAGTTACGCATGGAACACTAATATTCAATTATTTCTATTTTACTTAAGGATTATTCATTTCACATGACCTTTAGAGGGTTTCGTCGGGTGGTTTTTCCTTGGAAATAAAGGCCTCTTGGGAGATGATTACTCACCTTCTCCACAACATCCAGAAGCCATTTTCCCATTACAGACAATATATATGATCTTGTTGATGTAGTGATTCCCACCTAGAGTAGAGTGTTAGGTTATGTGATGGTTTGAGATGGTACTTGATACTTTTAAATACCCCTACATGCTAAAATTCGATGTCAGTGAGGTTTGGTGTTGGAATTAAAATTGATGTATGTGAGTGGGACAAATATGTCCTAAGGATAGACTTGACATTCTTTGATGGGAGTTTCTTATTCCAAAGCCTAAATGATGATAATATTACATAAGATGGCTTGCATATTACTATTTTATTGTAATGATTGATTATACTTGTGCCACCATTAGTGGACTTTCGAGGTCTAAAATGGGCTTTAGATTTATAAGAGAATGTGGTAGTTTAGGAATTATTATCCATTTACCAATCTAGGCTTGAGATCCACTTAGGAGGGGAGGATGAGCTCAAAGGATAAGAGCTGAAATCTCCAAGCTAGGATCAGATAGGATTCGAAGTTCTTATCTAAGATAAATGGTTGGAACAGCTCCTAGAAGCTTATGGAAGAAGAAGCTTCAGGATTCCTTTTATTTTTCTCAAATTTATAGAATCAGTGCACCCACAAGAAGTCACAACCTACTACTAATCAGAGTAGGTACAGAAATGAGTAATGTATTGTTGAATGTAGGTCCCTAAAGGGCCAAGGTATAACTACCTTAAAAGCATTGAAATGAGGTGGTTAAGCTCAGAATCATAGGTATTTGGGAGAGTCATTCCCAAGATTTTTTGTAGGGATGATAACAAGGTGTTCATGGATGTTGATTGATCTAGTTTATAGGCCTATTAAGCAGATGCCACAAAATGACCTATAACAATAGGTGTTTTTATCCCCCCATAATTTCTAACAGACTTGTGATAATGCTTTGTTAACTCGAGAAATTCTCGAAGACGCCTTAAGGTTATGGGAATTTTCTATTCATTGATGGATTTAACTTTGTTAGGGTCTACTTGAAAACCCTTATGGGATACAACATGACCCAAATATTCCACTTCCTATTACCTAAAGAAAATTTTGGAGGATTTTGCATACAACTGTTTCTCCTTTAATAATTTGAGCGCCCTATCAAAATTTTGAACATGATATTTCCAAGACTTTCTATATATTATTATATCATCAAAAAATATTAACAATTTTTTTCTAAGGGTTTGAATGTGGAATTGATAAAACCTTGAAATGTGGAAGGTGCATTAGTAAGGCCAAAGAACATGACTAAAAATTCATAATGACCTTCATGAGTTCGAAATTTTTATTTCAAAGTGTCTTTTGTCTTCATTCTAATTTGATGATATCCTAAATGAAGATCCAACTTTGTGAAGTAAAATTCTCCTTGTAGTTTTTCCAACAATTCATCAATAACAAGAATGCGAAACCTATATTTAATAGTGAGTTTGTTGAGCTCTCTATAATCCAGACACATATGCGATGAGTCATCCTTCTTATGCAAGAATACTACCAGAGAAGAGCAATAACTTTGGTTAGGTTGGATTATACCTGCCTCTAGCATTTTTGAAAACATACATTCAATTTCACTCTTCTAGGCATAAGGATATCCATAAGGTCTAATGTTTGGAGGAACACTTCTCGAAATCAAGTGAATAGCATGATGATGATCACAAATAAGCGATATACCTTTGGTAGTCTAAAATAGCTTGGAATTATTGAAAAGGACTCTTTAGAGATCTAAAGGAAATGGATGACATAGATGTTTGAATATCTAGTGAACACAATTGTGTATCTACCACTCGTTTTTCCTTATTCAAAAGATTTTTCATTCCATTAGAGATGATTATCTTCCTAGGCTTCCCTGTGATACCCATTAATTCAATTTCCTTTCCTTCCAAGAACAAATCAAGAAAAGTTCTTGAAAATTAAAATCTATCACCCCAAAAGATTGTAACCATTGGACTCCTAATGAAACAACCACACCACCCATTGGAATGGAATGCATTGGACTATTCAATACATAATCCCCCATGGTTAGATTTATATTATGGAAGTTACCTAAGCAATTCATAGTTCCTCCATTCGAAACCATCACTTGACATGCTAGTCCTATATATAGAAAGCAATATAAACCCTTGGCTATCTTAAAATGAATAAAGTTATGAGTACCACCTGAATCAGTGAAAATTATTACCTTTTTCTTCTTGACATATCTTTCTATCTTGAGAGTTTGGGGAGTGGTAATTCCCGCCAATATATTGCAAGATATGGTAGGATTCAATTCATATTTTTCAACCCATTGGGTTGGTTCCTGATGTATATATTCTTATTTTGATGTTTATTCTTCCTTTTCTTCCTCCTCTTCAAACTAAATGTAAAAAAGAAAAAAAAAAATCTTCTTAGCACACATATGACCTTTAGTGTATTTTCTCTCGCAACTCTAAAAAATCTCTTTTTCTCCTTTTTCCTTCATTTGTTGTGATGTCAACCTTGTATATTGTGGGAATATAGGAGTGTAAATACTTAAATCTTTATAGTTGTGAGTGGTAGACATCATTTCTGCCATAATTTTGGTTTCAACTTTTCTTTCCACCCTAAATAAATTCTCCAATGAACTATTTTCTCAAAGGTGAACCTCATGTTGGATTTTATCCTTTAAAGTCCCTATGAAGGCATCAATCAAATGTTGATCTCAAAATATTAGCTCCCTTGATATTCAGTCTTTAGAAGTCCTTAATGTGCTCCCCAATTGAACCCATTTGTTTGACATTTATGATTTGGATAAAGAAGGCATTGTTCTTTGTATCCTCATAACGTGACATAAATTCCTCTGTAAAAATTGACCAAGTGACTAGTGCTTTATGAGAACAAAGATGTCGATACCATATAAATTTATTGGCCTCTAAATACATATATGAAATGTGTACCTTTTATGTGTGTTCCACATCATGTAGATGAAAGTATTGCTTCATCTATAGTATCCATCTTATTAGATCCTTGCAATCAAACTTCATCATATCAATCTTTTGAATTTGGTTTGTCTTTAACCCAAATTTAGAGTCTCTAAAATCATGATTCAATTTCCTTTTTTTCTCATCATGTGTTTCATGAACTACCTTGTCACCACTGGGAAGCATTTCTTGTAGCAACTTTGTCAAACCTTCCTTGAAACCTTCCATTTCTTCTTCTAAACCATCCTGTAAAGCTTCCATGCCGTTTTTTTTTTTTTCTTCTAAACCATCCATGTCCCCTTTTAGACCATACATCTTAACATTCATCATCCCTTCCAATTCATTTTTGGCTACTCTTTGGGAGAGTGAAATTTGTTGCACTTGGTCTTGTCATTTTGATATATCATGTTGCATTTCCTCTTATTTTTCATTCCTCATAGTAGATATTTCAATTGGCTTACTGAGTGTGTCCATTTTATTTTTTTTAGGCATTTTAGAACCAAATAATGATATCTATGTTTCAATATGCCCTTTGAACCTCTTCAAACTGAATTTTTAAGCAAAAGTTATGAAAATTTAAAAAAATACGCAACTTTTTCTTCCTTTTTCGAGCCCAATATTAAAACTATTTTATCTTTGCAATTTCAGCATCCCAAGGTCTGAGACTTTGTCTTGAGGTAGTTTTGTACGTCTTCTTTTGAACCCCACAATTTAGATTGAAATTGAATTTTTCAAGATAATGTTGTATCAAATGTTTCATGATGGCCTGATTATGGTCTCATTCAATATAGAAAAATTGTACAAATCCCCATGTGTAACTCTTTCAACTTTTGCACTAACACTCATCTTCAAGAAACCAGATCACAAAATAAGGGAAAATATAGATCAATTACATGAAAATAATCCTCTTTCAGGGAGAAACATCCTTTTACATCACATAAATGAACAATTATTTGATGATTCGAATGAAAATATATAGGAGTCTAAGGGTTCAAAATATAACTAGGGCCTACATAACAATAACAATGTAAAGGCACAACAATAATAATATGGGAGCTATACTAGTATTATAGGGACACAATAGGGGACATGTGTTGCACATGTTTTCCACTCTCATTTACCCACCATCCCCATCATGCCTAAGGTTGGCTCCGTCCTTGGCCACATGGTGGGATGTGAGAGAAAATGATAGGGAGGAGTATACGCCTCTCCTCATTATGAATTAGTAAGGTTGCTGATTTATTGGTGTGCAATGTTTATGAGCCAATAATAAGTGGGACTAAAGTGCTATAATCATGTCAGAGTGAGGGATAATTGTGCTAAGATTCATTGAACCTTTCTTATCGCAACACTCTTAATGTTGTCCATGGTTGGTTGGTTGATTCTGGTGGACATTTTGTTGAGATTTCTAGTGAGGGAGGAAAGAATGGAGGCACACTGGACAAGCCAATTCTCCAGGAATTTGTCTAGTTAGGTAGCATGGTTTTTTTTTGAAATGTGTTATATTATTTGCATGAAGAACCAATTTGTAAACATTAGGAACAATGGGCCACGAGGTCAGATTCTAGTCACAAGCGGTGAAACCCCCAATTTTTTTTGGTGATTTATTACATTTATTTTTGGTACTCGGTTTTTGTTTTTGATAATTTTAGTGTATATGGTGGTTCAACCCATTATTTTCTAATTTTGATTAAGGAATTATATTGTAATTGAATCTATGTTAATGCAGTATAGGCTTTGGATGTTGCAATATCTTGTATATTGTATTGCAAATAATGAAAATGATAACAAATTTAGAGGTGTGGGTCCAAATGATTTGTTAGTTTTCCCAGTTCGGGTTTCCAATATAAATCGATATGCAATATGTGATTAGAATTGTTTTACTTTTCCATATTATTAAGAAATTATGGATTATTGTACACGGCTTAAAACTTACAATATTGCTCATCCTTAGACACTTGGTTTAATTTTGCTTATTTTTTTGGTCAAGGGTGGTTTAGGTACCAATCTTAATTGGTTGTTCTCACAGTTGAGGTTTTGGTCTAGGCAGGGAAGAAATCTTGTTGGGTGGAGGCTAATCCTAACCTCCCTCACTTGGTTCCACTCATGGTTAGTTATGTTTTGTTATCTTGTGAAGAGTTTTAGTTAGTGATCTTATATAGTATGTGGGGCTAGTTGAGTTGGTGGTGGGAGGAAATTGGAATGGAGTGCTGAGGTTGATAAAGATTCCTTTGTGGCTCACCCGACTCATGTGTCCATGGTTATTGGTGAGGCATGGTAAGTTGAAAAATGTACTATGGTATATGCTTGAATGTAACAAAACAAGAAATAGAATATTTGAAAGAGGTAGTGTAGGAGATAAGGGTGATTCAATTAATTGTAAAAAAACTAAACTTTACAAAATTCCCATTTCATACAATAGTTAATAGACAAATGTTGATGAAAAATTTCCCTTCAGTCATTTATAACTACCTATACTTTTTATTTATTTATAATATAAATATCTTTGCATGTTTTAGCTAAAAAAATATGTTAAAATAACAAATTTAAAATCAATCAAGGATACATCATCATAATGTATGTTAGAGATGGAGAAATCAATGATATCATTAATTTGAAAGTACATAAAAATGAAAATTTAATAATATTGAAAAAAATAGAATAATAATCATAAAAAATTAAAGATCAATTAATATTACATCATATTACAACATTGAGATATATCAAAATGTAAAACTATATTCATAATAAATCACTATGATACCATATTAATTAACTTTGCATCCTCCACCTTGATAGATAAAAAATATTAATATATTTAATTAATTTTTTTAATGATATATTATTATTTACTTTTAATTATTTAATTAAAAAAGAATCTATTATTGTAAAATTAATCTTTTCAATAGTAATTATAAAAATAGCTAATAAATATAAATCCAAATCTACCATTGATTTTAATAATTTTAATTGACTTATCATTTTTTTTGTATAGGTATAAAAAGATGATAGAGATAATTATTAAATTCTTCCTAATATACAAAAAAAAATATAATATAAAGATGATATGTTATGATGTAACATCCATTTACACTTGATTTTAGTTTAGTTTTCTAATTTTTTTAAATATCAATTAACTTTCCATTTTTACATCATTTTAATGATGAGGTAATTAAATATTCTATAACGCAGAAAAAGACATACTAATTAATTTTTTATTTTTTAAATAGTTCCGAAACATCTTTAAATATTCTATAATAAAGGACAAAATATCACTAAATATTCTATAGTGCAACAGTTCGAAAACATCTTTAAATATTCTATAATACAAGACAAAATATCTTTAAATATTCTATAGTGAAGGACAAAGACAAATATCAATTAACTCTTTTAAATTCATGTATGTGTTTAATAAAGTGATATGATGTAACATCCATTGACATTTTGTTTTATGTATAAAAAAGTGATTATTAAAATATTTTTGATATACTAAACGTTATAACCTAAAGATGATCTATTATGTTATGATGTAAAATTTATTGATATTTTATTTTATTTTATTTTATTTATTTATTTTTTAAATATTAATTTACTTTTCATTTTTACATATTTTTAATAATGACTTGATTAAATATTCTATAATACACAACAAAATATCTTCAAATATTCTATAATATAATACAAATATAGATATCAATTAATTTTTTAAATTCATATATATGTTTACTAAATTGATTACTAAACAGTTCTAAAACATCTTTTCTTTAACTGATTACTAAGCAATTCCAAAAACATCATTTTTTTTAAATATTGAGTGATTTTCCACTTTTATATATTTTAAACATTGAAATGATTAAATATTCCATTTCTATAGTACATGACAAAGCCGAATATTAATTGACTTTTTTCATCTCATGTCAATATTTGATAAATTGATTACTAAGAAAATCCAAAACATCTTTTCTTAAACTGATTACTAAGAAATTCCAAAAACATAATTTTTTAAATATTGATTGATTTTCCTCACGGCGTTTGGTAGATCTGAAGTTGAGATGGATCTAGATTGGTCTTAACTCTAATCTTACATCTTAATCGTAACTCTAATCTTAACTCACATTCATATCAATAAAATATTTACAGTTTGTTACTTCCCACCACAATTTAATCATGTATTTACATAAAAAAAATGGATAGAATTAAGATTCAGAACTAAACCTTCTCTATATCTTATTCTTTCATGACCTTAATATTACTTTGAAGCATGTGAAAAGGAAAGGGAAACCTCAATTACTTCAATGGTTGAAGGATCAATCTAATATAGGTACAATGTAATCTAGATAGGCTCATCCCCTACTACACTTAGGGAATTCTAAATAAATATACTTCTCATGAGTCACTTCCCACCATTATTTATGTTTCCCTTAACAATTTTGTAAGAGTAAAATTGTAAATGTGTAGACTTATTAGTGGTTACTACCCACCAAAATTTATGCAAGTGATTGAGCCTTAGCAATTAATTATTTTATCCACTTCACATATCGATATATTAGCTACTTCCAAATTAAGACTACTTACTAGTGGTTACTACCCAACAAAATTTATGCAATTCATTGTGCCTTAGTAATTAATTAACGTATCCACTTCACATGTCAATTTATTAGCTACTTCCAAAGTAACAGTATAGGATTTGTTCTGCATGTTAACCTCCATTATTTTACCATTCACCAATGTAAGTTATATTTTTTTTAATGTAGTTTTTCACATATTTTTAACATGAGTGGTGGAGCAAGCTACCATACGTTACTCGTTTTAATTTTTATGGTAAAATGAATATTAATTTATATCTACTATTTATATGTCAGACATTTTAATGTGATATGTATATTATGCTTTTCTTAATGTAAATTTTAAATGTTTATTTTTTACAAGTATTCATGCTTAGACAACTCCCCATGTACTTTATATTGTGCTCTACTTTTTTTGAGTCCACTAACGTATAAATTTTTATGTTAAATGTAAAATTTTATAAATATTTACGGCTACACATTTCCCCTATACTGACTTGCACAAGTAGGTGCAATAATTTATTATGATATTAATTTTAAAATTTTTATTTTTTATTCATTATTCATTATATTTTTAAAAATTGAAATAATAATTATAATATATAAAAGAATAAATACTAAAAGTTGTCTACTAGTTTATAATAAGTTTGTAGCTTAAGAAAGAGGACTAAGAGGGATGTTAATTTAGCGATTTGGAACTCTTCAGAGGTACTTTTTAAGGAACCCACATGGTTTCTCGTTAATTGGTAATATCTTTGTTTATCTGTGGATTATTTTTTAAATCACATGCTCTTAAGTTACATGGGATTTATCTTATTATTTCCTAATCGGATTTCCATGGTTGGAGGAATTTCTAGTGGTTGTATTTCTTTACCAAGTAGATTTGCTTATATATGGAGGTTCCATTTCCATCTAGACTTCATTCGGAGAAATGACAAAATTCCTTATTTGGAAAACTAAAGCTTTTAATTAAACTCTATCAAAAGTTAATCCAACATACAAGCATAGCTTCGGTTCTCAAGTATACTTCTAGTTTGCTTTCTTTGCTCAATATTATCTCAGTTATATTGCCATTTGTGTTCCATGATGGTGTTTTGTCTTAGATTATCAGGAATTCTACTTAGTTCTCATACGCTCTCTTGTTCAGGGATTATCTTTCCTTTTAGTTGTCCATATTTTAAGATTCCTTGAAATCCCTTGTTTATTGTTTCCATTGTGTCTAGTTTAGAGGGGGTGCTTATTTGTTTTCTCTTTAGTTATCTCACAAAAACATTTTGGTTTTGTTTATTGGATTTTGATTATTTTGGTTCTCTATCCATCTCTCAATAGTCCCTTTTTAACACTTAGCTCCCTTATTCTTGTTTAGAATTATGTTGGTCAATCTAGCTTACTATTCATTTCCCTTTAATGGCCCACTGATTTTGTTCTATTTCCATGTTAATATCATTCATGCAAATTAGTTTGGGGCTAATAGCGGGAGAAGAGGCCATCACCCTGCTCCAACTCTTGAGCCTAATTTTCTATAGAGTCTTCAAAATGATGCATTTATTGTTCATTTTTGTTATATATTATAGTAGCAACATGACTACAATTCTACGTGTTATCAACTCTAACTTTTGTAGGAAAGACTCAAATTGATAAAAAAAAATTACTATATCCTTTACTATTTTATCAGGTTTAAACTATTTAAATGGACAAAACAATTTCTACTACACTACTCGTCTAGTTTCCCTAGTGAGCTCTACGTTTTCTAAAAAAGTGTCAAATTGGTATAAAATTTATTATCTCTTGAGTTATGTTATTAGGTTTAATATGTTTAAATGGAAAAAATAAGTTTTTTACCATCCTACTAGCCTAGTTACCCTTTGGTAGATAAGTAAGCATTATGCAAATAATTTCACTACGAGGCACTCTCCAACCTAGTATGGAAGAGATGTTGTAACATGTTGTTAATAATTTTGGCTCAAATTAAAACAAAATAAAAATAAAATAAAAAAACATAGAACTACTAATAATAATTAATATTTAAATTAGGGTAGATCCATCTTAACTCTAACTCTACAAAGCACCAAGAGGGATGAAATCTCTTTAGATGCAAACCTCCTTTAGAGTGAAAAGAGATTTCATCCCTCACAAAGCTTGGTAGATCCAGATTTAAGATGAATCTTGGATAATAATAATAAGTAAAGATAGAAATTAGATTTAAGGTTTATATACTCTATTGCTATGGAATTTGAACTTATAAGGAGAGAAAATGATAAGGAAGAGTATGAGCCTCTCTTCAGTATGAATTGATAATATTTTATTAGAGGAAGGTTTAAGGGAAGGACCACCATCGATGATGATTTTCTAATGTACAGTGTTTATGAAGCAACAAAAAGAGAGATTCAAGTGCTAACATCATGTCAAGGAGAAGGATAATTGTGGTAGGATTCATTAAACCTCTTTTATCATAGTAGTCTTAGTGCTCCCCATGGTTTGAGTATGAGTGGAGTGGACACTTGATTAAGGTTTCCAATGGGAGTGGAAACAATGGAGACACATGAGACAAGTTATCCTTCCATTACTCTCTCTAGCTAGGTAGCATGGATTTTATTCAATATGTGTTATATTATTTAAATGACTAGTCCAACATGTAGAAATTAATGAGTATATTCGAAACTTCTCATGAAATTACTAAATCACAAGACTCAAAGCTAAAAACAAATCATAGAAATGCAAAAGGAAAAATCAGACATGCATAGATATTTATCTAGGGGAAAGCAACTTCTCAAAACCCCTTCCTATATATATTACATTAATTAGAGAATAAACATGAAATACATATGTTTCTCAAACTTGAACAAACCCTGCAATTGTATAGTTTATCCTTCTGCCTAACCGACTAACTCTGGACAACACTTAGCCAATTTTCAATCCTTCCAATATCTTATTTTCTTGCGATATTCCTTGAGGAAATTATATCATATTATTTACGAAATTCCCTCTATTGAATTGCATAATTCATGTATCTTCTTCCTCTAACTACATGCACCGCCTGTACACATTGGAATAGTCTACAATTAATTATACATTGCCTTGGAATCTCTATCTCGACTGGGTAACTCGAACTCTCTAAATACAAAAAATATTTTGGGTTGATTGATCAGTTAACTGGTTGATCACTGAGTGTTTTTGAAGTTCCACTTCCACATCTTGACCTCCACTACTTCTTCTAACAGCTATAACTAGTTTAACTTACAATAATTCAATTTAACTGAAATAGGTTTCTACAAATTAGCAATAATTCATATTGAACTGAACTCAAGATTCACCATGTTGAATTAACTAAGTTAGCTGAGTGACAAGTTCCATGTCACCCAACTTAATTACCTACAAGATTTCTGCTGAAATAGAAATTCAAATTTCTTTAGTTTGACCAAGGCAATGTCAAATTGAGATTTTATTGCTGCATTTTCAACACTCCCTCTCAACAAGAAAGGGATTATCAACCACCCTTATCCTACACCCGTGGAACTCAATATTCCCTCTTGACAAGGACTTTGTCAAAATTTTAACATCTTGTTCCTCCATCAGATTATATTGCAACAACATAATCCGCCTTTGCACATAATCCCATAAATGGTGATACCGAATATCAATGTTCTTGGATCAATCATGAAAAACATGATTTTTAGATATTTTAATGCAACTCTGATTATCATAGTAGATCACAGTTGGATGCATCATTTTACCAAACAAGTCAACAAGTATGTTTCTCATCCAAATCGCCTCGCATGCTATTTGACTTGCAACCATGTATTCTACTTTTTCATAGCTAAGTGTCACAAATATTTTCTTCCTAATGTACGAAGGAAGCACTGCAGCCCCAACAATAAAATTTCCACCTAATGTACTCTTTCAATGTCATGTACTTCCCACCAAATCTGAATTTGTGAAGCCACATAACTTCTCTCCCTCTGCCTCTTTGTACCATAGTCCAAACTAGGTAGTGCCTCTAAGGTACCGTTGAGCATGCTTAGATTCTCTCCAAAATAGTTTGCTTGGCCTAACCATAGATCAACTCACTTGATTGACTACATAGCACATAAATCCTCTTTTGTTCACAAGATACATGAGTGAACCCACCAACTTTCGATAAACAATGGAATCCACTTCCCCACCTAAATTGACATCCTCCTTCTTCTAATAGGTTGCTAAAGGAGTCTCCATGGGTTTACATTTGTCCATGCCAAACTTCTGAAGTATCTTGTTGGCATACTTTCCTTGAGAGATAAACAATTCCCCATCACCTTGCCATATTTCCAATCCAATGAAGTACTGCATGAGACCCATGTCCTTCATTTTAAACTCTCTTGCAAGGTCCTCCTTTCAATATATGATCAGCTTCTCATCACCAGTAAAATTCAAGCCATCAAAATATAATAAAATAATCAATAATTTACCTTCTACCACAATATGATAGATATTTACATCCACTTCACTTTTGGTGAAGCCAAAATCAGTGAGATAGCTATTGATCCTAGTTTACCAAGCACAAGGTGCTTACTTGAGACCATACAATGCTTGCTTGAGTATGCATACACGAGACTGTCAATCAAAAGTCTCAAATCCTTCTGATTACTCGATATACACCTTCTCCTCAATATCCCCTAAACATGAGAGTACCCCTTGGCCACAAATTTGTCTATGTAATTTTCTATGCTTCCGTATGCTACATACTTCACCATAAAGATCCATCTTGAACTCATAAATGATTTATTTATTGGCCTTGGGATAAGTTCCCAAAGAATGTTACTTAAAATGGACTCATAATCCTCCACCATTTCATCAACCCACACACGTTTCTCTATTTATTCCTCGAAAGAGGATGGTTTAGTCTCTACTAGCACAGTCATTAGAGCTATGTAGCCAGTGTACTGATTTGATGACCTTCTATGCCTGCCTTGATTTGAAGGAGAACCCACATTCTCCCTCGCATAATACACAAGTCTCTCAGCTTCCTTGGTCATTTTTCTACCCTCTCTGGATGGTTCTGCTTGAGTTTTTGTCTCCACTCTTTACTCCTTAACTTGTGGCTACTGCATAACATCATGAGGCTCCTCTTTTGGAAATAAAATATCCTCCTCTAGTGGGATCTAAAGCTACCTCAGAAGAGAGCACCACATCGATTTGTCTTTATCAAATTTTACATCCGTTCACGGAACTGTCATTGTGAGGGATGGAAATTACAAATGGTAGTTTGTCTAAAGGGTATCGATAGTTTTACTGGCTTTTATTTTAAATTTTATGGCTATGTCCGCAAGTTGTAGAGGATTGATATAGTCCATATGTTGTATCAAAGACTTATTAATGAAGTGGTTATGTTTTTTCATGTTGTAAAAGGTACACATAATAGTTGTGGGGAGTTTCTATATAACCCAAAAATAGCCATAATTCAGCTATCAACTCTCGATTCTTCCTTGATTCTTTAGAGACATGGCAATAAATAAAGGCTCCAAAAATCTTGAAGTATGACACATCTGGCTTCCTCCCCAAAAAATCCTCCTCTAGTGTAATCATGCCAAGAATCTGATGAAGACTCATGTTCTACAAATAGACTGTTGCATTGCATGCTTCATCCCACCAATGCAGAGGTAGACTTTGGTCATTAAACATCGCCCTTGCTGCTCTCACAATGCTATGGTTCTTCCTCTCAGACACCCCATTTTGCAGTGGGTTGTGGGGTGTTGTCAACTCTCGTCGAATGTCTTATTTTACACAAAAAATTTCAAAATAATTTGACATGTACTCACCTCCATTATCACTCAAAAATCCTTCACCTTCTTGTTGGTTTCTTTCTCAACGAGTGCTTTGATCTCTACAAACTTGGAGAAAGTCTAATCCTTCTTCCACATGAATAAGATCTAACACTTCTGTGAGAATTCATCAATAACAATGACAAAACATTTGGGCCTTTTAGTGGAGGTTATCGGGAACGGTCCACAGACATCAGAGTGTAACCTTTCAAGGACTGCATGTGCTCTATTGTTCTAATCATGGAAAGTGGCTTTTGTGTACTTCCCCAAGGTACAAACATAGTTATCAATGAAATGGGAACTATTACCTCAAAATGGGTCCTCGAGCCCAAAATCCCCCAAAAAACCATGAAAAATCAACCCAAAAATGAAAATTATTTATGCCAGAATGATGTTTTTATTCTTTAGGGTAAATTTTCAATATTTTTTTTAAATGGAAGCAAAAACCATTTTTTTTCGAAAAATGGATGAAAAAAACACCCTAAAAAAACTTGTTTTTCTGGAATAACAAAAAAAAAATCGGGTTACAATTTTGACATTTTTTAGAAATGGAGTTAAAGAGAAAATATCCAGACTTTAAAAATTGTAAAATTCCAACAATTCTCGGACATGATGTTAAAGATAAAGTATCATGTCTTGAATCGTGTTAATTCCAACTCTTTCCATCCATGTTGTTAAAGATAAAATATCTTGACTTTAAAAAAGCTTGAAATTATTATTGTTTTCGACCATAGCATTAAGGATAAAATAACACAACTTAGAAAACCATTAAAATATTAACATTTTTCAACCATACAATTAAAAAGAAAGATTATGACTACAAAAAAATCTCAAATTTTCAAAATATTTCAAGCATGACATTATGGAAAAGTTTTATGACTAAAAAAACTTTAAAAGCGAACACCTGAATGAAAGAGTTATTGTACCAAGAGTAATTTTTTCAAAATGTTAAATATATAGCGATTTTAAAATCTTAGCCTAAGACAACATGAGACATTGCAAAAGAAAATTAAAAATAAACTATCAAATTGGCACGCAGTGTAGGTGAGCTCAACACATTGCAATGAAAATTTAAATACCAACAATGAAATTAACACATTGTGGGGCAGACTCGATTCATTATAATGAAAAATTTAAAATCGACTATCAAATTATGCATAATGGGATCGGGTTGCTAGAAAAGCATCAACACAGACCCTATAATATATATATATATATATATATATATATATATATATATATATATATATATATGAAAACAAAAATTCAAATATTGAAAAAAAATAAATAAAAATAATAACAAGTAATAAAACATAAAAAAACATAACAAAAAAAAATCAAATATAAAAAATATATAATAATGACATTAAAAAAAACTATAAAATGTAAAAAAAAATTAACCATACCATGTAAAATTAAAAAAAGAAAAAAAAAAGAGTAAAATAAAATAAAAACCAAATAAAAAATAAAAAATACAAATTACAAAATTACAAAAAAAACAAATTACAAAATAAAATACAACATTAAAAAAAAAAAAAAAAAATATATATATATATATATATATATATATATATATATATATATATATATATATATATATATATATATAACTTAAAAAAATTAAATTCCCCGCCCAACCCACTAGTGGTGGCATGGTGACAATTCATGACAAAAAATAAATTAAATCTCAAAAAAAAAATGTAAAAAAAAAACCAAAATTAACTTGAAAAAATGCAAATTTTTAATAAAAAATAAATATATTAAAAATATAAAAAAGGAGAAATAAAAAAATATATATAATTTAAGAAAAAATAAATAAAAATAAAAATAATATCTATCTATATATATATATATATATATATATATATATCTATATCTATATATATATATAAAATAAAATAAAAAATAAAAGTAAAAAACAACCTAAATTATTTAAAATATTAAAAAAATATAAATTAAAAATTAGAATGAAAAAATATTTAAATTTAAAAATTAAAAAATATATATATTAAAAAAACATTTAACAAAAATAATTATTAGAAAAATAATTATAAAAGAATATAAAAGAAAAAACAATTGAAAAAAATTGATCCCTCCCCCAACCCAACCCCCCTTCTGCCCTCTCCTCTCCCCCTCCTACACTCTCCACCCCCCGCACTCCCTCCCCCCTGCCCTCCCCTCTCTGCCTCCTCCGCGCCGGCCCCCAATGCACCCCCCCCCCCCCTCTCTCCCTCACCCCTCAACCCTCTCCACCCGACCCTCTCTGCCCCGCCCAGACCCCCAGCCAGCGGCTAAGAGACCACAGGTCAATTCTGGGAATCGATCTTTGGCCTCTTGGCCACTAGCTATGGTTTGAGCTAGTAGGGAGGGCTGGGTGGAGAGGGCCAAGGGGTGAGGGAGTGGGGGTGTGGGGGTGGTGAAGGGGGGAAGGAGGGGGAGGGGACGAGGAGGGAAAGGGAGCGGGTGGGGTGGAGAGGGGAGGAGTGGGTGAGGAGAGGGGAGGAGGGGGGCTGGGTCGGGGGATAGGAGGGGGAGCAAGGTGTGGATGGGGTTGGGTGGAGTGAGGGGCTAGATTGAGGGAATGGGGGGAGAGGTCAATTTTTTTTATTTGTTTTTTTAGCATTTCTTTTTAATTAATTTCATTTTAATAAAAATTTTATTTGATTTTTTTAATATTTATTTTTTAATTTTTAAATTTAAATATTTTTTTTATTTAAATTTTATTTTATTTTTTATTTTTTTTTTGTTTTTAACTTTTTATAATTAAATTTTATTATTTTTGTTATTTTCTTTTGATTTTATTTAATGTTATTTCTTTATTTTTATAATTTTGATTTCAATTAATAATTCTTAATTTTTTATTTTTTATTTTTATTTTGCTTATTGAAATTATTTAATTTAAATATTTGTTTTTTTTTATTTTAATTGATTTTTTATTTTTATTTTTTCTTTATTTTTTATTTTAATTTTTTTGGTAATTATTTTAAGTTTTTTATCTAATGGCGTTTTTATTTTTTCTTTGATTTTTTAACTTAATTTTTTTTTTTAGATTTTCTTTTTTTAAGTCTAATTTGTTTTTCTTTAAATTATATTTTTTTCAAAATTTCAATTTTTTTTATATTTTTATTTATTTATTTTTTATTGTTTCCCATATATATACATACATACATACATACATACATACATACATATATATATGTATATATTTATTTATTTATTTATTTATTTATTTATTTTTATTTTTATTTTTATATTTTATTACTAACATGAAAACCACAGACATTTCAAAAAATTTATCCACGCTTAATTCATTAGAAAATTTGAAGTGTAAAAGCTAAGCCCTCTAAAAAAAAGATGATGCTCATCATCACTTTTCAAAATCAAGATGAAATTCACTAACAAAAAAAAATGTTCACACTTGATACATAAAAAAATTTAAATTATAAAAATAAGCCCTCTAAAAAAATGTATTGATGATGCATCATCAATTTTCAAAATGAGCATGAAAATCACTAACATTTAAAAAAATGTGTTCATGATGCGTCAACACTTTTCAAAATCAGCATGAAAATCACTAACATCGTAAAAAAAAAATTTATACTTGATACATAAGAAAATTTAAGGTGCCAAAAATATGCTAAAAAACTCGCATCACCACTTTTCAAAATCAGGTGATTTTTTGCTACCTCAAAAAAACGGGTACCAGTTCACTTTCTCGTTTGATCGATAAGTATGTTTACACCCTTTGCATGTATCATGCTACTCTAGTTCTCCTTTAGGGAGGCTTGTGGTTATCTGTTGCATGATCTTCACAACGTCGTGATGCAAATGGCCAAGTATTCTATTCCAAAGTTCACATACATCACGACTCTTCACCTTCTCCACCTTTGTGCTCAATGTAGCAAAATCCTCCACATATATCTTGTACATGTATTTGACACGAACCTCGATCTGCATCACCTGTCTCGTGGCTATGTGTCACAGGAATGATTTTCCTATATTGAATATCACATCATAACCATGGTCTTCCAAAATTGCAACATAGACAATATTTGTCTTTAGACCCGAAACAAACATCACATCCTTGAGTCTGAGCAGGGAGCCCAACTCACTCTTATAGGATACTATAACAATCCTAGTCACGTTGTACCTTCCATCATCTCCCATCTTGATGTGCATATGGAGATCGTTCTCTTATAAATCATTAAAAATTTTCTATTCCCCGTCATATGGAACGAGGCACTACTATCCAAGTACCACATGCTCCCCATCACTGTGTTGGCCATGCATACAATGAGAGTAAAGTCAAGTTAAAAACGTGAAGCCAAAGTTTCACTTGTTGCTCCTGCTAAGGTCTTCTTGCTTGTCTTCTTGTGTGGACACTTCATGGCATAGTTCCCATATTCATGACAATGAAATCCTTGATATTGGACAAGTCTTTCTTCTTGCCTCCTTGACTAGATTTTGCTTTGAGTTGGAATTTCTTCCCTTTCCCCTTCTTTTCCTTTCTAGCCAAGCCAAAGTTTTCTTCGTCCTCGCCCTTTGATAAAGTCTCGTCTCTGGTATTCCACTTTATTTCTTCCTGTACCAAATCGGACTATAAGTGTTCCCAATTTGGTAGTTTCTCCCTCCCATTCACTGAATGTTGGTAGTTGTCCGAGCTCTTGGGAAGACCCAGAAGGGCTAGCATTACCAAATCATCCTCTGCAACAGTAACACAAACTTGACCAAGTTCATCACGACATTTGTGAACCTGCTCAGGTATAGTGGAATAGTCTCATTCTTCTCCATTTTGACATTTCAAAGTTTATCCTTAAACCCCAACTTCCTATGGTCACCTACTATTCTGGATCAAATATGTTAGTTCTTGCCACACTGCATACGTAGTGTGTATCCCATGAATATTTGACACGATATGGTCTTGTACTCACTCCAATATTATTATCCTCGCCTTTACTACACATTTCTTCCATTCTTCTAGATCATAAGCATCAAATGTTGTTGGTTTCGGGATATCATTATCAATGAATTCCTTCAATCCATTATCTTCCAGAACTTTCTCCATGTGCTCCTTCCAAGTAACATAATTCGAGCTTCCGTCAAGGTCATACTCGAGTCTTAGTCCATAGAAATCCATCCTTCTAGCTATGAAGAATTGATACTGTAAATCCAATCCTCCTGCAATGAAAACTTCGAAATATCTTCTCCACAGTGAATCCTGCTCTGATACCACGTAGAATATAATTTGTATATTCAAATCTACTAATGAAATTTACTAAATCAAAAGATTCAAAGCTAATCTACTGATCTGCCCAGGTTATTTCACCATCTAGAACACAAATCATAAACATGGAGAAGGAAACATCATACATGCACAAAGATTTATCTAGGGGAAAGAAACTGCTCAAAACCCCTTCCTCTATGTATTACATTAATTAGAGAATAGAGATGAAATACATATTATTTCTCAAGCCTAAGTACACCCTGCAAGTGTATAGTCTATCCCTCTACTTGACTGACTGACTCTGCCCAACACTTATCCGATTTTCAAGCCCTCCAAGCTCTTATTTCCTTGCACTGTTCTCTGAGTAAATTAGCCCCTATTTTTTTATGAAATTCCCTCTATTGAGTTATGCAATTTCTCTAGGCCATTCCTCTAACTCCATGCACCAGTACACATTGCAATAGACTACAACTGATAGTACACTACCTTGGAATATCCATCTCAACTACGTAACTTGGTTTATCTACATGAAACAATTACATTGGGATGATTGATCAGTTAATTGGTTAATAATTGAGCGTGGTTGAAGTTCCACTTCCATAACTTGACCTCCACTAGTTCTTCTAATAATTAGAACTAGTTTAACTGACGATAGCTCAATTTAACTGAAATATATTACTACAAATTAGAAATAAATCATACTGAACTGAGCTCAAGCTTCCTAAACTCAAATTAACTGAGTTACAAGCACCATGTCACCTCAGTTAAATACATCATTTTCAACACAACATGCAATTTGTATGCACTGGCAACAATGTGTTATAGGGTGGGATGATATTAAAAGAGGGGTGAAGCCCCAAAATTTTATTTTTAGGTGATGTTTTACATTTTTTCATAGGTTTTGTTCTTTTGAAACTTTTATGGCGTATGGTGGTTCAAACAATAGTTTTCCAATTTTTGTTAATGAATTTATGTTGAAACATAAAACATGTTAGAAGATTAGAGGTTTTGGATGTTTGAAGCTCATGTATATTGTATTCCAAACAATGAAAATGATAGAAAAATTAAAGGTGTGGCTATAAACAATTTGCTAGTTTTCCTTGTTTGGTTTTCTAATATAAAGCGATATGCAATATCCAATTGACATTGTTTTACTTTTCTATATTATTGAGAATTTCTGCATTATTGTATAATCTTTGTAACATATAATTTGCCTCATCCTTACACACACTATTACATTTGGCTTATGTGTTAGGTCAATGATGGGTTGGGTAGGTATTGATATTAACTGGGTTCTCTCATTATTAAGGTTTTGATCTAGGTGGAGAAGAATCTTTGGTCAGTGGAAACCAATCCTAACTTCCCTTACTTGGTTTCACTCATGGTTAATGTTGTTTTCTTATCTTGCGAAGGATTTTAGTTAGTTTGTGGGACGAGTTGAGTTGGCGGTGGGAGGAAATGGGAATGAAGAGTGGAGGTTGATAAAGATTACTTTTTGGTTCAATCCACCCACTTGTCCATGACTATTGGTGAGACATAGGAAGCTGAACAATATGCCATGATATATGCTTAGAAGTAACTAAATAGGAAATGGAACACTTAGACAGAGTGGTGTAGAAAATAAAGGTGATTTGATTAATTGTAAACAACTAATGTTTACAAAAATTTCATTTGATACGACAATGAGTAGACAAATTTTGATGAAAATTTTCAATTATGACCATCATCTATAACTAACGATACTTCATTTTCATTTATAACATGAATATCCTTATATCTTTTATCTAAAAAGTTTATCAGAATATCTAATTTAAAATCAATTAACATTAAATCATCATCACAATATATCTTATATATGAAATAATCAACCATATCATTAATTTGAAAGTAATTATAAATGAAAAATAATTAATATTGAAAAAAATAAAATAATAAATATGTAGTAATTAAAAATTAATTAATACTATTCCATTATGATATATGAGAAAGTAAAATCGTCTTTAATATCATATCAATTAAATTTTCATCCGTCACTTTGATAAATCCAAAATAATAATATATTAAATTATTTCATTTTAATAATATATCATTAGTTGTAATTGATTTTCTGGATCCATCCCATTCAAGTTGATATTAAATCGACATTTCGAACCTGCGACTGAGGTTCATCATAATATATTATAATTAACTTTTATTTATTTAATTAAAAAAATATGATTATAAATTTTATTTATTCATTGATTTACTTTTCATAAACAAATTTAATTAATATAAATCTAGTTTTTCCATATATTTTTTATTTTTACACCGTAAGGTGTTTCCCTTTGGAAGGAACTCCCCCAGCTTCCACTCGGCACCTCTTTGCACCATCATAACTAATGTTAGATGATTGAAAGTTTTTCCACCATTAGATCCAATAGCTTTAACTATCAACCAAACCTTGATTTTTGCATTGTGCAACCGTTACTTGTTATTCTTTAATATAACCCATAACATATTGCAAGTACCATTACAGTTCTCAAATATTTGGAAGTCCATAGGAAAGTTGAAGCAGTCAGAAGGAATCGTGGTCCATGGCATTGGGTTGCTCCTTTTCATTCATCTCTAAACCCTAGTTTAGATGCTGCTATTGGGTCTCCATCTGTGACTGCTAGCATTGGATCTCAATCTTCATTTGGATCTACTGTCACTGGAATAAATGCAATTGGAATTTCTTCCTCTGATGATGTAACTGGTGCTTTCTACTTGGCTGTCACCTTTTCTCCTTGCTCCTAGAATCCTGTAAATATATGGCGCAGGATCTAAATATATTAACTAAGTGATTGTAACAAGCTATGGAAAAGGAAGGGAAGATAGAACTGGTCCAACTCCAACTCAGTCTCAGTCTAAGGTATGGATATCGATCTAAATCAAGAATACCTATTAATTGATTGGGGAGAAATAGCATTTCATTGGTTAGCATAGGATACACCTTCTATTCGTTTTCTATTGATTCGGGAAGTCAAACGTTCAACTCTCTTCCATCAAATTCGCATCGAGAAACTCTATATCTACAAATTCAGAAATATTAATAAAGATAGGGTATGAATTTCTCCATCTCGTCTTGGCTTTTCATTATTTCTTCCCATGATTTTTAGATTCAATGTACACCCCCCTATGTGTGTTGCAACTTTTCGCAAACCTTTCAGTCATTTATTTACACCTCAGTTGCATGCAAAACCTGTCCTATCTCCTTGATCTCTTACATCCCAGCTATCCCATGCACATCAACATTTACCTGCATTGTGTGTGCTCTAGCTTATCATGAACCTTTCCTTCTATAGCTATGGAGGTTTCTTCCTACAGCTAAGGAGGTTTCTTCCCAGACCAATGAACCATTCTGGCATATAGCTACGGGAGCATATTAATGAACCAAAGATCAAGAAAGGACACCAATAATGGCAAGCCTTTCTTTCTACAACTATGAAGGTTTCTTCCTACAGTTAAGGAGGTTTCTTCTGAGACCAATGAACCATTTCGGCATACAGCTAGGGAGGCATACCAAAGAACTAGAGATCAAGAAACATCATCAAGCAAGGTCATTAGGTTCTATGTTCCTCGGCCGGTGGGCAATGATATCCTTGATTATCTTAATTCAATTGTAAAATCATATTTATCATAGTTTTCTCCCTCGTCTGTCGGACAACGATATCCACATCATTTTATTTCTTCCTTTAGTTGTAAAAGTCGTAGCTATTGACCATCTATGCCATTCAATCCCTCATTTGTCATCCATTTATTTCAATCTCTCAGATTTCATCTGTTCCTATGTTTATCCCTCCCTAGTGACCACTCTATTTCTTGTTTATTCCCAACTATTGGTTGGTGGTCCTGAGTATTGGTAGATATTCTCAGAAAGATTTGTTACTTTGTCTGCCTACTATTGGTTGACCAAACAAATGTCCTAGAAAAGTTGTAAGTGCCCACCAATCCCTTCTAATATCCCTCCAGGGTTTGACATTAATTCCTAAGGTAGTTCATAGGATCCAATCAAAAAAATTTAGTAGTTGTCCAATGTGTCCAACATAAAGGTAATCATGTAGCCTTTCCTAGGTCCTCCCTAAAAGCGAGGCACAAAGTGGTGAAAGACAGTTCCATGAGATTTTTTTTTTTTTTTTTTTTTTAATCGATGGAAGCATTCACCCTAAAATAGTGAATATATCATCTATATCAAATATATTATATCATAGTGTGTGAGTGACATTTTAAAAAATATTTCTAATGAATCTTAATACAAATAATATATATATATATATATATATATATATATATATATATATATATATATATATATATATATATATAGATATATATATATATATTTGTCTTAAGAAAAGTGAGATGAAAGTTTTTAATATAGATGTTCACATATAATAATGTGTCAAAAATAAAATTTAAATTAGTTCTAATGTTATAAAAGAAAAGAATGAAATTGATCTCTGAGTTGTTTTGCCTTATCATGGAACATCACTTTCGATGACTTTATTTTATCCTTAATATAATTAATCTCAGCCTTAGAATGCACCTTATTAGCCATGTTAGTCTAAATATTATAGTCCATTATTAGATTGACTTAGTACATTAGGGGATTCAATTTCAAAATTACATTATGAAAACATGTACAACTCATGAGATTCATAGATATTTGTAACTACTAATTCGCTTCTCCTTAGCATAGACTCGTATGAAATACAAATTCCATATATTGACCATTTCATACATTAGAAGGAATATTATTCAATTTTTTTACAAGAATGATCAATGGTCCAGGTGGATATTGGTGGAAAACCACCTATCCCACCTAGACCTTCAGTTAGCTTCATCTGTTTCCTTGTTTGTTTGAGCATTTACTACTTTTAGCAATTTTTTGGGTCCTAAACTTTCAGGGCAATTTTTACCCCTAAACGTTGTTTTATTGAGGTATGTTGCTGGCTCGTAGCCAAATGAAGCTGCTTGCAAAAACTCTTGTAGTACTTAGAGATACCTTTCCAATAAGGCATCGTATGTGCCAAATGGAGAAAATATGACCAAGTTATGACCCTAGGAAGTTGGCTGCCCAACTAACCCCAACGGGGCCCACAAGCCCTTGGTGTTACATCTCCTAGGGTTAGCGTTTTGGTTGCTTAGGGTTTCCTCATGTCTTGAAATAATAAATAGGCCTTTGAGACTCACTCTAACACATTTCAGAGGCATGTAGCTACCACATCTCTTCTCAGAGATAAGGTACCATCATCCAATCTAGTCTTATTTCCATTCTATTTGTAAGCATATTTAAGCATTTTATATTACTGAAATGAAGTGTTATTTCTGGTGCATCTTTGTATCTATGGTTATATCTATAATTTCTTGAATTCCTAGTTAAATTCAGATCAGTGATATCAAAGTGGTCTGCTCTTTCTCTGTTTTTCATTGCATGTCCCATACCAAGTCTCGATATAAGGATTTAGGGCTTGCACTGGTCGAACCTTTGCAAGACCACCTTGGTAAATCCTGATAGCCTCCCATGGGGGAAGAAAATAAAGATGAGGGGGGCAGTAGATCCTTTCAAGATATTTCTCGAAGAAGCCCTCAAGCGATAAAGGAACATGATGATGGACAACTTTGCACAGATCCTTCAACGGATACCCAAGGATGACACATCTACTTCCATCAACTACTCTCGAACTGTCACACCCTTTAAGGTACAAGTTAACTTTGACATTCCCATATTTGAGGGTTAGATAGATGGGGATGCCATAGATAAATGGTTAAATCTGCTAGATAGATATGTTTTTATTCATGATTTTTCCATTCGCGAAAATATTACCTTTTCTCATCTCAAAGTTGCCCCACACATCAAGGATTGGTGGGAAATCTATTGTGAGTAGAAGGATGAAAGTACGCCTTCACTATTTTCAGTCCCACCCACATGGGATTCATTCTGGGATGCCATCAAGGAGCAATACTACCCTGTCGGGACCTATGAGGATAAATAAATAAAGTGGACAACAACGCGATAGGGAAAATACCAAGATGTGCTAGAGTTTACCAGTGTTTTTCATACCCTTCGCACAAAGTTGGGTATCAAGGATTTTGAGAAACATTTGGTAATCAAGCACTGTGGCTACCTGCATAGGTAAATCTAGGATGAGATGGAGTTCCTGGACATCTACTCACTTGGCACAGCGTAGCAATACACTGTCAAGTTTGAGTAGAAGCTTAAATAGAAAAAGTGAGACTTTGGATCTGCGAATTCGAAGGAAGGGAAAGGCGCCCCCAAACTACAGAACAAAGGGAAAAGTCAAGGCGGGGTGACCCAGGATAACCCATTGAAGCCATAAGAAATGAACAAAACCACAAAGACAAAGAAGGACACGAGGAAGTGGTGTGAGTAACATAAGAGATCTGCTCACAACACAAGTGAGTGTCAGGCTAGATAGTCACTGGTGGTTGAGCCGAAGGCTTCTAATTCTGATGCATGTTCTGGCTCTGATTCACAACCTGATAAGGGGAATGAAAAAGGGAGGCAAATCATTTGTGCGGAGCCCAGTGCCATTGTGTCCACGAGCAAGATCCAGAAGATTGAGCCTAAATATCCAGAAGAGGGAGAGCTCATATTCCACTCACAAATGTGGGTGAAGGGTTCTCCGTTGTAGTTCATTGATGACAATGGGAGCGAAAAGAACCTCATTTTACTACAGGTTGTGAAGGAGAAGGGCCTACCGACTATAGTAAATCCGTAGCCATATAACATCTGGTGGCTTCACCAAGGACAAGATCTTTGCGTTAGCTAGTAATGTTGTCTTCCCTAGAGAATCAAGCCCTTCACGGATGAGGTACTATGTGATGTTGATCTTCCTGAAGTTTGTGATGTATTATTAGGACAACCATACTTATGGAAGTGGCATGTTGTATATGTGTCTAGACCTTGTTATGTTATTATTTCTTTGGGTACTAAGTTGTATAGGATATCGAAGGTAGCCCCACATACCGTTGTCTCTAGATCTTTGCTAAGCAATGTAGTAAGATCATCTCCCATACTGGGAAATTTATTTTCCTTCTAATTCACTCTCAAAGTAAGGGGAAGGTCATATCCACATCCATGGCCCCCGAGAAGGTTCAATCCAAGCAGCAGAAGAAGGTGGTTACGATTGTGGAAGAATATAGTGACATCTTCTACTCACCCACAGGGGTACCCTTGCATTGTCAGGTCAAGAATTCAATAAATCTAACTCCCAGAGAACCTCCACCCAACAGACCAATATATCACTACTTCATTTTGGAAAATGAAGAGATCAAGTAACAAATCTACGAGTTGCTGCAGAAAGGGCACATCCAACTAAGTTCCTCGCCTTGTGCGTGCCTGATCATACTTATACAAAAGAAGTATGGGACCTAAAGGCTCTACATTAATTATCAGGCATTAAACAAAATCACTATCAGGAACAAGTATCAAATCCTACGATTTGATGACCTATGGGACCAACTCAAAGGGGCAAAGTATTTCAGCAAGATTGATCTAAAGTTTGGTTATCACCAGGTTCCAATAGAGCCCAGAGATGTATGGAAGACCGCCTTTAAATCCAAGGAAGGCCATTTTTAATGGTTGGTTATGCCATTCGGGTTGAAAAATTCCCCTCCTACTTTTATGAGGCTAATGGATGACATCTTGTGACTCTTCACTAATTCATTCATGGTGGTTTATCTGAATGACATCCTCCTCTTCAGCAAGAGTTGGGAAGAACACTTTCAACACATTCGACAGGTCCTTCAAACCCTTCGACAGCAAATTTTTTTTGCCAACATGGAGAAATGCACCTTTGGAATGAGCTAGGTCCAATAGTTGGGTTACATCATAGATGAGCATGGCGTGCATATGGACCTGGAAAATATCGAAGTCATTTAGGACTAGCTAGTCTCGACCACTCTAACGGAGCCTCACAACTTTTTGGGTCTTGCAAATTTCTATCGGAGGTTCGTGTTGAGATTCTCCCATATCACTTGGCCTTTCAGTCAGATTACTACGGGCGAGGTGAAAGAAATGTTTTCTTGGTTCAAGTCCCAATAGAAGGCATTTGTTGAGTTGAAGCACCACTTCTTCTCTACACTGGTACTCACACTTCCAGACTTGCAACAGCCATTTGAAATCAAGAAAAATTCATTAGATTACGCTATTGGTGCAATCCTCACCCATCCCAGGCATCCAATGGCCTATCATAGTGAGACACTTTCCGATACAATTCATAAGTACCCCACCTATGATAAAGAGATGTATTCCATCATGCAGGCTTACTGACAATGGAAGCACTATATTCTTGGGAAGGAGACGTCATCCACACCGATCACCAACCTCTTCAGTTTATACAGGTGCGAGGGAAGTTTCAGAATGATCGCCAACAGAAGTGGTCTACATATCTGAACAATTCCACTTGAATATTAAACACAAAAAGGGTAGCACCAAACATGTTGTCAACTACCTCAGCCAGCCCCCAATTGCCGCACTGACTACTTTTCTCTACTCTTGTGGTCACGACAACTTTCTATAGTCACAAATATACAAAAACGAGCCATAGTTTCCATCGACATACTAGATGCTAATAGATGGCAAGTAAGTTCCTGATTTGCACCTCAAGGATGCGTTATCATGCTACCTGGGAAACCTTTGCATTCCTTCAAGTGAGCGTGCGAAGGTGATTTGGGAGGTGCTTTGGTATGGAAAAAACTATGGTTGTGCTATAAAAGTACTTTGATTAGCTCAAACTCCGACTGGATGTTGGGAAATATATCAGATCTTGCACTACATGCGCCATCAACAAGCCAACCATCAAGAAGCAAGTCTTGTACACTCCTATACCTACTCCTAACCAATTGTGGGAATCCATCTTTGTGGAGTATATGTTTGGCCTCCCTTCTACCAAGCATGGTAATGACTATGTATTTATGGTTGTGGATAGATTTTCTAAGATGGCTATATTGGTGTGGTGCAAGAAGAATATCATAGCAGAGGACAATGCCAAACTTTTCTTTTAACAAGTATGGGTAAATTTTGGGATTCCGCAGACCATTATATTAGAATTGAATAGAAGGTTCCTCAACATATTCTAGTCAAGTCTCTTAACACTATTAGATGCCAAGCTCACCAAATTGACTTCCTTCCAACCCCAAACTGATGGCCAGACAGAGGTCATCAATGGGATGATAATGCACATATATCATATGTACAACTCCAAGCATCCTCGAACCTGGGATGAGAGTCTTCCATAAGTACAACATAGCTATAATAGAGCTCTCCATAGCTCAATAGGTCACAGTCCCTTTCAAGTGGGTCTAGGATTTCAACCATTGTGTCTGATTGATGTTGTCATGCCTCATGCGACTACATAGACATAATCCACACATATATTATCTGAGGCTGATAAAGCGACCAGATTTATTGAATGCATCCAACACATCGACCAGAAGGTTCACAACATCTTAAAGAAGTCAAATTTCAAGTACAAGCAACGACATGCTCAACATCAGGTGCCACACAAGTTTTAGGTGGGCGAAAAAGTCTGGTTGTGTTTGTAGAAATAACGCCTTACCACGCCCATTGGAAGCTCAAAGCACTCTGATAGGGTCCTTACACCATTACCAAGGTTGTGGAAGACAATGATTTTGAGCTCAACATTCCCCCATTCCTTGTATTACACCCAATGTTCAATGTGGACCACCTTCGACCATACTTCCCACCATTGTTGGACACATCAAACATTGTAGAACAACTCACACCAATATACTTAGACCCAGTCTACATGGAACAGGCCACAACTGATCAGATTATGGGCATGCAGGTTAGGAAAACTTTCTAGCAAAAGAACCAACTATATCGGGTTGTCAAAACTAACCAACTACTGCACCAAGGCAAGTGGCTCACGAGGGACAAGGTTCAACATAAATTTCCTCACCTCATGGAGGATTTGCACGAAATGGGGACCATTTCTTCATAAGGGGAGAGGAATGATCCAAGTGGATATTGGTGGCCACCCACCTATCCCACATAGACCTTGAGTTAACTTCACTTGTTTCCCTATTTATTTAAACATTTACTATTATTAACATTTTTTCGGGTCCTGAACTTTCGGAGCAATTTTGACCCCCTAAATGACATTTTTTTAGGTCTGTTGCAAGCCAATAGCCAAAGGCAAGGGCCTATGGAAAATATTGTAGTACTCGGATGGACATTACCAACAAGGTATTGTACGTGCCACATAGAGATAATATGACCAACATATAACACCATGAAGTTGGCTACCTAACTAACCCCAGTGGGGCCTACAGGCTCTTGGTGTTACATCTCCTGGGGTTAGGGTTTTGGTTGTTTAGGGGTTCCTCATGTTTTTAAATAATACATAGGCCCTTGAGCCTCATTGTAACACAGTTCAAAGGCATGTAGTTGCAACATCTGTTTTTAGAGATAAGCTACCATTGCCCGAGCTAGCCTTATTTCCATTCTGTATGTAAGCATATTTCAGTATTTGATATTAATGAAATGAAGTTTTATTTCTACTACATCTCTATATTTATGGTTATATCTGTAATTTTTTGCATTCCTCTTTAAATTTGGATCAATCAATCTTACTAATAAAATCTTAAGTCTCCACAACAACTTTCTAGGTTGATATAACTCTCAAGCTTTTTAGTGATCATAAATATAGTTTTGATATTAATAACTCTAGATTTTTTTGGTGATCATGAAAATAGTGTGCCCTACCTCACAATCAAAATAGTAGCAAAGAATATTAGTATTTGAATTGTTTAGTGCTTCCACTAGCCTTCACACTTTTGTTGTTTCTACTACTTTTAATTTGTCCAACTTGATCACACAAAGAGGATTAAGTGGACACTTGTGGTATGTTACCAACCCCATATTTCCATGTGGCATTGGCCCATCACGTAAACAAAAATGGAGCCATGTTAGCATTACCATAAAATGTAAGAAAATGGAACCATCTCACTTTAGAAACTAATGCAAAAAAAATTGAGATCAATTATTTAGGAACAATAAAATAGGGTTTCTAGTTAGATGATTTTAGCTATTTTTTGGTTTTACATTTTTAAGAAAGCTCAAATTTGACAAATGAATTTGCAAGTGATTTTAGTGGAACTTAGAATAATTGAATTCCACGAAGGACATATAAGGTGGAAAATTTCCAATCAAATTATTATGCACATTATGCACATGAAAAAATACACATTAATCGCTTATGACCCAGCACCATTTCCATTCCATTACACTTTTATCCCAATGGAAATAAGGGTAGCTTTGATGTAATTATCCAAAGGTAGGCATTATCACAGTCATAACCATTGCATAAGTATTTGAGATAGACACTTAACAACACTAAATAATTACATCTCTTACATTAAAGACAGTAAATGGTTGGTTAATTGTCAAATTGTTACGTAGATGAAAAATTAGACTTTAATCACTTATGGAACAAAACCATTTCTAGTCAACTTTCATCCCAAAAGCAATAAGTTGGCTTTGATGTGATTGGCCAAAGGTAGCTATTATAGCCATTGGAACCACTGCATACATATTTGAGACTTATTTTCCTTCCTCTTAAATCTTATAGACTTGGAAGTCCCAGTCCATAAACAACATTTATACATTGTCATGTTGTTGTTGGGAAATTTCTTCCTTTTTAATTTCCTCAACAACCAATCCAAGAAATAATCTCACATTTGAGATAGAAAATTAGTTTTAATTTATTTAAAACCATTTGATAAAGAGCAATGCACTTAGCTTAAAGATATTTTATTTTCTTCTTGTAACGATGTATATTTTCCCATGATGAATACATATTATTATCTCTCATTTCTTAATGATATGCATCCTACCATTCACATATAAAATTGAATTCTTATTCTCTCCAATGAGACTTTTATCTTTTGTGACAACTCTATGGATATTATTAGTTTGACATAGTTTAGAATGCGAATGATGCTCTATTCTGAATTCACTACATGATGCAACTTTTCATGTTGAAGTTAAGCAATCTTCACCAACTAGAAAAAGAAAATCTGAAGGCATTTAGATAATCACCATCTTCTACTTGAAAAAAAATCTAATGCTACATAAATATTCAAGTCTCACAAAATATCACGTTGAATAAAAGAATGCTCATGGTTGCGTCCATAAAACTTCACCATAATACCTCTCAATAGAAATTTATTTTTTAATTATATTTTATTCAAATAATTATATTATCTAAAATTAAATAATTATAAATAATCTTTTTAATTTAAACTTAATAAGATATATTATATTTTTATCACATAAAAATAATAAAATCTTATTATTTTGAATAATTATATTGTATTTTCTTTTTATTTTTTAATATTATTAATATATTATTAATAAATTTATAATTAAAAATATATTTTGAAAAATAAATTATTATTAATGATTTCATGTTAATTATAAATAAATAAAAAAATTGAGAAAAATTGCTTATGATTTCATATGTATTGAGTAAGAAGGTATTATCTTCCAATATAACTTAATATCATGATAATTTCAATTTCTAATATGAAAATGATTTAATATCTAATATGAAAATGATTTAATCTGGTTCCTCAAAATCTATCAAATATTTTCTATTGGAACTTGAAAAAGCATATTTGAAGATTAAGAGGCAATCTATGTTGGAAAGGTTATAGAATATATCAATTTGACATAATGTAAGTGATTTCTCTTTATCTTCTAGCTTTGAATGTCATTTTGTTTACTCATTTCTATCTTCAATGATTTTTTATATATTATGATGCTTCTCAAATTTGTATCTTACCACTTTTCCATTACAACATATAATTACTAGTAATAATTTCAATTAACTTTTATCTTTTTTTATATCTTAAAAATAATAACAACAATTATACATTATAAAATAAACTTGATTTAATTTATCATGGCTTTATATTTTTACATACCTTGAAGGATGAAATTATGAAATATTCAATCATTGTAGGGCAGCATAATGACGGATGTCAATTGAATATTTTCAGTTCATGTATGTGTTCAATAAATTGATCACTAGACCATTTCTAAAAGTCATTTTTAAATAGTAATTGATTTTCCATTCCTAAATACTTTTATTAAAATGATTAAATATTCCAAC
This sequence comes from Pinus tabuliformis, assembly GCA_031772625.1. Taxonomy (NCBI): domain Eukaryota; kingdom Viridiplantae; phylum Streptophyta; class Pinopsida; order Pinales; family Pinaceae; genus Pinus; species Pinus tabuliformis. Next base: position 602,702,528 of record CM062817.1, read on the forward strand.
TCTATAATGCAGGACAAAGACTGATATTAGTTGAATTTTTTAATTCATGTATCTGTTTGATAAATTGATTTCTACGCAGATCCATAACGAGGATGATTATATTTTCATGATGTGTCATGATTATGACATATTTTAAGTTAAAATGTTTAAAATTTAATGTGATAATAGACTATAATATGATATTCTATGATCTAACTCTAATTCTTATTCAGCAGATTCCAGCCTGTTTCCAAAATTCTTCATTTGAGATAAAATTCAAAGGTTAGAATATGTTGGGTAAAAATACAAAACTCGATAGGGGTAGAATACTAGTATTAGTGTGTTATGATGTCGATCCGGGGACTATAAAGTGTTTTGTTTCTCTATCAATTCGCGTAAACTTCGAAGAAAAAGGTGCTATGGTTAGTGCTCCCTTGGCTTGGTAACTGAATTAAAAAAATTGAACAGAGGCATCTGGCAGGACTATTAATTTGGGCATCTGGCAAGACTATTAATTTGGGATTTGCGTTATAAACAGGTAGCTTATGTTAGCAGAATCTTTTTGGTGTTATTTAAAGGAGTTATTTTTACTGTGAGTTTTTTAGATATTTTGGGGTGGGAATTTGGTAGAAAATTTTGAAGTGAAATCTTGATTTGTCTTATTTAAATTGATTTTTTGATTTTATATATGGATTCAGCGCCCTGAAAAATCTCTAAAACACTTGGATTGTGCAGAGATTACCCATCAAGTTTATGATTTCAATAAATTGCTACCAGTTTTTAGAGAAATTTAACAAAAAATCAAACTGAAAAACTTCCAAAAAAAATTACACTAAAAGGAACTCGTTACGGAAGCCATGTAAGCCCACTCACAGACACATCCATTGCACAAGTTGATTTTTTTTTTATTTTTTTTACACATGGTGAACCATAACTGCCAGACCTAATCTATGGGAAACCCAAGATCAATCCTCGTAGCTGCCTCTATAACACCAAGAGTACATCCAACTACCGAAAAGTGGGATATACTAAGATCCTATGATTTTAGCAAGAGCATACTCACGTGCCGCCAAGACGGGGATGGAGAATCTATTCCTTGAGTCACCACCAGAACAGGTTATTGTACTCAATGAAATTTAAACTGCGATCTCTTGAACTTTGCACAAATTAAATTAAAGATCCTTACTTGAAGAATCCATAGTATTAACGGAAAAGAATCCCCGATATTCCCCTTGTCATATAGAATAATTGGAGCCCTGAATAGAATGAGGACTTTCCCCTGGAATTCTCGCGAACCTAGCAATATCATAAGGTTTTGTTCCCGGGACCCTATGGTTTTGAAGGTTCCGTTGGCATGGATATAACTAATTTTCATGAGACTTAACCAGTAATGTATTAAGGTTTAACTAATGTGAAGATATAATTTAGGTAAAATAGTATTAATAATAAAAAAATATAAATAGTGATAAAGCGTTTTATTAAGAACCTCTTTATATGAATGTTTTCCATTCAAATTTTTGAGAACATTTTCACCCGGTAAGACCTTTCAGGATGCGCAAGCAGGCTCGACCATAAGCCCCCCCACCCAATAATGTTTTCCATTCAAATTTCTAGAAGTACAAAAATTTCAATGTTGTCCATTCAAATTTTTAGAAGTATAAAAATTTCAACGTTATTTACAAATTTTTAGCCAAAGCTACATCACAAACTAATTATAAAAAAATATGAATAATCAAATTAATAATTTAAAATTTCAATGTTGTCCATTCAAATTTTTAGAAGTATAAAAATTTCAACGTTATTTACAAATTTTTAGCCAAAGCTACATCACAAACTAATTATAAAAAAATATGAATAATCAAATTAATAATTTTTTTTTAAATTTTTTTTTTTTTAACTTTTGTTATAAAAGATGGTTTTTTTAATTAATGTGATGGTTATGGGATATCATGTTGGAGATAACTATTAGAATTATTTTCATTTTCAATTGAGTAATTTTGTTAATATGCAACATATTAATATTATAACAGAGGTTACATAGTAACTAGTACTTGCCTCTTAACTTAAATATAGTTTAATAAAACAAAAAAATAACAAAAACTAATATTTCATCACAAAAATAAAATAACTAATAAAATTCTCTATTGTTTAATATCATCCCCCAAAATTAAGAAATATATATGTGTGTGTGTGTGTCCGCTTTATTTTTATTAATATATAGTTGTATATAATTAAATCTATTAAAACATGTTTTTAATATAATAATCAGTCACCTTAAATTGAAAACACTGTGCAAAATTATAAAATTCAGTAAAATATAAATAATAGAAAAACTAAAAAGAAAAAATAAAACAAAAATTAATAACTAATAGAAATGACAATCCATAATAAGACCTCAACCAATCACCTTATAAATTTAAATAATAAATAAAATAACAAAAATTGAATTCCTAATCTTAAACTATGGATAAACATCATAAATTTTTGGTCAAAGACAAACTAATACGCACTCAAAGGCAAAAATATTTCTTTTTTATACCATTGACGAGTATAATAATAAAAAGAACATTAATTTAATTTAATGAGCTTTTTTATTTTATTAGTTCATATTGTAAGTATAAAAAGGTTATAAGAAATAAAAATCAAAATGTATTAGAGTTTAAGTTTATGATTATTTTTTAATCCATCCCTATTAATTTGTATCTACCAAACATGGAGAGGGATCAAATATCTTGAGATGGGAACCTCTTTTAGAGTGAAGAAAGATTTTGTCTCTTTTGATGCTTGATAGATCTCAAATTGAGATAGATCTAATTTGGTCTTAACACTAATCTGACATATTAATCTTAAAGAAATTCCCCCGCATCTTATTCTTTGGTGACTTTAATATTTCTTTGAAGCATGTGAAAGAGAAGGGGACCTTGATTGCTTGGCGATGATCAATTTAATATAGGTACAATGTGATATGGATCTTTGCCAGCTGCATAATATTGCATTTCCGGCTTACCTAAACACCTCTCCTCTAATGCACTTAGGGAATGTAAATAAATATACTTCTAACAAGTCACTTCTCACCATTATTTTATGTTTCCGTTAACACGTTTATAAGAGTAAAAGTGTAAATTTGTATAATTATTAGTGGTTACTACTCACAAAATTTTATCAAGTTATTGTGCCTTAGCAATTAATTAATTTATCCACTTCATTGATCAGTTTATTAGCTACTTCCATAGTAATACTATAAGATTTGATTTGCATGTTGACCATCATTAATTTAGCATTCACTAATGTAGGTTGTAATTTTTTATGTATTTTTTCACAGCCTTCTAACATGAATGATAGGAGAAACTTCTATACAATATTTGTTTTAATTGTTTTAATTTATATGGTAAAATGAATCTTAATTTATAACTATTATTTATATATGGTAAATTTTAATATGATATGCATATTATGATTATCTTTTATAGAGAAATTTTTCATAATTTTATTTATAAAAACAAAATTAAAATATAAAAATCTGATTTTTTTTAACCTTTTATTGTTAATTGAGCTCACATGTAAATGTCAAATTTTTACAAACATTTATTCTACATATATGTTCCTATACTTTATATTTTGCTCAAATTTTTTTGACTTAATCGACATATAAATATTTATGTTAAATATTAAATTTTATAAACATTTACCTCTTGGACACTTCTAAGTGAAATAATTTATTATGTTATTAATTTTTTATCTTTTATTCATTAATTATTTATATTTTTAAAAATTAAAATAATAATTATAATAGATAAAAGAATCATGTTAAAGTAAATAATAAAAGTTAGCTACTAGTTTACACTAAGTTTATAGCTTAACAAAAAGGGATTGAGAGGTATGTCAATTTAGGAATTTGGAATGTTATTAATTTTTAATTTTTAATTTATTATTTATTTATATATTTAAAAATTAAAAAACTAATTATATTATATAAAATAATCATGTTAAAGTAAATAATAAAAGTTATCTACTAGTTTACAATAAGTTTGTAGCTTAACAAAAAGTCACTGAGAGGGATGCCAATTTCGGGATTTTCAACTTTTGAGAGGTACATGGTTTTTGGTTAATTGGTAGTATTTTTATTCATCTATAAAGACTTTTTGAAATCACATGTTGGGATTTTAACCTATTCTTGCCTAGTTGGAGGAATTTTTAGTAGTTATATTTCTTTACCCAATATAGCTTCTTGTACATGGAGTTTCCATCTCCATCTAGACTTAAGGTTCATGCCTCCAAGTTGTACAAAAGTCCTAAGTAGGGAAAATCAAGCTTTTAGTTAAACTTTATGAAACGTTAATCCAACATACAAGCACAACTTTGGTTCTCAAGTATATTTCTAGTTTGTTTTCTTTTCTCAATATTGTCTCAATTATATTTCCATTTATGTTCTCGGTTGGTTTTTTGTCTTAGCTTTTCAGGAAGTGTATTTAGTTCTCATGTCTTTCTCTTGTTCAAGGATTATCTTTCCTTTTTGTTCTCTATATTTTAACATTCTTTGGAATTCCTTGTTTGTTGTTTCTATTGTGTCTATTTTAGAGGGGTTTCTTATTGGTTTTTCCTTTAGTCACCTCACCCTATTTATTTCTCATGGCTCTCTCTTGTTCAAGGATTATCTTTCCTTTTAGTTCTCCATATTTTCAGATTAGTTCTTATTGGTTTTTCCTTTAGTTACCTCACCACAACACTTAGGTTGTGTTTGTTGGATTTGGATTATTTTGGTTCTCTAGCCACCTATCAACACTCCCTTTTCCTTGTTCAGAATTATGTTGATCAATTTAGCTTACTATTTCTTTCCCTTTAATGGCCTAATGCATTTGTTCTATTTCCTTGTTAATATCATTTGTGCAAATTGATTTGGGGCTCATAGAGGGAGAAGAGGCCATCAACCCATTTCCAACTCTTAAGCCTAATTTTCTATAGAGTATTTTAGTGCACTATCTATGTGAAATCTACCCCTTCTAATATTAGAAGAGAGGAACATGATGTAGAATGGGAAACTATAATAGAGAGAAAATTTATCACACATGTTAAGGTTGATGTGGAGCTTGGGCACTAGGTTCCTAATATAGGAAATACAAGAAGTGGACAGAAAAAGATATATGTAAACTATTGACATATATTAACAATTGTTGACCATCATGGGAAAAGTAATAGTTGAGAACTTTGAAACCCAACATGACATTAGTTTATATACGAATGAAATGTAGAAGAAGATATGAAATTTGATCGAAATATAATTCATTTTAGCTAAAAAGGCTGGCAGAATTGGAGTTCTCTACCTTTGAATAGGATGGAAAAGTATGTAGTACTATTCACGTGGATTCACCATCCAAAAGGATACCTTTATTTTTCAATTTTGTTATATATGATAGTAGCAACATGACTTCAATTCTAGGTGTTACCAACTCTAAGTTTTGTAGAAAAGTCTCAAATTGATACAAACATTATTATCGCTTTCATTACGTGATCAGGTTTAAAGTATTTAAGTGGACAAAAAGATTGCTACTACACTATTGTTCTAGTTTCCCTAGTGGCTAAAAAACAAGGCGTTGTGAGCTCTAGGTTTTCTCGCTAAGTGTCAAATTGGTATAAAATTTATTATCTCTTGAGTTATGTTATTAAGTTTAAAATGTTTAAATGGACAAAGTAGGTTGTGTAACCATCCTACTATCCTAGTTTCCCTTGTGGTAGAGAAGTAAGAATTATGTAAATAATCCCAGCGAGAGACACTCTCCAACCTTTTATGGTAGAGATGTTGTAAGGTTTTGTTAAAATTTTTGGCTCAAAATAAAATAAATTAAATTAAATTAAATTAAAAACATAAAATTACTAATTATAATGAATAATTAAACCATGATAGATCCATCTTAACTCTAACTCTACGAAGTGCTAAGACAGATCAAATCTCTTTGAATGCAAATCTCCTTTAGAGTGAAAAGAGATTTTATTTCTTTCAAAAATCGATAGATCCATAGTTAAAATGAAAATAAGATAGTAGTAATAATAATAATAATAATAATTAAAAATAAAAATTAAATTAAAAATTTATACACTCTACTTTAAATTAAATTAAAGATAAAAATTAAATTAAGATAAAGAATCCACGATATTAATGGAAAGGAATCCTGGATATAAGGGATTGTATCCAAATGCCGGACACTGTGAAATTGTGGCCGATGGCTTTGATGGCAAACGATTTCTGACCTCTCATGTATGATTTTGCCTTCACTGTGTACTTTCCGGAAAATCAAGGAAGTGCTAACGCATCCTTGTACATTGAAATTCCACTATAGTTTGTTTGGAGGTGTTTGAATGAAAGTATCTATTGAAAATTTGGGTAAATGTATGGATGAATAAAAAATTAAAATGTAAGCAATAAGCATTCCATAAGTTGCTTGGCCTTCATAATCTCTCTGCGAAATCCTCTGATGTGTTGGCTCCCCATTAATGGTGGTGTAGAAGGATGATCCAATTCTCCCCATGTGCTTCGTGGCATCTGCTTAAATCTAGCGATGTGTCTATTTGCTAATACCTGCGGGTTTTGGTGTAACGACAATCATGACTCCAACAAGTGGTATCAAAGCCAGAGGTCTCGAGTTCGAAACACACTGTGCTCGCGTTTGGGGGGGAGATTGTTGGCTCCCCATTAATGGCGGTGTAGAAGGATGATCCAATGATCCCCGTGTGTTTCGTGGCATGTGCTTAAATCTAGAGATGTGTCTTTTCACTAACACCTGCGGGTTTTGGTGTAACGGCAATCGTGACTCCAACACGATGCTGCATTGGACTGAGCGCTTCTCTCCCACCTCGCGCCATGTGCAGCGCATCCTACCCAAAATTTTTCTGCTTAAAAGTTGTCTTACTCTGTCAAGTCCTTGCAGAATGAGATCGAGGGAACCAGAAGTTACCTTCTTTATTGCTGCTATGAACACTATTGATCTAGAAAGGAAAATATACCTAGAATTTGTTGTTTTTTTGGTGGTTCTGTATTTTCATAGTGTTGAGTGTAGATTTTGATAATAGTTTAAAGATTTTGGAAATATCTCAAAATATAGGACCAATTTCATGGTTTCTTTATATTGATTCAATTGAGTTAAGTCATTTATCTATGACAATTTCTATGATAGATAGTCTCAACTAGCTAATTTTTCATGATTTTTGAATAGGTTCACTTAGCACTCATTGTATGCTCACACAAACCAGTGAAGAATTTCCACTGAAACTAGTGAAATGAATGATATAGCGTCAATCATCACTTCTTAGGCTTACACTAACGACTTTTGAAGTATAAACCCTAAAAGTAATGATTAACTCTGTGTGATTCATTTCACTAGTTTCACCCCCAAAGTAATATCTAATATAATGCATTGAAAAAATCTCACAAAATTTAATATAGTGTTGCAAATCCGAGCTTCATCTGAACAGTTTTGTTCGCTATCTTTGCACGAGGCAGATAAATGTGATCCCCATCTAGAGAGTTTAGAGAGTTTTGTGGATGGATTGTTTGATACATTTTCTTCTGCGGTCACTATTGGTGAGATTTCTCGTTTGTTGTTCACTTGCTTTTAAGCTTTGATGATGGTCATCAGAGTACACTAAAATTGATATGGTTTTTAGATTTGAAGAAATTTTGAACAATTTTTTTTTTTTTTTAAGAATATAAATAAAAACAGTTCAACGGCATTTCATTACTATTTTTAAATGTGAACTAAACCATTTCGAACCAACAATCTTTGCACAACGACTCTTTTACCATTTTCATTTTCTATTTTGTTCCAATAACTTCTCACCGGTTGCTCACTACTGCTAACCGGTCATTGTTATCACTCTCTTTTCCTCTTGTTTTCTAAAAATTAAAATGCCCTTCTCCTTTTCCTTTTATGTATTTTCTCATGTAAATGCTAAAAATTAAGATGCCCTTTTTTTAGAAAAGTGGTTAAGATTCAAAACGAAGGTTTGAAAATGCTAAAATATATGAGCATAAATATACTTGACCATCTTTGTATAGGTTACTAGTCTTCGGAGGAGACAAAGAATGAATTCACACACAAAACACGAGTTGTTGCTCTTCTATTGATCACACAAAACATGATACTTACTGGTCTTCGTAGGAGACAAAGCATGAATTCACACATAAAACACGAGTTGTTTCTCTTCTATTGATCACACAAAACATGATGCTTACAATGAACCCGATGAAGAGTATTTAACCTTTTAAAACTAGCTTCTTGCCTAAAATATCTTGACATGAAACCACATGCAATCACACACTCAAAGTCGTCTATCATTTAACTCGAATTTACTCAACACTCAAACATTCAATCACTCAGTTAACTCACTCTCTATATTTAGTCAACTCCACATCCAAGAGTAGTTACAATTTCTAGCATTCCCCCTCAATTATGACCGTATGACTTAACATGAATCAACATGACTTAACTATCACATAAACATGCTTGCTAGTTTATGTCTCAGCTAGGCTTACAATGACTCAAGATTTTTACAATTTTGCATTTTCTTTTTCTCTGCTTCCAGATTCTATATCCTTGAAATTGCTTCATTCTCTGTTTAACTTTCTTGCTGTAGGCTTTATTCACTTGTTGCTGCTGCAATTTCTCTTTAACTTGTCTTGAACTTGTTGTGAAAAAAATTGGATCATATCTTCTACAACTTCCTCTTCAAATATTTGTTCAACCACAGAGTTCTACCAAAATATTGCATCTTCAAACAGTCTTCTTTGCTTTGCTTCTTGTGCTTTATGTTCACGAGTTTGACTCGATTCAATTTGTTCTATTGGTTTTCGAATCCATTCTTCAATGAGCTTCAAATATGCATGAAAGTTATTAACAACCTTACTTTCAACTTCTTGCCCATGCTATTCTCAACACCTTCATATTAAAAAACAATGTTATGAACATCTTAAATATGACTCTCCTCAGTGAGAGTTTCCTTATCTACATCCGCCTTCTTTTCAATTGTATGGAGGTTGTCTTCCATTGTTATGTTGTTAGTGGATATTCTCATAAAAAACTCTTCAATCACTTTATCCTCTTCTTCATCATCAACTACTGCTAGATGACATACTGCTTCATGAGAAATTCCAACTACTTCATATCTTTCTGCTATAGTGTCAACTTCAGCCTTCAATGTTTCATCAAACTTTGCGCTTACCATATTGTCACAATTAATCCCTGTTTCAAAAAAGAAACCGCACATATCATCAATATAATGTTCATCCACACTATGGTGGGATATCCGAGCATGCATGTGCTCATTGTCAATTCCATTAACAATTTCAACTTCACCAAATCCATAAGCTGGTGCTGGATTCACCAATTCACATCTCACTTTGCAATCATCATCCACATGTGTCTCATCACAGTGGGATTCACCATCATCTGCATCATCCATGTTACAGTGGAGTCTTTGAGCATTTATTTTATCTTGCTCTGCTTCACACACAGAGGCTACTCCTCCTCTCTCTGCAAATTTGTTGCATTATCTTCATCCATATGCATGCTTGCATAATGGGTTTCAATTGTATTTTCTTGAAAACCATCATCCACTTTTGAATGGGATTCTCTGAGGTCTATTTTCTTCTCAGATTCTTCCTCATCTACTCTCAGATTTGCAACTGACTTCTTTGATTGTAACATAACCTGTTGCTGCATGTCACTCTCTCTTGCACCAAACTCTGCTTCCAGGAATTTCCATGCTTCCTTGGAAGTTGTAGTTTTTGCTACCCTACACAAACACTTCTCATCCAATGCTTGTTTTATAAAATTCAATGCTAAAACATCACACACTGCATCATATGGGTTATTGGAATCATACTTGATTAACTCTTTAGCTAGAAGAAAAGTTAACATCTTGATAGTCCAATGATCAAAATATCACCTGTAAACATAAGAGGTCGCAGAAAATCAAAGCTACACCAATCACCTTCAATTTCTTCTTTGTCTTCTGCTAGACTTCTCAGTTCCATGGTTGTGGCCTGAACCTCTCTAACCATGGCAACAATCTTTGTCTCTTCTTTTCGATTCATTTTCTTAGTCTTCTTTAGTTGCTTTGCAACCCATGAATGTTGTCACTCTTTTTCTTATAACTTATTTGCTGACTATGTGAGGCTATTTTTCATATCGCTCCAAAAAGAAAATAAATATGATTTTCAATATGCGACCCCATAAGGCACAATTTTCACCAAAAAAACTATTATGCTTGACAAAACACCAAAAAGTGACAGTCTTTACAAAGCCCTAAATTCTCTTGCCAAAATAAAGCTTGTAAAAATTTCTTAATTCCAAATTTTATGTTTTTTTTTTTTATATTAAAAAAACTTAGAAAAAAAAAATCGTGTTCCCAAACCCTTTTCAAAAATCCATTTTTGAAAACTTTAATAAAAAACCTTAATAATACGCTCTTCAAACTTCAACAATCTTTTAGCAGAATTTATGAAAGGACCTTTCACCAACATGTACGTATTTAAGAATTTAAGAAGTCAAACAACTGAACTTTGGTAGTAGCTTCCACGCTAATTGACATCTCCATGTTAATGCTCTGTATCGTTTGAACTATTGCTTGATAAAGCCTTTCACGTTAATGAACTTCCGAGTTAGTCCTTTAACGCTTCCAACCACATCGAATCCGTGTGCATGAGGAACTGCAGAACACCAATTGCGGAATGCTGTAAGTGTAAGATTTGTAACACGACTTTTTGTGAAGCTTGCCAATAATGGGAAAAATTATATTTCTCCTCTCACGGATTGCTGTTAATTCGTACTTTTTCTTGCTCCTTGTATTCTTGCTCTGATACCAATTTGTTGGAAAGGTGGATGAGACAAAGCATGAATTCACACATAAAACATTAGTTGTTGCTCTTTTATGGATCGCACAAAACATTTAATCTTTTCCAACTAGTTTCTTGCACAACATGCAATCACACACTCAAAGTCGTCTATCACTTAACTCGACTTGACTCAACACTCAACCACTCAGTTAACTGACTCTCTATATTTAGTCAACTCCACATACCAGCAAAATTACAATTTCTAACATCTTTATTACACAACTTTGTGCCTAATAACCAATTAAAACCTCGTTTATATCTCCATTTTTATCAACAATATATGAATGAATGGATATATAGATGCATGTCCCTAAGTACTAGACTACCTCTTCAATCGTTGCTCTTGGATATCAATGTGTATAGACATTCACCAAACCAAATTGTTTGACAAAATAGACTGCAACCTTTTTGTTGGACTGAAGGGGGTATGTATTTCTTGGAGTTTCCAAGCACCCAGTTACTAGGCAGCGAAATGCAGGGCCTGTAAACCAGCTAGTCCATACATGGGAAATTTGATAAGTTTACATCCATACTATGCTAACATTGCAACTCATTCATGTGGTTATACACTTCGAAATATTCATGTGCTCAACATTGATTTTCAAGATTACTTTTATCTTTGTTTTTGCTTAAAGAATAAAAAATTCAAATAAATTTATGGTGATAGTTTTGGACCTATAATGTATGTATTGCTTCTATATATATTTTTATCATAATTTGTTTCCTATTAGTAATTTTTCTCTGTTATATTTGGTCAAGTCAATTGTCACGAAAGTAAAAGTTTTAAAACCTGGGCATACTTGGACCCAATAACCTTCAATATTGCCAATATGAAAACTGGAACTCTCAGAATTCAGGTTGTGAATATTGCTTCTCTCTCGCACTCCATAGATTTGACCTAGCACCCTCATTGCCCTTGCCTTTTTAATGCAGTTTCCTTCATTTGTCGAATTAATATCCTTTTCCATTTTATTAAATCAAGCGTGGCGGTGTTTACCTGTATGTGGATGTATAATAGAGCATGCGTTTTAAAAGGAATTTGGTTTAGGACAAGATTTCTCTTCATTTATGAATTTATCCACTAAATTTTATGCTCGAAAACGACGGTATATTCTGTGCAGTGGCGGTTTACAAGGTCGTCCGGGAAGCCGGGTTTCATTGCCAACTATACACTTTATTATTTAATGATGAACATGCCCATTATGAACATTTTAATTACCATAATATCAAATAACTTTAATCATTCTTAAAATTTTCAAAAATTAATTAAAATCATGATAGAACATAAAAAAGATGAGTTAAATCCACGATGGCAAACAGTGTCGAGCATCGTCCGATGGAAACACAGATAGGAGGAAACACAAAATTGACACACAAACAAATAATATTGAGCTGCTCTTTTATTGATGTCACATACTTGGCTTTCAAACAACGATCCATAGAGCTGGTTTCTTGGCTTTTACACATATTTGATTTGACTCGAACACTATGATGAGTATTTATGTTTTTCCAGTAAGGGACTCCGTCAAAATAATTTGGACATACAAACACACTTTATATTTGGCTTTTTCAAAAATATCACTGAACTCACTCACACTCCTATCTTTTCATGCGTCAGTGGACTTGGATCTTGCGAGATTTTCATGTGGGAGTAATTACTATTTCCAACATTTTCGGATCTTGCGAGATTTTCATGTGGGAGTAATTACTATTTCCAACATTTTCCCTTAATTACGACTCTATAAGTCAACCTAACATGAGTGAAGATGACTCAACTATGTATTTTACCCTTACAATAAAAAATGACTCAATCATCACTCAAACATATCTATTGGTCTATGTCTAAGCTAACAATGACACAAAACTTTGACATTTTTGCATTTTCTTTTTTGTTTCTTATAGATTGTATAACCTCAAAATTGTTTCATTCTATATTACACATTCTTGTTGTAGGCTTTCTTCACTTACTATTGCTGCAATTTCTTCTTGAATTCTCTTTTATTTGTTTTTCCTCACTTACTGTTGCTGTGATTTCTTCTTAAATTCTCTTGTATTCTCTCCGAGAATGTATTTTACATTTTCATTTTTAATAATGTTTTTAGACGTGGACTACTTCCACAGCTCTTCATATTCAAACTGTAGTTTTTTTTTTGCTTCTTGCACCTCATATTCCCAATCTTCTTTCTTCCATATTTCTTGATAGCAAAATTTTTTTTCTGCTTGACTCCATTTCTGAAAGAATATTTCAATGTTTTCTTCTTCGTATTCTATTTCTTGTCCTACATATCTTTAGTCATCCTCTCTTTCAGTTGGAATGCTATCTCGTTTACGTGCACACTCAAAATCAATGTTAAAAACATCTTCCTTATGCTCTTCACGGAGAGATTTCTCATCTTCATCCTCCTTCTCTACCTTTCTTCTACTCTTTTACAAACCTTTGTTGCTACAAACAAGTTCTCTTCCACTTGGCTTCTTGAAACAAGTGGGCTTCTCTCACCAAATAATAAGATATCAATAAGAGCTTTATTTTGCATCATGTGCAACCACTCATTACTAGTTAACAGTTCTTCATCAAGCTTAACATCAACAAATCTAATTATTGGATCCAACAAACCATTTGATGCTCTATTCATAGCTTTAACAATGCCAAACTCAATGGTTGTTTGTTCACATGCTACTTCATAAGCAGTGCCTACTGCTTCATAATTTGATGCTACAATGGCATCTTCAACCTTCAATTATTCATCAAACATGACACTTGTCATATTTCCACAATAAATCTTTGTTTCAAAAAAGAAACTACACATATCATCAACATAATGTTCATCCACATTGTGGTGGGATATTCAAGCATGCATGTGCTCACTGAAAAATTAAGCTTCACGAACTACATCAGTTGTGACTGGATTCACCAATTCATATCTCACTTTGCAGTCATCATCTACATGTGTTTCATCACAGTGAGATTCACCAGCATATGCACTATCCAAGTTACAATGGAGTTATTGAGAATTTATATTCTCTCTCTCTCCCCTTGATACACAGAAGCTTCAATTTTTCTCTTTTGTAACCTTTGTTGTGTCTTCTTCATCCATATGTATGTCTACATAATGGGTTTCACTTTTATAGTCTTCACGACCATCATCCACTTTTGATTGGGATTTTCCAAGCTTTGTTGTCTTCCCATAGTCTTTCTCATCTACTCTCAAATCTATGGCTGACTTAAGAGACTCTGACACATCTTGCTACTATATGTCACTCTCCTTTCTGCCAAACTTTTCTTCTAGGATCTTCCATGCTTCCTTGGAAGTCGTAGTTTTTCCTACGTTACACAAAAAATTCTCATCCAATGTTTGTTTTATAAAATGTAATGGTAAAACATCCCATACTTCATCATATGGGTTGTTATACTGGTATTGAATTAACTCTTTAGCTCACAGAAAAGTTAGCATTTTTTATAACCCAAAAATAAAAATATTTGCCAGTAGACATAGGTGGTAAAAAAAAGTAGGCTACACCAATCACCCTTTATCTCTTTTCCATCCTCTGCTATATTTCTCAGTTCCTCGACTGTGGCATGAACTTATCTAAACATGGCAAAAATCTTTGTATTTTATTTTCAATTCCTTTTATTCATTTTCTTTATTCGCGCTTTTGTGACCGATGACTATGGCATTTCCTCTATCTTACAGCTTCTTTCCTCATTGCATGAGGCTATATTCATTTTATTCATTTGCTTTACTCGCCCTTTGTGACCCTTGATTGTGGCCTTTCCTCTATCTTATAGCTTCTTTCCTTATCGCATGAGGCTATCTTCTGTATCGTCCGCCCCACAAAAAAATATATGATTTCAATATGCGCCCTGTAAGTCACAATCTTCGTCCAAAACAATGTCATGTTTTCTATAAACTCGTGAGAATATCTCTATTTTCATTATTTTTGTAAGAAGAGGAACCCAACAGTCACCTCACATGTAATTGTTAGTAAATAACCAAAAGCTATGACCTTTCCTCTTCTCTGCAACCCGAGCTACAACATGGAAATTTGAAACTAAGCCTTTGGAGTTCCAACAATTTCAATTGTCCCGAGTTACCAACTGAGCTATTCCCTATGACTCATAACAATATCTCTCATCCTTCAATAACTCCCAACCTTAAAAACGGCCTTTTGCAAAGCTTTAACTTTAGAGAGGCACGTATGGTATTCACATTTTCAAATAAACCTTTTTTAAATCCTTTTATTTTTGATCTTATAAATAACTTTGGCCACGTAACTTAAAAATAATCTCCATATATAAAAATAATCTTTTGGATTTTTTAAACGATTTGACACCTCCTTTTTATGAATGCCTCGTAACGTTTTTATGATAACTATGATTTAATTTTTTGACTTTTTCGTAAAACGTTAAAGACTCACTACCAATAAGCAATTCATTTTATTAGCTCACGACCTCTCACCAGACCATTGCACCTTTCGCTAGGGTGGAGCTGCGATTGATTTTTAAATTCAATGTTCTTTTAACAAATAAGGACTCCGATGAGCCAGAACTTTGTAAGTTTGTGACCATCTATCCACCTTTTATATTTGACAAACGGTGATGGGCACCTTAAAATGCGATGGTTCTACCAAGGTCTTCTTCCGTCAGCTTGATAGCTATGTTGGATCTTTGTATTTTCTAATCTTTCCCGCTCTGATACCAGTTTGGTGGAAAGACAGAGAGGAGCAAACACAAAATTGATACACAAACACAAAAAAATAATATTGAGTGTTTTCTTTTTTATTTATTTCAAAAACTTGGTTTTCAAACAACTATCCATAAAGTTTCGGGTCTTGGCTTTCACGCATACTTTATTCGACTTGACTTGATTACAATGAACCTGGTCAGGAGTATTTATTTTTTTTAGCAATCAATTCACTCAAAATAATTTCAACTTCCAAATATACATTATATTTGAGTTTTCCCAAAATAAGACTGAACACAAACTCACTCACACTTGACTCAGTTAACTCACACTCTAAATCTAGATTGCACTTAACTCAGCGTATCTCTTCATGCATCACTTGACTTGGATCTTGCTAGATATTCATGCAAGAGTAATCACCATTTCCAAAAATTTCATGGTTTGGTTTATGAGATGAATTGGGCCATACTCAACTAAAAGCTATGGCATCTTGTGGCATTGAAAGTGGATCAAGTTAAAGCTACACGAAGATGTTCAACACCTAGATTTACAAATACTTTGCAAGTAATATCATTTTCAATGGTAGGAGGGTGACGTCTCACCTATCAAATATGCTCACTAGTATTGGAATTGCAAGAATACAACAGTTAAGACTTTTATGCATGCATGGAAACAATCTAAGATGCAAGGATAAGAATCCTTATCATTATCAATATCCATTATAGAGTCCATCACTAGTCTAATTAAAACATTCATCATAACATAGAATACTCAGTGAAGAAGCATCAGATAACACATTCACATCACACACTTACCTTTAGCATATAGTGAACAATAGTTCTTAGAATAGGCAAAATAACACTAGAATTTTATATTTTTCAATTTTGTTATATATGATAGTAGCAACATGACTTCAATTTTAAGTGTTATCAACTCTAAGTTTTGTAAAAAAGTCTCAACTTGTTATCAACATTATTATCTCTTTCATTATGTTATCACGTTTAAATTATTTAAATGGATAAAATTTTTGCTACTACATTATTGGTATAGTTTCCCTAGTGCCTAAAATACAAGGTGTTGTGAGCTCTAAGTTTTCTAGTTAAGTGTCAAATTGGTATAAAATTTATTCTCTCTTGAGCTATGTTATTAAATTTAAAATGTTAAAATGGACAAAATAAATTTTGTTACCATCTTACTAGCCTAGTTTCCCTTATGGTAGATAAGTAAGCATTATGAAAATAGTTGCACCTAGAGGCACTCTCCAACCTATTATGGTAGAGATGTCACAATGTTTTTGTCAGGCCAGGAGTAACTCCAGTTTGGCAGAAAAACCCAGAAAAACTGATTCGTGTATATTCCATAGGTAACCCATTGTTATATACAATAGGGAGTGATTGTTCAGTTCATCTCTCGATGACTGTTCACCTTCCCAATTTATTTATTTACATAAAATTCCCAATCATGAAGATTAGGTGTCAACATTCCCTCCCTTAATCTGAAGGGATGTTGGTGAGTCCAAGCATCATTATGAATCGTTCAAGCTTTTCCCTTCCAAGTGCTTTGGTGAAGATGTCTGCAATTTGCTCATTTGTGGAACAATGACGGAGATGGATTGTTTTGGCCTCAACATGATGTCGAATCAGATGATATTTAGTATTGATATGCTTTGTTCGATCATGGAACTTTGGGTTCTTGGCCAACTTTATTGCGGAGGTATTATCAATCATGAGTGGAGTTGATTGTACTTGTTTTACCTGCAAATCTTCAAGAATTTTCCTGAGCCACACAATTTCTTTCGTTGCTTCAGCTGCTGCCACGTATTCTGCTTATGTTGTGGAATATGCTCGAACAAATTGTTTGCGTGATCTCCAGGAGATAGCTCCTGATCCAAAACTCATAGCATATCCTGAAGTAGATACCCCAGTTTCTTTGTCTCCATCGAAGTCTGAATCAGAGTATCCAATCAAGCTGAAGTCGTCCACCTGTGTATACTTGATTCCAAGGTCTTGAGTTCCCTTCAAGTACCTTAGAACTCTTTTTGCAGCAGACCAATGTCCCTCACAAGGCTTTTGCATGAACCTGGAGAGGATTCCAACAGTAAATGAAATGTCTGGTCGGGTAGTAGTGAGGTAGATGAGACTTCCTACAAGCTGTCTATACTTTGTTGCATCCTCAAATTCCTTTCCTTCAATAGATGTGAGCTTTAAGTTTTGTTCCATTGGAGTAGAAAGAGGATTGCATTCTGTCATGCCAAATCTATTTAACAAATCTCCAATGTATTTCTTTTGAGAAAGAAATATGGCTTTTGGATGTTGGGTTACTTCAATGCCAAGATAGTAATGAACATAGCCCAAATCAGTCATTTCAAAACTTTTCCCCAATTCCTTCTTTATGGATGCAATGTAGCTTTCGTTGTTCCCTATCATTAAAAGATCATCTACATATACCACAAGATACACAACTGTTTTTCCAACTTTCTTGACAAACAAAGTTGCATCATCAAGATCAAAATGATTGAAGTTGAGTTTCAGAAGATGCTCAGTTAGTTTTTCATACCAGGCTCGCGGTGCTTGTTTGAGGCCATACAAGGACTTCACAAGTTTTCATACTTTATGTTCATGTCCTTTCACAGCAAATCCTTCGGGCTGAGACATAAAAACATTCTCTTTTAGATCTCCATTCAAGAATGCAGTTTTTACATCCATTTGATGGACTTTCCAACCGTTCTGAGCTGCTAGTGAAAAGAGTGTCCGAATGGTGGCCCATTTTGCTGTGGGGGCAAAAGTTTCCTCATAATCGACCCCTTCCTTCTGTGCAAAACCTTTTGCCACAAGCCTAGCTTTGTGCTTGTCAAGTGAGCCATCAGCTTTGTACTTGTTCTTGTAGACCCACTTGTAGCCAATTGGTTTGGTTCCAAATGGAGGATCAACCAGCTTCCAAGTGCCATTATTTATGAGAGCATCATACTCCTTTTGCATCGCTTCTTTCCATTCATCATGAGAAGCAGATTCTTTGAAGGAAGTTGGTTCAAAATCTGTAGACAAGTTCAATTCACAATCATAAGTAACATCCATATCAACAGGTGAATTAGAGTCATCTACATCACCTCCATTTTGTCGGTTTGAATTTTTGGTTCCTGTTTTTCCAATTTCATCAGGATGAACACTTTCAAGTGTCTTTGTCAGCCACTTTGGGGGACCTTTCTGAGATGGTCCAAGCTGCTCTGTTGATTGAGTTGGGACTGAATCAAGATTGAGTCTCCCAATTCTGTCAATTACATCACTTAAAGCATCATTCGTTGTTGGAGTTTCATGCAGGGGAGATTGTTCTTTAGAAGAAGATTCCACATGTTGATCTAGTATAGGAATCCCCCCTTCAAGATGTGGAATCTGATTATCAAATTCTTGAAATGATTTCGTTTTTGTGAATCTATTCAAGCGATCAAGTTGCCACTCAACAACATTGTCAGATTTGGATGATTCAAGAAAAATGACATCTCTAGATACAACAAACTTTTTATTTACTTCATCATAGAGGTGGTTTGCTTTAGAGGTGTTTGAATACCCCAGGAAGATACACTTACGACTTCTAGCACCAAGTTTGTTTCTATGTAGCTTTGGTATCAAATCATAACAGGTGGAACCAAAGATCCTAAGATGTTTTACCGAAGGAACATGTCCATACCACAATTCATAAGGAGTCTTGTTTCTTATAGCATTTGATGGACATCTATTCTTTATATATGCAGCACATAGAATAGCATCAGCCCAAAACATTATCTTTACATTTTTGAAGAAAAGCATGGATCGTACCATATTCAAGATTGTTCTATTCATTCTTTCTGCTACACCATTTTGTTGGGGATTATAAGGCACAGTTGTTTGATGTTTGATCCCATGTTGGCGAAGATAGTTTTCAAATTCATTTGATGTATATTATTTTCCATTATTAGTGCGAATAGACCCAATATGAGTTTGTGCATCATTTTCAATCCATTTATGAAAATTCTTGAATGTTTGAAAAGCATCAGATTTGTTCTTCAATAAATAAACCCAACACATTCTGGTGTAATCATCAATAAAAGTCATGATATATTTATTTCCATTTGCAGAAGGAACAGGCATTGGACCACATAAATCTACATGAATGAGTTCAAGCTTCCTATGTGCTCTTAAATGTGAATCATGAAAAGACTGTTTGCTATGCTTTCCTAGAATGCAAGCATCACATTGCTTATGTTTCCTAGGAATTGTAGGCAAACCAACAACACTATTTTTCTTCAATAAGCAGAGACTGTCATAGTTTAAATGTCCAAATCTAGCATGCCATAATAAACTTGATGGAAGTGTACCTTCTTCATGATGAGAAATATATGAGAAATGTTGTGCATGAGCAGAGGTTCCTTGCAGTTTGAGAAGTCTTTCTTCTTCTATTCCCCTCATGACAAGTGAGAGGTCAGATGCTTTTCTTACCTCAAGCTTGCCATCAAACATATGAATGGAGCGACCTTGCTAGCGGATGTGAACCAAGGACAGCAAGTTGTTCTTGAGCTATGGGAGATATAGAACATGATCCAGAAGAAAGTCTGGAAGACCAGGTAGTTTAAGCCTGATTGTGCCAAGCCCTGATGGCTTGATTTTTGACTGGTCTGCAAAGTATACTGCTCCATCAACATTGTCAGTGAAATCTTCAAAAAAATCTTTCCTATGAGTCATATGACAGGTTGCTCCTGAATCAAGCAACCAATCATTTTTCGAAGAAGCAAGTGAAGCATTAAACAAATCTTCATTTACTCCAATGTTACATTGTGCCTCAATATAATGACCGGATTCAGGTGCTTTACCTTTGTCTGTATCATCAGTTTTACCTTTCTGCTGGTTTCTTTTCTGCTCAATTTTGTCCGATGGTAGCTTGCATGTAGAAGCATCATGTGATCCATTTCGTTTGCAACGAATGCAATGTAGATCTGCTTTTTCTCCTTGAGAATGTCTGCCCCCCCTGCCTCTGAAGTATCTTCGTCTTCCTCTTCGTCCACCTCTTCCTCTTGTAGAATCTTGAGCAGGATGCTTTTCTTTATGAGCAAGGCAAACAGTCTCTTCAGAAGATTCAGGGACTGTCTTCTTTCCAAAGGCTTTCTCTCTTTCAGCAAACTTTTTCACAAGAGAGTCAAAGGTTATATCTTTAAGATTTCCATTTGCTTGTAAAGACTCAAGATAATTGGAGTAGGTAGGATAGAGTGCCTTGAGAAAAGCAATGAGAGGGATATCCAGCTCAACCTTAGTGGATTTAATATCATGCATTATAGACTTTACTTCAGATGTAAGAGCAAGAGGATCATTATTTTTCAGTTCAAGAGTGAACAGTTTAATCATGAGTTGAACAACTTCAAGTGCAGAATGTGAGTCATAGAGTTCTTTCAGTTTTTGTAAAGCTTCAAAGGCAGTTGAATATGATGAAATATGGCGACTTACTTCTTCATTTACAGATGTTGCGATTAATGCATAGGCTTTGTTGTTCTTGTTTTCCCAAATGACGAGCTCTTTGTCTGATGTAGGCTGCACTAGGTCATTGTCTCCTTCTACGACACACACTCCTTTCCACAACTCATTGAAGATGAGGGTGTGTTTTATCATCCGGGACCATTCAGGATAGTTCTCCTTGCCAATGAGAACTATTCCTACCATAGAGATGATTGAATGCATTCTGTAAAAAAAAACTTCTGCTGATAAAAAAACTTCTGCTGATAAATAACTTCCTTACGTTACAGCCTTATGCACTATATTTTTTTATTTTTTTTCAAATCCCTCTAATATTTGATAGAAGCATCAGCATTTCATTGAAATATTATGTACATATCACTTCAATATTACATATCACTTTAATGCTTTAACTTTTCAACGCAGCATTACCATTCAAATGATAAAAAAAAACTGTGTAATACTACTATGTCACCTCCACAAATGCTTTGAATGAACAAAACTATGCAATACCACAAATGCTTTGAATGATATATAAAATTGCGCAATACTATAGGCATTCAAATCAAAGGCTGATGATTTTAAACCCTTTCATCAGCATCTCCAAGTCTCAAAAACTACAATCCTCTGAAACAAACGATGTGTAGACAAGCCAGACAAGTCCCTTCTTCACAAACTCCTTATAAAAACTAACAATGCCCTCTCATTTGTGCTTATCAAAACCAACAATGCACTCTAATATGTGCTTATCAAAACTGACAATGTGCTCTGATATGTGCTTATCAAAACTGAGCCGCTTTCGCACATATTCCAACCTTTTAATCGTTAATATCAAAGTTGAAAGACCTTGACCAAAATAATAAGATATGAAAATAATCACAATGGGATTAATATGATGCAGAAATTACCATGGGGAAAGTATCTCGAATCGATATCATAATAAAATCATAATACCATTAAAGCATTCATTCAGGGTTAACAGCAGTGAAGAGTTTTACATAAATACAGAACGACTGTGATACCACACTCTTATCAGGCAGTGTTCAATTGCGTTCACAATCAGGCAGTGTTCAGTTGCGTTCACAATCAGGCAACGTTCAACTGGTATTGAAAAATGTCAGAACGACATGTTACATCAGAACGACTGTCAGGCAAGAATTTTCAACAGTCTAGCTGCGCCCTCCACGATGGAGATTTGCATCACTGGAATGGCACCAAAAACTGGATTCCACGTCTCTCAAAACCTTCCCAACTGGTAAGAGCTTTCCACGTTCTCAAGAAATCATTCTGAGCAATAAGTTTTACTGAACGGATGCATCCGCCACCGTCCAAATCCCCGAGGAAAGTCAAGCAGTCTGGAGGGAGGATGAAAACCCTGAATCAGGCAACGTTCAACGATCTTGTCGATGGCGTTTTCGCTGCGCATGGAATCCCTTAGAACGGTGAGAGCGTTAGGTGAGAGAATGGTGAGAGCGTTGGGTGAAGGGAGTTACGTTAACAACCATGAGCGTTGCGTGAGAGTGAAATGAGGCACCAACGCATCTCTGGGCATGTCAGGCCAGGACAGAGGCAGAGCAGCGCTCAGCACTGAGGCAGTGGCAGACTATTTCAGGACAGAGGCAGTGGCAGAGATGAAGGGAGTTACGACTATTTTTAGGACTGGCTCTGATACCATGTCAGGCCACGAGTAACTCCAGTTTGGCAGAAAAACACAGAAAAACTGATTCGTGTATATTCCATAGGTAACTCATTGTTATATACAATAGGGAGTGATTGTTCAGTTCATCTCCCGATGACTGTTCACCTTCCCAATTTATTTATTTACATAAAATTCCCAATCATAAAGATTAGGTGTCAACAGTTTTGTTAAAATTTTTGGCTCAAAATAAAACAAAATTAAATATAAATTAAGTTAAATTAAAAACCACACAATTACTAACTATAATTAATAACTAAAGCACCGTAGATTCATCTTAACTCTAACTCTACAAAGTACTAAGAGGGATTAAATCTCTTTGGATACAAGGATCAAATATGTTTTGATGCAAATCTCCTTTAGAGTGAAAAGAGATTTTATCTCTTTCAAAAATTAGTAAATCCAGAGTTAAGATGAATTTAAGATAGTAATAATAATAATCATAATTATAAATAAAAATTAAATTAAAATTCTATATACTATACTTTTATAGAATTTGAACTTATAACATTTTCTAAAAAAAAATTATATTTTCACAATTTATATGAGACTATATTTTTCCATTCACAATTTACTTAATATTAAGAAAGATAAAATAAATAAAAATATAATAAATTTTTTATTTAATATATATATGAAATAGATTAAATATTTTTTTTATAGATATAATTTTTTCTCAACTTCATAATTTTATATAAATTTTGTAATATCTAATTTTTATATATTTATATTCTTTCCATTTAGTTTATCAATTTATGAATATAATACGCTTAGTATGACCTATTATAAATACATTTCAATTCTATCAAAATAATTACTCAAAAGAGATGTTGATGGGTGGGGACATGTGTTTCACATGCCCGTCATTCCTATTTACCCACCACCCCATCATGCCTAATGTTGGATCAGTCCTTCTCCACGTGGTTGGATGTGAGTGAAAATGTTGAGGAAGAGTATCAGCAGGATGTGGGAGAAAATGATAAGGAAGAGTATGAGCCTCTCTTCAGTATGAACAGATAAGGTGTTGCTAGAGGAATGTTAAAGTGAATGAGACAAGCCACCATGGATGATGATTTTTTAATGTACAATGATTATGAAGCGATGATTTTTTTAATGTACAATGTTTATGAAGCAAGAAAAATTGGGACTCAAGTGTTAACATTATGTCAAGATGTTAAGGTGAGGGATAATCGGGATAATCATAGAAGGATTTATTAAAAAAAAATTATCACAGAAGTTTTAGTGGTCTTTATAGTTGGTTGATTAGTGGAGTGGACATTTTTTTGAGGTTTTCAGTGTGGGTGAAAATAACGGGGACATATTGGACATGTTGGCCTTCCATGACTCTCTCTCACTAGGTAGCATGGATTTTGTTCAATATGCGTTATATTCTTTACATGAATAGTCCAACATGCAATTTGCATGCACTTTCAACAATGGGTTAGGGAGGGGATCTTAGTCAAAGAAGGGTGAAGCCCCCAATTGTGTATGGTGGTTCAAATATTAGTTTTCCAATTTTTGTTAATGAAATTATATTGAAATATAATCTATGTTAGTGGATTAGAGGTTTTGAATATTGCATGATCATGTATATTGTATTGCAAAAAAAAACGAAAATGATAACAAAATTAGATGTGTGGAACTAAACAATTTGCTAGTTTTCCTAGTTTGGGTTTCTAAGATAAATCAATATGCAATGTGTGATTGATATCGTTTTACTTTTCTATTTTATTGAGAATTTGTCTTTGTAACATATAATTTACCTCGTCCTTACATACTCTATTACATTTGGCATATGTACTTGGTCAAGGATGGGTTGGGTATTGATCTTAAGTGGGTTCTCTAATAATTAAGGTTTTGATATAGATGGAGAAGAAGTTCTGGTGGGTGGAGGCCAATCCTAACCTACCTTACTTGGTTCCACTGATGGTTAGTGTTGTTTTCTTATCTTATGAAAAATTTTAGTCAATGAGTTTATATAGTGTGTGGGGCTAGTTGAGTTGGTGTTGGTAGGAAATAGGAATGAAGAATGGAGATTGATAAAGATTCCTATGTGGTTCAATCCACCCACTTTTCCATGACTATTGGTGAGGCATAAGAAGTTGAAAAATATACCATGATATATGCTTATAAGTAACCAAATAAGAAATGGAGCACTCAAAGAAAGTTGTGTAGAAAAGAAAAGTGATTTGATTAATTATAAACAACTAATGTTTACACAAATTTCTTTTGATACAACAATTAGTACACAAATTTTGATGAAAATTTTCAATTATAACCATTATCTACAACTAACTATACTTCCTTTTCATTTATAACATGAATACCCTTATATTTTTTACCTAAAATTTTTATCAAAATATCTAATATCTAATAACATTACATCATCATTATAATGTATCTCATATACGAAATAATCAACCACATCATTAATTTGAAAGTAATAAAAAGTAAAAAATAATTGATACTGAAAAAAAAAATTAATAATTATATAATATTAAAAATTAATTGATATTACACCATTGTGATATATTGTGATATATCAAACTGTAAAATCATCTTAGATATTATATTAATTAATTTTTCATTTTTCACTTTGATAATCCAAAATAGTAATATATTAAATTATTTCATTTTAATAATATATTGTTATTAACTTTTATTTCTTTAATTAAAAAATTTTCATTATATTTGTTTATTAATTTTAATATTCATAAACAAATTTAATAAATATTAATGTAGTCCCTCCATTGATTTTTAATTTCACTAATTTCAGTTAACTTTAATTTTTATTTTTTTTATATCGAAAAGAATGATAGACACGAATATACATTATAGGTGTACTTGATCTATTATATTTGATATTTAATTTAATTTTGGCTTTTTCCTTTTTTAATATTGGTTGATTTTCCATTTTTACATACTTTGAATAATGAAGTTATTAAATATTCTTTAATATTAATTGAGTTTCCATTTTCATTAAATATTCTTTAATATTAATTGAGTTTCCATTTTTACAAACTTTGAAGCATTAAGTTATTAAATATTCAATCTTTGTAATGCAGGACAAAGACGGATGTCAATCGAATATTTTCAGTTCATGTATGTGTTCAATGATTTGATTTGAAGACCGTTTTAAAAAGCCATTTTTAAATAGTAATTGATTTTCTATTCTTATATATTTTTAATAATGAAATGATCAAATATTCCAACTCTATAATGGAGGACAAAGACTGACATCAGTTGACTTTTTTAATTCATGTATCTGTTTGATAAATTAATTGCCACGCATCTCCAAAACGTGGATGGTTACATTTTCATGATTATGACAGATTTTATTTTAAAAATATAAAAATTCACGTGATCATAGGTTATAATCTCATATTCTATGATCTAATTCTAATTTTTATTCAGCAAATTCCAACCTGTTTCCAAAATTCTGCATTTAAGATAAACTTCAAAGGTTAGAATATGTTGACAAAACATACAAAACTCGATAGTGGTAGAATACTAATATGAGTCTGTTATGATGTCGATCGGGCGAGTATAAGCTGTTTTGTTTCTCTATCATTTCGCGTAAACTTCCAAGAAAAAGATACGATGGTTGGTGCTCCATTGGTCTTACGTAAGCCCTGATGAGATGAGATTAAAAAACCAGTTCTAATACAAGTTATCAGAGCCAGGTTTTGATCGGTGCTGGCCGGGTCTGTGGGTTATGGGCCCACCATGCTTACACTGCGCCACTCTGACGGCAGATGTAAGCGCACTCACAGACAGATTCATTTCGGCGTGCAGAAGTTGAATTCATTACAACACTGGAAATTTTATTTTAACGATGCCAGAGATGCTTCAGGAATCCATCATATTAATGGAAAGGAAACCTGGATATAATAAGGGAACCACGATATTAATGGAAAGGAATCCTGGATATAAGGGATTCGGGATCGTATCCATATGCCGGACACTGTGAAATTGTGGCTGAGGGCTTTCATGGCAAACGATCTCTGACCTCCGATGTATGATTTTGTCTTCAATGTTTACTTTCTGGAAAATCAATGGGCGAGGCTGTCTCCATCAGAGTCGTTTGGGTCTCAGCTTATCACAATGCACAAGGCGGGCATCATTATAAGCCGAGACTCAAACGACTCTGGAAGAGCTAACGCATCCTTGCACATTGAAATTCCGCGATAGTTTGTTTGGAACTGTTTGAATGAAAGTATCTAAATGTATGGATCAATAAAAAAAAAATGTAAGCCATAAGCATTCCGCAAGTTGCTTGGCCTTCATAGTCTCTCTGCGAAATCCTCCGATGCTGCCATGGACTGAGCGCTTCTTTCCAACCTCACGCCATGTGCGGCCCATCGTACCGAAAATGTTTCTGCTTACTCTGTCAAGTCCTTGCAGAATTAGATCGAGGTAACCAGAAGTTATCTGCTTTACTGCTGCTATGCACACTATTGATCTAGAATGGAAGATATACTTGGTATTTGCTGTTGATGGTAGATTTCGATATTTAGGGAATAGCCCAAAATCTAGAATCAATTTCATGATATTCCTAAAATCGAGAACTAATTTCATAGTTTCTTTATATTCATGGCAGAACATGTTAGAAACCCAGAAAAAAGTTCAGTTATGCAAGGAATTCTCTTGCGGAACATTTGATATAGTAAATATCATTTTTTGGTATGCAAGCGCTTTAAGTAAGTCATTCATCTATGACCATTTCTATCATAGATAGTCTTAACTGACTAATTTTTCATGATTTTTGAATAGTCCACTTAGCACTCATTGCATAGGGTGATGCTCACATAGGTGAAGAATTGGGACTGAAATTAGTGAAATGAATCACATAGCGTGAATTATCACTTCCTGGGATTACACTACCCTCACTTCCTGGGATTACACTACCCAGGACTTTGAGGATGTAAACCCAGAAATTGATGATTAACATTATGTTATTCATTTCACTAATTTCAATCTCAAAATAATATCTAATATAATACAATGCTAAAATCCCTTAATAATATTACACAACTCTAGAAAAGAAAGTAGAGTGAGGTTTTTCTTTAGTTTTACAGATATACAATAACTGACCAACAATCGCGAGCTTCATCTGAACGGTTTTGTTCGCTATCTTTGCACGGGGCAAACAAATGTGATCCCCATCTGCAGAGTTTTGTGGATGGACTGTTTGAGACATTTTCTTCTGCCGTCACTTGTGGGTGAGATTTCTCGTTTGTTGCTCACTCGCTTTGAAGCTTTGATGATGGTGATCAGCGTCCATTAAAATTATATGGTTTTCAGATTTGAAGAAATTTTTAACATTGTATATTTTAAGTTTAAAAATATAAATAAAAACATTGTAACATTTTTAATGGAACAATAATTTTTTTTTGAATGTTAACTATACCAACAATCTTCGCACAACGACTCTTCTACTATTTTGATTTTCTATTTTGTTACAATAACTTCTCACCTGTTGCTCACTATTTCTCACCGGTCATTGTTATCACTCTTTTTTCCTCTTAGTTTCTAAAAATTAAAATGACCTTTTCGTTTTCCTTTTATGCATTTTCTCATGTAAATGCCAATAATTAAGATGCTCTTTTGCTAGAAAAGTGGTTAAGTTCCAAAACCAAGTTTTCAAAATGCTAAAACATATGAGCATAAATGTACTTGACCATCCTTGTACATGTTCCTGGTCTTACAAGGCTTTAGGAGGCTGTCCCTGCAGAGAACCAGCTTCATGCTTTATCACACAACTTAGTGTGTCATGACAAATTAAAACCTCATTTATATTTACATTTTTATCAACAATATATGAATGAATGGACATATAGATGCATGTCCCTAGGTACTAGACTACCTCTTCGATCGTTGCTCTTGTATATCAATGTGTATATACTTTCCCCAAACCAAACTGTTTGACAAAACAGACTCCAACCTTTTTGTTGGACTGAAGTGGGTATGTATTTCCTGGAGTTATTAGGCATCGAAATACAGGGCCTGTAAACCATCTAGTCCATATATGGGAAATTTAGTAAGTTTACATCACTACTATGCTAACAGTGCAACTCATTTATGTGGTTATACACTTCGGAATATTCATGTGCTCAGCATTGATTTTGAAGATTACTTTTATCTTTGTTTTTGCTTTATAATTTTTTCTGGGGTAAACTAGACTGCAGTAAAAAATAAAAAAATCAACTTAAATTTAGGGTGATAGTTTTGGACATATAATGTATGTATTGCTGCTATATATATTTTTATCATCATTTCTTTCCTGTTAATAATTTTTCTCTGTTATATTTGGAATCAATAACCTTCAATATTGCCAATCTGAAAACTGCAACTCTGGGAATTCAGGTTGTGAATATTCTTTCTCTCTCACACTCCAACGATATCACCGTGCTCGTGCCTGTGGGTGATCTAGCGCCCTCATTGTCGTTGCCTTTTTAATGCAGTTTGCTATGTCATTCGTCGAATTAATATCTTTTTCCATTTTATTAAAACAAGAGTGGCGGTGTTTACCTGTATGTGGATGTATAATCCAGCATGCGTTTTATAAGGAATTTGGTTTTCTTACAGAACTGTTAGGGAAAGATTTCTCTGCATTTACGAAGTTATCCACTAAATTCTACGCTGGATAACGACGGTATATTCTGTGCAGTGGCTGCTTACAAGCTCGGCTGGGCAGCGGGTTTCACTACCAACCGTACACTTTATATTTTAATGATGAACATGACCATTATGAACATTTTAATTACCATACTATCAAATAAATTTAATCATTTTTAAAAATTTATAAAGTTAATTAAAATCATAATAGAACATACAAAAGATGAGTTTAATCGACCATGTCAAACAGTGCCGAGCATGGTCCGATGGAAACGCAGAGAGGAAGAAACACAAAATTGACACACAAACAAATGTTATTGAGTTGCTGCTCTTTTGTTGATGTTATAAACATGCCTTCCAAATAACTATTTATAGAGATTGGGCTTTTGGTTTTTACATATATTTGATTTGATTCAAACATGGTGAGGAGTATTTATGTTTTTGGAGGAGGGCATTTAACTTAGTTTATCTCTTCATACATCACTCTACTTGAATCTTGCTAAATCTTCATGCCCAAATTACTCTTTCCAACAATTCCATGATTTGGTTTATGAGATGAATTGGGCCATATTGGACTTGAAAATGTGGCTGGTGGAATTGAAAGTAGATCAAGTTAAAGCTACACGAAGATGTTCAACACCTAAATTTACAAGTACTTTGCAAGTAATAGCATTTTCAATAGTAGGAGAGTGATGTCTCACTTATCGAAGATGCTCACTGGTATTGGAATTGCAAGAATATCCCAATTAACACTTTTATGCATGTGTGGAAATAATCTAAGATGCAAGGATGAGAATCCTTATCATTATCAATATCCATTATAGAATCCATCACTAGTCTAAATAAAACATTCATCATAACATAGAATACTCGTTAAAGAAGCATGAGATAACACATTTAGATCACACACTTACCGTTGGCATATAGTGAAAACTAGTTCCTAGAATATACAAAATAACACTAGAATCTTAAAATAATCAAACAAAATCTTAAGAATTCTTCCAATGAAACACTCTCTCATTTAATCCCTTGTTACATTCAGGTTATGCCCAATTCCCAATTGGTCGGTCACACAAATAGTTATACATGCAACATTCGGCATCAGATTACTCCAACAGTTAGCACAATATCCATTGTATCGCATGATCGACATGATTGGTTCTTTTGCAAGGTGGGAACTCTTCATGCAAAATAGTTTGCAAGGTGGGAACTCTTCACACAAAACCTATTTTGCACAACTGAATTCTCCTCAATACAATCCTTGTCCGTTTTTCCAACCTTAGCCTTGCTTTCGTGCCAACAAGTCTGGTATTATTATTTAGCTCATCATTAAATGAACAATGTTTGCTTTGGAAAAATTGATGGAAAGAATGGGACCTTGAGGAGTTGTTAAAAACTCTAGAATTCAATATTGAATTCATTAAGGCTGGTGAGTAGTAGTGTCAAATGTGTGAAATATTCACAAATCATTACAAAATTTGTGAGAAATATTCACAAATCATTACAAAATTTGTTTATCTCACTTGGTTGATGTAGAGTCCAAGATGTGATTAAATGATCAATGTTGGATCATTATCTTATTTGTCTTCTATCTTGATTCTTATAAAGTCAGAAAATTGGAGGAGTCACCTCACAAGTCCCACTTTGGTGAGTTTGGGTTTAAAACCTTATGGAGTCAGTTTGAGGCATTTAATGAAGATTTTATGGTAGCAAAACTCTCTCTTGCTTGGGAACCCCTAGCATTGTTCTAAATTCATGTAATTTTCAAAAAGTGAAATAAACATCTCAAATGGAGCATGTATGCAAAATTTATACCACCCATAAGTTTACTTTACTATTTTGTCCACCATGATTCTAGAGGACTCCACATCAACCCCGTTACTCATGGAAAAGGTGCTAGCCACATGGGTCTTATGTAGAGGAATCTAGAAGATTCTATTTGTGGCTCCAATTAATGGTTGAATAGATCAAATTTAATCCCCATTTCTTTATTGGGCAATGTTATTGTTGGGTTAGTAGGAGGAAAATGGGTCAATTCTATTCATTTGCATTTTGTTTCAAAGTATATTAGAGTAGCTAAAAGTGGATAGAGAGGTAATAGTAGAGAGGTTTTCTTGTGGCATCACATAGGCCATAATTTCACATTTTTATATTCACACCATTTCCATTCAGAGAAAGATATAGTAGAGTGGCCTCACCTTCCAGCTAGGTTTTCTATCGAAAGAGTTTCCCACATCATATCTTGTGTTATGATCGTTTTTTGAGTGATGAGTTAATAAATATGAAAATTCTAAGAAAAATTAACCCTCAAGGTATAGATTTGGATATTTCATTAAATATTTATCAGATATGTTGTGACAAACTATCTAGTGGAATCCATGTATCTTCTTGAATATTTGCAACTACCTTGGCATGGAAATTAGTAAACATGGAGTATTGGAGCTCAACCTGATCTTGGAACTCCAATATTATAGTTTAGAGGGTCTACTATGTAGCTGGGGCTATGATGATATTGCATGTAAGATGACAAATATGTATCATTTCTTATTTGCATGCAAACATATAGAGCCCTACAAGGTCCTCCATTTTCTCACCTATTTGAGTTTTTGAGGCATGGGTTTGTTTCTATATTATCTATTGAGGCATTGATTTGTTCCTATCATATATGCATCGCAAGACTATTTTATGTAAAAACTCACAAGCATAGACGTGAATGAAAAAAAATGGAAACACATGGGGCATTGCATGCTCTTCTCACTATTAAATAGATTTTACAAGAGACTAATACTTTTCTATAATTATCTAGTGCTACTAATTTCTATAGATATTTGAAATAACAACTTTTAGACTTGTATATTTCTAAAAATATATTGGACTAATAAACACTACTTGGAAAAATCTGTTAACATGAGATATCATATTTTAACACTGCCCCTTAATCTCAATTGTTACATTCATTAGCGCTAACAATGCCTAAGAGCTATCTCTAAAACATAAAATCATTTTTCCTAAACGTGTGGCAAAAATACTTGTTACCTGATTTCGAGATCCACAAAATTGAAGAGATATGCCATCATTGTTGGAAAACTCATGAATGAGGTGATAGTGTGTTATGAAACCAGCTCACAGAAAGATAGAAAAGAAAGATCGGCACCTTAGAAATAAGCCTCTTTAAGGGGCAAACCTCCTTTACATTACACAAATGAATAATTCTTGGATGATACAAATGACAAGACCTCCTTTCTATATATAGGATTCTAAAGGGTCTTAATATAATTAGAGCCGACATAACAATAATAATGTAAGGGCACAACAATAACAATAGTGGGATTCTATGGGGCACAATAATAACAATATGGGGACTACATAGGCACAACAATATAATAAGGGGGTTGCACTAATAACAATAAGGGGTTACACTAGTAGTATAGGGACCTAACATGCCCCTCTCCTTTAATAAGTGTTGTCCTCAACGCTTGAGTAGTTTTGGATACTTCTGTATAAAATCCTCATCCTACCATGTGGAATATTTAGTGGGTAAGTTCTTCCACTTGATGAGATACTCTAAAATTGATCTATTTCATAGCTGTCGTGATCTCAGTTCTGTGATTGGTTCAAGTTCCAATATGACTTTTCCTTCTACGTCAAGTTCTGGTAATATTGTTTGAATTGGGATCTTCTGCAAATTATGAATGATTGCCCACACTTCTTCGTCATTGTTCTATTCATCCTTTGATTCGTTTATCTAATTTAGTTGGATAATAGAAATGACACAAAACAATGCTTCTGCATCCTCATCCTTTCTTGAGAGTGCATCTGCAACAACATTTTGCTCGTCTTTTTTGTAGATGATTTCAAAGTCATAACCCAACATCTTTGTGACCCATTTTTGTTGTTCTTCTGAAGATAATCTTTGTTCTAAAAAGTATTTAAGACTATCATGATCCATTTTTACCTTTAAGTGTCTTCTCATTAGGTAAGGTCTGATGTTTGGAGGTGTTGAAAATAGCAACAAGAAATGCTAAATATAGAAATGCTAAAAATAGCATTTTGGGATACATTCCAATTTTAGTTAGTTCCTGAACTAAAATTGAGAATTAAAATTAAAATTTGATCTTAGCAGTTGTTTCAAAAATAATTAATTAATTCATCTTGAGTTAATTAGTTGGAGAAAATCAAACATGAAGTCTATGTGAAGACATGCAACAGTTATCTCTTTGATTGAGGAAGTTATCCCTTAATTAAAGAAATCAGGATGAGTTGTACTTTGAGTTGTAATTAGTTAGCTCAGTTAACTGAGTTAAGTCCAGTTACATTAGTTCCAACAGTTTGTGGAACTGATTGTGAGTTCAGTTATTCAATGCATGCATGCATGAAACTAGTGTACTTTAGATAACTGAATATTCTCTCATAAATAACTCATGCATGTCATTTCAGACAGAGGGCTAGTTGAGATAAAAGGATGGGATAGTGTATTAGCATTTGCAAGAATATTCCCTTGAGGATATCTCTTGCATGCAGAAGGAATTAATTCCTTGAGGATTGCACAGTTATTCCCGAGTTTGGTGAGTAGTGTGAGAGGAGAATTCACACAAGTGGCAGCCAGAGGACCCAGGAGAAACTGTGCAAGGAAATAGGAGGCTCGTAGGACTGAAGGAAGGCATATGTGTTGTCTATTCTGTCTATAATCAATAGTGAGGGATTGTACTGAGAGCTGGATAGCTTGTGAGCTAAAGGTTTGTGTAATCCTGAGATATTTCCACTTGTATGATAATACAGATAGTGGGGTTTTTAGCTGAGGCTTTCCCTAGAGTATTCTTCTGTGTTCATGTGTGATTGATTTCTCATTCTCTATTATATGTGTTCTAATTGATCTTGCTCAAAATTGATTAAGCTTCTGAAAGTTTATTTGTAGAAGTAGATCAAGTATTTTGCTTTAGTATATTACATTATCAAGTGATCTATAGTGAGAAATTCTACATGGTGTTAGAGAAAAGGTGATCAAAGCGGAGAACAATATACAAAGAAGGGAGAAGTTCGAAGCGTGAAGTTCTTGATTATAGAAATCGAATTCTTATCACATCTAAAATTTCACCAATGGCGTTCAATGGTTTGAGACTCGAGTATGCCCTGGATGGTAGCTCGAATTACATAGCCTGGAAGGATCGAATGGAAGTGGTATTAGAGGAAAATGGTTTGGAGTCATTGATCAAGAAGTCCCCAAGCCAGCAGCTGTTAATGCCCAAGAATTGGAGGAATGGAAGAAACGTGTTGCTAGAGCGAGGATGATTCTTCTTGAGGGAGTTCGAGACCACATTGTCTCAAGTCTCTAAGGGAAGGAGACACCATTTTCAATGTGGAAAACATTGAAGGATCTATATCATAACAGCAGTGATTAGAGGAAGCTGGCACTAAAAGACAAGCTTCAAAAAATCAAGTGTGAAAAGAGAAACACGATCTCTACATATCTGAACAAGTTCACCACCTATAGGGATGAGCTTGGAAGTGTAGCAATTATGATAACCGATGATGACATGGTGAGTCTTGCTCTCCTTGGTCTTCCTAAGAGTTGGCATAGCTACCGAGACTCAGTAAATGGAAGAGGGAAACTTCCAGATTGGGTACGACTGTAGTCGGATCTGATGCAGGAGGAGATCAGGAGAAGCACTAGAGTTGGTTCTTCATCAAAGCATGATGATGAAGAAAACCTAGCCTTAGCGAGTAAGGTGAGGAAAGGGAAAGGGAAGGCTTCCCATTCCAAATCGAGTTCTTCCCATGGTGGGAAGAAGATTGACAAATCTAAAGTGCGATGCTTTAATTGTCATGAGGTGGGCCATTATGCAATAAATTGTCCACAGAAGAAATCCAAGAAGAGATCCTCGAAAGGATGAGATGTTGAGGCACTAGCCTCACAGTTCAAATTGGATTTCCCCTCATCGCATGCATGGTTTCATCGATGGTGGGTTGTGTTTGGTACTTGGAGAGTTGACCCTCATTCCACATGACCAACGACAAGAGTTTATTCAATACCTTGTAGGAGAAGAACCTCCAAATGCGCATAGAGATGGGTGATGATGAAAAGCACCATGTTTCAGGTGAAGGCACGGTTGTGTTTCAGAGGGAGCATGGAGCTCCTCTCACCCTGAATGATGTAAATTATGTGCCTAGACTGAAGAAAAACCTCGCATCCATCACTATGTTGGAAGACAA
The DNA here is from genome assembly GCA_031772625.1 of Pinus tabuliformis. Taxonomy (NCBI): domain Eukaryota; kingdom Viridiplantae; phylum Streptophyta; class Pinopsida; order Pinales; family Pinaceae; genus Pinus; species Pinus tabuliformis. The sequence continues at coordinate 602,738,078 of CM062817.1, forward strand.
AGGCTATGATGTAGTCTTTAGTAAAGGAAAGGCATTTGTGAGACACATCGGCACGGGACAGACCAAGAGGATTGGGATTCAAGTGAAGAATATCTACAAGCTGGAGGTATATTACTGTGCTGCATTGAGTTCCAAAGCAGAGTTGGTGCAAAGCCAAGATATTGGTTAGCTATGGCATAGAAGATTGAGCCACTTGCAACATGGGGCCTTGAAGATCATGCAGCAGATTTCTTCCGGACTTCCTAAGGGTAAAATTGAGTAAGTGGGTACATACAAAGGTTGCACCTTGGGTAAGTATGCAAAATCTTCCTTTCAGGAACGAGACAGTCGAGCTGGAGCAATCTTGGTGTGAGTCCATACAGATGTGTGTGGACCATTCACGACAGCCTCCACCGCTAAACAAAGGTACTATGTTATTTTCATTGATGATTTTTCTCGTAGATTTTGGATCCACTTCAGGCAGAGAAGGATCAAACCTTCTCAAGGTTTTGTGAGTTCAAAGCCTTCGTTGAGAAATAATTAGGAAAGAAGATAAGGGCCTTTCGATGCGACAATTGTGTAGAGTACGTCTCTCAATAGTTTAAGTACTTCTGTGGAGTAGGAGGAATTAAACGGGAGTTGACGGCACCTCATAACCCATAGCAGAATGGGGTGGCCGAAAGGAGTACCTTGGGCGATGCTACATGACCAAGGCCTACCACTTCATTTTTGGGCTGAGGTATGCAACACAGAAGTATACTTGCAAAATAGAAGCCCACATCGTATACTAGGGATGAAGAAACCAGAGGAGGCCTTCTCCGGGAAGAGACCAGATGTGAGTCACTTCAGGATCTTTCGCTCATCAGTATTTTTCCATGTGACCAAAGATGCCTGGAAGAAGCTAGAGCCAACAACTGAGTTGGGGATACTTGTGGTGTACACTGATACACCCCACAACTATCGGGTGTTCTTGCCTACCAGTCAGAGGACAGTGGTACGCAGAGATCTAAAGTTCGACGAGCAGAAGGCCATGCAAGTTTCCCTTGAGAGGGATCTCAAGTTGCATGCAGAGGAGGAGCTTTTGGTTCCTAAGGAGGAGGAGCCTTAGACTGATGCGGAGTAGCCACATGCAGAGGATCCAGGAGTGGAGACATCCACTCATGCAGAGTCTTCCAGAGATGAGTGGAAATTCTCAAGGGAGGCTGACAGATTATTGATTGATGCAAGAGAGAATGTGGTATAGCCATCTTCTCAGCGCAGACAGAGGAGGTCGCCTGAGCGGTACACTGGGTACATGGCCCTGGTTAGGGAATGTGTAGAGATCGAACCATCTTCCTTCGAGGAAGTATTGCAGCAGCCAGTCTGGGTTGATGCTATGGTGGAGGAGTATGACTCCATAGTTCAAAATAGTGTTTGGGATGTTGTTCCAAGACCAGAGAACAAGTCAGTGGTGAGTTTCTGATGGCTTTACAAGGTAAAGCAAGCAACTAATGGGAGTGTGGAGAAACATAAGGCAAGGTTTGTTGCCCATGGTTTCTCATAGGTCGAGGGGATCGACTGTGATGAGACTTTTGCTCCTGTAGCAAGGTACTCATCTATTAGATCGATGTTGGCATTATCAACACATATGGGTTCGAAGATCCATCAGATGGATGTGAAGATTGTATTCCTCAATGGCAAGTTTGAGGAAGAGGTGTACATGGAGCAGCTGGAAGGATTTGAGACCTTTGATCATGAGTTGTATGTGTGCCGACTTAAGAGAGCTTTGTATGGGCTGAAGCAAGCACCTCATGCTTAGTACACCAGGATCAACAACTATTTCATCAGGTTGGGCTTCACAAAGAGTGAAGAAGATTTGAAACTATACCACATCATGGTAGAAGGTAAGCCATTGATCATTGTTCTTTATGTTGATGATCTGATATTGATAGGTGATGATCAGTGGATCAAGTCTTGCAAGGAGGACCTTGCAAGAGAGTTCAAGATGAAAGATATGGGTCTCACACACTACTTTCTAGGCATGGAATTGTGGCAGAAGGATGCGGAAGTGTTTGTCTCTCAAGGCAAGTATGCCAATGAGATACTCGGGAGATTCCACATGGAGAAGTGCAAGCCCATGCAGACTCTTCTAGTAGGTAACTGGAGGAAGGAGGATGCTACCTCAGGTGAGGTGATAGCCACTACTATGTATCAACAGCTTGTGGGTTCATTGATGTATTTAGTGAACACATGACCAGATTTGTGCTTTTCGGTGAACCAGCTGAGTCAAGCTATGGTTCAGCCTACGAAGTTGTTTTGGAAGGCAGCGAAGCATGTGCTGAGATACCTCAGAGGCAAATCTCAATATGGATTATGGTACAGACGGATAGAGGGAGTGAAGCTTCAGGGCTTCACAGATGCAGATTAGGCAGGGAGTCCATCATATCGGAAGAGCACTTCAGGAGGAATTTTCAACCTTGGTTCAGTTGTAGTTTCTTGGTACAGAAAGAAACAGAGGTCAGTTGCACTTAGCTCAATAGAGGCTGAATACATGGCTTCCAGTTAGGTAGCATGTCAGGCCGTTTGGATGCGGAAAATTCTAGTTGGATTGTTTGATCAGAGGATGGATCCAACTATGATCTATTAGAATAATCAGAGTTGTATCAAACTCTCTGAGAATCTAGTACTTCATGATAGGTCCAAGCACATCGATATCTGGTATCATCATCTTCGAGACTGTGTGGTGAAGATGATCATGTTGTTGCAGTATGTTTCGACCGAGGAGGAGGATGCAGATATTTTGACTAAGGCATTGTCAAAATGCAAATTCGAGTTCCACAGAGATAGAATCAGGGTGACCGATAATCCCTTTCTTGTTGAGAGGGAGTGTTGAAAATAGCAACAAGAAATGCTAAATATAGAAATGTTAAAAATAACATTGATATAAATAGCATTTCAGGATACATTCCAATTTTAGTTAGTCCCTGAACTAAAATTGAGAATTAAAATTCGAATTTGATCTTACCAGCTGTTTGAAAATTAAATAATTAATTCATCTTAAGTTACTTGGTTGGAGAAAATCAAACATGAAGTCTATGTGAAGACATGCAACAATTTTCCCTTTGATTGAGGAAGCTATCCCTTAATTAAGGAGATCAGGATTAGTCGTACTTTGAGTTGTAATTAGTTAGCTCAGTTAACTGAGTTAAGTTCAGTTATATTAGTTCCAATAGTTTGTGGAACTGATTGTGAGTTCAGTTAGTCAATGCATGTATGCATAAAACTAGTGTACTTCAGATAACTAAACATCTCTCATAAATACTTCATGCATGTCAGTTCAGACAAAGACCCAGTTGAGATCAAAGGATGGGACAGTGTACTATCAGTTGCAGGAATATTCCCTTGAGGATATCTCTTACATGTAGAAGGAATTCATTCCTTGAGGATTGCATGGTTATTTTTGAATTTGGTGAGCAGTGTGAGAGGAGAATTCACATAGGTGGCAGCCAGAGGACACAGGAGAAACTGTGCAAGGAAATCGGAGGCTTGGCGGCCTGAAGCAAGGCATATGTGTTGTCTATTCTGTCTATGAGAAGTAGTGAGGGATTGTACTGAGAGCTGGATAGCTTGTGAGCTAAAGCTTTCTGTAATCCTGAGATATTTCCACTTGTATGATAATACAAATAGCGGGGTTTTTAGCTGAGGCTTTCTCCAGAGTATTCTTCTATGTTCATGTGTGATTGATTTCTCATTCTCTGTTACATGTGTTCTAATTGATCTTGTTCAAAATTGATTAATATTCCGCAAGTTTGTTTGTAGAAGTATATCAAGTATTTTGCTTTAGTACATTGCATTATTAGGTGATCTACAGTGAGAAATTCTACAGGAGGAACACTTCTTGGAATCAAATGAATAGAAAAATCATGATCACAAATAGGTGGGAGGCCTTTGGGAGTCTCAAATACCTTGGAATGATTGTCCAATCCTTTTTTGAGATCTGGAGAAATAGATGATTTCAATGTGGGAACCTCTAGCGAACATAATTGTGAAATTACACCTCTTTTTTCTTTCCTTAAAAGTTTTATCATTCTATTAGAGATGATTATCTTTCCCAGTTTCCCTGTGACACCCCTCAATTCAACTTCCTTTCCTTTTGAAGAAAATTTCATGAAAAGTTATTGAAAATTAAAAGCTATTGTACCCAAGGATTGTAGCCATTAGACTCCTAGTACAACATCAACACCACCCATTGGAATAGAAAGCATTGGGCTATTCAATACATATTATCCCATGGATAGCTTGATATTATGGCACTTTCCAGAGAAATTTATGGTTCCTCCACTTCCAACCATCACTTGACACTCTGGTGCTAGATATAGGAAGCAATTCAATTCCTTGGCTATCTTATAATGAATAAAATTATGGGTACTACCCAAATCAATCAACACTATTACCCTTTTCTTCATGATATGTCCTTCTATCTTGATAGTTTGAGGAGTGGTAATTCCATCCAATGCATTACAAGATATTGTCAGATTCATTTCTTGATGCTTGATGTGATATTTTGGTTCTTCAACCTTTCTCTTCTTGATATGTCCTTCTATCTTGAGAGTTTGAGGGGTGGTAATTCTTGGCAATGCTTTACAAGATATGGTTGGACTCATTTCTTCTTTATCTGCAGTTGGCTCTTGGTGTATATCCTCTTCTTTTGACGTTTCTTGATCCCTTTCTTCCTCCTCTTCACAATCTATGTAAAATAATTTCTTCTCAGCAAACTTATGACCTTTAGTGTATTTGCTATCACAACTGTAACAAAACCATTTTTCTACTTTTTCTTCCAATTGTTGTCATGTAATCCTTGTAGGTTGTGGAAGGCTAGGAGAAAAAACACTTCCATATTTATAGTTGTTAGTGGTAGGATTCCTTGTTTCCATAATTCCTCTTTCAATTTTTCTTTCCAACCTGAATTCCTCCTCTAACGAATCAGGTTCCCAAAGACGAACCTCATGTTGAATGTTATCCTTTAAAGTCCCTATGAAGACATCAATCCTTTTCTTCTATGGAATATCATTTACCCTTATATTCAATTTTCGGAAGTCCTCAATGTGCTTTGCCATTGAACCCTTTTTTTTGAGATTTATCAATTGGCTAAAGAAGGTGTTACTCTTTGTATCCTCATAATGTGCTATCATTTCTTCCGTGAAAATTGACCAAATGACAAGTGCTTTACGAGAACAAAGCCCTTTATACCATAAAAATTGACTCGTTTCTAAATATAAATATGCAATATGTACAATAAGTAACATTGGTACACCATGTAGATCAAAATATTGCTCCATCTGCAGTATCCAATTTACTGGATCGTTCCCATAAAACTTCCTCATATTGTGTTTTCTTGATTTTAGGAGCTCAATCTTGAAACCACTGTAACTCTGTAATTTCAAATCTCTAAGGTTCGAAATTGCAACCTACTATAGCCCTTTGCATCATTTCGAATGCCACCAGTCTGATCAAAATTGGATTCTCCAAGAAAGAGTTATGCCCTATCTCCCAAAATGACCTTCTTATGTAATTTGTTAGTAGAGCAGACTTGTATGAAGTTCCATGTGTTATTGTTTTGACCTCCAGACCTGAAAACAATACACCGAAAAGTACAGTCTGTCCTATTTCTGTAGCTTTTTACCAAATTTCAATCTAATGCTCAAAGAAAAAGTTATAATGATTTTCCCTAGGTCACATGTTTGGAATGTAATCCGGGATTCTGTAGAAACGCTAAATTTCTTTGACTGTATCTCCAAAAATATAGCAAAACAGGATCTGAAATTTGAGCCCGAGCTTCATCAAGATTTCGAGTCAAATGGTTTTAATTTTAGAGTCTAAGACTTTATACAAAAATAATCATAGCTAAAATTCCATGATGACTTGTTTGAGATTGAATTCTGGAGTTTTAAAAAACCCTAACTTCCTCAAATCGAATCTCCAAAAATATAACGAGAGAAGATCTGAAATTTGGACCCGAGTTTCAGTGAGTGTTCGTCTCAAATGGGTTTTTCGTTAGCTTTTGAAACATGGCAGAAAAATATTTATAGCAAAAATTCCACGATGACCTGTTTGGAGTAGCGAAACCCTAGAAACCAAAGTTCTCATACCAAATGTTATGAAACCATCTCACAAAAAGATAGAAAAGAAATATCAACACCTTAGAAATAAGCCTCTTCGAGGGGGCAACCTCCTTTACATTACATAAATGAATAATTCTTGGATGATAGAAATGACAAGACCTCCTTTCTATATATAGGAGTCTAAGGGGCAATAATATAATCAAAGTCGACATAACAATAATAATGTAATGGCACAACAATAACAATAGTGGGCTTCTATGGGGAAAAATAATAACAATATGGGGACTACATAGGCACAACAATATAATAAGGGGGTTGCACTAATAACATTAATGGGTTACACTCGTAGTATAGGGACGTAACATAGTGGGTGCCAATGTGCTTGATTTTCTTGTGAAATACATGATTATTTGACAATCCAATTGCGAAGCTCCTATTACAAAAAATAGAAGTTGACTCTTTCTACACACGGGCAACAACCTTCAAAAGTATTCTCAGTCATAATACATGGCATGATTTTTTTTTAGAAGATATTGAGATAAAGGTTTATTTCTTAGAAGCCCATGAGAAAAAAATTGTGCTCAATAAAAAATCATCTTCAAATATATTTTTCCTATCATCAATATTACCAACAAATTTATTATTTATGTATCCTATAAGTGTGTTGAGGTTAGAATTTATGTATTGCTACCCACCAAAACATGGGTGAACTTTAAGGGAAAATTTGTCTCCTCCGTGGAAATCTAGCCAACTAGAAGCCCTATATGATCATCACATAAAATGATGCCAAGATCATCCACATCTTGCTTCTGATTGATTTCTCTCTGCCATATGGCATTCCTTCTTGAAGAAAAGTGGGGCATCTATTCAAAGGTGCTTCAGCCATTTTCAATCATGTGCTCTCACCTAATGATACATTCATAATACTATAGATTGGGGCTAAAACATGACGATTGATTGATCGTTACTACATTTCTGTTCCCTTCACTTGGGAGTTTAATTTATCACTCTAGTTCGTTAGGACCTCTTCAAAGGTCTTAGGGATTTAGGAAGAGCATTGTTGGGAGGATCTAATTGAGATAACATGTCTATAATTATTCCATACTTACAGCCTTTCATATTTTCTCTTATTCATTATTATTAATTATACTTGTAGTGATTGGTTAGATGCATTGTAACACTTTCATCCTCTTCTTTGAGTCTGGGCCTAGAAAAAATTGTTGGGTGTGGGGCCTGATTATCTTTTATATTCAAAGGTTTTAGCCGGATGTATACCCCAGGAAGACTGTACACTCTTTCATGCGGGGGACGGCTGGGGGGTCCAGGGGCCAACGGTCCCAGGTGGGGGTTCGGGGGCAACGCCCCCAAAGCTAAAAATAAATGTAAAATTACCTTGTAAAAGTCTATTAATTTCTAGTCAATCTGGGCCGTTCATTAGGCAAATGATCTGACAGTAGAAGTTATGTTTAATTGAGGGTTTTTTACCCTAGAAGGCAACCCCTCACTATATATGAGGGAATTGTATTGTGTCTATGTATATCTGTATTCTGAGTGAGGAAGAGAGAGGAGATTGAGAGTGAAGAGGGTGTTACAGCGGATATGCTATAGGTTGTATCTCTTTAGTTTGCTGAATAATATAGAAGAAAGGACAAGTTGTTTCTCTGTGGACGTAGCCCAAACTGGGTGAACGACGTATATCTGTGTCTCTTTTGTTTTATGCGTTTCTGTGTTTATATTTCTGCAATATTTTATGTGTTCCATTGCTTCATAATATATAATTTTCTAACAACTGGTATCAGAGACGAAGATCTATTTGGTTGATAAACTCGCAGGAGAGAATGGTTCCTAGTTCGAGTGGGAGCAATGGTGGAAGATTTTAGGTTTAGGGTCGAAAAATTCAATGGCCAAAACTACCAGCTGTGGAAGATGCAGATGGAAGATTATCTGTATCAGAGAGATATGTACCTACCATTGAGCAGAAAGACGGAGAAGCCGATGAGTATGATAGACACAGAATGGGATATTCTGGACAAAAAGGAACTTGGAACAATACAGTTGTGCCTAGCGATGTTGGTAGCGTTTAATATTTCAAAGGGAATGACAACACATGGTTTAATGTTGGTATTGGCAAAACTATATGAAAAACCATCTGCCTCAAATAAGTTATTTCTTATGAAGCGTTTATTTAATATGAAGATGTCAGAAGGTGGATCTGTTGTAGATCATTTAAATGATTTTAATACTGTTACAAGTCAGTTAAGTTCTGTAGGGGTAAATTTTGATGATGAAGTTAGGGCTCTGTTATTTCTGTGCTCATTGCTAGAAAGTTGGAATGGTTTAGTTATGGTCATTAGTAACTTTGTCTCTGGATCTAGTACTTTAAAGTTTGATGATGTTGTCGGTGCAATCCCTAGTGTGGAAATGCGATGGAAAAGCTCCAGTGAGACATCAGGTAATACTTTGACTGCAAAGAGTAGCAGAAGAAAAATGGGAAGAGGAAAGAGCCCAGGATATCACAGTAACTCAAGAAAAGGCAGATCCAAGTCTAGATCGGGGATAGTGTGCTAGAAATGTGGGAAGAAAGGACACTTGAATAAAGACTGCAAGTCTCGGAAGGGAAAAGAAGGAGATGCACAACAAGAAACTAATCATGAAGCGAATGTAACAGGTGATGTGTTGCAAGATGCTTTGATTCTTTCATTAGAAAATATTATTGATGCTTGGGTGATAGATCCAGGGGCCTCATTCCATGCCACACTTGATAAGAAACATTTTCATGATTATGTTCAAGGAGATTTTGGACAAGTTCGATTGGGTGATGATAAACCCTATAAAATCGTTGGAATGGGTACAATTTTCATAAAATAGCAAAATGTAAATTAGTGGCTATTGAAGAAGGTAAGGCATGTTCCACATCTGAAGAAAAATCTAATTTCAATAAGGTAGTTGGGAGGTGAAGGTTTCGTAACTACTTTCACACATAAAACTTGGAAGGTCACTAAAGGATCCCTGGTAATAGCGAAAGGAGAAAAGGTTGGTACATTGTATTTATGCAATAGTATTTCTGATTCTGTTAATGCTTCAACCTCTACAAGAGAAGATATGGCATTGTGGCATCATAGGCTCGGGCACATGAGTGAGAAGGGGATGTAGATTCTTCACTCAAGAAATTTGTTGCCAGGTTTGATCATGTTGATTTAAAATTCTGTGAGAATTGTGTTTACAGAAAACAGAAGAGAGTCAGATTCCTTAGAGTTGGGAAAGAGAAGAAGAACGAAAAATTAGAGCTTGTGCATACAGATGTATGGGGCCTTGCTCAGGTATCATCTCTTGGTGGCTCTTGTTATTATGTTACTTTTATTGATGATGCAACCAGAAAAATCTGGATTTATTATATTCGAAATAAATCTGATGTATTTTATACTTTCAAGAAATGGAAAGCTTTGGTTGAAAATGAGACGGCGAAAAGGTTGAAGTGTCTTAGATCAGATAATGGAGGTGAATATTGCAGCAAAGAGTTTGATAGGTACTATTCAAAGAATGGAATTAGTATAGAAAACAGTTCCAGGAACACCACAAGAAAATGGTGTGTCAGAAAGGATGAACAGGACAATCATGGAGCGTGCAAGGTGCATGAGATTGCATGCAGGATTGCCTTTACAATTTTGGGCAGATGTTGTAGATAATGTTTCTTATCTAATAAATAGAGGGCCTTCAAGTTCCTTAGATGGTGGTATTCCAGAGGAGGCATGGACATGTAAAAAGATAAACTACTCATTTTTGAAGACTTTTGGTTGTGAAGCCTTTGTCCACATTAATAAAGAAAATAGAACAAAGCTTGAGGCAAAATCAAAGAAATGTACCTTTATTCGATATGGTGATAATGATTTTGGTTGTCGCTTATATGATTATGAAAATCAAAAAATCATTAGGAGCAGAGATGTAATATTCAATGAAAAGGTCTTGTATAAGAATCAGTTGCAGGAAAAGAAACAAGAAAAAGAAAACAGAGAATACACAGTGGTTGATGATATCACAGGAAAAGTGATGGTGCCTAAAAATCATAATGACCAACAACCATAACAACAACCACAACAGCAACAAGCACTTCAAACACTTGAAAGTGGTGTTAGAAGATCTAGCAGGATAAGTAGGCCCCTTGAATGATACGCTCCTTCATTATATTATGTATTGTTGATTGATTCTGGTGAACCAAAATGTTATGAAGAAGCAGTGTAGGTAGAAACCAGGAAGAAGTGGGAGCAAGTCACGAAAGAAGAGATGGACTCCTTAGCACATAACCATACTTGGGCATTAGTCAGGTTTCCTGCAGGTAAAACAACATTGCAGAATAAATGGGTTTATCGGTTGAAGGAAGAAGATGGAGGAAAACAGAGGTAAAAATCTAGACTTGTAGTGAAGGGGTTTGCACAGAAGAAAGGTATTGATTTTGATGAAATATTCTCCTGTTGTTAAAATGACTTCAATCAGAACTATTTTAAGTCTAATAGCAGCTGAAGATTTGCATCTTGAGCAGTTAGATGTAAAGACAACCTTTCTCCATGGGGATTTGGAGGAAGAGATATATATGCAGTAGCCACAAGGATATGAGGTAAAAGGGAAGGAGAAACTAGTGTGCAGGTTGAAGAAGACTTGTATGGCTTAAAACAGGCTCGAAGGCAGTGGTATCTAAAATTTGACAGGTTTATGTCTGAACAAGGTTATACTAGATATCATTATGATCATTGTGTTTATCTCAAAAGTCAAAATGATGGCAGCTATATTATATTGTTATTGTATGTAGATGACATGCTTATTGCAGGTTCTAACATGTAGGAAATAAATGTGCTCAAAAGGAAATTGGCAAACTCATTTGCAATGAAGGATTTGAGTGCTACAAAACAAATCCTTGGTATGAGAATAACTAGAGACAGGAAGAATCACAAATTAACATTGTCTCAAAGTGAGTACATGGAAAATGTGTTGAAAAGGTTTAGTATGCAGAATGAAAAACCAGTTAATATACCTTTGGCTAGCCATTTCAAATTAAGTAAGGAGGCGTGTCCCAAGACTTAGGAAGAAATGGCTCATAAGTAGGTACATTTGAGAGGTATTCTCAGGTATTTGAGAGGTACCACAAATCAAGCATTATGCTTTGGTGGTTCAAACATTGCTCTAAAGGGATATTTTGATGCAGATATGGCAAGTGATAGAGATAACAGGAGGAGCACAGCAGGGTATGTGTTTACTGTAGGTGGAACAACTGTCAGTTGGGTTTCAAAAATCCAAATTGTTGTTGCACTTTCAACAACAAAAGCAGAGTATGTTGGTGCTACAGAGGCTAGTAAAGAAATGATTTGGTTACAAAGGTTTCTGGATAAATTGGGCAAGAAGCAGTAGTTGGGTAGGTTATATAATGACAACCAAAGTTCCATACATCTTGCAAAGAACTCTGCATTTCAATCCAAGACTAAACATATACAGCTCAAGTACCATTTCATATAGTCAGCATTGGAAGATGGACAGTTGAAGCTGGAAAAGATACACACTACCCAGAATCCTATAGATATGTTAACAAAAGTTGTAACCATGGAGAAACTGAGAATCTGCTTAGTTTCAATTGGTCTTCAAGTATGATGAAGGAAATGAGAAATAACCAGGTCCAAAGTGGAGTCATTGTCTAGCAAATGAAGTAGCGGTGGAGTTGCTATAATCAGTCTCCAAGTGGGAGATTGTTGGGTGTGGAGCCTGATTATCTTCTGTATTCAAAGGTTTCAGCCGGATGTATACCCCAAGAAGACTGTACACCCTCAACGCAGGGGGGGACTTGTCCCCCCCACGGGGGTCCAGGGACCAGTGGTCCCCTGGCAGGGGTTCGGGGGCAACGTCCCCGAAGCTAAAATTAGATGTAAAATTACCTTGTAAAAGTCTAGTAATTTCTAGTCAATCTGGGTCGTTCATTAGGCGGATGACCTGACGGTAGAATTTATGTTTAATTTAGGGTTTTTTGCCATAGAAGGCAACCCCTCACTATATATGATGGAATTGTGTTGTGTCTATGTATATCTATATTCTGAGTGAGGAAGAGAGAGGAGATTGAGAGCGAAGAGGGTGTTACAGTGGATCTATTGTAGGTTGTATCTCTTCAGTTTGTTGGATAATATAAAAGAAAGGATTGGTTGTTTCTCCCTGGACATAGCCCAAACTATGTGAACCACATATATCTGTGTCTCTCTTATTCTATGTGTTTTCTGCGTTTATATTTCTGCAATATTTTATTTGTTCCATTGCTCTGTAATATATAATTTTCTAACAAAAATTTTCCAGGAGGTTGAAGTACCTAAAAGAAAGATGGAGGCATAACAAAACCACCATTAAAGTAAACGATAAAATGCAAAATATGGCTAGGACATTACATTAAAATGTGGGTAAAAAACCTAGCATAAGCTCTACCCCCATCACTAATCATCATCAAGTTCTGGAAGAACATGATGCTTCATCTACAGAGGAAACTCTTGTATTATCGCAACCTAGATGAGAAATAAATCGGATCATCTTTAAGGGTTAATGGAAAAAATAAAAGCTAAGCTTGGCCTCCTATCTTATGCACCCAAACTAATGCAAAATTGTAAATAAGTAAAAAGGGCACCAAAGGGTTGGAGAAAGCGAGCCAGGAAAAGGGGTAATTTATGCCTCCATGATTACTCCCTCTTTATATCTATAAAATCAAGATGGAAGACCTCCAATATTTGATGACATTGCTATGATGACTTGCTTTGAATTCATTTCCACCTTTCATAGAATATTTTAACATACACCTATGGATTGATGGGCTAACATGGGACATTTTACTTCCCCTTGGTGAAGGGAAATTCCCAATATTGTTATTAATCTAACCATCCTTAATATATGGAGGTAACTTGTTTACAATAGTTGATCTAGTTAGACATTTGAATGTGAGCTTTATGTGAAGTATTATGGTGTCCCTTAAATTAGGCATGGACAACTAATATTCACTTATTTCTATTATACCTAAGGATTATTCATTTCACTTGACCTTTAGAGGGTTTCATCAGGTGGTTTTTCGTTGGAAATAGAGGCCTCTTGGGAGATGACTACTCTGCTTCTCAGCAACATCCAAAAGCTATTTTCCCATTACCGAGAATATATATGATCTTGTTGATGCAGTGATTCCCACCTAGAGTAGAGTGTTAAGTTATGATGGTTTTAGATGGTACCTGACACATTGAAATACCCCTACATGCTAAAATGCTATGTGAGAGAGGTTTGGTATTGGAATTAAAACTGATGTACATCAGTGGACCCAAAATGTCCCTTGGCTATATTTCACATTGTTTGATCGGAATTGCTTATTCCAAAGCCTAGATGATGATAATATTACATATGATGGCTTGTATATTACTATTTTACCCTAATTGTTATCACCAAAAAATTGAACATCTAGCCTAATTTACTAGATGGACTGAAGTACATCATGTAAAGCCAATTTTACCATAGTAAAATTGCTTTCACTATGAGAAATTACTTAATAAACCACCTTTGCTAGGTAATTTATAATTAAACCCAAGAAGAATAATTAAATAAATCACTATTTATTTGATTTTCATCTAGGAATAATTAATTAAGCCATTGTTCAATTATTATTCCTTGTCATGTTTGACCCAATTATGAAAAATCCACAGATAAATTATTAATTATCTTATTTTTCTCTACGAATAATTAATTAATCACTAATTAATTATTATTCCTTGTCAAATGTGACTAAATTCCTTTGGGATAATTAAATAAATCATTATTTGTTTATTATTCCTTAACCAATTTCTTGAGATACAATTAAATCGTTTATTTATTTATGTATTATTTCTAAATAACAGTTTATATACTTTTTTCCCTCCTAACCAAATATAATAAAATACTCCGTTATTCCAAGAACGGGGTTAAAAATATTTATTGTTGCTCATTATTCGAGGATAACTCAATATTTTGTTATAAATAGAAGGGTTTTTCCATCCATTATTCACTTTTGATTATTTCCATTGTTGCACTCACTCTTGTAACTCTGACTATTTTCATTGTCCACCACCACTTTTATTCCATTTGAGTTCCCATTGAGCTCAAACATTTTATTTGCTAGGTTTTGCACATTATGGAGGAGAGAGACTCTATCAAAAGATGAAGACGTTTGAGGACAACCAAGAACCCATCCCATAGAGTGGGACTGGTAACAATTATTTGTTATCTTCACAAGTTTTATAATAAATTCTATTCTTTGCATATATGGTTTCCATTGGATGATTGGAGTTATTACTATTTCTTTTCGATGTTTAACTATGATTGTGGCATAGATCAGGACTTCGTTAGGTTTTGTTTCTATCAATTGCTACAGATCTACAATGTTTAGTAGCCATTTATATTGCTGAGACTATTTGTCATCCACAGTCTTACTTGTTTTCTTTTAGTACATATTTGAGAAGAAAATATTACAATAAAATTGGCGACTCCACTAGTTTTTTACTTCAGATCCAAAAACCTGTGTGACCTTTAGTTTTCAGCTTAGGTTTTCTTTTCTTTCTTTCAGTATCTTAATGTTGTTTTCTAGCTTTTTAATCGTAGATCTGTCAAATTTCTGACTTCGAAAAGTTTTTTGGTATTTTCCACAGGTGACAAGAACCAGCCGTGAAAGAGATGACAATTTTTTCTAAGATTTGCTAACCAAGAGTCAAGTAGAAAAAATCACACTTTTTAGCCCGAAAGGTGTGTTCTGGAGTCAGGAGCACACCTTTCAGCCCAAAATGTGTGGTCCCCCTCAAAACAGGTCAGTACCTACGATTTTAGGGTTTTCAGTTTATTATCAGATTTGTTTCTTGGTTTTGTTGAGATTTGTCTGCTGGGTTGTTTGACCTATGTCACATCCTACCTAGGCCTTGATCTACTTTGATTTACTCGACGAAGTGGAATTTATCCCCTTAGGGCTTCTAGTATGCTTCCACCTTTATAGGACAAGTTTAGCTGTGTAAGTAGTTTGAGTTTTTGTAGCACTTTCAGCCATATTTTCCAGATCTATATCCTTCTATTTCAGATCTCCAAAGATAGGTTGTTTCCATCCATAGTTTCATATTAAACCTTGTTTTGTCATTGGCCTTAGGGTCACCTCGTTTCACTGGGTTTTTCACCCATCTCCCTATCCTTTTGTAGTGATCTTCCTCTCTGATCTTTTGTTGTAGCTGCACCACTTTCCAGTAGCCTAGTGTCATTTGATCCTAGTCACACTGACAATTAGATCTCTTTACCTCTTCCATGTTTTCAATCGACTTCTCCATCAACCAACATAGTGCTTGCAAACCCAGTTTGGGTGGGGTTTATTTAATTGTTTTAATGTTCATTTTCTATTTTTAATATTAGTTTATTTTCAGCAAGATTATTTCATTTTTATAAACACAATCTAGGCTTAATCAATGAATACACTTTTACATACAAGAACACCTTAAGTGAAGGGCCCTTGGTTTACACCGCGAAGCCAAGAATTAACATAATAAATTTATCTCCCCTCATCGAGACAAAGGCATATTTTTGATCTCCTTTCACCATTTTCGTGTCAGATGTGTCATACCACCATTGCGCCACCAAGGTGTTTATCACAGAGACTCTTAGGCATTCATCCCCAGTTTCCACTTGGGCATATTACTCCTCCCTGTAGGGTTCGAGTTCATAGCCCTCTAATCCCCATACAGACTATTCTCCTAGTTCATCTGATTCCTCATATGATTCCAAGCCTCTTTCACTGCTTATCATCACCATGTCTAGACCCACTGCCGGTGCAGGAACCAAACCTGGTGTTTGATCCGGTTCTATCCTGGTGGTCACATCTAGCAGATAGTCTTGGGAACCATTCCAATAGCCCCCATGCTCCCTTTTGTGGTTGGGTTAAGTCTCCTGAATTTTACCCAGTCGATAAACGACCTTATACACCACGATGTTGGCTGGCTTTCTATGCCAACTAAGCTTTCCTCAGACATCCCAAAGTTTGACGGTAATACTGAAGAGGACGCTACCAACCATGTCCACTCCTTCCACATGTGGTGTTCATCCAACTCCATTACCGATGACTCCATCCGTCTTCTGTTGTTCTAATGCAGGCTCATAGGAGACGTTGCAAAATGGTATGTAGACCATCTTGCCACATCTCATTCCATTTTCGCAATGCTTGCTACAGTGTTCCTATCATATTTCTAGTTACCTCTCTGGTACGACACTCGTATGGAGCTATTGACCTCATTCCGTCAGTCCTCTGCCACTCACCTTTATGACCATGTTCAAGAGTGGCATAGAAGGAGGAGCACATGTCGTGCGATGTCCTTCGAAGGTCGTGTCTATCTAGATTGGTTTTTTAGGAGCCTTTTAGCACCCATTGGAAAAGATATCATGTCCCATTTCCTCACATAGAGGAAGAAGCTCTCTAAACTACTATGAGATATGACCTGATTTATGCAAAATCCAGTTATGTCTATACCTTCATTCTAGACCTCCATCGTCCTAGAGGTGCCAGTGCACCGAGGGCATCTCACACCACCAATGGTATCATTGGAACCCTTTCACACCCTTCACCATATACTCAACAAAATTATGGCTATCTGCAGGGGTGCACCAGTTCCTCCAACACTTATTGCCCTCCTGCTAGCAACATGTTTTCAGGGCCCCAACCTATCTACCAAACCATTTCTCCTCTTTATGCACAACCGAATGCTCCAGCTCCTCAAGCATTAGCACTGCAGCCTCCCATGCATCCTCATCCCTAGCAACCACCACCCCCTCAAGGTCAAGTGTTTTCACAACAGAGTGCAACTAATCCCCAAAATTTGAAGAAAAATATTAAGGGGAAGGGTAACAAGGGTAGTCAAGGTAATCAACCTAGTGAACCCCAGGGCAACCAGCCTAACACTAACAACCAGCAACGAGGAGGTTAGCCCAAGCAGAACAAAGCTATTCATATGAACAAGCCTTGTGCATGTTGTGGTGTACATGGCCATTATACACATGAGTGTCCCGTGTTACCCCAGATGTACCAAATGTGGGAAGCTCAAGTGACTTCTAGAGGTCAACAATCACCTTAGAATCTCGCGCCATATCAACTGATAGTGCTTACAAATCCTTTCCCTCAACAAGGATTTGTTGCTGCTCAACCCCAGCTCGGTCAAGCAGCCCACCCCTGAACCTTCTGGTCCTGGTGACTACCAGATCCTTAGCATGAATTTAGATGAGGTTAATGCCTCCGATATTAACTTGCAAACTCGACCGTGTCAATAGGAAAAGTCATTGAACTCGTCTGCCACTGAGTCCAAAACCAAAGCACTTGTTGCGCCTCTTACGACACCAAATGGTCTATTACAGATCCCTCAACCTAATGTTGAGGTCATTCCCAAAATCCCAAAGGGACCATTACGTCGTAACATGACTTCTAACTAAGTTGCCCATACATACAGTATAGTAGATGACTTGGCGCAATCACCCACATCCATGTCGATGCTGGAAGTACTCCAGTCATCCCCATATCAAAAGAAATATCTACTGACTACTCTGGGTGCATTATATCCTTATGAAGATCATTTTATGGTCTTCTTAGTTGATGCATCAGAACATTCCCCATTTCCTTCATCCGTTTCTTTCTAGGTACCAGTCCAGGTCCATAATGCCATCATCTCTCGATGCATTATTGATGAAGGTTCATCCACTTGTGTGATGTCTGCTGTCATTTTGAAATAGCTTAAGTCACCTAAGTTCTCCCCCTCCACCATCACTTTGCGTGATTGGGATAAACACTCCTCCCAGCCTCTTGGAATGTATCGCAACTATCCAGTGACCTTTGTGGGCAAGACTATCCATGTAGACATTGAGGTTATTAATGCCCCTTTAGATTACAACATTCTCTTGGATCATAGTTACACATATGCCATGTCAGCAGTCACATCTACATTTTTCTGCAAGATATGCTTCCCCCATGAAGGGAATGTCCTTACCATAAATCAGATGAATTACTACGAGACGACATCTGTGACCTCCCTTGAGCCCATTATCTCATCAGTGTTAGGTAAGAAGTTTCCAACTCCCCTTACCGGTGTTTCACCCAGAGTCTATAAAGATTCATCATTGTTGGGTGCTTTCCCTAGTCCTCCCCCTCTCATATCAAAGCCTAACTCTTTGATTTTTTGCATGTTACAAGCGTTATGGGCTGCCCTTAAGTAGTCTGGTACATTTGATCAACAACCAGCTCCTTAGCATCCTGTTGTTTCCATCCCAGCTGAGCCCTCTGGATCCACCCACCCAGGACCTCCTCCATTTGCAGGTGCCTCTGCTATTTTTCCACCAACAACTTTTCCTCCAGGTCTCAACCATCCAAGAGTTATTCCTCCAGGATATTACCCTGGTGGCCAAATACCTTTCTTATTTCTACATTCGACAGTATTTTTTATCCCTGTCATGGCTTTGCTGGTCCTTCCTAACATGAAGTTGGGGATCCCAGTAGGGTACATCGATTCCCCTGCAAGCATTCCACCTGGTCAGCTAGGACCTTATCATGATTTAACCCTGGTTCAACTGATCCCTACTGCCCCTACCCCTGCTTCAGTTCCAGCACAACCTTGACAACATGAACCCACTACTATTATGCAAGCATCTAGACAGGGGGGCAAAGATAAAATGAAATAACCTAAAGAAAAGCCTCCCCATACTCCTCCAGCCCCTAAGGCCCCAAAGTCGTCACCTCTTAACTTACCGAGTCCACCCAAGAAACTCAAAAAATTACGCACAAATCACCCTTATGCCTTGTGCGATCATCATGGTCGCTACTCCCATTGTTGCCCTCGTCTGGATGAATTTTGTGATTTCCTAGAGGCGCTTCGTGAATACGAGACCACTCGTAGTGTATCACCTACTTCTCTACTCGTGGATTCTAGTACCACTAGTAAACCAGAATAGGGGGACTCTGGTCCCACCATCGTGATCCCTCCCCCCAATGTTGCGATGACGGACACCATAGGCCATATCCTTTACCTTTCGCCATCAATAAGTTTCTCATAGGAAAACCGTTCTTAGGTTTTTGTCCATGCTTCTATTGAACCTCTTTTGAAATAATCCCTGGTCTCAACATCCATAAATCCTCTATCTACCATCTAATCAGCTATCATTCCAGATGATGCATATGTGAACCTTCTTTCTCATGTTGATGCACTAGGTACCGCCGCCACATCATGTTGTCACTCTTCCTCCTGTCTGCCTATCTTCCATTCTGATGAGGACATCATGGAACCTATGTCTACCCCTAATTACCCTTGGGATGATAGGCACCATTGTGCATAATTCCTACCATAGCAGTCCCATGACCAATATGTTGTGGAATCCAAAGAATTCATCCATGGTGAAGTTGATTGGTTTTGAAATCCAATCCCTGTCCCAGATGATTTCAAAGAAGGGAATATGGTGAACATCTCTCCTACTATCAAAATCATCATTTCAGATAAACAAGGGGTCAGAGAAAACATTACCTTTGGAGCACAATGAACCCCAGAAGAAATTGAAGCTTACACCAAGCTCTTCAAAGAATTCCCTGATGCTTTCGCCTGGTCTTACTCTGAAATTCCTAGACTTGATCCCGCCATTGTTGAACACCATATCGACACATGGCTCGATGCCACTGCTATCCATCCAAAGTTGAGACTCTTCGACCCTTCTCGTTGTGAGGCCATAAAAGCTGAGATCGAAAAGCTCAAGCAGGATGATTTCACCTATCCCATTGAATATACCACATGGGTATCCAACCTAGTTCCTGTTCTTAAGAATCAAGGCACCGTTCATGTCTACACAGATTTTCATGACCTGAACAAAGCTTGTCCCAAAGACAACTTTCCCACATCATTTATTGACTAGATAATTGTTGAGTGTGCAGGGCATGATGTCCTGTCCTTTATGGGTGGATTCTTCAGGTACAACCAGATCAGTATCAATCGTGCCGATCAGTTAAAGATAATGTTCATTAGTCCATGGGGAACCTTTGCATATTGGGTCATTCCGTTCGGCTTAAAAAATTTTGGATCCACATTTCACTGGGCCATCTCATACTATTTTCATGACTTGGCACACCTTATCCTTTCTTACCTTGAAAATCTCACCACTCATTCTAGGTCTCAGGCGTAACATATTCATGATTTGTGCACCATTTTTCTCTGATGATGCAAGTGTAACATTCGACTTAATCCATTGAAATGTGTTTTTTATGTTCCTATCGGTTGTCTATTAGGCTTCATTGTGTCGAGAGATGGTATTACTCTTGACCCCTTGAAATTTCAAGCCATTCTTGAGCTGCCACCTCCCTGTACCTTGCACTAGTTACAAAGCCTTCAAGGCAAAGCCAACTTCCTTCGTAGGTTCGTACCTAATTATGTGACCACCACGCATGGGTTTCTTAGACCCCTTTGCTCAACCATTCCAATGTTTTAGGATGACCATGCTCAACAACCTTTTGATGCCCTGAAGCATGCTCTCACTCCTGCACCCTTGATCAATCTCCCCGACTTCACTAAAGATTTGATCTTGTACATCTCAGCTTCCACCCATTCGGTGGTTGGGGTCCTCATTCAAGAAGATGATGATCATAATGAGCATGTTATCTACTATGTCAGTAACAACCTAGTAGGCCCCCTGTGAACTACTCTCACGAATAGAAATTGGCACTGACTGTCATGTTCTCTGTCCAAAATCTTCGTCACTATATCCTTACGCATACCAATGGGGTCGTAACAAAGTCCAACCCCATGACCTTCCTATTTGGTCGACGGATCATCAATTGGAAGTATGCACATTGAATCATCATCCTCTAGGAATTCTATCTTGATTTTGTTATGCCTAAGAGTAAGAAAGGTTTTTCCCTCACTAAACTCATTTCTGAATTACCCACTAGTGCACGTGATCCGCCGGTTAGTGACGAGCTCTCTGATAAACACTTGTTTGTCATCACTTCAGAAAATCCTTGGTACGGAGATATCCTCACATATTTGTGAACCCAAAAGTTTTCCCACCATCTTACTTGTGATGATCAATGAAAAATTCAATACCAGGGCCCTTGGTACCTCCTCCTCGGTGGCATCCTTTATCGTCACGGTGTGGCTTCTATCCTTCTTCGTTATCTCACCCATCCTGAAGTAGAGCAAGTGTTAAATGCTTGTCACACTGGTGCTTATGGTGCTCAGCTCTTCGGTATGGCCACTTTCTAGAACATCATTCACGCTGGTTACTTTTGGCCTTCTCTCTTCATTGATATCATTGAGGCAGTCAAAAACTGCCCCAATTGCCAACATTTTTCCCCAAAGGAAAGAGCCCCATCGGCTCCCCTCCATCCTATCATCGTTGCTGATCCTTTTTTTAAATGGGCCATTGGCTTTATGGAGTGCTAGCCACCATCTGTTAATGAACATAAGTATATTATTGTGGAGATCGACTATTTTACCAAATGGGTTGAGGCCATGCCAACGTTCAATAATACAGTGGTTACCACGGCCATGTTCTTTTTTAACCATGTTATCGCTTGATTCAGGGTTCCGAAACAATTGGTCTCTAATCATGGCTGACATTTTGAAGATGAGGTATGACGTGAACTATCCTCACTGTTGAGCTTCCAACACCAATATTCATTGTCTTATTACCCCCAAGGTAGTGGACACCTTAAAGCAGTCAACAAGATTCTCAAAATGATGCTTCAGCAGACAGTGAATAAGCACAAGACCAACTCACACCTTATTCTCTTCCCATCTTTGTGGGCCTATAGAACTTCTATCAAAACCACCACTAGGTTCACTCCTTTCCACCTTGTTTTTGGCAAGGAGGCAGCCTTGCCAATCGAGTGTGAGATCCCTTCCCTCCACCTAATTGTCAAACTTCTCCCTGACACCCAACCATTAGAACAAAGACTTTTCATGCTTTAGTTCACCTCTAAAGACCATTGTGTTTCTTTGCAAACCATTGAAGTGGCCAAAGAGTGCACCAAAGCTCAGTATGACGAAAAATTCAACCTTGGGGCCTTCCACAAAGGTGATCTTGTTCCGATTTATGACCAAGCCCACGATACCCTGGGACATGGGAATTTTGAATAATTATGGATATTACGTTACATCATTCATAAGGAATTAGGTAAGGGGGCATATTTCCTGGAGTATTTTGAAGGCCAACTCCTTCCTAATCCTCGTAGTGTACTCTAGCTTAAGAAATTTTACCCATAGCATCTCCCTTTGATTTGCATGTATTTATTTTTGTAATGAATTTAGGTAGGTTGCATCATTTCATTTTTATGATTTGACACTTCACTAGGAAGCCATTTTTCCAAGAAAGGTCACTTTGTTGCTTCTTAAAATTGAATTTCTTCATATGTGCCACTTGTACCTTAGGGACCACCTTCCCTTAATACTTGTCATACCACATGTCAATTTTCGTCATGAGTAACCATCATTTACTGATGTTTTCATGGTCCCCACCGGGCATGTTCTAGGTGGTAGCGTCATCGAGTCACCCTTGTTCAGAGCATCCGTGATGAGTCACCCTTGCATCCATGGAGTTTGTTTTGCATCCCATTCTATCATGTCACAATATTCCATCTATATTTGCATACCATTCATCCCGTGTTTCCCATTTTGGCCTCTAGTCATACTTTACCCATCCCCTCTGGAGTTGAGTCAGTTGTTGCTAGATCAACCATGCACTTTATGTTGTGACAAGGGAAGTCGTATGTTTGTCCCTCACTGCCATGTTTTCCATTATCCCTAGTGTTAGTCAATCACTCGCATTACTATTTTCCCTCTTGCCTTATTTGAGGATCCTCATTGCCTCACCTATCGTGGGCCCTATTATGTCGACATCAACTCATTTATTCTAGAAGAACAACCTAGAGGGCGGTGTATCTTGGTTCCAACTTCCATTCTTGTTTGGCGCCTCGGATCACGCAAAGGGACTCATCATTTCCCTTTGAGTTGGTTATTTCATGTTTGTGATTCATACACTTGATGGTCTAGTGATGCAGTAGATTGTACCAGTGATTTCTAGATGTGTGTGAGATGTTTCAGACGTCATAAGGGGGTGGCCCTTTCAGTAGCCCCCCACAGGCACGGATGCATTCCTAATATGCTACAACCTTAGATACGGTTCTGCATATTTGATGGGTTGTGTTCCTATCGATCGTAGTGTTCATAGCATGCATGTCTCCTTCAGATGATCCATTCAATTTTATAGAGCCCACCCCTGTTCAGGAGGGCTTCTTCGGTTGTTCTACCCTCCCTCCCACCCATTTTTTAGGGAAGGGAGATTATATCTCATGTACTCAGATGATATTGTTCTTGGCTCATGTTTTTTCCAGGTGCATTATGTATATGGGACACATTGTATTATTTTCTGGCTCAATTATGCTAGTATGTCATGAACCATTCAACATGTACTTCATTGCTCAGTTTTATGTTTCTGGGTGCACCATTATTTTTGTACTAAGATATCTCGGTGGGTATAGGTATGCCTCTCTCGCCTCATTGAGTTTCGGTACCACAACATAAAAGGAGGCTTGCATTGGTCTCGCCCCCTCTGTCCCTATCCTCCTTCGCTTCAGCTCTATTGCACTCTCTCTCTCTCTCTCTCTCTCTCTGACTCCACTTTGTTGTCTAGTGGTTGTGTCTTTACAATGTACTTCACACTTGTACATTGGGGGGAAATCCGTTATCACAAAAAAATTGATCATCTAGCCTAATTTACTAGATGAATTGAAGTACACCATGTAAAGCCAATTTTACCATAGTAAAATTGCTTTCACTGTGATAAATTACTTAATAAACCAACTTTGTTAAGTAATTTATAATTAAACCCATGAATAATAATTAAATAAATCACTGTTTATTTGATTTTCTTATAGGACTAATTAATTAGGACATTGTTCAATAATTATTCCTTGTCATATTTGACCCAATTATGAAAAATCAATAGATAAATTATTAATTATCTTATTTTTCTCTAAGAATAATTAATTAATCACTAATTAATTATTATTTCTTGTCAAATTTGGCTAAATCCCTTAGGAATAATTAAATAAATCATTATTTGTTTATTATTCCTTAACCAATTTCTTGAGATGATAAATAAATCATTTATTTATTTATTACTTCTACATAAAAGTTTAAATACTTTTTCCCTCCTAACCAAACATAATAAAATATTCCGAGTGGTTATTCCAAGAATGCAGCTAATAATATTTTATTATTGCTCATTATTCGAGGATAAATAAATATTTTATTATAAATAGAAGGGTTTCTCATTCATTACTCACACTTAATTATTTTCATTGTTGCACTCACTGTTGTAACTCTGATTATTTTCATTGTCCACCACGACATTTCTTTCATTCGAGTCCCCATTGAGCTCAAAAATTTTATTTGCTGGGTTTTGCACATTATAGAGGATAGAGACTCTATCAAAAAGCTTAATACGTTTGAGGATAGCCAAGAACCCATCCCATAGAGGGGGACTGGTAACATTTATTTGTTCCCTTTACAGGTGTTATAATAAAATATATTCTTTGTATATCTAGTTTCCATTGGATGATTGGAGTTATTATTGTTTCTTTTTTATGTTTAAATATGATTGTGGCATAGATTAGGACTTTGGGAGGTTTTTTTTTAATCAGTTCCTACAGATCTATAATGTTTAGTAGCCATTTATATTGTTGAGATTGTTTTTTATCCACAACCTTAAGTGTTTCCTTTTCATACATCTTTGAGAAGAAAATGCTACAACACTAATTCTTGATTATACTAGTGCTACATCACCCCTCTTTCCCTTTATAGGGTGATGTAGGGTACCTTGGTGATGACATCATGGTTTCGATGCTCTTTGGAGGCATTACCCATGAACATGGAGCTACTTTCTGGAGTATGGATCACTCATTATCCTATTTGTCACTTGTGAATTTTTAAGATTTTGAGGTTGATGAAGTCATAGTGAAAGAGGCATTTCCCCCACAAACACTACAACATAACATAAAAATAATGCCTAAAACAATGCCGAAATTTAGTGTTTTTCAGTTAATGAATTAAACACCTTTCCCGACACAAAAATTAGTGAGACTAGGTATGTTTATCACAACACAAGCTTTGGTGTTGTCAATTGCACTAGAGATAACATCATAAATGGCGCTTAGAATAGCGCCAGAAAAATAGCGGCAAAAATAAAACCAAAAATAATGCCCTAAATATTGCCCACAATCTTGCCTAGAGTTTTGCCAAAAGTTGTGCTAGAAACAACGCCCCAAATATTACAAGGAATAATGCCGAAAATAACACCTAGAATAGCGACAGAAAGAGAACTAGGAAAAGAGATAGGAATAGCATTAGTTTAGCGTCAAAAATATCTCTAGGATTTGCTTCCAATTTGGCTCTTAGTTTGGCTTCCGATTTAACATCGATTTTTCCTTCTCTTTTTGCTTCTAGTGTGGCTTCCAATTTTTCTTCTTGTTTTGTTTCTAGTCATGGGGGATTGACTGAGGGAGAAATACCATACCATGTTCATTCATATTGGGGAATACATATTGAGAAAAATATGAAAATTATATTGAGCGTATAATAGGGGGTAAAGGGTTTTTATATTGGCAGGTATAAAAAATGAAGTTCAAAGTTAATGAAAAAATATAAAGGGGTATAAAAAATGTTAATGAAAAAATAAATTCCTACAATATTTAGTGAAAGTACGGGTTTTTTAAATTAGAAGGTTGTATTGGGTTCATATTGGTATCAAGCTAAATAATGTGCTTTTTAGATGTATTTTCCAATATGTAGTCAAATTAAAGGTATTGTTTAGTATGCCATGAACGCACATGATATGTCATAGTTTCATTGAGTGAAGCCCCCACGCTTCTGGTGTGGCTTCCAATTTTGCTTCTAGTGTGAATTCCAATTTTGCTTCCATTGTTGCTTATTTTTTTTCCAAGCTTCAGGAATAGCGCTAGGATTTACGTCCAGTTTGGATTTTGATTTGGCTTTCAATTTTGCATCCCATTTTTGTTCTAGTGTGGCTTCCAATTTTACTTCCATTGTTGCTTCTTTTTTTTCTTCAAAAAAAGATTATTGTTTTGCATAGAGTTAAATTAATATGTTTTATTTCAATTGAATTAGTTAACTATATCATGTCTCTTAAATAACTTATATGATTATAAATGATATGAATGTATTTCAAATATCTTATAGGATAACATTTATAAAGAATTTTTAGGGAAAAACACATCCATACAAATTAACAACATCATTATATTTATTAAATATCCATCAAAATATAATATACAACATCGAGTATATATAAAATAACAATATTTGTGCATTATTGTACAATCTTTGTAACATATCATTTCCCTCATCCTTACACACTCTATTACATTTGGCTTATGTATTTGGTTAAGGATCGGGTGGGTATTGATCTTAACTATGTTCTCTCAGAATTAAGGTTTTGATCTAGGTGGAGAAGAATTTTTGTTGGGTGGAGACCAATCCTACCCTACCTTACTTGGTTCCACTCATGGTTAGTGTTGTTTTCTTATCCTGTGAAGGATTTTAGTGAGTGTGTTTATATAGTGCGTGGGGCTAGTTGAGCTGGTCTTGGGAGGAAACGGGAATGAAGAATGCAGGTTGATAAATATTCCTTTCTGGTTCACTTTGTTGGGTGTGGAGCCTGATTATCTTCTGGTCTTAGCTGGATGTATATCCTAGGTAGATTGTACACCCCTCCACCAGGGGGTTCCGGGGAGGGGGGGGCAATCCCCCCCAGCTAGGGGGTCTGGGGGCCAGCGGTTGCCTTGTAAAAGTATAGTAATTTCTAGTCAATCTAGGTTGTTCATTAGGGAGATGATCTGATGGTAGAATTTATGTTTAGTTTAGTGTTCTTTTCCTTAGAAGGCAACCCCTCACTATATATGAGGGAATTATATTGCATCTATGCAAATCTGTATTCTGAGTGAGGAAAAGAAAGGAGATTGAGAGGGAAGAGGGTGTTACAGCAGATCTGTTGTAGGTTGCATCTCTTTAGTATGCTGGATAATATAATAAAAGAAGGACTGGATGTTTCTTCGTGGATGTAGCCCAAACTAGGTGGACCATGTATATTTGTGTCTCTCTTGTTTTATGCGTTTTCTGTGTTTATATTTCTGCAATATTTTGTGTTCCATTGAGCCATAATATATAATTTTCTAACAACTGGTATTAGAGCCGAAGGTCTATTTGGTTGATAAACTCGCAGGAGAGAAGGGTTCCTAGTTCGAGTGGGAGCAATGGCGGAATATGGTAGGTTTAGGGTCGAAAAATTCAACAACCAAAACTACCAGCTGTGGAAGATGCAGATGGAAGATTATCTATATCAAAGAGATCTATACCTACCAATGAGTGAAAAGACAAAGAAGCCAATGAGTATGGTAGACACAGAATGGGATATTCTCAACAAAAAGGCACTTGGAACAATACAGTTGTGCCTAGCAGCGTCGGTAGCATTTAATATTTTAAAGAAAATGATAACAGATGGTTTAATGTTAGCATTGACCAAACTATATGAAAAACCCTTGGCCTCAAATAAGGTATTTCTTATGAAGCGTTTATTTAATATGAAGATGTCAAAAGGTGGATCTGTTGCTGATCATTTAAATTATTTTAATACAGTTACAAGTCAGTTAAGTTCTGAAGGGGTAACTTTTGATGATGAAGTTATGGCTTTGTTATTTCTATGATCATTCCCAGAAAGTTGGAATGGTTTAGTTATGGGCATTAGTAACTCTGTCTTTGGATCTAGAACTTTAAAGTTTGATGATGTTGTCGCTGCAATCCTTAGCGAGGAAATGCGACGGAAAAGCTTTGGTGAGACATCAGGTAATGCTTTGACTGGAGAGACTAGGGGATGAAAAATGGAAAGAGGAAATAGCCCTGGATATCGCAATAAGTCAAGAAAAAGCAGATCCAAGTCCAGATCGGGGATAGTGTGCTGGAAATGTAGGAAGAAAGGACACCTCAAGAAGGATTGCAAGTCTCGAAAGGGAAAAGAAGGAGATGTGCAGCAAGAAACTAAACATGAAGCAAATGTAACAGGTGATGTGTTGCAAGATGCTTTGATTCTTTCTTTAGAAAATATTATTGACGCCTGGGTGGTAGATTCAGGAGCCTCATTCCATGCCACACTTGATAAGAAACATTTTCATGATTATGTTCAAAGGAGATTTTGGACAAGTTCGATTGGGTGATGATAAACCCTTAAAATCGTTGGAATGGGTATAGTTTTCATAAAATAGAAAAATGGAAATCAGTGGCTATTAATGGAGGTAAGGCATGTTCGAGATCTGAAGAAAAATCTAATTTCAGCAGGGCAGTTGGGAGGTGAAGATTGCGTAACTACTTTCACAGATAAAACCTAGAAGGTTACTAAAGGATCCCTCGTAATAGCGAAAGGAGGAAAGGTTGGTACATTGTATTTATGCAATGGTATTTCTAATTATTTTAATGCTTTAACCTTTAGAGGAGAAGATACGGCATTGCGGCATCATAGGCTTTGGCACATGAGTGAGAAGGGGATGCAGATTCTTCAGTCAAGAAGTTTGTTGCCAGGTTTGAAGCATGTTGATTTAAAATTATGTGAGAATTATGTTTATGGAAAATAGAAGAGAGTCAGATTCCTTAGAGTTGGGAAAGAAAAGAAGAGTGAAAAATTAGAGCTTGTGCATATAGATGTATGAGGACTTGCTCAGGTATCATCTCTTGGTGGCTCTCATTATTATGTTACTTTTATTGATGATGCAACCAGAAAATCTTGGATTTATTGTATTCAAAATAAATCTGATGCATTTGATACTTTCAAGAAATGGAAAGCTTTGGTTGAAAATGAGACAGGAAAAATGTTGAAGTGTCTCAGATCAGATAATGGAGGTGCATATTGTAGCAAAGAGTTTGATAGGTACTATTCTGAGAATGGAATTCACAAAGAGAAGATAGTTCCAGGAACACCACAAGAAAATGGTGTGTCAGAAAGGATGAACAGGACAATCATGGAGCGTGCAAGGTGCATGAGATTGCATGCAGGATTACCTTTACAATTTTGGGTAGATGTTGTAGATACTACTGTTTATCTAATAAATAGAGGGCCTTCAAGTTCCTTAGATGGTGGTATTCTAGAGGAGGCGTGGACAGGTAAAATGGTAAACTACTCTTTTTTAAAGGCTTTTGGCTGTGAAGCCTTTATCCACATTGATAAAGAAAATAGAACAAAGCTTGAGGCAAAATCAAAGAAATGTACCTTTATTGGATATGGTGTTAATGATTTTGATTATCGCTTTTATGATTATGAAAAACATAAAATCATTAGGAGCAAAGAAGTAATATTCAATGAAAATTTTTTGTATAAGGATTAGCTGCAGGAAAAGAAACAGGAAAAATAAAATAGAGAATACACAGTGCTTGACGATATCACAGGAAAAGTAATGGTGCCTAAAAATCATAATGATCAACAGAGAGAACAACAACCACAACAGCAACAAGCACCTCAAACACCTGAAAGTGGTGTTAGAAGATCTACTAGGATAAGTAGACCCCCTGAACGATACTCTACTTCATTATATTATGTATTATTGACTGATTCTGGTGAACTAGAATGTTATGAAGAAGCAGTGAAGGTAGAAACCAAGGTGAAGTGGGAGCAAGCCATGAAAGAAGAGATGGACTCCTTAACACATAACCAGACTTGGGACTTAGTCAGGTTGCCTACAGGTATAACAACTGTTGGCATTATGAGACAAGTGTTGGCCTTGATGGCAAATCACACTGATGACAAATCATAGTGCAGAAGGATAGCAGCAAGGAATTGATGATCAGACTACAAGTATGAAGAGAAAATATATACACGCTGGTTCACTATATACCAAGTCGCGTATACAAGCAGGTTCACTATATACCAAGTCGCGTATACGCAGGTTCGCTTCAGTAAAAGAGCGTGTATGTGGAAAACTTATCTTTGGTCCGTGGCGGTTATTCCTTGGAAGTTGTGCCTATGGTTTTGGACCATGGTGTCTCGACGGACGTGTTGATCCCTAGTTTTGAAGTTGATGGTATTGGATTTCTATGGTTTTGGCCCGTGGTATTGAGCAAGGCCTAAGGCTATATAAGGAGAAGAAGATCATTAGGCAAATGTATCTGAAAAGTCTTGAATATCTGATGAAGTATTAGATCTAGTATGCAGGTTATGGGTTGATGATGCAATTGCTTGATCTGAGCTAAGGAGAGATCTCACCGGTTGATGAAGAACAAGATCTAAGGAGAGATCGGGATCAAATGGTTTGAAATGAACTATCTTTATATGGTTGATTATGCTAGATCTGCATACTGACGCAAATAATATTTTATAAGTGTTATAGTATGATTGATGTCTGGTACAGCTGCAAAGTTATAAGAAATAATTTTAGATCTGTATGCTAGTTGGCTTTTGAAAAAGGGCGTATACACGCAAGTTGGGTTCATCCAAGTGGCGTGTACATTGTAAAGCTTGATATTTGAAGTTGCAGATGGGTCTGATGGTTATTGCAGAGTTCTGTGTCTGCTCTGTGCTCTGGTGACTGTGTTGTTGACAGAGTTTCAGTGTTTCAGTGCTTCAGTAATTGATGATGCAGGTTGTACTACAATGGTGATTGTCTTATGGATACAGTATGAAAATGTATGAAACGTGGTCCCGGATAGATCGTAGGCCGGCACCTACATACTGGTAAACATATCAGCCAGTATAAGAGCAAGGGGAGTAAAGGTTGGAGCATTCTGTAGGCAGGCACCTACGTACTAGTAAATGGATCGGCTAGTACAAGAGCTAAGAGGGTTGTAGCCCTCTGCAGGTTGTAGCCTGCGTGCTGGTAAAGGACTGCACCAGTACAGTGTAAAAGAAAGTTTCTTATTAAAGGAAGATAGAAACAAATTGCAGCAGGTGGTTTTCACCCACATTGGGTTTCCACCTTATATCATGGTGTTCATGTGTGTGCTTTATGTGTGATGATCTATTCTGTTATACTGCACCTGTTTACTATTAATATGGTTAATAATGTTCTGATGCATTTACTGAAGATAAGCTAATTGAATCATAAGATTACTGCATATACGCTAGTTTCCCTTAACAAAGTCGCGTATATACGCTGATATCCTTAACTGAAGCTGCGTGTATGAATCTGAGTATAAAATTGAAAGGTTTTATCTGTTCTGATAATACTGATTCACCCCCCCCCCCTCAGTATTATTTCCAACAACAACATTGCAAAATAAATGGGTTTACAAGTTGAAGGAAGAAGATGGAGGTAGAAAAAGGTATAAAGCTAGACTTGTGGTGAAAGGGTTTGTACAGAAAAAGGGTATAGACTTTGATGAGATATTTTCTCCTG
This sequence comes from Pinus tabuliformis, assembly GCA_031772625.1. NCBI lineage: Eukaryota > Viridiplantae > Streptophyta > Pinopsida > Pinales > Pinaceae > Pinus > Pinus tabuliformis. The sequence goes on from CM062817.1 coordinate 602,769,632, forward strand.
TTGTGAAAATGACTTCAATCAGAACTATTCTAAGTCTAGTAGAAGCTAAATATTTGCATCTTAAGCAGTTAGATGTAAAGGCAACCTTTCTCCATGGGGATTTGGAGGAAGAGTTATATATGTAGTATCCACGAGGATATGAGGTAAAAATGAAGGAGAAACTAGTATGCAGGTTGAAGAAGAGCTTGTATGGATTAAAACAGGCTCCAAGGAAATCATATCTAAAATTTGACAGGTTTATGTCTGAACAAGGTTATACTAGGTGTCACTCTGATCATTGTGTTTATCTCAAAAGGAAAAATGATGGCAACTATATTATATTGTTATTGTATGTAGATGACATGCTTGTTGCAGGTTCTAACATGCAGGAAATAAATGTGCTCAAAAGGAAATTGGCAAACTCATTTGCAATGAAGGATTTGGGTGCTGCAAAACAAATCCTTGGTATGAGAATAACTAGAGACAAGAAGAATCGCTAATTAACATTGTCTCAAAGTGAGTACATAGAAAAGGTGTTGAAAAGGTTTAACATGCAGAATGCAAACCCAGTTAATATACCTTTGGCTAGCCATTTCAAATTAAGTAAGGGGGCGTGTTCCAAGACTCAGGAAGAAATGGCTCATATGTCTAAAGTTCCATATGCATCAGCAGTTGGAAGCTTAATGTATGCAATGGTCTGCATAAGGCTTAATATTGCACATGCAGTGGGAGTTGTAAGCAGGTACATGAACAATCGAGGAAAATAATATTGGATGGCGGTGAAGTAGATTCTCAGGTATTTGAGAGATACCACAAATCAAGCATTATGCTTTGGTGGTTCAAAAATTGCTCTGCAAGGATATGTTGATGCAAATATGGCAGGTGATAGAGATAACAGGAGGAGCACTGTAGGATATGTATTTACTATAGGTGGAACAGCTGTCAGTTGGGTTTCAAAAATCGAAAGTGTTGTTGCACTTTCAACAACAGAAGCAGAGTATGTTGCTGCTACAGAGGCTAGTAAGGAAATGATTTGGTTACAAAGGTTTCTGGATGAATTCGTTAAGAAGCAGGAATTGGGAAAGTTATACAGTGATAGCCAGAGTGCCATACATCTTGCAAAGAACTTTGCATTTCATTCCAAGACTAAGCATGTATAACTCAAGTACCATTTCATACGGTCAGCATTGGAAGATGGACAATTGAAGTTGGAAAAGATACACACTAGCCAGAATCCTGCAGATATGTTAACAAAAGTTGTAACCAGGGAGAAACTGAGAATCTGCTTAGTTTCAATTGGACTTCAAGTATGATGAAGAAGATAAGAAATAGCCAGGTCCAAAGTGGAGTTATTGTCTAGCAAATGAAGCAGCGATGGAGTTGCTATAATCAGTCTCCAAGTGGGAGATTGTTGTGTGTGAATCGTGATTATCTTCTTGTCTCAGCAAGATGTATACACCAGGAAGATTGTACACCCCTCCATGCGGGGCGATGCGGGGGGGGGAATTTGTCCCCCCCGCTAGGGTTCCGAGGGGGGGGGGTGATCCCCCCCGGCTGGGGGGTCCATGGGCCAGCTGGGGTTCGGGGGCAGTGCTCTCGAAACTAAAAACAGATGTGAAATTGCCTTGTAAAAGTATAGTAATTTCTAGTCAATATGGACCGTTTATTAGGCGAATGATCTGACGGTAGAAGTTATGTGCAACCCCTCACTATATATGAGGGAATTATATTGCGTCTATGCAGATCTGTATTCTGAGTGAGGAAAAGAGAGGAGATTGAGAGCGAAGAGGGTGTTACAGTAGATCTGCTGTAGGTTGTATCTCTTCAGTTTGCTGGATAATATAATAAAAGAAGGATTGGTTGTTTCTCCGTGGATGTAGCCCAAACTAGGTGAGCCACGTATATCTGTGTCTCTCTTGTTTTATGCATTTTCTGTGTTTATATTTCTGCAATATTTTATGTGTTCCATTGCTCCATAATATATAATTTTCTAAGGCACTCCACCGACTTGTCCATGACTATTGGTGTGGCATAGGAAGTTGGAAAATATACCATGATATAAGCTTATAAGTAACCAAATAGGAAATGGAACACATGGAGAAAGTGGTGTAGAAAAGAAGGGTGATTTGATTAATTATAAACAACCATTATTTACAAAAATTTATTTTGATAAAGCAATTAGTAGACACATTTTGATGAAAATTTTCAATTGTGACCATCATCTCTAGCTAACTATACTTTCTTTTCATTTAAAACATGAATATCCTTATATCTTTTACCTAAAAAGTTTATCAAAATATTTAATTTAAATCAAGTAACATTAAATCATCATTATGATGTATTTCATATATATGAAATAATCAACCATATTATTAATTTGAAAGTAATAAAAATTAAAATTAAAAAATATTTGATAGCGAAAAAAATAAATTAATAATTATATAGTAATTAAAAACTTATATATATTATCTATTGGATTATTTTATTTTAATAATATATTGTTATTAATTTTTATTTATTGAATTAAAAAAATCTCATTATAACTTTTTATTAATTTAATATTCATAAACAAATTTGATAAATATAAATCTAGTCCTTCCATTGATTTTTTATTTCAATAATTTCAATTAACTTTTAGAAGTTATTAAATATTCTTTAATATTAATTGGCTTTCCATTTTTACATACTTTGAAGGGATACGGATGTCAATCGAATATTTCCAGTTCATTTATGTGTTCAATGATTTGATCAGAAGACAGTTTTAAAAAGCCATTAGTAATTGATTTTCTATTCTTATATATTTTTAATGATGAAATGATTAAATATTCCAACGCTATAATGGACGACAAAGACTGATATCAGTTGACTTTTTTACTTGATGTACCGGTTTGATTAATTAATTGCCACGCATGTTCAAAGGCGATTCTTATTTCTGTCACAATTTTTTTTAAGGAAATATAATGCGAGCTGTTTGTTTTCACCGCCAGTTTTTTCAGCTTGCGTTATATTTCCCTAATGCCCCCGCATGTCAGGAGGCATTAATTAAAGAATTGTGACGGAAATAAGAATAAAGAATTGTGACGGAAATAAGAATCGACATGTCCAAAACGTCGATGGTTACATGATTAATTAAAAAATTGTGGCGGAAATAGGAATCGCCATGTCCAAAACGTGGATGGTTACATTTTAATCATGTATCATGGTTATGACAGATTTTAACTTAAAAAGTATAAAATTTCACGTGATAATAGGTTATAATCTGATATTCTATTTCACGTGATAATAGGTTATAATCTGATATTCTATGATCTAACTCTAATTCTTATTCAGCACATTCCAACCTGTTTCCAAAATTCTGCATTTAAGATAAACTTCAAAGGTTAGAATATGTTGACAAAACATACAAAACTCGATAGTGGTAGAATACTAATATGAGTGTGTTATGATGTCGACTTCCAAGAAAAAGATGCTATGGTTAGTGCTCCATTGGCCTCGTAAGTACTTAATTAAAAAATTTGAACAGAGGCGGCTGAGAGGACTATTAATTTGGGTTGTAAACAAGGTTGCGTATGTTCGCAGAACCCTTGGTGTTACGTAAGCGCTGATGAGATGAAATAAAAAACCAGTTCTAATACAAGCTATCAGAGCCAGGTTTTGATCATCGGGTCCTCGGGTCTGTGGGTTATAGGCGCACTCACAGACAGATCCATTTCGGCGTGCAGAAGTTGAATTCATTACAACACTTTGGAAATTTTATTTTAACGATGCCAGAGACGCTTCAGGAATCCATCATATTAGTGGAAAGGAAACCCGGATGTAAGGGATCCACGATATTAATGGAAAGGAATCGTATCCATATGCCGGACACTGTGAAATTGTGGCCGAGGGCTTTGATGGCAAACGATTTCTGACCTCCGATGTATGATTTTGTCTTCAATGTTTACTTTCCGGAAAATCAATGGGCAAAGCTGCGCTGCGGCCTCCATCAGAGTCGTTTGGGTCTCAGCTTATCACAACGCATAAGGCGGGCATAATTATAAGCCGAGACTCAAACGACGCTGGAAGAGCTAACACTAGTGGAGACCGGCAAAAAAGTGCGACTTAAACTAGTGAAATGAATCATTCACTCTTTTCAATCCGAAAATAATATTTAATATAATGCATGGACAAAATCTCACAACATTTAATACATACAGTGTTGTACAACCCGGTTTTTGTTACGAAGGAAAGTACGGTGAGGTTTTTCTTTAGTTTTACAGATTTACAATAACTGACCAACAATCGCGAGCTTCATCTGAACGGTTTTGTTCGCTATCTTTGAACGGGGCAGATAAATGTGATCCCCATCTGCAGAGTTTTGTGGATGAACTGTTTGAGACATTTTCTTCTGCGGTGTGCTCACTCGCTTTTAAGCTTTGATGACGGTGATCAGAGTCCACTGAAATTGATATGGTTTTTAGATTTGAAGAAATTTTTAACATTTTATTTTTTATGCTTAAAAATATAAATAAAAACAGTGAAACACCATTTCATTTATTTTTTCATTTATATTTTTAACGGAAAAATATTTTTAAATGTTAACTAAACCATTTCGAAACAACAATCTTCGCACAACGACTCTTCTACCATTTTCATTTTCTATTTTGTTCCAATAACTTCTCACCGGTTGCTCACTATTGCTCACCGGTCATTGTTATCACTCTTTTTTCCTCTTGTTTTCTAAAACTTGAAATGACCATTTTGTTTTCCTTTTATGTATTTTCTCATGTAAATATACTTGACCATCCTTGTACAGGTTCCTGGTCTTCACAGGCTTTAGAAGGCTGTCCCTGCAGAGAACCAGCTTAATGCTTTATCACACAACTTAGTGTGTCATGACAAATTAAAACCTTATTTATACTTACATTTTTATCAACAATATATGAATGAATGGATATATAGATGCATGTATATCAATGTTTATATACTTTCACCAACCAAATCGTTGCTCTTGTATATCAATGTTTATATACTTTCACCAACCAAATTGTTTGACAAAACAGACTTCAACCTTTTTGTTGACTGAAGTGGGTATGTATTTCTGGGAGTTCCAAGCACCCAGTTATTAGGCATCGGAATGCAGGGCCTGTAAACCAGCTAGTCCATATATGGGAAATTTTATAAGTTTACATCCCTACTATGGTAACAGTGCAACTCATTCATGTGGTTATACACTTCGAAATATTCATGTGCTCTGCATTGATTTTCAAGATTACTATTATTTTTGTTTTTTCTTTATAAATTTTCTGGGGTAAACTAGACTGGAGTAAAGAATCAAAAAATCAAATAAATTTACGGTGATAGTTTTGGACATATAATGTATGTACCATATATATTTTTATCATCATTTCTTTCCTACTAATATTTTTTCTCTGTTATAATTGGTCAAGTCAATTGTGGCCGAAGTAAAAGTTTTAAAACCTGGGCATATTTGGCCCCAATAAACTTCAATATTGCCAATCTGAAAAACTGGAACTCTGGAAATTCATTGTCGTTGCCTTTTTAATGCAGTTTCCTTTTTATTAAATCAAGCGTGGCGGTGTGTACCTGTATGTGGGTGTATAATCCAGCATGCGTTTTATAAGGAATTTTCTTTTTTCCAGACTTGTTAGGGGAAGATTTCTCTGCATTTATGAAGTTATCCACTCAATTTTACGTTGGATAACGACAGTATAATCTATGCACTGGCTGCTTACAAGGTCGGCTGGGCAGCGGGTTTCATTGCCAAACGTACACTTTATTATATTTTATAAAGTTAATTAAATTATGATAGAACATACAAAAGATGAGTTAAATCGGCCATGTCAAACAGTGCCTAGCATGGTCCGATGGAAACCCAGAGAGGCGGAAACACAAAATTGACACGCAAACAAACAATATTGAGTTGCTATGTAATCAACTTGGCTTTGAAACAACTCTCTATAGAGTTGGGGCTTTTGGCTTTTACATATACTTATTCTACTCAAACAGGGGGAGAAGTATTTATGTTTTCCACGAAGAGACTCACTCAAAATAATTTCAACATACAAATATGTATTATATTTAGTATTTCTTTTAAATAAATAAGATCAAATTCGAACTCACTCACACTCTAATCCGGACTGCACTTAACTCAGCTTATTTCTTCATGCATCACTCTACTTGGATCTTGCTAGATCTTCATGCCGAAATAATTACTATTTCCAACAATTTCATGGTTTAGTTTATGAGATGAATTGGGCCATACTAGACTCTAAACTGTGAGGTCTGGTGGAATTGAAAGTGGATCAAGTTAAAGCTACACGAAGATGTTCAACACCTAGATTGAAAAGTACTTTGCAAGTAATAGCATTTTCAATAATAAGAGAATGACCTCTCACCTATCCAAGATGCTAGCTGGTATGGAATTGCAGGAATATACCAATTAATACTTTTATGCATGTGTGGAAACAATCTAAGATAGTAGGATGAGAATCCTTATCATTATCAATATCCATTATAGAATCCATCACTAGTCTAAATAAAACATTCATCATAACATAGAATACTCATTAAAGAAGCATGAGATAACATATTCACATCACACATTTACCTTTGGAATATAGTGAAAACTAGTTCTTAGAATAGACAAACTAACACTAAATCTTAAAAGAATCAAACAAAAGCTTAAGAATTCTTCCAATAAAACTCTCTCTCATTTAATCCCTTATTAGTCCCTGGTTCAGCGGGACTATAGCGATCGAACGATCATTGACCACTCATTAATTCATTCTTTGACTGGTTTTTTTTCACTTTGTCCCATTTTAACCAAAGTTTAAGGCTGCAAATGTCATTCACTGGAATTTCAATCAAAGTTTTAAGGTGAGAAAATATTAGACCTCTTATTACAGGCTTCACATGGCTCCATGCAAGGAGATTAGGGGAACATTTTTATATGCAAATTTTTCTGGTACGCTACATTTTAATTCCAAAGTTTTACCAAACATATTTTTATATTCAATTTTTTTTATGTGGCACTGCATTTTATATCCAAGTTTTTTTTATAACCAAAGTCTGTGCTTTTTGCATGCACCTCTGCCACTTAGCTGCCAAGTGTAGCCATGTAGAGACAGAGCTCTGCCACCTCTGCCACTTAGTTGTCAAGTGTAGCCATGTAGAGACAGAATTGTCACATGTAGCCATGTAGGCTCAACACCTACCTCTTGGTCTCATCCCACGACCTTGAAGATTTCTTCCTCACTGTTGGAATAGAATAATTTCAGATAGAATATTTTTCGATCGAGCTATTTTGTTAAATGCTCCATGGAGATGTGCGCAATTTGGGTAGTTGGAGCCATTTCCAAATATTGCGAGAGCCAATTTGGCTATGGCATCGAAGAAGCCTTTAGCATAAATGGAAATCTAAATCACATTTTGGCTATGGCATCGAATAAACCCTTAGCATAAATGGAAATATAAATTACATTGTTAGAGGTGTTGAGGCACTGAGTGAAGGCGGATCTCTCCGAACCATAGTCTATGAGAAAATTTGGGTAGTTGGAGCCATTTCCAAAGAAACCCTTAGCATAAATGGAAATCTAAATTACATTTTTAGAGGTGTTGAGTGAAGGCGGATCTCTATAAACCACAGTCTGCGTGACAATTTGGGTAGTTGGAGCCATTTCTAGACATTGTGCAACAATTTGGGTAGTTGGAGCCATTTCCAGACATTGCAAGAGCCAATTTGGCTATGGCATCGAAGAAACCTTTAGCATAAATGGAAATCTAAATTACATTTATAAATGGAAATCTAAATTAAATTTTTAGAGGTGCTGAGCTAAGGCATATCTCTACAAACCACAATTTGCAACAAAAGGGACAAAGGATTTTTGGTGGTGGGGTGAGCATGGAAGTGGCTGGGAACAATGATTTTTCAGGTGGTTGCTGCCTCGACATTAAACCATCGTTGGAGATGAATTTGGCGAATTTGAGGGCGAAGTTATCACATTTGACAAGCCTTCGAATATAGTTGTTCTCTTAGAATCTTGCATGCAACTATTATTCAAGGACTGGAAGCACAAAGTAAATTGATTATGCTTAAGGCTAAATCATCATAGATATCTGTAGATATGTGAAGCTAAATGTAAAGTAATAATGGGAAAATGGAAGGAGGACAAGGAAGTACTTGGTTAGTGAGTTGGCATGGACAACATGAAGACAATCAAGTGAAGCATCAGTAACAATTGTGGCAATTTTATGAGTTTCTTGAGTTTATTTTGCATTGTTCATTGTTCTTTCTTTCATTAGTAAGATGGGACAATTTGAGATGAGCTCTTGCCTCAGATAGAGGGCTCTTAAGGTGATTCAAGCTTCGACAACAACTCAACTCCTTCTTACTCACCCAGCTCAGGCTCAGACCATGATATTCTTTCTTACCGGACTAAAGCTAGAGCAGGAAGGTCACTAGAGCAGGCCCTTGCTTTGAACAGCTCCACTACCTCTCGTTACTGAGCTAGTTACCCTTTCCCAGCTAGTTACCACTAGATGCTTAGCAAATGGCCTAGTTGTGGAATCAGATGAACCTGCCTCTAGCGGTCACTCAGATATTCACCTTGACCCTTGTTGAGCCCATGGCAGTCGATTTTTGAGCCTGTGGTAGTCGATTGTTGAGGTTGTGGTGGTCAAAAGAGCCACAATGGTATGCAAGCATGGAGTGGAGTCAATGCACGTATTCCTATCATGGTTCTAGGGAGGGATTTTTTCATATTCTTGGTTGTGATATTAAGGCCCATACTGATTGAGAATACCCATCTTTTTCCGAAGGTGGCATCCTTATTCCTTACTGATTCCCGCTTCCCCGACATGTTAATAATAATAGCCATCCTTATTTCTAAAGGTGGCATCCTTGTTACTTAATGATTCCCATTTCCCCGGTATGTCAGTGATAATAGCCGTCCTTATTTCTGAAGGTGGCATCCTTTTTTGTTACTGATTCCCATTTCCCTGGTATGTCAGTGATAAGATCCCGCTATTGGAATTTTCCAAGCAAGCCTTGTGGTGGAGGGAGGTCAAGATCGATATAGGAAGACAGTAGAGATCTATTCTGGTTGGCCAAGGGAGGGACGGGGACATTTCACCAGTTTGGAGGTTGATCTTTGGCATTGAATTCACCATTCGGTGCCCCTCTAGCACACACTATCTTAAGAACTATGTGAAGTAAGTCTTCTAATGTATAACTGAGAACAGTTCTATTAAATATTACTCATTTGGACTCTCTTGCTAGACTTGTCTATTGTGTTCGATATGAACTCTCTCACTGGACTTGTCTATTGTGTTCGATATGAGATATGCTCTGGAAAAGTCCGTAGATGAAACCAGAACAATTGCCTTCATCTTTAATAAAGGAATGTGTCTACTTCGCATTGTCCATCATGCATGTTCAATGTTTGCAAAATAAAAAAGTGGTAAGACTATGGGTTGTCCATCGTGCATGTTCGATGTTTGTAAAATAAACCAGTGGTAAGACTATGGGCCCACAGGATCAGACGAGTCATAAAATTGTGCGCCCAGTGTCAAACAAGTGGTTCTTTATATTAAATGATTAGTAATCCTTGTATGTGGCATTTGGGTTCTTTATATTAGATGATTATATAATATTTTTATGTGGCATCTACGTTTATGCTTCTCTTTTACCTAAGGCTATATTTTGGGTATTAATTTTTCCTTCAATTTTCCAGGAGAAAAGCTCAAATCACTTGTACTATTCTCGGCTAGTGATTCTTTTGTCTGTCCTAGTTAGGATTTTTGTTAACATCAATATTGTAATATGAAAGGGTTTCTATATATTTACTCCTCATTCCTTCTATATACATGAATAAAATGGTTTCTTAGGTATCATGATTTTCAATGGTGATTTTGCATAGAACCAAGTGTAAAATTATTTCTTTGTTTCTAAAAATAATTGGCATTGTTGCTAACTTTTTCAGAAGCCTGGTGGTTTCTCAATTCCTTAGTTAAGCGCTAAAGGGTTTGATTCTTGAGAGGAAGAATTCCATTTACATTCTTTCCAGTTCTTTCTAGCTATAATTGTTCTTACCATGATTGTCTCGTATGGTGGAATAACTCAGTCTTTACCAAACTTCCTTTACCACAGTTTCAAGATTGCCTAAGAATTACTAGTCTCCAGATATCCTGTGGTAGTAGTAACTCCGATTCTAGGTAAGCTTTACTCCACCACTAAGGGGGGAATCCATGGCCTTCTTCTTGGTGTTAGAGGGGCTTGTTGGTTAGTGGAAGGCCGTCATCTGTTGCGTCCTATCGTTTGGCCAAGTTTAGCAGTCATCACGTCCTTTGGTAATGAGAGTTAGAATCGATCTCTATAGACAGTGCAGGTTTCAAGATGAAGATGCTCAAAGCTGGTTATTCGAGTGAATCATTCATAGGGGAATAATGAAATCGCTTATAATACGATTCATGTTTGACACTGCTGAGATTATGCTCAAAGTTGGTTATTCCAGAAATTAAGTATTTCAAACCATTCATTATTATTTTTATTAAAACAAACACCTCAACAAGAAAAATTAAATATTATGTAACAGGTCAGATAGTTTTATATTCTTGCAATTGAAATAAGACAGTTTTATATTCTTGCAATTGAAATCCTTGTTTGATCCATAAGTTACAAATAACTCAATTCCTCTAATTTGATCCATCATGTCCTCGTTGGAGCTGAGTTTCACATTCCTTGAAAGGATTGAACTGTCAAATTCCTTGAAAGGATTGAACTGTCAAAAGGTTGTTGATTGGCTTGGATACTTTATTAAATTTCTTGTATATTTTCTTTTACCTATGTCTCTATCATTCTCTTCACCAAAACTCAGATAACTTGTTATAATGTGCACAATATGGTCTTTGAATAAATAGTATAATAATAAACACAGGATTTCAAGAATTATCTTCACCAAAACTCAGATAGCTTGTTCTAATGTGCACGATATGGTCTTTGAATAAATGGTATAATAATAAACACATGATTTCAAGAAGAAAGAAGAAAGTATTTGGCAGCATCATAGCCAAGGTCAAGATTATCTTGCTTCAGTAATTTCCCAACGACCACTGCACCTTTGAAACCCACATTTGCAGCAATCGTATATGCAGGCATCTTCAATGCATTATGAATAATTTGCACTCCAATCTTTTGGTCGAAGTTAGCAGTTTGATGTTTTTCTAGCTCCTTTGTCACATAAAGAAGAGAAACGCCACCTCCTAGCACAATACCCTACTCTACTACTGCCTTCGTGGCATTCAAGGAATTTGTGACTCTGTCCTTCTTCTCCCCTACTTCTGCCTCACTAGCTCCACCAATCTTTAGAACTGAAACTCCTCCTGAAAGCTTTGCCAACCACTCTTGATACTTTTGCTTATCATAGTCTGTTGTGTTGGCTTCAATGGCGTCCTGAATCTTCTCACATCTTTCTTCTATAGCCTTCTTATCACCACCTCAATCAAGAATAATAGTGTCATCCTTCAATACAGTTACCTTCTTTGCTGAACCAAACATAGCATATTCAACCTTTTCAAGCTTCATGCCAAGTTCTTTTGAAATCATTTGATCAATAGTAAGTACAACAAGATCATCCAAGTTGGCTTTTCTGTTTTCTCCAAAGAAACAATCAAAAGAGATCTTCGCTTATTCAAGAGCTCTTTGCTTATTCAAGGTCAGCTCCATTGCTCGGACAACTGAATTCAGATCTGAAATTTTCTTTTCATGTATCAAAATCCGAGGATTCTCTAATTCACATTTTTGGGCATTATCATTTGTGATAAAATATGGAAATATATAGCCTTCGTTCCTTCAACAACCTCGAATTCATTGACACCGTCTTCCCATCTGCAATAGTTATGACTCCCACCTTTCCAACTTTTTCCATTACTTTGGCAATCAGTTCACCAATTTCCCTTTTACCATTTGCTGAGATGGTGCCTACCTGTACAATTTCCTCGGGTGTGCTTATCATCCTTTCTCTACTTTTCAAATGTACCACAACTACATCAATTGCCATGCTAATGCCCCGTCTCAATTCCATTGCATTCATCCCAGCTGCAAGTCAACTAATGCCCCGTATCAAGTCCATTGAATTCATCCCAACTGCAACTGACTGCAAGTGACATACAAAATTCTGTGAATATTGCATGAGTAAGGATGGTCGCACAGGTAGTGCCATCTCCTGCAACATCGTTTGTAGCATTGGAAACTTGCTTCACAATACTTGCACAAACATTTTTTAACTTGTCACTGAACTCATTTCTTTTTGCCACAATAACACCATCCCATTTTTTAACTTGTCACTGAACTCATTTCTTTTTGCCACAATAACACCATCCTTTGTTACTTTTGGAGAACCATAATTTTGTTCAATAACAACATTGTGACCCTTTGGTCCCATTGCCACCTTTATAGCATCTCCCAGTTGTTCCACACCTTGCAGCATTGTAGCTCTAGATTCAACACCAAATCTAATATCTTTTGCTTTACTTCCTTAGCTCTGGATTCAACCCCAAATCTGATATCTTTTGCTTTACTTAATTTCTAGAATTGTTTTGTTTTTTGGTGCAATGGGTTCTTGCTTCCTGCCTTGTCGTGGCCTCGCCTTCGGGAGACCTTCGGGATTAAACACTAGAAGTGTAACAAAAAAACTAAACCATAGAATAATAAAATAAGCTAATTTGCCTAAAATACAGCCAAAAAATAAGCAACAAATTATTAGAATACGCCTAAGACAAACCTTACTTCAACACTACATTTAGCTTAATATAATATGCCATAGAGATTGAAACGAAAGGTATTTTTCATTGTAATTAAAGCTTGTTGTTGCTCATTCTAATTAAAAGTTGTAATCTAAAAAACCATTAACCATTGTTCAACACGTTTGGGCTTGACTACCCAGCAAGGATTACCACTGTCTCCAGCAATTGTTACATTCATGTTATGCCTAATTCCCAATTTGTCGGTTACACAAATAGTTATACTTGCAACATTCATCATGAGATTATTCCAACTGTTAGCATAGTATCCGTAGTATCAGATGACCAACATGGTCGATGCATTTGCAAGGTGGGAACTCTTCACACAAAACCTATTTTGCAAAACTGAATTCTCCTTGATACAATCCTTGTGTGTTTTTACAACCTTAGCCTTGCTTTTATGCAAACAAGCCTGGTTTTATTATTTAGCTCATCAATAAGCCAAAAATGTTTTCTTTGGAAGAATTTATGGAAACAATCGGACCCTGATGAGGAGTTGTTTTTAAAAACTTTGAAATTCAATATCGAATTCATTCAAGGTGGGTGAGTAGTAGTCTCAAATGTCAGCAATATTCTCAAATCATTGCAAAATTTGTTTATCTCAATTGGTTGATGTAGAGTCCATGATGTGATTAAATGATCAAAGTTGGATCAAAATATTGTTTGTCATCCATTTTGATTTTTCTAAAGTTAAAAAATTGGAGGAGTCACCTCACAAGTCCCACTTTGGCAAGTTTGGGTTTAAAACCTTATGCAGTCAGTTTGAGGGATTTCATGAAGATTTTATGGTCCAAAAACTCTCTCTTGCTTGGGAACCCCTAAGATTGTTCTACATTCATATAATTTTCAAATGGTGAAATAAACATTTGAAATGGAGCATTTATGAAAAATTTATACCACCCATAAGTTAACTTTACTATTTTGTCCACCATGATTCTAGAGGACTCCACATCAACCCCGTTACTCATGGAAAATGTGCTAGCCACATGGGTCTTATGTATACGAATCTAGAAGATTCTATTTGTGGCTCAAATTAGTGATTGAATAGATTAAATTTAACCCCCATTTGTTTATTGGTCAATGTTATTGTTGGACTAGTAGGAGGAAAATGGGTCAATTCTATTCATCTACATTTTGTTTCAAAGTATACTAGAGTAGATGAAAGTGGATAGAGAGGTAATAATAGAGATGGTTTTTGTTTTGTGGCATCATATAGGCCACAATTTCACTTTTTTATATTCACACCATTTCCATTCAAAGAAAGAGAGTGTAGAGTGGCCTCACCTTCCAGCTAGGTTTTCTATTGAAATGGTTTCCCACGTCATATATTGTGTTATGATGGTTTTGTGAGTGTTTGATCTATTTTTTCTCTATACTTTGAATTTTATATATTGCATGCGTAACATGAAACAATAGTTAATAAATATGAAAAGACTAAGAAAACTTAACCCTCATGGTATAGATTTTGATATTTAATTAAATATTTATCATATATGTTGTGACAAACTATCTAGTGGAATATCCATGTATCTTATTGAATGTTTGCAACTATCTTGGCATGGAAATTAGCAAACATGGAGTATTGGAGCTCAACCTGATCTTGTAACTCCAATATTATAGAGGAGAGTGTCTACTATTTAGCTAGGGCTATGATGATATTGCATGTAAGAGGACATATATGTATCATTACTTATTTGCATGTAAACATACAAATTCTTACAAGGTCCTCCATTTTCTCACCTATTTGAGTTTTTGAGGCATGGGTTTGTTCCTATATTATCTTTTAAGGAATTGAATTGTTCGCACAAAACTTACAAGTAGAGACACGAATGAAAAAAAATGGAAACACATGGGGCATTGCATGCTCTTCTCACTATTTAATAGATTTTACAAGAGACTAATGTTTTTCTATAATTATCTAGTGCTACTAATTTCTAGAGATATTTGAACTCACAACTTTTAGACTTGTATCTTTCTAAAAATATATTGGACTAATAAACGACTACTTGGCAAAATCAGTTAACATGGGATATCATATTTTAACACTCCCCCTTAATTCCAATTTCTACATTCATTAGCACTAATAATGCCTAAGAGCTATCTCTAAAACGTAAAATGCTTTTTTCCCAAACATTTGGCAAAGATACTTGTTACCTGATTTCTAGATCCACAAAATTGAAGAGATATGCCATCATTGTTGACAAACTCATGAATGAAGTGATAATGGGTGTCAATGTGCTTGATTTTATTTTGAAATACATGATTATTTGAGAATGTAATTGCTAAGCTCTTATTACAAAAAATAGAAGTTGGCTCTTTCTCCACATGGGCAAGATCCTTCAAAAGTATTCTTAGTCATACTACATGGCATCATTTTGTTTCGGAAGATATTGAGATAATGGTTTATTTCTTAGAAGCCCATGAGATCAATTTTTTGCTCAATATAAAATCAACTTAGAATATATTTTCCATATCATCAATATTACCAACAAATTTATTATCTATGTATCCTATAAGTGTGTTGAAGTTAGAAGCTATGTATTTCCAGCCACCAAAACATTGGTGAATTGTAAGAGAAAATTTGTCTCCTCCATGGACAACTAGCCAACTAGAAGCCCTCTATGATCATCACATAAAATGATGTCAAGATCATCCACATCTTGCTTCTGATTAATTTCTCTATCCAATGTGGCATTCCTTCTTGAAGAAAAGTGGGGCATCTATTCAAAGGTACTTTAGCCATTTTCAATCATGTGCTCTCACCTAATGATACATCCATACTACTATATATCGGGGCGAAAACATGATGATTGACTAATCGTGACTACATTTTTGTTCGCTTCACTTGGGAGTTCATTTTATCACTGTAGTTTGTTAGGACCTCTTTGAAGGTCTTAGGGATTTAGGAAGAGCATTGTTGGGAGGCTCTAATTGAGATAACATGTCTATAATTATTCCATACCTAGAGCATTCCATATTTCCCCTTATGAATATTTATTAATTAAACTTGTATTCATTAGTTAGAAGCATTGCAACACTTTCATCCTCATCTTTGAGTCCGGGCCTAGAAAACATTTTCCTGGAGGTTGAAGTAGCTAAAAGGAAGATGTAAGCATAAAAAAGCCACCATTAAAGTAAAGGATAAAATGCAAAATATGGCTAGGACATTTAATTAGAACATGGGAAATACCTAGCATAAGATCTATCTCCATAATTTGTCATCATCGAGTTACATAGGCACATGATGCTTCATCTACAAAAGAAACTCTTTTATTATCCCAACCTAGATGAGAAATAAATTGAATCATCTTTAAGGGTTAATGAAAAAAATAAAAAGTAAGTTTTACCTCCTACATTATGCACCCAAACCAATGCAAAATCGTAAATAAGTAAAAAGTGCACCAAAGGGGTGGAGAAAGTAGGCCAAGAAAAGGGGTAACTCATGCCTCCATGATTACTCCCTCTTTATATCTATAGACTCAAGATGGTGAACCTCCAATATTTGATCTCATTGCTATGATGACATGCTTTGAAGTCATTTCCACCTTGCATACAATATTTTAACATGCACCTTTGGATTGATGGGCTAACATGGGACATTTTATTTCCCCTTGGTGGAGGGAAATACCCAATATTGTTATTAATCTAGCCATCCTTAATATATGGAGGTAATTTGCTTACAAGAGTTGATATAATTAGACATGTGAATGTGAGCTTTATGTAAAGTATTATGATGCCCCTTAAGTTACGCATGGACCACTAATATTCACTTATTGCTATTTTACCTAAGCATTATTCATTTTACTTGACCTTTAGAGGGTTTCGTCAGGTGGTTTTTCCTTGGAAATAGAGGCCTCTTGGGAGATGATTACTGACCTTCTCAGCAACATCCAGAATCCATTTTCCCATTACAGATAATATATAAATGATCTTGTTAATGCAGTGACTCCCACCTAGAGTAGAGTGTTAGGTTATGTGATGGTTTGAGATGGTACTTGACACTTTTAAATACCCGTAAATGCTAAAATTCTATGTCAATGAGGTTTGGTGTTGGAATTAAAATTGATGTACGTGAGTGGGACCAATATGTCCTTAGGATAGACTTGACACTGTCTGATGGGATTTTCTTATTCCAAAGCCTAAATGATGATAATATTACATAAGATGGATAACATATTACTATTTTATCATAATGCTTGATTATACTGGTGCCACCATTAGGGGACTTTTGAGGTCTAAAATGGGCTTTAGATTTATAGGAGAATGTGATAGTTTAGGAATTATTATCCATTTACCAATCTAGGCTTGAGATCCACTTAGGAGGGGAGGATGAGCTCAAAGGATAAGAGCTAAAATCTCCAAGCTAGGATCAGATTGGAACACCTCCTAGAAGCTTATGGAAGAGGAAGCTTCATGATTCCTTTTATTTTTCTCAAATTTATAGAATCAGTGCACCCACAACAAGGGACAACCTACTACTAGTTAGAGTAGTTACAGAAATGAGTAACCTATTGTTAAATGTAGGTCCCTAAAGGACCAAGGTATAATGACCTTAAAAGCATTGAAATGAGGCAGTTAAGCTAAAAAACATAGGTATTTGGGAGAGTCATTCCTAGGGGTTTTGTAGGGATGATAACAAGGTGTTCATGGATGTTGATTGATCTAGTTTGTAGGGCTATTAAGCAGATGCGAAAAAATGGCCTATAGCAATAGGTGCTTTTATCCCCCCATAATTCTTAACAAACGTGTGATAATGCTTTGTTAACTCGAGAAATTTTTGAAGACGCCTTAAGGTTATGGGAATTTTCTATTCCTTGATGGATTTAACTTTGTTAGGGTCTACTTGAACACCATTATGGGATACAGCATGACCTAAATATTCCACTTCCTATTACCCAAAGAAAAATTTGGATGATTTTGCATACAACTATTTCTCCTCTAATAATTTGAGCGCCCTATCAAAACGTTGAACATGATGTTTCCAAGACCTTCTGTATATTAGTATATCATCAAAAGATACTAACAATTTTTTTTCTAAGGAAGGGTTTGAATGTGGAATTGATAAAACCATGAAATGTGGAAGGTGCATTAGTAAGGCCAAAGGACATGACTAAAAATTCATAATGACCTTCAAGACTTCTAAATTTTTATTTCAAAGTGTCTTTTGTATTCATTCTAATTTGATGATATCCTAAATGAAGATCCAACTTCGTGAAGTAAATTTATCCTTGTAGTTTTTCCAACAATTCATCAATAAAAAGAATGGGGAACCTATATTTAATAGTGATTTTTTTGAGCTCTCTATAATCCAGACACGTATGCCATGAGCCATCCTTCTTAAGCAACAATACTACCAGAGAAGAGAAATAACTCTTGCTAGGTTGAATTATACCTGCTCTAGCATTTATGAAAAAATACATTCAATTTCACTCTTCTAGACATAAGGATATCTATAAGGTCTAATGTTTGGAGGAACACTTCTCGAAATCAAGTGAATAGCATGACCGTGATCACGAATAAGCGGTATACCTTTGGTAGTCTAAAATATCTTGGAATGATTGTTAAGGACTCTTTGGAGATCTAAAGGAAATGGATGACATAGATGTTTGAATATCTAGTGAACACAATTGTGTATCTACCACTCGTTTTTCCTTTTTCAAAATATTTTTCATTCCATTAGAGATGATTATCTTCCCAGGTTTCCCTGTGATCCTGATTAATTCAATTTCCTTTTGTTCCAAAAAAAATCAAGAAACTTTCTTGAAAATTAAAATCTATCACCCCAAAAGATTGTAACCATTGGACTCCTAATGAAACAACCGCACTACCCATTGGAATGGAATGCATTGGATTATTCAATACATAATCCCCCATGGTTAGATTTATATTATGGAAGTTCCCTAAGCAATTCATAGTTCCTCCATTTGAAACCATCACTTGACATGCTAGTCCTAGATATAGAAAGTAATATAAACCCTTGGCTATCTTAAAATGAATAAAATTATGAGTACCACTTGAATCAATAAACATTATTACCTTTTTCTTCTTGATGTATCCTTCTATCTTGAGAGTTTGAGGAGTGGTAATTCCCACCAATATATTCCAAGATATGGTCGGATTCAATTCTTCGTTTTAAACCCATTGGGTTGGTTCTTGATGTATATATTCTTATTTCGAGGTTTCTTGTTCCTTTTCTTCCTCCTCTTCAAACTAAATGTGAAAAAAAAATTCTTAGCACACATATGACCTTTAGCGCATTTTCTATCACAACTCTAACAAATCTCTTTTTCTCCTTTTTCCTTCATTTGTTGTGATGTCAACCTTGTAGATTGTGGGAATATAGGAGTGCAAATACTTAAACATGTACAGTTGTGAGTGGTAGACATCGTTGCTGCCATAATTTTGGTTTCAACTTTTCTTTCCACCCTAAATGAATTCTCCAATGAACTATTTTCTCAAAGGTGAACCTCATGTTGGATTTTACCCTTTCAAGTCCCTATGAAGGCATCAATCAAATGTTGATCTCAAATATTATCTCCCTTGATATTTGGTGTTTGGAAGTCCTCAATGTGCTCCCCAATTGAACCCATTTGCTTGAGATTTATCATTTGGATAAAGGAGGCACTCTTCTTTGTATCCTCATAATGTGCTATAAATTCCTCTATAAAAATTGTCCAAGTTACTAGTGCTTTATGAGAACAAATATGTTGACACCATATAAATTTATTGGCCTCTAAATACATATATGCAACGTGTACCTTTTGTGTGTGTTCCACATTCTATAGATGAAAGTATTGCTCCATCTATAGTATCCATGATATTAGATCATTGCAATCAAGCTTCATCATATCAATCTTTTGAATTTGGTTTGTCTTTAACCCAAATTTAGAGTCTCTAAAATCATGATTCACCATCCTTTTTTTCTCATCATGTGTTTCATGAACTACCTTGTCGCCACTAGGAAGCATTTCTTGTAGTGACTTTGACAAACCTTCCTTGAAACCTTCCATTTCTACTTCTAAACCATCCTTTAAAGCTTCCATGTCCTTTTTTATTTTTTCTTCTAAACTATCGATGTCCCCTTTTAGGCCATACATCTTAACATTCATCATCACTTCCAATTCATTTTAGGCTACTCTTTGTGAGAGTGAAATTTGTTTCACTTGGTCTTGTCATTTTGATATATCATGTTGCATTTCTTCTTCTTTTTCATTCGTCATAGTAGATATTTCAGTTGGGTTATTGAGTGTATCCATTTTATTTTTTATAGGCATTTTAGAACCAAATAATGATATCTATGTTTTAATATGCCCTTTGAACCTCTTCAAACTAAATTTTCAAACAAAAGTTATGAAAATTTTTAAAAATACACAACTTTTTCTTCCTTTTTGGAGCCCAATATTAAAACTATTTTATCTTTGAAATTTCAGCATCCCAAGGTCTAAAACTCTGTCTTGAGGTAGTTTTATATGTCTTCTTTCAAACCCCACAATTTGGATTGAAATTGAATTTTTCAAGATAAAGTTGTAACAAATGTTTCATGATGGATTGATTATGGTAAGGTTCAGTATAGAAAAATTGTACAAATTTGCATGTGTAACTCTTTCAACTTTTACACTAACAATCATCTTCAAGAAACTACAATCCATGCACTTTCATCCCATTTTTACAGAACTCAAATCCAATGCTTTAAGAGAAAGTTATGGTGATTTTCCCTAGGTCACATGTTTGAAACTCAATTCTATAACATGGAAAAACCCTATATTTTTTGGACCATATGTTTGAAAATATTCAGAAAAAAGATCTAAAATTTTTACACGAAGTTCACCATGATTTCTACTCCACATGGAAAAAATTTCATCTTTTGAAGCCTCACAAAAAAATATTATAATGAAAATACCAAGATGTCTTGTTTGAAGTAGTAAAACCCTAGGATCCAAAGCTTTGATACCAAATGTTATGTAACGATATCACAAAAATAGGGGAAAATAGAGAACAATTACTTGAAAATAATCCTCTTCGAGGGAGAAACATCCTTTTACATAACATAAATGAACCACTATTTGATTATTCGAATGGAAATACCTCCTTGGTATATATATGAGTCTAAGGGGTCAAAATATAACTAGGGCCTACATAACAATAACAATCCAAAGGCACAATAATAATAATATGGGAGCTATACTAGTATTATAGGGACACAATAGGGGACATGTGTTGCAAATGTTTGCCACTCTCATTTACCCACCATCCCCATCATGCCTAAGGTTGGTTCCATCCTTGGCCATGTGGTGGAATGTGAGAGAAAATAATAGGGAGGAGTATACGTCTCTCCTCATTATGAATTAGTAAGGTTGATGATTTATTGGTGTGCAATGTTTATGAGCCAATAATAAGTGGGACTAAAGTGATATAATCATGTCAGAGTGAGGGATAATTGTGCTAGGATTCATTGAACCTTTCTTATCTCAACACTTTTAGTTTTGTCCATGGTTGGTTGGTTGATTCTGGTGGACATTTTGTTGTGATTTCTAGTGAGGGAGGAAAGAATGGAGGCACATTGGACAAACCAATTCTCCATGAATTTTTCTATTTAGGTAGCATGGTTTTTGTTTGAAATGTGTTATATTCTTTGCATGAATAACCAATCTGTTAACATTAGGAACAATGGGCCAGGAGGTGAGATGCTAGTCACAAGGGGTGAAACCCCCAATTTTTTTTTGTGATTTCTTACATTTATTTTTGGCACTCGGTCTTTGTTTTTGAGAATTTTATGGTATATGGTGGTTCAACCCACTATTTTCTAATTATGATTAAGGAATTATATTGTAATTGAATCTAGGTTAATGCAGTATAGGCTTTGGATGTTGCAATATCATGTATATTGTATTGCAAATAATGAAAATGATAACAAAGTTAGAGGTGTGGGTCTAAATGATTTGTTATTTTTCCCAGTTTGGGTTTCCAATATAAATCGATATGCAATATGTGATTGGAATTGTTTTACTTTTCCATATTATTAAGAATTTATGGATTATTGTAGAAGGTTTAAAACTTATAATATTGCTCATCCTTAGACATTTGGTTTCATTTTGCTTATGTTTTTGGTCAAGGGTGGTTTACGTACCAATCTTAATTGGGTGTTCTCACAATTGAGGTTTTGGTCTAGGTGGGGAAGAAATATTGGGGTGGAAGCCAATCCTAACCTCCCTCACTTGGTTCCACTCATGGTTAGTTGTGCTTTGTTATCTTGTGAAGGGTTTTAGTTAGTGATCTTATATAGTACGTGGGGCTAGTTGAGTTGGTGGTGTGAGGAAATGGGAATGGAGTGTTGAGGTCGAGAAAGATTCCTTTGTGGCTCACCCCACTCATGTGTCCATGGTTATTGGTGAGGCATGGTAAGTTGAAAAATGTAAGATGGTATATGCTTGAAAGTAACAAAACAAGAAATGGAATATTTGAAAGAGGTAGTGTAGGAGATAAGCGTGATTCAATTAATTGTAAAAAAACTAACCTTTACAGAATTCCCATTTGATACAATAGTTAATAGACAAATTTTGATGAAAAATCTCCCTTCAGTCATTTATAACTAACTATACTTCTTTTTATTTATAATATAAATATCTTTGCATGTTTTACCAAAAAAAATGTGTCAAAATAACAAATTTAAAATCAATTAAGAATGCATCATCATCATAATGTATATTATAGATGGAGAAATCAACGATATCATTAATTTGAAAGTACATAAAAATGAAAATTTATTAATATTGAAAAAAAAATTAAATAATAATCATAAAAAATTAAAAATCAATTAATATTACATCATATTACAACATTGAGATATATCAGAGTAAAACTATATTCATAATAAATCACTATGATACCATGTTAATTAACTTTTCATTCTCCACCTTGATAAATAAAAAATATTAATATATTTAATTAATTTTTTTAATGATATATTATTATTTACTTTTAATTATTTAATTAAAAAAGAAGCTATTATTGTAAATTTAATCTTTTCAATAATAATTAAAAAAATAACTAATAAATATAAATCTAAATCCACCATTGATTTTTATAATTTTAATTGACTTTTCATTTTTTTTGTATAGGTATAAAAAGATGATAGAGGTGATTATTAAATTCTTCATGATATACAAAACAATATAATATGAAGATGATATGTTATGATGTAACATCCATTCACACTTGATTTTATTTTAGTTTTCCAATTTTTTTTAAATATCAATTAACTTTCCATTTTTTTACATCATTTTAATAAGGAGATAATTAAATATTCTATAAGGCAGAAAAAAGATATACATAAATTAACTTTTTTATTTTAAACTCATGTATGTGTTTAATAATTAAATATTCTATAAGGCAGAAAAAAGACATACATAAATTAACTTTCTTATTTTAAACTCATGTATGTGTTTAATAAACTGATTACTAAACAGTTCCAAAACATCTTTAAATATTCTATAATATAGGACAAAATATCACTAAATATTCTATAGTGCAACCATTCCAAAACATCTTTAAATATTCTACAGTGTAGGACACAAACAAATATCAATTAACTTTTTGAAATTCGTGTATGTATTTAATAAAGTGATATGATGTAACATCCATTGAAATTTTATTTTATTTTATGTATAAAAAGATTATTATTAAAATCTTTTTGATATACTAAACCTTATAATAGAAAGATGATCTATTATGTAATGATGTAATAAATTTATTGATATTTTATTTTATTTTAGTTTATTTATTTATTTTTTAAATATTAATTTACTTTATGTAAAAATTATTTGATTAAATATTTTATAATGAATAACAAAGACAAATATCAATTAATTCTTTTAAATTCATGCATGTGTTTAATAAACTGATTACTGAGCAGTTCTAAAAAATAGTTCTAAAACATCTTTAAATATTCTAGAATGTAATCCAAATATAGATATCAATTGATTTTTTAAATTCATACATATGTTTAATAAACCGATTACTAAGCAGTTCTAAAACATCTTTTCTTAAATTGATTACTAAGCAATTCCAAAAATATCATTTTTTAAATATGGATTGATTTTTTGTTTTATATATTTTAAACATTGAAATGATTAAATATTCCATTTCTATAATACATGGCAAAGTGGAATATCAATTGATTTTTTTCATTTCATGTAGATATTTGATAAATTGATTACTAAGAAAATCCAAAACATCTTTTCTTAAAGTAATTACTAAGCCGTTCCAAAAACATCATTTTTTGAATATTGATTTATTTTTCTTTTTTATATATTTTATATTCCATTTCTATAATGCATGAAAAGGTGGAATTTCAATTGACATTTTTCATTTCATGTAGATATTTGATAAATTGATTACTAAGAAAATCCAAAACGTGGATGGTTACATTTTCATAATACAATACTATGAGGACATATTTTTAATTAAAAAGTATGAAATTTAATTTATAAAATTCCATGGAAATCTCTTTTAGAGTGAAAAGAGATTTTATCTCTTGGAGTTTGGTAGATCTGAAGTTGAGATGGATCTAGATTGATCTTAACTCTAATCTTACATCTTAATCGTAACTCTAATCTTAACTCATACTGATCTCAATAAAATATTTACTGTTTGTTACTTCCCACCACAATTTAATCATGTCTATACATAAAAAAAAATGGATATAATTAAGATTCAGAACTAAACCTTCTCTATATCTTATTCTTTCATGACCTTAATATTACTTTGAAGCATGTGAAAATGAAAGGGAAACCTCAATTACTTTAATGGGTGATGGATCAATCTAATATAGGTACAACGTAATCTGGATCTTTGCTAGCCTATTTCCTTCTTACCTAAAGGGTCCATCCCCTACTGCACTTAGGGAATTCTAAATAAATATACTTCTCAGGAGTCACTTCCCGCGATTATTTATGTTTTTCTAAATAAATATACTTCTCAGGAGTCACTTCCTGCGATTATTTATGTTTCCCTTAACACCTCTGTAAGAGTAAAATTGTAGATCCGGCCATTATTTATGTTTCCATTAACACCTTTGTAAGAGTAAAATTGTAGATGTGTAGACTTATTAGTGGTTATTACCCAACAAAATTTATGCAAGTGACTGTGCCTTAGCACTTAATTATTTTATCCACTTCACATATCAATTTATTAGCTTCTTCCAAATTAAGACTACTTACTAGTGGTTACTACCCACCAAAATTTATGCAAGTCATTGTACCTTAACAATTAATCAACGTATCCACTTCACATGTCAATTTATTAGCTACTTCCAAAGTAAGACTATAGGATTTGGTTTGCATGTTAATCTCCATTATTTTACCATTCACCAATGTAAGTTATATTTTTTTATGTATTTTTTCACATATTTTTAACATGAGTGGTAGAGCAAGCTGCAATACAATACTTGTTTTAATTTTTATGGTAAAATGAATATTAATTTATATCTACTATTTATATGTCATATATTTTAATGTGATATGTATATTATGGTTTTCTTAATGTAAATGTTAAATGTTTATTTTTTACAAGTATTTATTCTTACACAACTCCCCCTGTGATTATTTATATTATGCTCTATTTTTTTTTACTCAACTAACGTATAAATGTTTATGTTAAATGTAAAATTTTATAAACATTTACGGCTACACATTTCCCCTATACTGACTTGCAATAATTTATTATGTTATTAATTTTAAAATTTTTATTTTTTATTAATTATTTATTATATTTTTAAAAATTGAAATAATAATTATAATATATAAAAGAATAAATATTAAAAGTTGCCTACTAGTTTATAATAAGTTTGTAGCTTAAGAAAAGGGACTAAGAGCAATGTTAATTTAGCGATTTGGAGCTCTTCAGAGGTACTTTTTAAGGAACCCACATGGCTTCTCGTTAATCGGTAATATCTTTATTTATATGTGAACTATTTTTTAAATCACATGCTCTTAAGTTACATGGGATTTAATCTTATTATTTCCTAGTAGGATTTTTATGGTTGGAGGAATTTCTAGTAGTTGTATTTCTTTACCAAGCATAGTTGTTTGTATATGGAGGTTTCATTTCCATCTAGACTTCGTTGGGAGAAACAACAAAAGTCCTTAGTGGGAAAACTAAATCTTTTAATTGAACTCTATCAAAAGTTAATCCAACATACAAGCATAGCTTTGGTTCTCAAGTATACTTCTAGTTTGCTTTCTTCGGTCAATATTGTCTCATTTATATTGCCATTTGTGTTCCATGTTGGTGTTTTGTCTTAGAGTTTTAGGAATTTTACTTAGTTCTCATGCAGTCTCTTGTTGAGGGATTATCACTCCTTTTAGTTATCCATGTTTTAAGATTCCTTGAAATCCCTTATTTGTTGTTTCGATTGTGTCTAGTTTAGAGGGGCTTCTTATTTGTTTTTTATTTAGTGATCTCACCAAAGCATTTTGGTTTTTTTTGTTGGATTTTGATTATTTTGGTTCTCTATCCATCTCTCAATAGTCCCTTTTTAACCCTTAGCTCCCTTATTCTTGTTTAGAATTATGTTGATCAATCTAGCTTACTATATTTCCCTTTAATGGGGCACTGAATTTGTTCTATTTCCTTGTTAATATCATTCATGCAAATTAGTTTGGGGCTCATAGTGGGAGAAGAGGCCGTCACCCCCTTCCAACTCTTGAGCCTAATTTTCTGTAGAGTGTTCTAGTGCACTATCTATGTGCAATTTACCCCTTCTAAAATTAGAAGAGAGGCACATGATGCAAAATGGGACGCTATAATAGAGAGAAAATGGATCACAAATGTTGAGGGTGAGTGGAGCTTGGGCACTAGGTTCCTAATATAGGAAACACAAGAAGTGGATATAAAAGATATATGTAAATGATTGCTATATATTAACAATTGATGACCAACATGGGAAAAGAATTAGTTGAGAACTTTGAAACTCAGTATGTGATTAGTCTATATATGGATGAAATGTAGAAGAAGATAAGAAAGTTGATCGAAATGACATTGATTTTAGCTAAAAAAGCTAGCAGAATTGGAGTTTTGTAGCTTTGAAGAGGATGGAAAAGTCTCTAATACTACTTAGGTGGATTCGTCATCCAAAATGATGCATTTATTTTTCATTTTTGTTATATATTATAGTAGAAACATGAATACAATTCTAGGTGTTATCAACTCTAACTTTTGTAGGAAAGACTCAAATTGATAAAAACATTATTATCTCCTTTACTATGTTATCAGGTTTAAACTGTTTAAATGGACAAAACAATTTCTACTACGCTACTCATCTAGTTTCCCTAGTGATTAAAACACAAGGTTTTGTGAGCTCTATGTTTTCTAGAAAAGTTTCAAATTGGTATAGAAGTTATTATCTCTCGAGTTATGTTATTAAGTTTAAAATGTTTAAATGGAAAAAATGAGTTTCTTACCATCCTATTAACCTAGTTTACCTTGTGGTAGATAAGTAAGCATTATGCAAATAATTTCACTGAGAGGCACTCTCCAACCCAGTATGGAAGAGATGTTGTAACCTCTTGTTAATAATCTTGGCTGAAATTAAAATAAAAAATAAAAAATAAAAATAGAAAAACATAGAACTACTAATAATAATTGATAATTAAAATAGGGCAGATCCATCTTAACTCTAACTCTACAAAGTGCCAAGAGGGATGAAATCTCTTTAGATGCAAATAGAGTGAAAAGATATTTCATCCCTCACAAATCTTGGTAGATCCAGATTTATGATGAATCTCAGATAGTAATAATAAGTAAAGATATAAATTAGATTTAAGGTTTATATACTCTATTGCTATGGAATTTGAACTTATAAGGAGAGAAAATGATAAGGAAGAGTATGAGCCTCTCTTTAGTATGAATTGATAATATTTCATTAGAGGAAGGTTTAAGGGAATGACCACCATCGATGATGATTCTCTAATATACAGTGTTTATGAAGCAAGAAAAAGTGGGACTCAAGTGCTAACATCATGTCAAGGAGAAGGATAATTGTGGTAGGATTCATTAAACCTCTTTTATCATAGTATTTTTACTACTCCCCATGGTTTGTATATGAGTGGAGTGGACATTTTATTGAGGTTTCCAGTGGCAGTGGAAACAATGGAGGCACATTAGACAAGTTATCCTTCCATTACTCTCTCTAGCTAGGTAGCATGGATTTTGTTCAATATGTGTTATATTATTCACATGACTAGTCCAACATGTAGAAATTAATGAGAAGATTCGAAACTTCTCATGAAATTACTAAATCACAAGACTCGAAGCTACTCTACTAATCTTTGGACGTTAATTCACTATCTAGAACACAAATCATAGAAATGCAAAATGAAAAATCACACAAGCATAGATATTTATCTAGGGGAAAGCAACTTCTCAAAACCCATTCCTATATATATTTCATTAATCAAATAATAAACATGAAATACATATGTTTTCTCAAACTTGAACACACCCTGCAATTGTATAGTTTATCCTTCTGCCTAACCGATTGACTCTGGAAAACACTTAGCCAATTTTCAATCCCTCCAATATCTTATTTCCTTGCGATATTCCTTGAGGAAATTATACCATATTATTTACGAAATTCCCTCTATTGAATTGCATAATTCATGTATCTCCTTCCTCTAACTACATGCACCACCTGCACACATTGAAATAGTCTACAACTAATTGTACATTGCCTTCGAATCTCTATCTCAATTGGGTAACTCGAATTATATGAATGCAACAAATATTTTGGGTTGATTGATCAGTTAACTAGTTGATCACTGAGTGTGTTTGATGTTCCACTTCCACAACTTGACCTCCACTTGTTCTTCTAACAGTTGTAACTAGTTTAACTTACAAAAATTCAATTTAAATGAAATAGGTTGCTACAAATTAGCAATCATTCATACTGAAATGAACTCAGAATTCACCAAATTTAATTAACTGAGTGACAAGTTCCATGTCACCCAAGTTAATTACCTTCAAGATTTCTGCTGAAATAGAAATTCAAATTTCTCTAGTTTGACCAAGGCAATGTCAAATTGAGATTTAATTACTGCATTTTCAACACTCCCTCTCAGTAAGAAAGGGATTATCAACCACCCTTATCATGAATCCGTGGAACTCAATATTCCCTCTTGACAAGGACTTTGTCAAAATTTTAGCATCTTGTTCCTCCATCAGTTTATATTGCAACATCATAATCCACCTTTGCTCATAATCTCGTAAATGGTGATACCAAATATCAATATTCTTGGATCGATCATGAGAAACATGATTTTTAGATATTTTGATGCAACTCTGATTATTATAGTAGATCACAGTTGGATGCATCATCTGACCAAACAAGTCAACAAGTATGTTTCTCATCCAAATTTTCTCACATGCTATTTGACTTGCAACTGTGTATTCTAGTTTTTCACAGCTAAGTGTCACAAATATTTACTTCCTAATGTACGAAGAAAGCACTATGGACCCAAAATAAAAATTCCACCTGATGTACTCTTTCGGTCTCATGCACTTCCCAACCAATCTAAATTTGTGAAGCCACATAAATTCTCTCCCTCTGCCTATTTGTACCATGGTCCAAACTAGGTAGTGCCTCTAAGGTACCGTAGAAAATACTCAGATTCTCTCCAAAATAGTTTGCTTGGCCTAACCATACATTAACTCAGTTGGTTGACTACATAGCACATAAATCCTCTTCTATTCACAAGATACATGAGTGAACCCACCAACTATCAATAAACATTGGAATCCACTTCCCCACCTTAATTGGTATCCTCTTTCTTCTAGTGGGTAGCTAAAGGAGTCTCCATGGAATTGTAGTTTTCCATGCCATACTTCTGAAGTATCTTGTTGGCATACTTTCCCTGAGAGATAAACAGTTCCCCATCACCTTGCCACATTTCCAATCCAATGAAGTAGTGCATGACACCCATGTCCTTCATTTCAAACTCTCTTGCAAGGTCCTCCTTTCAATATATGATCAACTTCTCATCACCAGTAAAATTCAAGCCATCAACATATAAGAAAATAATCAATAATTTACCTTCTACCACAATATGATTTTGGTGAAGCCCAAATCAGTGAGATAGCTATTGATCCTTGTGTACCAAGCACAAGGTGCTTGCTTGAGACCATACAATGATCGCTTGAGTATGCACAAACGAGCCTCTCAATCAAAAGTCTCAAATCGTTCTGGTTACTTGATATACACCTTCTCCTCAATATCTCCAATAAGCAATGTTGTCTTCACATTGATATGGTCAATCTTACACCCCATTTGTGCACCTAGATAAAGGATTGGTTTAATGGATGAGTACCTTTCTATAGAAAAAAATGTCTCCTCATAGTCAATCCCCTCAACATGAGAGTACCCCTTGGCCACAAATTTGTCCTTGTAATTTTCTATGCTTCTGTCAGCTACATGCTTCACCATGAAGATCCATTTTGAACTCATAAATGATCTATCTTTTGGCTTTGGGACGAGTTCCCAAAGACTGTTATTTATAATGGACTCATAATCCTCCACCATTGCATCAACCCATACATGTATCTCTACTTATTCATCGAAAGAGGATGGTTTAGTCTCTACTAGCTCAATCATTAGAGCTATGTAGTCAGTGTATTGATTTGGTGACCTTTTATGCCCGCGCTAATTTGAAGGAGAATCCACATTCTCCCTCACATAATACACAAGCCTCTCAGCTTCCTTGGTACTTTTTCTGCCTTCTCTGGATGGTTCTGCTTGAGTTTTTGTCTCCACTCTTTACTCCTTAACTTGTGCCTACTACACAACATCATGAGGCTCCTCTTTTGGAACTAAAATATCCTCCTCTAGTGGGATATGAAACTTCCTCTGAAGAGATCACCACATCAATTTGTCTTTATCAAATTTTGCATCCGTTCACAGAACTATCATTGTGAGGGATGGAAATTACAAATGGTAGTTTGTCTAAAGGGTATTAATAGTTTTACTTGATTTTATTGTAAATTGTATGGTTATGTCTGCAAGTTGTTGAGGATTGATATAGTCCATATGTTGTATAAAACACTTATTAATGAAGTGGTTATGCTTTTTATGTTGTGAAGGGTACACATAATAGCTGTGGGGAATTTCTGTATAACCCAAAAATAGCCCTAATTCAGCTATCAACTTTGGCTTCTTCCTTGATTCTTAAGGACATGCGAGTAAATAAAGGCTCCAAAAATCATGAAGTATGACACATGTAGCTTCCTCCCCAAGAGATCCTTCTCTGATGTAATCATGCCAAGAATATGATGAAGAATCATGTTCTACAAATAGACTGTTGTGTGGCATGCTTCATCCCACTAGTGCAGAGGTAGACTTTGGTCATTCAACATCACCCTTGCTGCTCTCACAATGCTATGGTTCTTTCTCTCAGACACCCCATTCTGCAGTGAGTTGTGGGGTGCTATCAACTCTTGTTGAATGTCTTATTTTACACAAAAACTTTCAAAATCATTTGACATGTACTCACCTCCATTATCACTCCAAAAATCCTTGACCCTCTTGTTGGTTTCTTTCTCAACAAGTGCTTTGAACTCTACAAACTTGGAGAAAATATAATCCTTCTTTCGCATGAATAAGATCCAACACTTCATTGAGAAGTCATAAATAAAAATGACAGAACTTTTGGGCCTTGTAGTGGAAGCTATCGAGAAAGGTCCACAGACATCAGAGTGGATCCATTCAAGGACTGCATGTGCTCTGTTTCTCTGATCATGGAAAGTGGCTTTTGTGAACTTCCCTAAGGTATAAACACAGTTATCGATGAAAAGGGAACTAATACCTCAAAATGGGTACTCGAGCCCAAAAACCCCAAAAGAACATCAAAAAACAACCCCAAAATGAAAATTCTTTATGCCAGAACAATGTTTTTATTTTTTAGGGTAAATTTTCAACATTTTTTTAACTGGAAGTAAAAACCATTTTTTTTTTAAATGGACGAAAAAAACACCCTTAAAAAAACTTGTGTATTCTGGAATAACAAAAAAAAATTGGGTTACAATTTTAACATTTTTTAGCAATGGAGTTAAAGAGAAAATATCTGGACTTTGAAAAACTTTACAATTCCAAAAATTCTTGGACATGATGTTAAAGATAAAATATCATGTCTTGAGTCAGGATAATTCCAACTATTTCCATCCATGTTGTTAAAGATAAAATATCTTGACTTTAAAACATCTTGAAATTGTAATTGTTTTCAACCATAGCATTAAAGATAAAATAACATGACTTAGAAAAACATTAAAATCTTGACAATTCTTGAACCATGCAACTAAAATGAAATATTATGACTACAAAAAAATCTCAAGTTTTCAAAATATTTCAAGCATGACATTGTGGAAATGTTTTATGGCTAAAAAAAACTTTAAAAATGAACACTTGAATGAAAGAATTATTGTACCAAGAGTAATTTTTTAAAAATGTTAAATGTATAGCGATTTTAAAATCTTAGCCTAAGACAACATGAGACATTGCAAAAAAAATAATTAAAATCAACTATCAAATTGACACATAGTGTAGGTGAGCTCAACCCATTGCAATGAAAACTTAAAGACCAACCATGAAATTAACACATTGTGCGGTAGATTTGACTCATTATAATGAGAAAATTAAAATCAACTACATAATGGGATCAGGTTGCTAGACAAGCATCAACACAGAGCCTACAATATATATATATATATATGAAAAAAAATTCAAATATTGAGAATAAATAAATAAAAATAATACCAAGTAATAAAACATAAAAAACATAACAAAAAAAATCAAATATAAAAAATATATAATAATGACATAAAAAAAAACTATAAAATCTAAAAAAGATTAACCATACCATGTAAATTTAAAAAAAAAATGAAAATAAAAATAAAAAATAAAAAAAAAGAGTAAAATGAAATAAAAACGAAATAAAAAAATAAAAATTACAAAAATAAAATACATCGTTAGAAAAAAAAATTTCCCCCACCCACCCTGAGGCCCAACCGGCCAAGGGTGGCAATGGGACGATTCATGACAAAAAATAAATTAAATATCATAGCATACAAAATAAAAAAAAATAAAAAATAAAAAAAAATAAAATAAAAAACTAGAATTAACTTTAAAAAACTGAAATTTTTTTATAAAAAATAAATAAATAAAACAAAAATATATTAATAAATATATATAATTTAAGAAAAAAATAAATGAAAATAAAAATAAAACCATTTTTCGGACATTAAAAAACGGTTAAATAATTACCAATAAATAATATTAGAAAACAAAAAAAAATTCAAAGTAATTAAAAAAATTAAAATTAAAAAAATACGTGTATATATATATATATATATATATATATATATATATATACTAAAAAAAATTGAGAATTAATAGTATTTAAATTGTAAATAAAAAAACAAAAAATCAAAACAATTAAAGAAAAAATTAAAAGAAAAATGAAAAAAAAATGAAAAAAATAATTATTAAAGAAAATAATAATAATAAAAATTATTATAAAAAAAAATAAAAAAAAATATTAAAAAAAAAAACAATTGAAAAAATATTGACCCCTGCCCCACCCCAACCCCCCTTCTCCCCTCTCCTCTCCCCCTCCTCCGCTTCTCGCCCCACCCACTCCCTCACCCAAGCCCTCCACTCTCCACCCCCCCACTCTCCCTCTCCCTTTTTTGGTAATTATTATATATATATATATATATATATATATATATATATATATATATATATTCTAATGAGTTTTTTATTTTTTATTTGTTTTTTTTAAACTTAAATTTTTTTAGATTTTCTTTCTTTAGTTTAATTTGTTTTTCTTTAAATTATATTTTTTTCGAAAATTTTCATTTTTTTATTTAATTTTTTTGATATTTTTAATTTATTTTTTATTGTTTTCTTTTAATTTTTTATTCATATTTTTTTTACAAGTTAATTTTGGTGTTTTTTTTTACATTTTTATAGGTTTTTTGTTTTTTTTTCTTCTTTTTTCTATATATTTTTTGTATTTGATTTTTTTTGTCATGTTTTTTTATTGTTATTTTTATGTTTTATTACTTACATGAAAATCATT
Organism: Pinus tabuliformis; assembly: GCA_031772625.1. Taxonomy (NCBI): domain Eukaryota; kingdom Viridiplantae; phylum Streptophyta; class Pinopsida; order Pinales; family Pinaceae; genus Pinus; species Pinus tabuliformis. The sequence goes on from CM062817.1 coordinate 602,803,537, forward strand.
GACATTTAAAAAAAAATATCCACGCTTAATTCTTTAGAAAATTTAAAGTGTAAAAACTAAGCCCTCTAAACAAAAAGGGTTGATGCTCATCAACACTTTTCAAAATCAATATGAAAATCACTAACAAAAAAATAAATATTCACACTTGATACATAAAAATATTTAAAGTATAAAAAATAAGCCCTCTAAAAAAATGTGTTCATGCTACATCATCAATTTTCAAAATCAACATGAAAATCACTAACATTTTAAAAAATGTGTTCATGAAGCATCAACACTTTTCAAAATCAGCATGAAAATCACTAACATTGAAAAAAATACTTGATACCTAAGAAAATTTAAAGTGCCAAAAATATGCTAAAAAGCTCGCATCACCACTTTTCAAAATTGAGTGATTTTTTGCCACCTCAAAAAAATGGGTACCAGTTCACTTTCTCATTTGATCGATAACTATGTTTACACCCTTTGCATGTATCGTGCTATTCTAGTTTCCCTTTAGGGAGGCTTGTAGTTATCTATTGCATGATCTTCAAAGTGTCGTGATGTAAATGGCCAAGTATTCTATTCCAAAGTTCACATACATCACGGCTCTGCACCTTCTCCACCTTTGTGCTCAATGCAACAAAATCCTCGACATATATCTTGTACATGTATTTCACACGAACCTCGATCTACATCTCCTGTCTCGTGGCTATGTGTCACGGGAATGATTTTCCTATGTTGAATATCACATCATAACCATGGTCTTCCAAAATTGCAACATAGATGATATTTGTCTTTAGACCCGAAACAAACATCACAGCTTTAAGTCTGAGCAGGGAGCCCGACTCCCTCTTAAAGGTGACTGTACCAATCCTGGTCGCGTTTTACCTTCCATCATCTCCCATCTTGATGTGCATATGGAGATCATTCTCTTATAAATCACCAAAAATTTTCTATTCCCCATCATATGGAATGAGGCACTATTGTCCAAGTATCACATGCTCCCCATCACTTTGTTGGCCATGCATGCAATGAGAGTAAAGCCAAGTTAAAAATGTGAAGCCAATGTTTCACCTATTGCTTCTCCTAAGGTCTTCATGCTTGTCTTCTTGTGTGGACACTTCATGTCATAGTTCCCATATTCACGACAATGAAATCCTCGATATTGGACAAGTATTTCTTCTTGCCTCCTTGACTAGATTTTTCTTTGGATTGGAATTTCTTCCCTTTCCCTTTCTTTTCCTTTGTAGCCAAGCAAAAGTTTTCTTCATCCTCACCCTTTGATAAAGTCTTGTCTCTGGTATTCCACCTTATTTCCTCCTGTACCAAATCAGACCATAGGTGTTCCCAATTTGGTAGTTTCTCCTTCCCATTCACTGAATGTTGGTAGTTGTACGAGCTCTTGGGAAGACATAGAAGGGCTAGCATTACCAAATCATCCTCTGCAACAGTAACACAAACTTAACCAAGTTCATCACGACATTGTGTGAACCTGCTCCGGTACAATGGAATAGTCTCATTCTTCTCTATTTTTATATTTCAAAGTTTATCCTTAAGCGCCAACTTCCTATGGTCACTACTATTCTAGATCAAATATGTTAGTTCTTGCCACACTGCATACATAGTCTCTTTCCCACGAATATTCGAGACAATATGGTCTCCTACTTAGTCCATTATTATTATCCTCGCCTTGACTACACATTTCTTCCATTCTTCTAGATCATGAGCATCAAATGTTGTTGGTTTCGGGATATCATTATCAATGAATTCCTTCAATCCATTATGTTCCAGAACTTTCTCCATGCGCTCCTTCCAAGTAACATAATTCGAGCTTCCGTAAAGGTCATACTCGAGTCTTAGTCCATAGAAATCCATCCTTCTAGCTATAAAGAATTGATACTGTAAATCCAATCCTCCTAAAATGACAACTTCAAAATATCTTCTCCATAGTGAATCCTGCTCTGATACCACGTAGAAATTAATTTGTATTTTCAAATCTGCTAATGAAATTTACTAAATCAAAAGAGTCAAAGCTACTCTACTAATTTGCGCAAGTTAATTCGCCATCTAGAAAACTAATCATAGACATGGAGAAGGAAACATCATACATGCACAAAGATATATCTAGGGGAAAGAAACTACTCAAAACCCCTTCCTATATGTATTGCATTAATCAGATAGTAGAGATGAAATACATATTATTTCTCAAGCCTAAGTACACCCTGCAAGTGTATAATCTATCCCTCTATTTGACTGACTGACACTGCCCAACACTTAGCCAATTTTCAAGCCCTCCAAGCTCTTATTTCCTTGCACTGTTCTTTGAGTAAATTAGCCCCTATTGTTTATGAAATTCCCTCTATTGAATTATGCAATTTATCTAGGCCCTTCCTCTGACTCCATGCACCACTACACATTGCAATATACTACAACTGACAGTACACTACCTTGGAATATCCATCTCAACTGCGTAACTCGATTTATCTGCATGTAACAATTACATTGGGATGATTGATCAGTTAATTGGTTTATCATTGAGTGTGGTTGAAGTTCCACTTCAATAACTTGACCTCCACTAGTTCTTCTAATAATTAGAACTAGTTTAACTGACAATAGCTCAATTTAACAGAAATATATTGCTACCAATTAGAAATAAATCATACTGAACTGAACTCAAGCTTCCTCAACTCAAATTAGCTCAGTGACAAGCGCAATGTCACCTCAGTTAACTACCTCCAAGGTTTCTGCTGAAATAGAAATTCGAATTTTCTCTAGTTTGACCAATGCAAAGTCAAACTGAGATTTTCTTGTTGCATTTTCAACACAACATGCAATTTGTATGCATTGACAACATAGGGTTATGGGGTGGAAGGATATTAAAAAAGGGGTGAAGCCCCCAAATTTTATTTTTAGGGGATGTTTTACATTTTTTTCATAGGGTTTGTGCTTTTGAAATTTTTATGGCATTTGGTGGTTCAAACAATAGTTTTCCAATTTTTGTTAATGAATTTATGTTGAAACATAAAACATGTTAGAAGATTAGAGGTTTTGGATGTTTGAATCTCATGTATATTGTATTCCAAACAATGAAAATCATAGCAAAATTAAAGGTGTGGCTATAAAAAATTTGCTAGTTTTCTTAGTTTGATTTTCTAATATAAAGTGATATGCAATATCCGATTGACATTTTTTTACTTTTCTATCTTATTGAAAATTTATGCATTATTGTACAAAAATTGTAACATATAATTTGCCTCATCCTTACACACACTATTACATTTGATGGGTATTGATCTTAACTATGTTTAGTCAAGGATGGGTTGGGTGGGTATTGATCTTAACTAGGTTCTCTCAGAATTAAGGTTTTGATCTAGGTGGAGAAGAATCTTTGGTGGGTGGACACCAATCCTAACTTCCCTTACTTGGTTTCACTCATGGTTAATGTTGTTTTCTTATCTTGCGAAGGATTTTAGTTAGTGTGTGGGCCTAGTTGAGCTGGTGGTGGGAAGAAATGGGAATGAAGAGTGGAGGTTGATAAAGATTCTTTTATGGTTCACTCCACCCACTTGTCCATGATTATTGGTGAAACATAGGAAGCTGAACAATATGCCATGATATATGCTTAGAAGTAACTAAATAGGAAATGGAACACTTAGAGAAAGTGGTCTAGAAAATAAAGATGATTTGATTAATTGTAAAAAACTAATGTTTACAAAAATTTATTTTGATACAACAATGAGTAGACAAATTTTGATGATAATTTTCAATTATGACCATCATCTATAACTAACTATACTTCATTTTCATTTATAACATGAATATCCTTATATATTTTATCTAAAAAGTTTATCAAAATATCTAATTTAAAATCAATTAACATTAAATCATCATCATAATATATCTTATATATGAAATAATCAACCATATCATTAATTTGAAAGTAATTATAAATGAAAAATAATTAATATTGAAAAAAATAAAATAATAAATATGTAGTAATTAAAAATTGATTAATATTACGCCATTATGATATATGAGAAATTAAAATCATCTTCAATATCATAACAATTAAATTTTCATCCTTCACTTTGATAAATCCAAAATAATAATATATTAAATTATTTCATTTTAATAATATATCATTAGTTGTAATTGATTTTCTGGATCCATCCCATTCAAGTTGATATTAAATCGACATTTTGATCCTGCAACTAAGGTTCATCATAATATATTGTTATTAAATTTTATTTATTTAATTAAAAAATCTCATTATAAATTTAATTTATTCATTGATTTAATATTCATAAACAAATTTAATCAATATAAATCTAGTCTTTCCATATATTTTTTATTTTTACAACGTAAGGTGTTTCCCTATGGAAAGAACTCCCCCAGCTTCCACTCTGCACCTCTTTGCACCGTCAGAACTAATGTTAGATGATTGAGATTTTTTCCACCATTAGATGCAATAGCTTTAACTCTCAACCAAATCTTGATTTTTGCATTAAACAACCATTACTTGTAATCTTTAATATAGCGCATAACATATTGCAAGTACCATAAGAGTTCTAAAATATTTGGAATTCCATAGGAAAGTTGATGCAATCAAAAGTAATCATGGTCCATGCTAGTGGGATGCTCCTTTTAGTTCATCTCTAAACCCTAGTTCATATGTCATTATTGGCTCTCCATCTGTGACTGTTGGCATTGGATCTCAATCTTCATTTGGAGCTATTGTCACTGGAATAAATGCAACTGGAATTTCTTCCTTTGCTGATGATACTGGTGCTTTCTCCTTAGATGTCACCTTTGCTCCTTGCTCCTGGAATCCTATAAATATATGGCGCAGGGTCTAAATATACTAACTAAGGGATTGTAACAAACTATGGAAAAGGAAGGGAAGATAGAAATGGTCCAACTCCAACTCAGTCTCAATCTAAGGTATGGATATCGATCTAAATCAAGAATACCTATTAATTTATTGGGTAGAAATAACATCACATTGGTTAGTGCATGCTACACCTTCTATTCATTTTCTATTGATTCGAGAAGTCGAGTGTTCAACTCTCTTCCATCAGAGTTCCATCCAACAACTCTATATCTACAAATTACGTAATATCAATAAAGATAGGATATGAATTTCTCCATCTCCTCTTGGATTTTCAATATTTTGTCCCATGATTTTTGGATTCACTGTCCATCCCACTATGTGTGTTGAAACTTTTCACAAACCTTTTGGTCATTTATTTAAACCTCAGTTGCATGAAAAACTTGTCCTATATCCTTGATCTCTTACATCCCAGCTCTCCCATGCACATCAACATTTACCTGCATTGTGTGTGCTCTAGCTTATCACGAACCTTTCTTTCTATAGCTATGGAGGTTTCTTCCCAGACCAATAAACCATTATGGCATATAGCTACAAGAGCATACTAATGAACAAAAGGTCAAGAAAGGACATCAATAACGGTAAACCTTTCTTTCTACAACTATGGAGGTTTCTTACTACAGATAAGGAGGTTTTTTCTGAGACCAATGAACCTCTGGCATATAGCTAGGGAGGCATACCAACGAACTAGAGATCAAGCAACATCATCAATCATGGTCATTAAGTTCTAGGTTCCCCACCCAGTGGGCAACTATATCCTTGATTATCTTAATTCAATCGTAAAATCATATTTATCATAGTTTGTTCCCTCGTCTATCGAACAATCATCTCCACATCATTTTATTTCTTGCTTCAATCATAAGAGTCATAACTATTGACCATACATGAAATTCAATCCCTCATTTGGCATCAATCTGTTCCAATCTCTCAGCCTTCATCTGTTCCAATGTTTATCCCTCCCTAGTGACCACTCTATTTCTTGTTTATTCCCGACTATTGGTTAGCAGTCCCGAGTATTGGTAGATATTCTCGAAAAGAGTTGTTAATCTGCCTGCCTACTATTGGTTAACCAAACAAAGGTCCTAGAAAAGTTGTAAGTGCCCACCAATCCCTTCGAATATCCCTCTGGGGTTTGACATTAATTCCTAATGTAGTTCTTAGGATCCAATCAACAAAATTTAGTAGCCCTCGAACGTGTACAACATAAAGGTAATCATGTATCCTTTCCAAGGTCCTCCCTTAAATTGAGGCACAAAGTGGTAAAGATAGTTCCACGAGATTTATTCTTTATTTTTTTTAATCAATGGAAGCATTCACCTTAAAATAGTGAATATCTCATCTATATCAAATATATTATATGATAGTGTCTGAGTGACATTATAAAAAATATTTGTAATGAATCTTAATACAAATAAAATATTTATATTTTATATATTTGTCTTAAGAAAAGTGCGATGAAAGCTTTTTATATAGATGTTCACATATAATAATGTACCAAAAATCAAATTTAAATAGGTTCTAATGTTATAAAAGAAAAGAATGAAATTGATCTCTGAGTTCTTTTTCCTTATCATGGAACTTCACTTTCGATGATTTTATTTTATCCTTAATATCATTAAGCTCGGATTTAGAATGCACCTTATTAGCCATGTTAATCTAAATCTTATAGTCCATTGTTGGATTGAATTAGTACATTGGGGGATTCAATTTCAAAATTACATTATGAAAACATGTACAAGTCATGAGATTCATACATATTTGTAACTACTAATTGACTTCTCCTTAGCATAGACTAGTATGAAATACAAACTCCATATATTGACCATTTCATACATTAGAAGGAATATTATTCAATTTTGTTACAAGAATTATCAATGGTCTAGGTGGATATTGGTGGAAAACCACCTATCCCACCTAGACCTCTAGTTAGTATCATCCGTTTCCTTGCTTGTTTGAGCATTTACTACTTTTAGCAGTTTTTTGGGTCCTAAACTTCCAGAGCAGTTTTGACACCTAAACGATGTTTTTTTAGGTCTACTGATGGCTCACAGCCAAACGAAGTTTCTTGTAGAAAATATTGTAGTACTCAGAGAGACCTTTCCAACAAGGCATCATATGCGCTAAATGGAGAAAACATGACCAAGTTATCACCCCGAGAAGTTGGCTGCCCAACTAACCCCAATGGGGCCCACAGGCCCTTGACGTAACATCCCGTGGGTTAGGGTTTTGGTTTCTTAGGGTTTCATCGTCTCTTGAAATAATAAATAGGCCCTTGAGCCTCATTCTAACACATTTTAGAGGCATGTAGTTGCCACATCTCTTCTTAGAGATAAGGTACCATCGTCCAAGCTAGTCTTATTTCCATTCTGTTTGTAAGCATATTTTAGTATTTGATATTAATGAAATGAAGTGTTATTTCTAGTGCATCTTTGTATTTATGGTTATATCTATAATTTCTTGAATTCCTAGTTAAATTCAAATCAGTGATATTAGAGTGGTCTTCTCTTTCTTTATTTTTCTTTGCATGTCCCATACCAGGTCTCGATATAAGGATTTAGGGCTTGAACTGGTCGAACCTTTGCAAGACCAGCTTGGTAAATCCTGACGGCCTCCCATCAGTGAAGAAAATAAAGACGAGGGGGCAAGAGATCCTTTCAAAATATTTCTAGAAGAATCCCTCGAGCGATAAAGGAATTTGATGATGGACAACTTTGCACAGATCCTTCAACGACAACCCAAGGGCGACGCATCTACTTCCATCAGCTACTCTCAAACTGTCACACCCTTTAAGGTACAGGTTAACTTTAACATTCCCATATTTGAGGATTAGATAGGTGAGGACACCATAGATAAATGGTTAAATGTACTAGTCGAATATGTTTTTATTCATGATTTTTCCATCCGAGAAAATATTAATTTTTGTCATATCAAAGCCGCCCCACATGTCAAGGATTGGTGGGAAACCTATTGTGAGTAGAAGGATGAAAGTATGCCTTCACTATTCTCAGTCCCACCGACTTAGGATTCATTCCAGGATGCCATCAAGGAGCAATAATACCCTGTCAGGAGCTATGAGGATAAATAAATAAAGTGGACCACAATGTGACAGGGAAAAGACCAAGATGTGCTGGAGTTTACTAATGTTTTTCATACCCTTCGCACAAAGTTTGGTATCAAGGATTCTGAGAAACATTTGGTAATCAAGTACCATGGCTGCCTACACAAGTACATCCAGGATAATATGGAGTTCTTGGACATCTACTCACTCGGCACAGCGTACCAATACATTGTCAAGATTGAACAAAAGCTTAAATAGAAAAAGTGAGACTTTGGATCTGCGAATTTGAAGCAAGGGAAAGGCACCCCCAAACTAGAAAATAAATGGAAAGGTAAAGGCAGGGTGACCCAGGATAACCTGTTGAAGCCATAAGAAATGAACAACACCATAAAGATAAAGAAGGACACGGGCAAGTGGTGTGAGTTACATAAGAGCTCCACTCACAACACAAGTGAGTGTCAAGCTAAGTAGTCACTAGTGGCCGAGCTGAAGGCTTCTGAGTCTGATGCATGTTCTGGCTCTAAGTCAGAACCCGATAAGGGGAATGAAAAATGGAGGTAAATAATTTATGCGGAGCCTAGTTCCATTGTGGCCACCACCAAGATCTAGAATATTAAGCTTGAAGATCCAAAAGAGGGGCAGCTCATATTCCACTCACAGATGTGGGTGAAGGGTTCTCTGCTAGAGCTCATTGTCGACAATGGGAGCAAAAAGAACCTCACTTTAGCAAAGGTCATGAAGGATAAGGGCCTACCGACTATAACAAATCTGCAACCATATAACATCCGATGGCTTCACCAAGGACGAAATCTTTGCATCAGCCAGTAATGTTGTCTTCCCTAGAGAATCAAGCCCTTCATGGATGAGGTACTATGCGATGTTAATCTTCTTGAAGTTTGTGATGTATTATTAGGACAACCATACTTATGGAAGTGGAATGTTATATATGTGTCTAGACCTTATTTTGTTATTATTTCTTTGGATACTAAGTTATATAGGATATCGGAGGTAGCCCCACCTATCGCTGTCTCTTGATCCTTGCTAAGAAATGCAGTAAGGTCATCTCCCACACTGGGAAAATTGTTTTCTTTCTAATTCACTCTCAAATTAAGGGGAAGGTCATAGCCACATCCATGACCCCCGAGAAGGTTTAATACAAGCAACAGAAGTAGGTGGATACGGTCGTGGAAGAATAGAGGGACACCTTCTACTCACCCATAGGGGTACCCTTGCATTGTCAAGTCAAGCATTCAATTAATATAACTCCTGAAGCACCTCCACCCAATAGACCGATATATCACTGGTTCATTTGGAATAATGAAGAGATCAAGTGACAAATCTAGGAGTTGTTGTAGAAAGGGCACATCCGACTAAGTTCCTCGCCTTGTGGGTGCTTGATTATACTTATACAGAAGAAGGATGGGACCTGGAGGCTCTACATTAATTATCAAGCACTAAACAAAATCACTATCAGGAACAAGTATCAAATCCTATGGTTTGATGACCTGCAGGACCAACTCAAGGGGGCCAAGTATTTCAGCAAGATCGATCTAATGTTTGGTTATCACTCGGTTCCAATAGAGCCCAGAGATGTATGGAAGACCGCCTTTAAATCCAAGGAAGGCCTTTTTTAATGGTTGGTTATGCCCTTTGGGTTGACAAATTCCCTTGCTACTTTTATGAGGCTAATGGATGACATCTCGCGACTCTTCACCAACTCGTTCATGGTGGTTTATCTCGATGACATCCTCCTCTTCAACAAGAGTTGGGAAGAACACTTGCAACACATTCGACAGGTCCTTCAAACCCTTTGACAGGACAAACTCTATGCCAACTTGGATAAATTCACCTTTGGAATGATCTAGGTCCAATACTTGGGTTACATCATAGATGAGCATGGCGTGCATATGGACTTGGAAAAGATCCAAGTCATTTAGGACTAGCTAGCCTTGACCACTCTAACGGAGCCTCACAACTTTTTGGGTCTTGCAAATTTCTATCAAAGGTTCATGTTGGGATTCTCCCATATGACTTGGCCTTTGAGTTAGATTACTGCGGGCGAGATGAAAGAAATGTTTTCTTGGTCCGAGTCCCCATAGAAGGCATTCGTTGAGTTGAAGCACTGCTTCTTCTCTGCACCGGTACTCACACTTACAGACCTGCAACAACCATTTTAAATCGAGGTAGGCACATTAGACTATGCTATTTGTGCAGTCCTCACCCATCACAGGCATCCAATGGCCTATCATAGTGAGACACATTCTGATACAATTCATAAGTACCCCAGCTATGATAAAGAGATGTATTCCATCATGCGGGCTTACCGATAATAGAATCACTATATTCTCAGGAAGTAGACATCATCCACACAGATCACCAACCTCTTCAGTTTATACAGGCGTGAGGGAAGTTGTAGAATGATCACCATTAGAAGTGGTCTACATATCTGCAACAATTCCACTTAATATTAAATACAAAAAGGGTAGCACCAATCATGTTGTAGACTACCTCAGCCAGCCCCCAGTCGCTGCACTGACTACTTTTCTCTACTCTTGTGGTCATGAGACATCTCGATAGATCCAACTATACAAAAATGAGCCACAGTTCCCCTCGACATACCAGATGCTAATAGCTGGCAAGCAAGTTCCTAATTTTCACCTTGAGGATGCATTATTATGATACGTGGGAAACCTTTGTGTTCCTTCAAGCAAGCATGCCAAGCTGATTTGGGAGGTGTTTTGGTGTGGAAAAAACTGTGGTTGTGGTACAAAAGTAATTTTATTAGCCCAAACTTTGACTGGATGCTGGGAAATATATCAGATCTTGCACTACATGTGCCATCAACAAGCCAACCGTTAAGAAGCAAGGCTTGTACACTCCTATACCTAGTCCCAACCAATTGTGGGAATCCATCTTCGTGGACTATATGTTTCGCGTCCCTTCTACCAAGCATGGTAATGACTGTGTATTTGTGGTCGTGGATAGATTTTCTAAGATGGCTATATTGGCGGCCTGTAAGAAGAACATCACAGCATAGGACACTGCCAAACTTTTCCTTGAACAAGTATGGGTAAATTTTGGGATCCCGCAGACCATTATATTAGAATGGAATAGAAGGTTCCTCAACACATTCTAGTCAAGTCTCTTAACACTATTGGATGGCAAGCTCACCAAATTGACTTCCTTCCATCCCTAAACTGATGGCCAGATGGAGGTCATCAATGGGATGATAGTGCACATAATCCACATATATATTGTCTGAGGATGATAAAGCGACCAGATTTATTGAATGCATTCAACACATCGACTAGAAGGTTCACGACATCCTAAAGAAGTCAAATTTCAAGTACAAGCAACGAGATGCTTAACATCAGGTGCAACACAAGTTTCAGGTGGGTGATAAAGTCTGGTTGTGTTTGCAGAAATAATGCGTTATCGAAGCCCATTGGAAGCTCAAAGCACTCCGATAGGATCCTTACACCATTACCAAGGTTGTGGAAGACAATGATTTTGAGCTCAACATTCCCTCATTCCTTGTATTACACCCAGTGTTCAATCTGGACCACCTTCGACCATAATTCCCGCCATTGCTGGACACATCAAACATTGCAGAACAACTCACACCAACAGAGTTAAAACTAGCCTACATAGAACATGCCACAACTGATCACATTATGGACACGCAGGTTAAGAAAACTCGCTAGCAAAAGATTCAACTATATCGGGTTGTCAAAGCCGACCAACTCCTGCACCAAGGCAAATGGCTCACGAGGAACCAGGTTCAACATAAATTTCCTCACCTCATGGAGGCTTTGCACGCAATGGGGACCATTTCTTCCTAAGGGGAGAGGAATGATCCAGGTGGATATTGGTGTCCACCCACCTATCCCACATAAACCTTGAGTTAGCTTCAATTGTTTCCTTTTTTATTTAAACATTTACTACTTTTAGTAGTTTTTTGGGTCCTGAATTGCCAGAGCAGTTTTGACCCCCTAAATGACATTTTTTTTAGGTCTGGTGCAGGCCAATAGCCAAAGGCAAGGGCCTATGGAAAATATTGTAGTACTCGGACGGACCTTACCAACAAGGTATTGTACATGCCACATAGAGATAATATGACCAAGTTATGACCCCGTGAAGTTGGCTACGCAACTAACCCCAACGGGGCCTACAGGCTCTTGGCATCACATCTCCAGGGGTTAGGGTTTTGGTTGTTTAAGGGTTCCTCATGTTTTTAAATAATAAATAGGCAGTTGAGCCTCATTGTAACATAGTTCAGAGGCATGTAGCTGCCACATCTCTTTTCAGAGATAAGCTACCATCACTTGAGCTAGTCTTATTTCCATTCTATTTATAAGCATATTTCAGTATTTGATATTAATGAAATGAAGTTTTATTTCTGCTACACCTTTTTATTTATAACTATATCTATAATTTGTTGCATTCATGTTTAAATTCGGATTAATTTGACATAATGTAAGTGATTTCTCTTTATCTTCTATATTTCAATGTCATTTTATTTACTCATTTCTATCTTCAATAATTTTTAATAGATTATGATCCTTCTCAAATTTATGTCTTAGCACTTTTCCTTTACAACTTCTAATATAATTACTAGTAATGATTTCAATTAACTTTTATATTAATTTTTATATCTAAAAATAATAACAACAATTATACATTATAGGATAAACTTGATATATTATATTTGATTTATTATGGCTTTATATTTTTACATAAGCCAGGGTAATGACTGATGTCGATTGAATATTTTCAGTTCATATATGTGTTCAATAAATTGATCACTAAACCATTCCTAAAAGTCATCTTTAAATAGTAATTGATTTTCCATTCCTATACCTTTATTAAAATGATTAAATATTCCAACTCTATGATGCAGGACAAAGACTTATATTAGTTGAATTTTTTAATTCATTTGTCTGTTTGATAAATTGATTACTACGCAGATCCAGAACGTGGATGATTAAATTTTCATGATGTATCATGACCATGACAGATTTTAAGTTAAAAAGTTTAAAATTTAATGTGATAATAGATTATAATATGATATTCTATGATCTAACTCTAATTCTTATTCAGCAGATTCCAGCCTGTTTCCAAAATTCTGCATTTGAGATAAAATTCAAAGGTTAGAATATGTTGAGCAAAAATACAAAACCCGACAGGGGTAGAGTACTAGTATTAGTGTGTTATGATGTCGATCCGGCGACTATAATGTGTTTTGTTTCTCTATCAATTCGCGTGAACTTCCAAGAAAAAGGTGCTATGGTTAGTGCTCCCTTGGCTTGGTAACTGAATTAAAAAATTTGAACAGAGGCATCTGGGAAGACTATTAATTTGGGATTTGCGTTATAAACAGGTAGCGTATGTTAGTAGAACTTGGTTTATCTAAAGGAGTTAAAAAAAGTTAAAAAAGTTATTTTTAATGTGATTTTTTAGATATTTTGGTGTGGGAATTTGGTAGAAATATTTTAAGTGAAATTTTGATTTGTCTTATTTAATTTGATTTTTTATTTTATATATATGGATTCAGCGCCCTGAAATTTTTTTAAGGTATTTAGATTGTGCAGAGATTATCCATCACGTTTGTGATTTCAATAAATTGCTACCAGATTTTAGAGAAATTTAACAAAAAACCAACTGAAAAACTTCCAAAAAATTACACTAAAAACAACTCGTTACGGAAGACATGTAAGCCCACTCACAGACACATCCATTGTACAAGTTGATTTTTTATTTTTTTTACACATGGTGAATCCGTAACTGCCAGACCTAATCTATAGGAATCCCATGATCAATCCTGGTAGATGCCTCTATAACACCAAGAGTACATCCAACTACCTGCAAGTCAGATATACTATAGGATTTTAGTAAGAACAGACTCACTAAAGCGAGGATGGGGAATATATTTCTTGGGGAATCTATTCCTTGAACTGCCACCACAACAAGTCATTTTACGCAATAAAATTTGAACTGTAATCTCTTGAGCTTCCCAAGAATTAAATTAAAAATCCCTACTTAAGAAATCCATGGTATTAACGGAAAGGAATCCAGGATATTCCCCTTGTCATATAGAATAATTGGAGTCATGAATAGAATGAGGACTTTCCCCTGGTCATATAGAATAACTGGAATTCTCGCGAACCTAGCAATATGGTTTTGAAGGTTCTGTTGGCATGGATATAACTAATTTTCATGAGGTTTAACCAGTAATGTATTAAGTTTAACTAATGTCGAGATAATAAAAAAAATATAAATAGAGATAAAGCGTTTTATTCAGAACTTTTTTATATGAATGTTGTACATTCAAATTTCTAGAAGTGTAAAAATTTCAGTGTTGTACATTCAACCCAAAATCTACATCACAAACTAATTATTAAAAAATATCAATAATTTAAATAATTATTATTTTTAAATTACATATTTTTTTGACCTTTGCTCTAAAAAAAATGGTTTTTTAATTAATGTGATGGTTATGGGTTATTATGTTGGAGATAACTATTAGAATTATTTTCATTTTCAATTGAGTAATTTTGTTAATATAAAACATATTAATATTATATCCGAAGTTATATAGTAGCTAATAGTTGCCTCTTAACTTAAATATAGTTTAATAAAACAACAAAGTAACAAAAACAAATATTTCATCACAAAAATAAAATAATTAATAAAACACTGTATTGTTTAATATCATCACTTTTATAGATATATATGTGTGTGTATTTTATTTTTATTAATATATATAATTGTATATAATTAAATTTATTAAAGCATGTTTTTAATATAACAATTAGTTACTTTAAATTGAAAACACTGTGAAAAATTATAAACTTCGGTAAAATATAAATAATAGAAAAACTAAAAAGAAAAAATAAAAAAGTTAAATAGAAAAAATAAAACAAAATAAAATTAATAACTAATAGATATGCCAATCCATAACAAGACTTCAACCAATCACCTTATAAATAAATCAATTTAAATAATTATAAAAATAACAAAAATTGAATTCCTAATCTTAAACTATGGATAAACATCATAAATTTTTGGTCAAAGACAAACTAATACCCAGTCAAAGGCAAGAATATTTTTTTTATACCATTAGCACAGGGATAATAATAAAAAGAACATTAATTTAATCTGATGAGTTTTTTTGTTTTATTGGTTCATATTGTAAATATTAAAAGGTTATGAGAAATAAAAATGTATTAGAGTTTAAGTTTATGATTATTTTTTAATCCATCCCTATTAATTTGTATCTACCAAACATAGAGAGGGATCAAATATCTTGAGATGGAAACCTCTGTTTTAGAGTGAAGAAAAATTTTGTCTCTGTTGATGCTTGATAGATCTCAAATTAAGATGGATGTAGTTTGGTCTTAACTCTAGTCTTATATCTTAATCTTATAGAAATAAGATTCAAAACTAAATCTTCTCACACATCTTATTCTTTGGTGACTTTAATATTTCCTTAAATCATGTGAAAAATAAAGGGACCTCAATTGCTTCAACCGATGATCAATTTAATATAGGTACAATGTGATATGCATCTTTGTGAGCCGCATAATCTTGCATTTCCTCCAATGATCAATTTAATATAGGTACAATGTGATATGCATCTTTGTGAGCCGCATAATCTTGCATTTCCTGCTTATCTAAACATCTCTCCTCTACTGCACTTGTGGAATGTAAATAAATATACTTCTAAGAGTCACTTCTCACCATTATTTTATGCTTCCATTTACACTTTTATAAGAGTAAAACTATAAATGTGTAGATTTATTAGTGGTTACTACCCACCAAATTTTATACAAGTTATTGTGCCTTAGCAATTAATTAATTTATCCACTTCATTGATCAATTTATTAGCTACTTCCATAGTAATACTATAAGATTTGATCTGCTTGTTGACCATCATTAATTTAGAATTCACTAATGTAGGTTATAATTGTTTATGTAGTTTTTCACAGCCTTATAACATGAATGATAGGAGAAGCTTCCATACAATATTTGTTTTTAGTTTATATAGTAAAATGAATCTTAATTTATAGCTACTATTTATATGTGGTAAATTTTTAATATGATATGTATATTATGATTTTCTTTCATCGAGAAATTTTTTCATAATTTTATTTATAAAAACAAAATTAAAATACAAAAATTTGATTTTCTTTTTTTAACCTTTTATTATTAATTGAGCTAACATGTAAACGTTAAATTTTTACAAACATTTATTCTTACATATATGTCCCTATACTTTATATTATGCTCTAATTTTTTTACTTAATTAACATATAAATATTTATGTTAAATATTAAATTTTATAAACATTTCCCTCTTGAGCACCTCTAGGTGCAATAATTTATTATATTATTAATTT
The DNA here is from genome assembly GCA_031772625.1 of Pinus tabuliformis. Classification (NCBI taxonomy): domain Eukaryota; kingdom Viridiplantae; phylum Streptophyta; class Pinopsida; order Pinales; family Pinaceae; genus Pinus; species Pinus tabuliformis. The sequence goes on from CM062817.1 coordinate 602,819,863, forward strand.
TTTATTTTTTATTTTTTATTCATTAATTATTTATATTTTTAAAAATTAAGATAATAATTATAATAGATAAAAAAATCATGTTAAAGTAAATAATAAAAGTTACCTACTAGTTTACAACAAGTTTATACTTAACCAAAAGGGATTGTGAGAGGGATGTCAATTTAGGAATTTAGGAATGTTATTAATTTTTAATTTTAATTTTATTATTTATTTATATATTTAAAAATTGAAAAAGTATTTATAATATATAAAATAATTATGTTAAAGTAAATAATAAAAGTTACCTACCAGTTTACAATAAGTTTGTAGCTTAACAAAAAGGGATTGAGGGGATGGCAATTTCGGGATTTTCAACTTTTGAGGGGTACATGGTTTTCAGTTAATTGGTAGTATTTATATTTATATTTGAAGATAAAAATTAAATCAAGATAAAGGATCCACGATATTAATGGAAAGGAAGAAATATATCCATATGCCGGACACTGTGAAAATGTGGCCGATGGCTTTGATGGCAAACGATTTCTGACCTCTCATGTATGATTTTGTCTTCCCTGTGTACTTTCTGGAAAATCAAGGAAGAACTAACGCATCCATGTACACTGAAATTCCGCGATAGTTTGTTTGGAGCTGTTTGAAGGAAAGTATCTTTTGAAAATTTGGGTAAATGTATGGATGAATAAAAAATTAAAATGTAAGTAATAAGCATTCCACAAGTTGCTTGCCCTTCATAGTCTCTCTGCGAAATCCTCCGATGCTGCCATGGACTGAGCGCTCTCTCCCACCTCGTGCCATGTGCGGCACATCGTACCCAAAATGTTTCTATTAAAAGTCGTCTTACTCCGTCAAGTCCTTGAAGAATGAGATCGACGTAACCAGAAGTTACCTACTTTATTGCTGCGATGCACACTATTGATCTAGAATGGAAGATATACCTAGTGTTTGTTGTTTTTTTTGTGGTTTTTTTTTCATAGCGTGGAGCGTAGATTTCGATAATATTTTAAAGACTTTGGGAATATTTCAAAAAAATTCTCTGTTTTGATTCAAATGGGTTAAGTCATTTATTTATGATTATTTTTATGAGGGATAATTTCAGCTAACTAATTTTTTATGATTTTTGAATAGGTTTACTTAACACTTATTGTATAGGGTGATGCTCACACAAACCGGTAAATAATTGCCACTGAAATTAGTGAAATGAATCACATAGCCTCAGTCATCACTTCTTAGGCTTACACTAACAACTTCCGAAGTATAAACCCCGGAAGTAATAATTAACTCTATGTGATTCATTTCACTAGTTTCACTCCAAAAATAATATCTAATATAATGCATCCACAAAATCTCACAACATTTAATATAGTGTTGCACATCAGAACTCATCTGAATAGTTTTGTTAGCTATCTTTGCACCGGGCAGATAAATGTGATCCCCATCCACAGAGTTTTGTGGATAGACTGTTTGAGACATTTTCTTCTTCGGTCACTGTTGATGAGATTTCTCGTTTGTTGTTCACTAGCTTTTAAACTTTGATGATGGTGATCAGAGTCCACTAAAATTCATATAGTTTTTAGATTTGAAGAAATTTTAAACATTTTATTTTTTTAAACGGTTCAACGCCATTTCATTTATTTTTTCATTTTATGTTTTCATTTATATTTTTAATGGAACAATATTTCTAAATGTTAACTAAACCATTTCGAATCAACAATCTTCGCACAACGACTCTTCTACCATTTTCATTTTCTATTTTGTTCCAATAACTTTTCACCGGTTGCTCACTATTGCTAACTGGTCATTGTTGTCACTCTTTTTTCCTATTTCTTTCTAAAAATTAAAATGACCACCTCCTTTTCCTTTTATGTATTTTCTCATGTAAATGCTAAAAATTAAGATGCCATTTTCTTAGAAAAGTGGATAAGATCCAAAACCAAGGTTTGAAAATGCTAAAACATATGAACATACATATATTTAACCATCTTTGTACAGGTTATTGGTCTTTAGAGGAGACAAAGCATGCATTCACACATAAAACATGAGTTGTTTTTCTTTTATTGATTACACAAAACATGATGCTTACTAGTCTTCGGAGGAGACAAAGCATGAATTCACACATAAAACATGAGTTGTTGCTCTTCTATTGATCAGACAAAAAATAATGTTTACAATAAACCCGATGAAGAGTATTTAACTTTTTCCAACTAGCTTATTGCCTAAAATATTTTGACATGAAACCACATGCAATCACACACTGAAAGTCATCTATCACTTAACTCGAATTGACTCAACACTCAAACATTGAACCACTCAATCACTCAGTTAACTCACTGTCTATATTTAGTCAACTCCACATACAGGAGTAATTACAATTCCTAACACTCCCCCACAATTACGACCGCATGACTCAACATGACTTAGCTATCACATAAACATGCCTATTGGTTTATGTCTCAACTAGGCTTACAATGACTCAAGAATTTTACAATTTTGCATTTTCCTTTTCTCTGCTTCTAGATTCTATATCCTCGAAATTGCTTCATTATCTTTTGAACTTTTTTGTTGTAGGCTTTATTCACTTGTTGCTACTGCAATTTTTCTTTGACTTCTCTTGAACTTGTTGTGAAAAAAAATTGGATCATGTCTTCTACAACTTCCTCTTCAAATATTCGTTCAACCACAGACTTCTACCAAAACATTGCATCTTCAAACTGTCTTCTTTGCTTTGCTTCTTGTGCTTTATATTCATGAGTTTGACTTGCTTCAATTTGTCCTTTTGGTTTCTGAATCCAATCTTCAATGAGCTTCAAATGTACATGAAAGTTATTAACAACCTTGCTTTCAACTTCTTTTCCCATGCTATTCTGAACACTTGCATATTAAAAAACAATGTTGTGAACATCTTTAATATGACTCTCTTTAGTAAGAGCTTCCTTATCTACATCTGCCTTCTTTTCAATTGTATGGAGGTTGTCTTCCATTGTTATGTTGTTAGTGGATATTCTCATAAAAAACTCTTCAATCACTTTATCCTCTTCTTCATCATTAACTGCCGCTAGATGACATACTTCTTCATGAACAGTTCCTGCTTCATATCTTGGTGCTACAGTGGCAACTTCAAACTTCAATGTTTTATCAAACTTTGCGCTTACCATATTGTCACAATTAATCCTTGTTTCAAAAAAGAAACCACACATATAATCAATATAATGTTCATCCACACTATGGTGCGATATCTGAGCATGCATGTGCTCATTGTCAATTTCATTGACAATTTCAACTTCACCAAATCCATAAGTTGCGGTTGGATTCACCAATTCACATCTCACTTTGCAATATCGTCCACATGTGTCTCATCATAGTGGGATTCACCATCATCGGCAGCGTCCACATTACAATGGAATCTTTGAGCATTTATTTTCTCTTGCTCTGCTTCACACACAGAGGCTACTCCTCCTCTCTTTACAATTTTTGTTGCATTATCTTCATCCATATGCATGCTTGCATAATGTGTTTCAATTGTATGGTCTTGAAAACCATCGTCCACTTTTGAATGGGATTCTCCAAGCTCTGTTTTCCTCTTAGATTCTTCCTCATCTATTCACAGATCTGCAGCTGACTTCTTTGATTGTAACATAACTTGTCACTGCATGTCACTCTCTCTTGCACCAAACTCGGCTTCCAGGAATTTCCATGCTTCCTTGGAAGTTGTAGCTTTTGCTACCCTACACAAACACTTCTCATCCAAAGCGTGTTTTATAAAATTCAATGCTAAAACATCGCATACTACATCATATGGGTTACAAGAATCATACTTGATTAACTCTTTAGCTCGAAGAAAAGTTAACACCTTGATAACCCAATGATCAAAATATTCACTTGTAAACATAAGAGGTGGTAGCACATCAAAGATACACCAATCACCCTCGATTTTTTCTTCGTCTTTTCCTAGACTTCTCAGTTCCTCAGCGGTGGCCTGAACCTCTCTAACCATGGAAACAATCTTTGTCTCTTCTTTTTGATTCATTTTCTTAGTCTTCCGCAATCGCGGTTTGCAACCCATGAATGTTGTCACTCATTTTCTTATAGCTTATTTGTTGATTCCATGAGGCTATCTTCCATATCGCCCCCCAAAAAAATATGATTTTCAATATGCGACCCCATAAGGCACAATTTTCACAAAAACACTATCATACTTAACAAAACACCAAAAAATAATAAACTTTACAAAACCCTAAATTCTCTTGCCAAAATAAACCCTCTAAAAATTTCGGAGTCCTAAATTTTATGTTATTTTTTTATTAAAAAGAGGTTAAAAAAAGTCGTCTTCCCAAACCCTTTTCAAAAAGCCCTTTTTGAAAACTTTAATTAAAAACCTTAATAATACGCTCTTCAAACTTCAACAATCTTTTAAAAGGCTTTATGAAAGGACCTTTCACCAACATGTACGTATTTAAGAAGTCAAACAACTGAACTTTGGTAGTACCTTCCACGATAAATGGCCTCTCCACATTAATGCTCTGTATCATTTAAATTATTGCATGTTAACGACTTTCACGTTAATAAACTTCCGAGTTAGTCCTTTAACGCTTCCAACCACAGATCGAATCCGCGTGCATGAGGAACTGCAGAACACCAATGCGGAACGCTGTAAGTGTAAGATTTGTAACACGACTTTTTGTTAAGCTTGCCAATAATAGGAAAAATTATATTTCTCATCTCTCACGTATTGTTGTTAATCCGTTCTTTCTCTCGCTCTTTGTATCCTTGCTCTCATACCAATTTGTTTTGTTGGAAAGGCCTACGAGACAAAGCATGAATTCACATATAAAATACTAGTGGTCGCTTTTCTATTGATCAGACAAAACATGATGCTTACAATAAACCGGGGAAGGGTATTTAACCTTTTCCAACTAGTTTCTTGCCTAAAATATTTTGACATGCAACCACATGCAATCACACACTCAAAACTGTCTATCACTTAATTCCACTTGACCCAACACTTAACTAATCGATCACTCAATTAATTGACTCTTTATATTTAGTGAACTCAGGATGGGAGAATAATTACAATTTCTAACAACTTTATTACACAACTTTATTACACAACTTAGTGTGTCATAACCCATTAAAACATCGTTTATATCTACATTTTTATCAACAATATATGAATGAATGGATATATATATGCATGTCCCTAACTACCAGACTACCTCTTCAATCGTTGCCCTTGGATATCAATGTGTATATACTTTCACCAAACCAAATTGTTTGACAAAACAGACTTCAACCTTTTTGTTGGACTGAAGTGGATATGTATTCCTTGTAGTTTCCAAGCACCCAGTTATTAGGCAACGGAATGAAGGGCATGTAAACCAGCTAGTCCATATATGGGAAATTTGGTAAGATTACATCCGTACTATGTTAACAGTGCACCTCATTCATGTGGTTATACACATCGAAATATTCATGTGCTCAACATTGCTTCTATATATTTTTATCGTAATTTGTTTCCTATTAATAATTTTTATCGGTTAGATTTGATCAAGTCAATTGTCAAGAGAGTAAAAGTTTTAAAACATGGGAATATTTGGACCAAATAACCTTCAATATTGCCAATATGAAAACTGGAACTCTGGGAATTCAGGTTGTGAATATTGCTTCTCTCTCACACTCCATAGATTTGACTGTGCTCATGCCTGTGCGTGATCTAGCGCCCTCATTGTCACGCCCCCAATATTTTTTTTGTTAATTGGGCGGCGCGCGGCACCACCGAGCGCTCACTTTTCCCAAGTGCGCGCCTATGGACTACGCCTTTCAACCATTAATATGTTTACTTGCAACACTTATATTATGTAATCACATTAATCTTTGTCAGCATATATAATCTTTTACTATCGATTATAATAACCATACCATGTCATTCATAATCATCACATATAAATAAACCGCATCAACAAAGATAACACATGAAATGCACGGGAGGGGCAACTCCCCAAGAGTTCGCCCGACCTTTCATTTATAAACTGTTTTAATTAATATACAATCAACCGTGTGTTGTCGGGCAAGATCCTCGACCAACACAAATTGTATTACAACAGATATTTTATCATACACAGTTTCGTCCTGAACGCATACCCAACCAGCTGCTTATGCGTTCATATCATTCTGCCTCACTGTGTATAAACCGTCAACCTGTATGAGACTCTTGTTCTTCCCAAACGTCCGGTTATACAACCTGTGCACGCTTACGACCTTCGGTCATCCACTTCGTCCGACTATCAAAACCCGACAGTCCACTGCCGCATACCATTCTCTGTTCTTCCGCCGAGGTTGGTACCCACGCGGGTCACCCCAACCGTCTACTGCTTCAGCACAGATGTATGACTGAGCTACCGCCCAGATCTTGAAGCCATTCTACGTCTCAAACCGGGATCACAATCCTGCAACCGTATGTCTGACCATAAACCTGTAAGAACTCCTCATACGCTGACCTTCGCATATATCATTCACGCCGTTTATCCAACACACCCGTGCACATGAAACCCAGCGTAACTGTACAGACAACTGTCTACGCGTCAGGCCACCAACAACCTGTGTGATAGGTTCCTGACCACGTGTCGTTACCGAAACCCGACTGCGTATATAACTTCGGCGCTGCTCTTCTGTCTTCAACCGAAACTATATCCAGCCCCAACCAACTGTAACTTGGCCAGACTCGAAGTTATGAAACAGTCTTATCAATAACGATAAACTGTTCTCATAACCACTTGATTCCACGTCGTATTTAATCGCCTCTGTTCATAAGCTCATGCCACGACAGTCTGCGCAAACCCCTGCGCTATGCCGTAAATCTGAGTTCATGAACAACTCTTTAATAACCTTGGCAGTCCTCCGTTCATATATTACCTCTGCGCTTTTTACCCAATGCAAATCTGCGCAGTCATATATTCTGATAACTGCCGCGTCCAAAGCTTCCTCAACCGGATCTCCTTTGCATATAACAGATCTCCCTGAGTATACGAAGTCTCCTTGGCTCAATACGCATAAGACATGCGTATCTCCTGAACCTTATTCGCACTCCTGATCGTGATACGAAGGAGAGATATTGAGCGAATACTTCGATGCCTCCAATGAGCTCTCATCCGCTCATATTTATACTTTCCCTTTATGTGTGAAAAGGGCTTCACCGCCTTAAGCCGACCTCCCTTTTTACCATAAAGCTTCACGTATTATTTTAATTTATGTTATTTTAATAACCCTCCATACCTTATCACCCATAAGTATGTCGGTTATCTCAATACAAGTCCCATACTTTGTCCCTTACGCCCATCCATGCTGCCATGTGTAATGCACTCATGTCTTGGGTGTAAAGTGGCTATTTTGTCTTATTCTCTTTCTCATATACGTACTTCTCTTTATATAATGGCTGCCCCATTATATTACATAAGCCACGTATATAATATATTTTATTATATTTCACCTTTTCTCCATTATATACGTCTTCCTTATTTTAATGGCCATCCCATCACATATATCAGCCCTGTATATAAATGGTTATTATTCATATGTTCCGCTTATTCGCATAAGCTCCACATATGCATTTACATACGTTCTTCTTCACATTTTAATGGCTGTTCCATTACATGTGTATAAGCCTCGTATGATGCTTTCTTCATCTCGTTCGACACTTGGCCACATCCGGCCAATGTGTCTCCAATGTCGTATTGCTGGTTCCGTCTTCGTGCACAGTTATCACCCGAGGTAGCTTGCCCGAGCTCTACCCTCAACCTGCGCACTTTGACGTGCCACCCGAACCAAGTTGCTGCAACCAAGATCCGCCTCCCTGTTTACTACGTTCGAACGTTCACTAGCTGATGGTCAACAGTTCTCACGGTTCAAATCTGCTCGGCCTCCCTTGACAACCCAACCTGCGTTCAATCTTCGTGTCTGTCCGCCTTGGTGACGAACCACGCTGCTTGCCCGCAGCTTCGGCAACCATACCTCTGCTCCGTTTACTGCTGCCCGGCGGGTGGGCGCGCCTTCGCCCGGCTCGCCGCCCAACCGTCGTGTGTGTCTGCCCGGCGCGCTCCTGCCCAGCTCGCCTTTTTGTTCGTGTGCATTCGCCCGGTGGGTGGGCGCGCTCCTGCCCAGCTCGCCTTCCACCCGACTCCCGTGTGCGTCTGCCCGGCGCGCTCCTGCCCAGCTCGCCGTTTCGTTCGTGTGCATTCGCCCGGTGGGTGGGCGCGCTCTTGCCCAGCTCGCCTTCCACCCGACTCCCGTGTGCGTCTGCCCGGCGGGTGGGCGCGCTTTCACCCAGCTCGCCACCCGACCGTCGTCCAATTTGTCCGCCCGCTCGTGCCAAAACGCGCTCTCCGTCGTGCACGAGGGCGCCCGCCCATCGTGCACGCCTGCCCGAGCCCCGAGGGCGTCACACTCATTGTCGTTGCCTTTTTAATGCAGTTTCCTTCATTTGTCGAATTAATATCCTTTTTCCATTTTTTTAAATCAAGCGTGGCGGTGTTTACCTATATGTGGATGTATAATAGAGCATGCGTTTTAAAAGGAATTTGGTTTTTTCCAGAGTTTTTAGGGAAAGATTTCTCTTCATTTATGAATTTATCCGCTAAATTTTATGCTGGAAAACAACGGTATATTCTGTGCATGGAGGCTTACAAGGTCGTCCGGGAAGCCGGGTTTCATTGCCAACCGTACACTTTATTATTTAATGATGAACATGCCCTTTAAGAACATTTTAATTACCATAATATCAAATCGCATTAATCATTCTTAAAATTTTCAAAAATTAATTAAAATCATGATAGAACATACAAAAGATGAGTTAAATCGACGATGGCAAACAGTGTCGAGCATCGTCCGATGGAAACGCAGATAGGAGGAAACACAAAATTGACACAGAAACAAATAATATTGAGCTGCTGTTTTATTGATGTCACAAACTTTGCTTTCAAACAACTGTCCATAGTGCTGGGTTCTTGGCTTTTACACATATTTGATTTGACTCGAACACTGTGATGAGTATTTATGTTTTTATTTATGTTTTTCCAGTAAGGGACTCAGTCAAATTAATTTGGACATGCAAACACATATTATATTTGGATTTTCCCAAATTAAGAATGAACTCTAACTCACTCACACTCCTATCTCTTCATGTGGCAGTGGACATGGATCTTGTGAGATTTTTATGTGGGAATAATTACTATTTTCAACATTCCCTCTTAGTTACAATACTATAAGTCAACATAATATGTGTGAAGATGTCTCAACTATGTATTTTACCCTTACAATAAAAATTGACTCAATCATCACTCAAACATATCTATTGGTCTATGTCTAAGCTAACACTGACTCAAAATTTTGACATTTTTGCATTTTCTTTTTTGTTTCTTATAGATTCTATATCCTCAAAATTGTTTCATTCTCTGTTACACGTTCTTGTTGTAGGCTTTCTTCACTTACTATTGCTGCAATTTCTTCTTGAATTCTCTAAGCTAACACTGACTCAAAATTTTGACATTTTTGCATTTTCTTTTTTGTTTCTTATAGATTCTATATCCTCAAAATTGTTTCATTCTCTGTTACACGTTCTTGTTGTAGGCTTTCTTCACTTACTATTGCTGCAATTTCTTCTTGAATTCTCTTTTATTTGTTTTTCTTCACTTACTGTTGCTGTGATTTCTTCTTGAATTCTCTTGTATTTTCTCCAAGCTTGTATTTTACATTTTCATTTTTAATAATGTTTTTATTCATGGACTACTTCCACAGCTCTAAAAATTCGAAGTGTATTTTTTTTTTTCCTTCTTGTGCCTCATATCCCCAATCTTCTTTCTTCCATATTTCTTGATAGCAGAATTTGCATTCTTCTTGACTCCATTTTTGAAAGAATATTTCAATGTTTTCTTCTTCGTATTCTGTTTTTTGTCCTACATATTTATTGCCATCTTCTCTTTCAATTGGAATGCTATCCTATTTACATGCACACTCAAAATCAATGTTAAAAACATCTTCCTTGTGCTCTTCACTGAGAGATTTCTCATCTTCTTCTTCCTTCTCTACCTTTTTTTCTACTCTTTTACAAACCTTTGTTGTTGCAAACACATTTTCTTCCACTTCATTTCTTGAAACAAGTGGGCTTCTCTCAACAAATAATAACATATCAATAAGAGATTTCTTTTGCAACATGTGCAACCACTCATTACTAGTTAATGGTTCTTCATCAAGCTTAACATCAAAATATCTAATTATTGGATCCAACAAACCATTCAATGCTCTATTCATGGCTTAAACAATGCCAAACTCAATGGTTGTTTGTTCACACGCTACTTCATAAGCAGTGCCAACTGCTTCATAATTTGATGCTACAATGGCATCTTCAACCTTCAATTATTCATCAAACATGACACTTGTCATATTTCCACAATTAATCTTTGTTTCAAAAAAGAAACTACACATATCATCAACATAATGTTCATCCACGTTGTGGTGGGATATTCAAGCATGCATGTGCTCACTGACAAATTAAACTTCAAAAACTACATCAGTTGCAGCTGGATTCACCAATTCATATCTCACTTTGCAGTCATCATCTACATGTGTTTTGTCACAGTGAGATTCACCATCATATGCACTATCCATGTTACAGTGGAGTTTTTGAGAATTTATATTTTCTCACTTTGCTTGATACACAGAGGCTTCAATTTCTCTCTTCTGTAACCTTTGTTGCGTCTTTGTCATCCATATGTATGTCTACATAATGGGTTTCACTTTTATAGTCTTCACGACTATAATCCACTTTTGAGTGGGATTTTCCAAGCTCTGTTGTCTTTCTATAGTCTTTCCCATCTACTCTCAAATCTGCGACTGACTTAAGATACTCTGACACATCTTGCTACTATATGTCACTCTCCTTTGTGCCAAACTTTTCTTCTAGGATCTTCCATGCTTCCTTGGAAGTTGTAGCTTTTCCTACCTTGCACAAAACATTCTCATCCAATGTTTGTTTTATAACATGTAATGCTAAAACATTGCATACTTCATCATATGGGTTGTTATATTGGCACTCAATTAACTCTTTAGCTCGAAGAAAACTTAGCATTTTTGATAACCCAAAAAAAATATATTTACCAGTAGACATAGGTGGTAGAAAATGTAGGCTACACAAATCACCCTTTATGTCTTTTCCATCCCCTGCTAGATTTCTCAGTTCCTCGGTTGTGGCATGAACTTCTCTAAACATGGCAACAATCATTGTATTTTATTTTTGATTCCTTTTATTCATTTTCTTTAGTCACGCTTTTGTGACTGATGACTATGGCATTTCCTCTATCTTATAGCTTCTTTCCTCATTGTGTGAGGCTATACTCATTTTATTCATTTTCTTTACTTGCACTTTGTGATCCTTGACCGCAGCCTTTTCTCTATCTTATAGCTTCTTTCCTCATTGCATGAGGCTATCTTGCGTATCGTCCCCCTCCCCCCCAACAAAAAAAATATGATTTCAATATGCGCCTTGTAAGGCACAATCTTCGTCCAAAACAATGTCATGTTTTCTATAAACTCATGAGAAAATATCTCTTTTCATTTTTTTGTAAGCAAAGGAACCCAATAATCACCTATACGTAATTGTTAGTAAACAACCAAGGGCTATACCCTGTCTTCCTTTTTACAGCCCACACTACAACATGAAAATTTGAACCTAAATCTTTTGAGTTCCAACAATTTCACTTATCTCAGATTACAAATTGAGCTATTCTCCATGACTCATAACAATATCTCTCATGCTTCAATAACTCTCAACCTTAAAAACGACCTTTTGCAAAGCTTTAACTTTAAAGAGGCACATATGGTATTCACATTTTCAAATAAACTTTTTTTAAATCCTTTTATTTGTGATCTTATAAATAATCTTTTGGATTTTTTAAACGATTTGACACCTCCTTTTTATGAATGCCTCGTAACGTTTTTATGATAACTATGATTTGATTTTTTGACTTTTTCGTAAAACATTAAACACTCACTACCAATAAGAAATTCATTTTATTAGCTCACGACTTTTCAACAGACCGTTGCACCTTGGAGCTGCAATTGGTTTTTAAATTCAATGTTCTTTTAACAAATAAGCAGTCCGATGAGCGAGAACTTTGTAAGTTTGTGACCATCTATGCACCTTTTATATTTGACAAACGGTGATGGACACCTTAAACTGCGACGGTTCTACCAAGGTCTTCTTCCGTCAGCTTGATAGCTATGTTGGATCTTTGTATTTTCTAATCTTTCCTGCTCTGATATCAGTTTGGTGGGAAGACAGAGAGAAGGAAATCCAAAATTCACACACAAACAAATAATATTGAGGGTTTTCTCTTTTATTTATCTTACAAACTTGGTTTTCAAACAACTATCCATAAAGCTTCAGATCTTAGCTTTCACACATAGTTTATTCTTCTTGACATGATTACAATGAACCGGGTGAGGAGTATTTATTCCTTTTAGCAATCAATTCACTCAAAATAATTTCAGCTTCCAAATATACACTATATTTGAATTTTCCCAAAATAAGACTCAACACAAACTCAATCACACTTGACTCAGTTAACTCACACTTTAAATCTAGATTGCACTTAACTCAACTTATCTCTTCATGCATCACTCGACTTGGATCTTGTTAGATATTCATGCAGGAGTCATTACTATTTCCAAAAATTTCATGGTTTGGTTTATGAGATGAATTGGCCCATACTCAACTAAAAGCTATGCCCACTGGTGGCTTTGAAAGTGGATCATGTTAAAGCTACACGAAGATGTTCAACACCTATGAGATGAATTGGCCCATACTCAACTAAAAGCTATGCCCACTGGTGGCTTTAAAAGTGGATCATGTTAAAGCTACACAAAGATGTTCAACACCTAGATTTAAAAATACTTTGCAAGTAATATCATTTTCAATGGTAGGAGGGTGATGTCTCACCTATCGAAGATGCTCACTAGTATTGGAATTGCAAGAATACACCAATTAAGACTTTTATGCATGCGTGAAAACAATCTAAGATGCAAGGATGAGACTCCTTATCATTATCAATATCCATTATAGAATCCATCACTAGTCTAAATAAAAAATTCATCATAGCATAGAATACTCAATGAAGCAGCATCAGATAGCACATTCACATCACACAATTAACTTTGGCATATATGGAAAACTAGTTCTTAAAATAGACAAAATAACATTAGAATTTTATATTTTTCAATTTTGTTATATATGACAGTAGAAACATGACTTCAATTTTAGGTGTTATCAACTCTAAGTTTGGTAGAAAAGTCTCAAATTGTTATCAACATTATTATCTCTTTCATTATGTTATCATGTTTAAATTATTTAAATGGATAAAATTTTTGCTACTACATTATTGGTCTAGTTTCCCTACTACCTAAAATACAAGGTGTTGTGAGCTCTAGGTTTTCTAGTTAAGTATCAAATTGTTATAAAATTTATTATCTCTGGAGTTATGTTATTAAATTTAAAATATTTAAATGGATCTTAATAGCCTAGTTTCCCTTATGGTAGATAAGTAAGCATTATGAGAATAGTTGTACCTAGAGGCACTCTCCAACCTATTATGGTAGAGATGTCGCAATGTTTTGTTGAATTTTTTGGCTCAAAATAAAACAAAATTAAATATAAATTAAGTTAAATTAAAAAACACACAATTACTAATTATAATTAATAATTAAACCAGGGTAGATTCATCTTAACTCTAACTCTACAAAGTACTAAGAGGGATCAAATCTCTTTGAATGCAAGGATCAAATCTGTGATGATGCAAATCTCCTTTAGAGTGAAAGGAGATTTTATCTCTTTCAAAAATTGGTAGATCTGAAATTAAGATGAATTTAAGATAATAATAATAATTATTATAATAAATAGAAATTAAATTAAAATTTTATATACTCTACTCTTATGGAATTTGAACTTATAACATTTTTTTAAAAAAATCATATACTATATATTTTTTCATGCACAATGAATATTAAAAAGGATAAAATAAATAAAAATATAATAAAATTTTTATATATATATATATATATATATATATATATATATATATATATTAAATAAAATTTTTAAAATTATAAATTTTTCTCAACTTCTTATTTTTATACAAATTTTGTAATATCTCATTTTTATATATTTATATTCTTTCCATTTAATTTATCAATTTATGAATATAATACGGTTAGTATGACCTATATAAATACATTTCTATTCTATCAAAATAGTTACTCAAAAGAAATGTTGATGGATGGGGACATGTGTTTCACATGCCCGTCATTCCTATTTACCCACCACCCCATCATGCCTAAGGTTGGATCAGTCCTTCTCCACGTGGTTGGATGTGAGAGAAAATTTTGAGGACGAGTATGAGTAGGATGTGGGAGAAAATGATAAGGAAGAGTATGAGCCTCTCTTCAATATGAATGGATAAGGTGGTGTTAGAGGAAGGTTTAAGGGAATGAGACCAGCCCTCATGGATGATGATTTTCTAATGTACAATGTTTATGAAGCTTGGGACTCAAGTGTTAACATTATGTCAGGATTTTAAGGTGACGGATAATTGAGGGATAATTGTAGTAAGATTTATTAATTCTTTTTTATTATAGAACTTCTAGTGGTCTTTATAGTTGGTTGATGAGTAGAGTGGACATTTTTTTTAGGTTTTCAGTGTGGGTGAAAACAACGGGTGCATATTGGACACGTTCGTTAGCCCTCCATGAGTCTCTCTCACTAGGTACCATGGATTTTGTTCAATATGTGTTATATTCTTTACATGACTAGTCCAACATAAAATTTCTATGCACTTTCAACAATGGGCTAGGGAGTGGGATGCTAGTCAAAGAAGGGTGAAGCCCACAAATTTTTTTTTGATGTTTTACATTCTTTTGCATAGGGTTTGTGCTTTTGACATTTTTATGGTGTATGGTATTTCAAACATTAGTTTTTCAATTTTTGTTAACGAAATTATATTGAAATATAATCCATGCTAGTGGATTAGAAGTTTTGAATGTTGCAAGATCATGTATATTGTATTGCAGAAAAATGAAAATGATAACAAAATTAGAGGTGTGGAACTAAACAATATGCTAGTTTTCTTAGTTTGGGTTTCTAAGATAAATGGATATGCAACATGTGATTGATATTGTTTTACTTTTCTATATTATTGAGAATTTGTCTTTGTAACAAATAATTTACCTCGTCCTTACATACTCTATTATATTTGGCTTATGTACTTGGTCAAGGATGGGTTGGGTATTGATGTTAAGTGGGTTCTCTCAGAATTAAGGTTTTGATCTAGGTGGAGAAGAAGTTTTGGTGGGTGGAGGCCAACCCTAACCTACCTTACTTGGTTCCACTCATGGTTAGTGTTGTTTTATTATCTTGTGAAGGATTTTAGTCAGTGAGTTTATATAGTACATGGGGCTAGTTGAGTTGGTGTTGGTAGGAAATAGGAATGAAGAATGGAGATTGATAAAGATTCCTATATGGTTCAATCCACCCACTTTTCCATGACTATTGGTGAGGCATAAGAAGTTAAAAAATATACCATGATATATGCCTTCAAGTAACTAAATAAGAAATGGAACACTCAAAGAAAATGGTGTAAAAAAGAAAAGTGATTTTGTTAATTATAAACAACTAATGTTTACACAAATTTCTTTTGATACAACAGTTAGTACACAAACTTTGATGAAAATTTTCAATTATAACCATTATCTATAACTAACCATACTTCCTTTTCATTTATAACATGAATATCTTTATATCTTTTACATAAAAATTTGATAAAAATATTTAATTTAAAATCATATAACATTACATCATCATTATAATATATCTCATATATAAAATAATCAGCAACATCATAAATTTAAAAGTAATAATAATAATAATAGATATTAAATTTTTTTTAATAATTATATAGTAATTAAAAATTAATTGATATTACACCATTGTGATATATCAAAAATAAAATCGTTTTGGATATCATATTAATTAAATTTTCATCTTTCACTTTCATAAATAAAAAATAATAATATATATATTGTTATTAACTTTTATTTAATTAATTAAAAAATTCTCATTATAATTTTTTAAATTTTAATACACATAAAAAGTCCTTCCATTGACTTTTGATTTCACTAATTTCATTTAAACTTAATTTTTTTTATATGGAAAAGAATGACAGAGACCAATATACATTATAGTATGAACTTGATGTATTATATTTGATATTTTATTTTATTTTAGCTTTTTCCTTTTTCTTAATTGACATTCCATTTTTACATACTTTGAATAATGAGGTTATTAAATATTCTTTAATATTATTTGGCTTTCCATTTTTACATACTTTGAATGATGACAAAGACGGACGTCAATCGAATATTTTCAGTTCATGCATGTGTTCAATGATTTGATCAGAAGACAGTTTTAAAAAGCCATTTTTAAATAGAAATTGATTTTCTATTCTTATATATTTTTAATAATGAAATGATCAAATATTCCAACTCGATAATGGAGGACAAAGACTGATATCAGTTGACCTTTTTTAATTCATGTATCTGTTTGATAAATTAATTGCCACCCATCTCCAAAACGTGGATGGTTACATTTCCATGATCTATCATGATTATGACAGATTTTAAGTTAAAAAGTATAAAATTTCACGTGATAATAGGTTATAATCTTATATTCTATGATCTAACCCGAATTCTTATTCAGCAGATTCCAACCTGTTTCCAAAATCCTGGATTTAAGAAAAACTTCAAAGCTTAGAATATGTGGTAGAATACAAAACATGCAAAACTCGATAGTGGTAGAATACTAATATGAGTATGTTATGATGACGATCCGGCGACTATAGGGTCTTTCGTTTCTCTATCATTTCGCGTTAGTGCTCCATTGGCCTCGTAACTTAATTAAACATTTGAACAGAGGCGGCTGAGAGGACTATTAATTTGGGTTGTAAACAAGGTTGCGTATGTTCGCAGAACCTTTGGTGTTACGTAAGCGCTGATGAGATTAAATAAAAAACCAGTTCAAATACAAGCTATCAGAGACAGGTTTTGATCATCGGGTCCTCGGATCTGTGGGTTATGGGCCCATGGGTCCGCTGCGCACTCACAGACAGATCCATTTCGGCGTGCAGAAGTTGAATTCATTACAGCACTCTGGAAATTTTATTTTAACGATGCCAGAGATGCTTCAGGAATCCATGATATTACATATACTTGATTCTACTCAAACAGGGTGAGAAGTATTTATGTTTTCCGGGAAGAGACTCCCTCAAAATAATTTCAACATGCAAATATGTATTATATTTTGTTTTTTCCAAATAAGATCAAATTCGAACTCACTCACGCTCTAATTTAGACTCTAATCTGGACTGCAGTTAACTCTTCATTCATCACTTTACTTGGATCTTCCTAGATTTTCATGCGAAAATAATTACTATTTCCAACAATTTTATGGTTTGGTTTATGGGATGAATTGGGCCATACTGGACTCGAAACTGTGGCCTCTGGTAGAATGAAAGTAGATCAAGTTAAAGCTACACGAAGATGTTCGACACCTAGATTTAAAAGTCCCTTTCAAATAATAGCATTTTCAATAGTAAAGAATGACCTCTCACCTATCCAAGATGCTCACTGGTATTGGAATTGCAAGGATATACCAATTAATACTTTTATGCATGTGTGGAAACAGTCTAATATAGTAGGATGAGAATCCTTATCATTATCAATATCTTTTATAGAATCCATCACTAATCTAAATAAAACATTCATCATAACATAGAATACACATTAAAGAATCATGAGATAACACATTCACATCACGCATTTACCTTTGGAATATAGTGAAAACTAGTTCTTAGAATAGACAAAATAACACTAAATCTCAAAAGAATCAAACAAAATCTGAAGAATTCTTCCAATAAAACTCTCTCTCATTTAATCCCTTATTACATTCATGTTATGCCTAATTCCCAATTGGTTGGTTACACAAATAGTTATACTTGCAACATTCGGCATGAGATATCCATAGTATCAGATGATCGACATGGTTGGTGTATTTGCAAGGTGGGAACTCTTCACACAAAACCTATTTTGCGCAACTGAATTCTCCTTAATAGAATCCTTGTGCATTTTTACAACCTTAGCCTTGCTTTTGTGCAAACAAGCCTAGTTTTATTATTTAGCTCATCAATAAGTCAAGAATGTTTGCTTTGGAAAAATGGATGGAAACAATGGACCCTGATGAGGAGTTGTTAAAAACTGGAATTCAATATTGAACTCATTCATGGTTGGTGAGTAGCAGTCTCAAATGCGAGCAATATTCTCAAATCATTGCAAAATTTGTTTATCTCATGTGGTTGATGTAGATTCCATAATGTGATTAAATGATAAATGTTAGATCATTATATTATTTGTCATCTATTTTGATTTTTCTAAGTTCAAAAATTGGAGGAGTCACCTCACAAGTCCCATTTTGGCGAGTTTGGGTTTAAAACCTTATACAATCAGTTTGAGGCATTTGATGAAGATTTTATGGTCCAAAAAATCTCTCTTCCTTGGGAACCCCTAAGATTGTTCTACATTCATATAATTTTCAAATGGTGAAATAAACATCTCAAATGGAGCATGCATGCAAAATTTATACCACCCATAAGTTAACTTTACTATTTTGTCAACCATGATCCTAGAGGACTCCACATCAACCCCGTTACTCATGGAAAAGGTGCTAGCCACATGGGTCTTATGTAGACAAATCTAGAAGATTCTATTGTGGCTACAATTAATGGTTGAATAGATCAAATTTAACCCCCATTTGTTTACTGGGCAATGTTATTGTTGGACTAGTAGGAGGAAAATTGGTCAATTCTATTCATGTGCATTTTGTTTCGAAGTATACTAGAGCAGCTGAAAGTGGATAGAGAGGTAATAATAGAGAGGGTTTTTGTTTTGTGGCATCGTAGAGGCCGCAATTTCACTTTTTTATATTCACACCATTTCCATTAAGAGAAAGAGTGAGTAGAGTGCCCTCACCTTCTAGCTAGGTTTTCTATCGAAAGGGTTTCCCACATCATATCTTGTGTTATGGTGGTTTTGTGAGTGCTTGTTCTATTTGTTCTCTATGCTTTGAATTTTATATATTGCATACATAACATGAAACAATAGTTAATAAATATGAAAAGACTAAGAAAACTTAACCCTCATGGTATAGATTTTGATATTTCATTAAATATTTATCAGATATGTTGTGACAAACTATCTAGTGGAATATCCATGTATCTTATTGAATGTTTGCAACTATCTTGGCATGGAATTAGTAAACACGGAGTATTGGAGCTCAACCTGATCTTGGAACTCCAATATTATAGAGGAGAGGGTCTACTATTTAGCTAGGGCTATGATGATATTGCATGTAAGACGAAATATATGTATCATTACATATTTGCATGTAAACATAAAAATTCTTACAAGGTCCTCCATTTTCTCACCTATTTGAGTTTTTAAGGCATGGGTATGTTCCTATATTATCTTTTGAGGAATTGATTTGTTTGTCTCATGTATGCCTGGAAGAAGTATTTTATGTTAAAACTCACAAGCAGAGATGTGAATGAAAAAAATTGGAAACACATGGGGCATTGCATACTCTTCTCACTATTTAGTAGATTTTACAAGAGACTAATATTTTTATATAATTATCTAGTGCTACTAATTTCTAGAGATATTTGAACTAGCAACTTTTAGACTTGTATCTTTCTAAAAATATATTGGACTAATAAACAACTACTTGGCAAAATCAGTTAACATGAGATATCATATTTTAACACTGCCCCTTAATCTCAATTGCTACATTCATTAGCACTAACAATTCCTAAGAGCTATCTCTAAAACGTAAAATGATTTTTTCCCAAACATTTGGGAAAGATACTTGTTACCCGATTTCTAGATCCACAAAACTGAAAAGATATGCCATCATTGTTGACAAACTCATGAATGTAGTGATAATGGGTGTCAATGTGCTTGATTTTCTTGTGAAATACATGATTATTTGAGAATGTAATTGCTAAGCTCTTATTACAAAAAATATAAGTTGGCTCTTTCTCCACATGGGCAAGTTCCTTCAAAAGTATTCTTAGTCATACTACATGGCATCATTTTGTTTCGGAAGATATTGAGATAATGGTTTATTTATTAGAAACCCATGAGATCAAATTTGTGCTCAATAGAAAATCAACTTAGAATATATTTTCCATATCATCAATATTTCCAACAAATTTATCATCTATGTATCCTATAGGTGTGTTGAATAGAAGCCATGTATTTTTACCCACCAAAACATGGGTGAATGGTAAGAGAAAAATTGTCTCCCCCGTGGACAACTAGCCAACTAGAAGCCCTATATGATCGTCACATAAAATGATGCCAAGATCATCTACATCTTGCTTCTGATTAATTTCTCTGTACAATATGGCATTCCTTCTTGAAGAAAAGTGGGGCATCTATTCAAAGGTATTTTAGCCATTTTCAATCATGTGCTCTCACCTAATGACACATACATACTACTATATAATGGGGCGAAAACATGATGATTGACTGATCGTGACTACTTTTTGTTCCCTTCACTTGGGAGTTCATTTTATCACTCTAGTTTGTTAGAGGACCTCTTCGAAGGTCTTAGGGATTTAGGAAGAGCATTGTTGGGAGGCTCGAATTGAGCATTCTTACAGTGTTCCATATATCCCCTTATGAATATTTATTAATTAAACCTGTAGTCATTAGTTAGAAGCATTGTAACACTTTCATCCTCATCTTTGAGTTTGGGCCTAGAAAACATTTTCCTGGAGGTTGACGTAGCTAAAAGAAAGATGGAAGTATAAAAAAGCCACCATTAAAGTAAAGGATAAAATGAAAAATATGGCTAGGACATTTAATTAGAACATGGGAAAAAAACCTAGCATAACATCTATCCCCATTATTAGTCATCATCAAGTTCTAGAAGCACATGATGCTTCATCTACATAAGAAATTGTTTTATTATCCCAGCCTAGATGCGAAATAAATTGAATAATATTTAAGGGTTAATGGAAAAAATAAAAAGTAAATTTGACCTCCTATGTTATGCACCCAAACCATTGCAAAATCATAAATAAGTAAAAGGTGCACCAAAGGGTTGGAGAAAATGGGCTGAGAAAATGAGTAACTCTTGCATCCATGATTACTCACTCTTTATATCTATAGACTCAAGATGGCGGACCTCCAATATTTGATCGCATTGCTATGATGACATTCTTTGAAGTCATTTCCACCTTGCATACAAGATTTTAACATGGACCTATGGATCCATGGGCTATCACGGGACATTTTATTTCCTCTTGGTGGAGGGAAATAGCCAATATTGTTATTATTCTAACCATCCGTAATATATGGAGGTAACTTGTTTACAAGAGTCGATCTAGTTAGACATTTGAATGTGAGCTTTATGTGAAGTATTATGATGCCCCTTAATTTATGCATGGACCACTAATATTCACTTATTGCTATTTTACTTAAGGATTATTCATTTCACTTGACCTTTAGAGGGTTTCGTCAGGTGGTTTTTCCTTGGAAATGGAGGCCTCTTGGGAGATGATTACTCACCTTCTCAGCAACATCCAGAAGCCATTTTCCCATTACAAACAATATATATGATCTCGTTGATGTAGTTATTCCCACCTAGAGTAGAGTGTTGGGTTATGTGATGGTTTGAGATGGTACTTGATACTTTTAAATACCCCTACATGCTAAACTTCTATGTGAGTGAGGTTTGGTGTTGGAATTAAAATTGATGTATGTGAGTGGGAAAAATATGTCTTGAGGATAGACTTGACATTGTTTGATGGGATTTTCTTATTCCAAAGCCTAAATGGTGATAATATTGCATAAGATGGCTTGCATATTACTATTTTATCATAATGATTGATTATACTGGTTCCACCATTAGTGGACTTTTGAGGTCTAAAATGGGCTTTAGATTTATAGGAGAATGTGGTAGTTTAGGAATTATTATCCATTTACCAATCTAGGCTTGAGATCCACTTAAAAGGGGAGGATGAGCTCAAAGGATAAGAGCTGAAGTCTCCAAGCTAGGATTAGATACGATTCAAATTTCTTATCTAAGGTAAATGGTTGGAACAACTCCTGGAAGCTTATGGAAGAGGAAGCTTCATGATTCCTTTTATTTCTCTCAAATCTATAGAATCAACACACCCACAAGAAGGCACAACCTACTACTAATCAGAGTAGGTACATAAATGATTAACCTATTGTTGAATGTGGGTCCTTAAAGGGCCAAGGTATAATGACTTTAAAAGCATTGAAATGAGGTAGTTAAGCTCAGAAAAATAGGTATTTGGGAGAGTCATTCCTAGGGTTTTTTGTAGGGATGATAACAAGGTATTCATGGACATTGATTGATCTAGTTTTTAGGTCTATTAAGAAGATGCCACAAAATGGCCTATAACAATAGGTGTTTTTATCCCCCCATAATTCTTAACAAACTTGTGATAATGCTTTGTTAACTCGAGAAATTCTTGAAGACACCTTAAAGTTATGAAAATTTTCTATTCCTTGATGGATTTAAATTTGTTAGGGTCTACTTGAAAACCCTTATGGGATACAACATGACCTAAATATTCCACTTCCTATTACCCAAAGAAAAATTTGGAGGATTTTGCATACAATTGTTTCTCCACTAATAATTTGAGCGCGCTATCAAAATGTTGAACATGATATTTCCAAGAATTTCTATATTTATTATATCATCAAAAAATCCTAAATTTTTTTTTCTAAGGAAGGGTTTGAATGTGGAATTGATAAAACCTTGAAATGTGGAAGGTGCATTAGTAAGGCCAAAGGACATGACTAAAAATTCATAATGACCTTCATGAGTTCTAAATTTTTGTTTCAATGTGTCTTTTGTCTTCATTCTAATTTGATGATATCCTAAATGGAGATCCAACTTTGTGAAGTAAATGCCTCCTTTTAGTTTTTCCAACAATTCATCAATAAAAAGAATGGGAAACCTATATTTAATAGTGAGTTTGTTGAGCTCTCTATAATCTAGACACATATGCCATGAGCCATCCTTCTTATGCAACAATACTACCAGAGAAGAGAAATAACTCTGGCTAGGTTGAGTTATACCTGCCTCTAGCATTTTTGAAAATATACATTCAATTTCACTCTTCTAGGCATAAGGATATCTATAAGGTCTAATGTTTGCAAGAACACTTTTCGAAATGAAGTGAATAGCATGATCATGATCACAAATAAAATAGCTTGGAATGATTGACAAGGGCTCTTTGGAGATCTAAAGGAAATGGATGGCATAGATGTTTGAATATGTAGTGAACACAATTGTGTATCTACCACTCGTTTTTCCTTATTCAAAAGATTTTTCATTCCATTAGAGATGATTATCTTCCCAAGCTTCCCTGTGATACCCATTAATTCAATTTCCTTTCCTTCCAAATACAAATCAAGAAAATTTCTTGAAAATTAAAATCTATCGCCCCAAAAGATTGTAACCATTTGACTCCTAATGAAAAAACCACACCACCCATTGGAATGGAATGCATTGCACTATTCAATACATAATCCCCCATGGTTAGATTTATATTATGGATGTTACCTAAGCAATTTATAGTTCTTCCATTTGAAACCATCAGTTGACATGCTAGTCCTAGATATAGAAAGCAATATCAATCCTTGGCTATCTAAAAATGAATAAAATTATGAGTACCACCTGAATTAATAAACATTATTACCTTTTTCTTCTTGATATATCCTTCTATCTTGAGAGTTTTAGGAGTGGTAATTCCCGCCAATATATTACAAGATATGGTCAGATTGAATTCTTCTTTTCAACCTGTTGGGTTGGTTCTTGATGTATATATTCTTATTTTGATGTTTCTTGTTCCTTTTATTCCTCCTCTTCAAACTAAATGTGAAAAAAAAAACCTTCTTAGCACACATATGACCTTTAGTGTATATTTTATCACAACTCTAACAAATCTCTTTTTCTCCTTTTTCCTTCATTTGTTGTGATGTCAACCTTGTAGATTGTGGGAATATAGGAGTGGAAATAATTAAATCTTTATATTTGTGAGTGGTAGACATCGTTGCTGCCATAATTTTGGTTTCAACTTTTCTTTCCACCCTAAATGATTCTCCAATGAACTATTTTCTCAAAGGTGAACCTCATGTTGGATTTTATCCTTTAAAGTCCCTATGAAGGCATCAATCAAATGTTTATCTCAAATATTAGCTCCCTTGATATTCGGTTTTTGGAAGTACTCAATGTGCTCCCCAATTGAACCCATTTGTTTGGTATTTATCATTTGGATAAAGAAGGCATTGTTCCTTGTATCCTCATAATGTGCTATAAATTCCTCTGTAAAAATTGTCCAAGTGACTAGTGATTTATGAGAACAAATATGTCGATACCATATAAATTTATTGGCTTCTAAATACATATATGAAATGTGTACCTTTTGTGTGTGTTCCACATTGTGTAGATGAAAGTATTGCTCCATCTATAGTATCCATGTTATTAGATCCTTGCAATCAAACTTCATCATATCAATCTTTTGAATTTGGTTTGTCTTTAACCCAAATTGAGAGTCTCTTGAATCATGATCCACCTTCCTTCTTTTCTCATCATGTGTCTCATGAACTACCTTGTCGCCACTAGGAAGCATTTCTTGTAGCAACTTTGTCAAAACTTCCTTGAAACCTTCCATTTCTACTTCCAAACCATCCTTTAAAGCTTCTATGTCCTTTTTTATTTTTTCTTCTAAACTATCCATGTCCCCTTTTAGACAATACATCTTAACATTCATCATCACTTCCAATCCATTTTTCGGTACTCTTTGTGAGAGTGAAATTTTTTGCACTCTGTCTTTTCATTTTGATATATCATGTTGCATTTCTTCTTCTTTTTCATTCGTCATAGTAGATATTTCAATTGGCTTACTAAGTGTATCCATTTTATTTTTTTAGGCATTTTAGAACCAAATGATGATATCTATGTTTCAATATTCCCTTTGAACCTCTTCAAACTGAATTTTTAAACAAAAGTTATGCAAATTTAAAAAAATACACAATTTTTTCTTCCTTTTTCGAGTCCAATATTAAAACTATTTTATCTTTGCAATTTCAACATCCCAAGGTCTGAGACTCTGTCTTGAGGTAGTTTTGTATGTCTTCCTTCTAACCCCACAATTTAGATTGAAATTGAATTTTTCAATATAAAGTTGTATCAAATGTTTCATGATGGCTTGATTATGGTCTCATTCAATATAGAAAAATTGTACAAATTCCCATGTGTAACTCTTTCAAATTTTGCACTAACACTCATCTTCAAGAAACTACAATCCATGCACTCTCATCCCATTTTTACGGAACTCAAATCCAATGCTTGAAGAGAAAGTGATGATGATATTCCCTAGGTCACATGTTTGAAACTCAATTCTATAACATGCAAGAACCCTATATTTTTTGGACCATATGTGTGAAAATATAGAGAAAAAAGATCTAAAATTTTTACAAAAAGTTCACCGCGATTTCAACTCCACATGGAAAAAATTTCATCTTTTGAAGCCTCACAAAATTTTTTTATAATGAAAATACCAAGATGTCTTGTTTGAAGTAGAAAAACCCTAGGATCCAAAGCTTTGATACCAAATGTTATGTAACTAGATCACAAAAATAGGGGAAAATATAGATCAATTACTTGAAAATAATCCTCTTCGAGGGAGAAACATCCTTTTACATCACATAAATGAAAAATTATTTGATGATTCGAATGAAAATACCTCCTTGGTATATATAGCAGTCTAAGGGGTCAAAATATAACTAGGGCCTACATAACAATAACAATGCAAAGGCACATCAATAATAATATGGGAGCTATACTAGTATTAAAGGCACACAATAGGGGGCATGTGTTGCACATGTTTGCCACTCTCATTTACCGAACATCCCCATCATGCCTAAGGTTGGCTCCATCGTTGGCCACGTGGTGGGATGTGAGAGAAAATGATAGGGAGGATTATACTCCTCTCTTCATTATGAATTAATAAGGTTGATGATTTATTGGTGCGCAATGTTTATGAGCCAATAATAAGTGGGACTAAAGTGCTATAATCATGTCAGAGTGAGGGATAATTGTGCTAGGATTAATTGAACCTTTCTTATAGAAACACTTTTAGTGTTTTCCATGGTTGGTTGGTTGATTCTGGTGGACATTTTGTTGAGATTCCTAGTGAGGATGAAAGAATGGAGGCACACTGGACAAGCCAATTCTCCATGAATTTGTCTAGTTAGGAAGCATGGTTTTTGTTTGAAATATGTTATATTCTTTGCATGAATAACCAATTTGTAAACATTAGGAACAATGTGCTAGGAGGTGAGATGCTAGTCACAAGGGGTGAAACCCCCAATTTTTTTTGTTGATTTCTTACATTTATTTTTGGCACTCGGTTTTTGTTTTTGAGAATTTTATGGTATATGGTGGTTCAACCCATTATTTTCTAATTTTGATTACGGAATTATATTGTAATTGAATCTAGGTTAATGCAGTATATGCTTTGGATGTTGCAATATCATGTATATTGTATTGCAAATAATGAAAATTATAATGGAGTAAGAGGTGTGGGTCTAAATGATTTGTTAGTTTTCCCAATTTGGGTTTCCAATATAAATCGATATGCAATATGTGATTGGCATTGTTTTACTTTTCCATATTATTAAGAATTTATTGATTATTGTACAAGGTTTAAAACTTATAATATTGCTCATCCTTAGACACTTGGTTTCATTTTTCTTATGTTTTTGGTCAAGGGTGGTTTAGGTACCAATCTTAATTGGGTGTTCTCATAGTTGAGGTTTTGGTCTAGGCGGGGAAGAAATCTTGGTGGGTGGAGGCCAATCCTAACCTCCCTCACTTTTGTTATCTTGTGAAGGGTTTTAGTTAGTGATCTTATGTAGTATGTGGGGCTAGTTGAGTTTGTGGTGGGAGGAAATGGGAATGGAGTGCTGAGGTTGATAAAGATTCATTTATGGCTCACCCCACTCACGTGTCCATGGTTATTGATGAGAGATGGTAAGTTAAAAAATGTACTATGGTATATGCTTGAAAGTAACAAAACAAGAAATAGAATATTTGAAAGAGATAGTGTAGGAGATAAGGGTGATTCAATTAATTGTAAAACAACTAACCTTTACAAAATTCCCATTAGATACAATAGTTAATAGACAAATTTTGATGAAAAATTTCCCTTCAGTCATTTATAACTAACTATACCCTTTTTTTATTTATAATATAAATATCTTCACATGTTTTAGCTAAAAAAATGTGTCAAAATAACAAATTTAAAATCAATTAAAAATACGTCATCATAATGTATCTTATAGATGGAGAAATCAACAATATCATTAATTTGAAAGTACATAAGAATGAAAATTTAATAATATTGAAAAAAATAAAATAATAATCATAAAAAATTAAAAATCAATTAATATTACATCATATTACAACATTGAGATATATCAGAGAGTAAAACTATATTCATAATAAACCACGATGATACCATATTAATTAACTTTTCATCCTCCACCTTGATAAATAAAAAATATTAATATATTTAATTGACTTTTCATTTTTTTTTTGTATAAGTATAAAAAGATGATAGAGATAATTATTAAATTCTTCATGATATACAAAACAATATAATATAAAAATGATATGTTATGATGTAACATCCATTTACACTTGATTTTATTTTAGTTTTCTAATTTTTTTAAATATCAATTAACTTTCCATTTTTATGTCATTTTAACGATGAGGTAATGCAGAAAAAATACATATATTAATTTATTTTAAATTCATGTATGTGTTTAATAAACTGATTACTAAATAGTTCCAAAACATCTTTAAATATTCCATAATATAGGAAAAAAATATCATTAAATATTCTATAGTGCAATAGTTCCAAAACATCTCTAAATATTCTATAATACAAGACAAAATATCTTTAAATATTATATAGTGCATAACAAAGACAAATATCAACTAACCCTTTTAAATTCATGTATGTGTTTAATGAAGTGATATGATGTAATATCCATTGACATTTTATTTTATGTATAAAAAGACGATTATTAAAATATTTTTGATATACTAAACATTATAACATAAAGATGATTTATTAGGTTATCATGTTATCATGTAAAATTTATTGATATTTTATTTTAGTTTAGTTTATTTATTTATTTTTTAAATATTAATTTAATTTTCACTTTTACACACCTTTAATAATGACTTGATTAAATATTATATAATGCATAACAAATACAAATATCAATTAACTTTTTTAAATTCACGTATGTGTTTAATAAATTGATTATTGAGCAGTTCTAAAAAACAGTTCCAAAACATCTTTAAATACTCTATAATACACAACAAAAAAATCTTTTAAATATTTTATAATATAATAGAAATATAGATATCAATTAATTCTTTAAATTCATATATGTGTTTAATAAACTGAATATTAAGCAGTTCTAAAACATATTTTCTTAAACTGATTACTAAGTAATTCCAAAAACATCATTTTTAAAATATTGATTGATTTTTCTCTTTTATATATTTTAAACATTGAAATGATTAAATATTCCATTTCTATAATACATGACAAAGATGAATATCAATTGACTTTTTTCATTTCATGTAGATACTTGATAAATTGATTACTAAGAAAATCCAAAACAACTTTTCTTAAACGGATTATTAAGAAATTCCAAAAACATCATTTTTTAAATATTGATTGATTTTCCTCATGGCATTTGGTAGATATGAAGTTAAGATGGATCTAGATTATTCTTAACTCTAATCTTGCATCTTAACCGTAACTCTGATCTTAACTCATACTCATATCAATAAAATATTTATCATTTGTTATTTCCTACCACAACTTAATCATGTATTTACATAAAAAAAAATGGATAGAATTAAGATTCAGAACTAAGCTTTCTCTATATCTTATTCTTTCATAACCTTAATATACTTTGAAGCATGTGAAAAGGAAAGGGAAACCTCAATTACTTCAATGGGTGATGGATCAATCTAATATAGGTACAATGTAATCTGGATAGACCCATCCCCTACTGCACTTAGGGAATTCTAAATAAATATACTCCTCAGGAGACACTTCCCACCATTATTTATGTTTCCCTTAACCATTTTGTAAGAGTAAAATTGTAAATGTGTGGACTTATTAGTGGTTACTACCCACCAAAATTTATGCAAGTGATTGTGCCTTAACAATTAATTATTTTATCCACTTCACATATCAATTTATTAGCTACTTCCAAATTAAGACTACTTACTAGTGGTTACTACACACCAAAATTTATGCAAGTCATTGTGCCTTAGTAATTAATCAACGTATCTAATTCACATGTCGATTTATTAGCTACTTCCAAAGTAACAATATAGGATTTGGTCTGCATTTTAACCTCCATTATTTTACCATTCACGAATGTAAGTTATATTTTTTTTATGTAGTTTTTCACATATTTTTAACATGAGTAGTAGAGCAAGCTGCCATAAGATACTTGTTTTAATTTTTATGGTAAAATGAATATTAATTTATATATACTATTTATATGTTAGATATTTTAATGTGATATGTATATTATGATTTTCTTAATGTAAATGCTAAATGTTTATTTTTTACAAGTATTCATGCTTACACAACTCCCCATATACTTTATATTATGCTCTACATTTTTTGAGTCAACTAACGTATAAATGCTTATGTTAAATGTAAAATTTTATAAACATTTACGGATAAACATTTCCCTTATACTGACTTACACTAGTAGGTGCAATAATTTATTATGTTATTAATTTTAAAATTTTTATTTTTTATTCATTAATTATTATATTTTCAAAAATTGAAATAATAATTATAATATATATAAGAATAAATATTAAATGTTGCCTACTAGTTTATAATAAGTTTGTAGCTTAAGAAAAAGGACTAAGAGGGATGTTAATTTAGCGATTTCGAACTCTTCAGAGGTACTTTTTAAGGAACCCACATGGTTTCTAGTTAATTGGTAATATCTTTATTTATCTGTGGATTATTTTTTAAATCACATGCTCTTAAGTTACATCGGATTTTATCTTATTATTTCCTAGTCAGATTTCCATGGTTGGAGGAATTTCTGGTAGTTGTATTTCTTTACCAATGAGAGTTGCTTGTATATGGAGGTTCCATTTCCATCTAGACTTCATTCGGAGAAACGAAAAAAGTCCTTAGTGGGAAAACTAAAGATTTTAATTAAACTCTATCAAAAGTTAATCCAACATACAAGCATAGCTTTGGTTCTCAAGTATACTTCTAGTTTGCTTTCCTTGCTCAATATTGTCTCAGTTATATTGCCATTTGTGTTCCATGTTGGTGTTTTGTCTTCGATTTTTAGGAATTGTACTTAGTTCTCATGCTCTCTCTTGTTGAGGGATTATCTTTCCTTTTAGTTATCCATATTTTAAGATTCCTTGAAATCCCTTGTTTGTTGTTTCCATTGTGTCTAGTTTAGAGGGGGTTCTTATTTGTTTTTTCTTTAGTTATCTCACCAAAACATTTTGGTTTTTTTTGTTGGATTTTGATTATTTTGGTTCTCTATCCATCTCTCAATAGTCCATTTTTAACCCCTAGCTCCCTTATTCTTGTTTAGAATTATGTTGATCAATCTAGCTTACTATTCATTTCCCTTTAATGGCCCATTGAATTTGTTCTATTTCCATGTTAATATCATTCATGCAAATTAGTTTGGGGCTAATAGTGGGAGAAGAGGCCATCACCCCCTTCCAACTCTTAAGCCTAATTTTTTGTAGAGTCTCCAAAATGATGCATTTATTTTTCATTTTTGTTATATATTATAGTAGCAACATGACTACAATTCTTGGTGTTATCAACTCTGACTTTTGTAGGAAAGACTCAAATTGATAAAAACATTATTATCTCCTTTACTATGTTATCACATTTAAACTATTTAAATGGACAAAACAATTTCTACTACGCTACTTGTCTAGTTTCCCTAGTGATTAAAACACAATGTGTTGTGAGCTCTACGTTTTCTAGAAAAGTGTCAAATTGGTATAAACTTTATTATCTCTCGAGTTACGTTATTAATTTTAAAATGTTTAAAAGGAAAAAATAAGTTTTTTACCATCCTACTCACCTAGTTTACCTTGTGGTAGATAAGTAAGCATTATGCAAATAATTTCACTACGAGGCACACTCCAACCTAGTATGGAAGAGATGTTGTAACATGTTGTTAATAATTTTGGCTCAAATTAAAACAAAATAAAAATAAAATAAAATAAAATAAAAAAACATAAAACTACTAATAATAATTAATAATTAAACTAGGGTGTATCCATCTTAACTCTAACTCTACAAAGCACCAAGAGGGATGCAATCTCTTTAGATGTAAACCTCCTTTAGAGTGAAAAGAGATTTCATCCCTCACAATGCTTGGTAAGTCCAGATTTAAGATGAATCTCGGATAATAATAATAATAAGTAAAGAAAGAAATTAGATTTGAGGTTTATATACTCTATTTCTATGGAATTTGAACTTATAAGGAGAGAAAATGATAAGGAAGAGTATGAGCCTCTCTTCAGTATGAATTGATAATATTTTATTAGAGGAAGGTTTAAGGGAAGGATTGCCATCGATGATGATTTTCTAATGTACAAGATTTATGAAGCAATAAAAAGTGGGACTCAAGTGCTAACATCATGTCAAGGAGAAGGATAATTGTGGTAGGATTCATTAAACCTCTTTTATCATAGTAGTTTTAGTGCTCCGAGTGGCTTGTGTATGCGTGGAGTGGACACTTTATTGAGGTTTCCAATGGGAGTGGAATCAATGGAGGTTTGAAGAACTCTCCCAGTTTCCACTCGACACCTCTTTGCGCCGTCAGAACTAATGTTAGATGATTGAAATGTTTTCCACTATTAGATCCAATAGCTTTAACTGTCAACCAAATCTTGATTTTTGAATTGTGCAAACGTTACCTGTTAATCTTTAATATAACCCATAACATATTCCAAGTACCATTACTTTTCTCAAATATTTGGAATTCCATAGGAAAATTGAAGCAATCAGAAGGAATTGTGGTACATGGCATCGAGATGCTCCTTTTAGTTCATCTCTAAACCCTAGTTCAGATGTCGTTATTGGCTCTCCATCTGTGACTACTAGCATTGGATCTTAATCTTCATTCGGATCTACTGTCACTAGAATAAATGCAACTGGAATTTCTTCCTCTGCTGATGAAACTAGTGCTTTCTCCTTGGCTGTCACCTTTTCTCCATGCTCCTGGAATCCTATAAATATATGGTGCATGATCTAAATATACTAACTAAGGGGATTGTAACAAGCTATGGAAAAGGAAGGGAAGATAGAACTGGTCCAAATCAAACTCAGCCTCAATCTAAGGTATGGATATCGATCTAAACCAAGAATAACTATTAATTGAATAGGGAGAAATAACATTTCATTAGTTAGCACAAGATACACCTTCTATTCATTTTCTATTGATTCGGGAATTCAAGTGTTCAACTCTCTTCCATCAGAGTCCCATCGAGCAACTCTATATCTACAAATTAAGAAATATTAATAAAGATAGGGTATGCATTTCTCCATCTCCTCTTGGCTTTTCAATATTTCCTCCCATGACTTTTGGATTCATTGTCCATCCCCCATGCTTGTGTTGCAACTTTTCACAAACCTTTTGGTCATTTTTTTACACCTCAGTTGCATGCAAGGCTTGTTATATCTCCTTGATCTCTTACATCCCAACTCTCCCATGCACATCAACATTTACCTACATTGTGTGTGCTCTAGCTTATCATAAACCTTTCTTTCTATAGCTATGGAGGTTTCTTCCTACAGTTAAGGAGGTTTCTTCCTATACCAATGAACCATTCTAGCATATAGCTATAGGAGAATACTAATGAACCGAAGATCAAGAAAGGACATCAATAACGGTAAACCTTTCTTTCTACAACTATGGAGGTTTCTTCCTATAGCTAAGGAGGTTTCTTCTGAGACCAATGAACCATTCCGACATACAACTTGGGTGTCATACCAATGAACTAGAGATCAACAAACATCATCAACCAAGGTCATTAAGTTCTAGGTTCACTGCCTGGTGGGCAACAATATTCTTGATTATCTTAGTTCAATCGTAAAATCATATTTATCATAGTTTGTTCCCTCGTCTGTCGAACAATGATCTCCACATCATTTTATTTCTTACTTCAATAGTAAAAGTCATAACTATTGACCATCCATAACATTCAATCCCTCATATGGCATCCATTTATTTCAATCTCTTAGACTTCATCTGTTCTAATGTTTTTCCCTCCCTAGTGACCACTCTATTTCTTGTTTATTCCCGACTATTGGTTGGTAGTTCCGAGTATTGGTAGATATTCCTGAAAAGAGTTGTTAATCTACCTGCCTCCTATTGGTTTACCAAACAAAGGTCCTAGAAAAGTTGTAAGTTCCCACCAATCCCTTCCAATATCCCACCGGGGTTTGACATTAATTCCTAAGGTAGTTCTTAGGATCCAATCAACAAAATTTAGTAGCTGTCCAACATGTCCAACATAAAGGTAATCATGTAGCCTTTCCCAGGTCCTCCCTAAAAGTGAGGCACAAAGTGGTGAAAGACAGTTCCATGAGATTTTTATTTTTATTTTTTTAATTAATGGAAGCATTCACGTTAAAATAGTGAATATCTCATCTATATCAAATATATTATATCATAGTGTGCGAGTGACATTATAAAAAATATTTGTAATGAATCTTAATACAAATAATATATATATATATATATATATATATATATATATATATATATATATATATATATATATATATATATATATATATATATTTGTCTTAAGAAAAGTGAGATGAAAGGTTTTTATATAGATGTCCACATATAATAATGTAGCAAAAATCAAATTTATCCTTAAAAGAGTTGTTAATCTACCTGCCTCCTACTGGTTGACCAAACAAAGGTCCTAGAAAAGTTGTAAGTTCCCACCAATCCCTTCCAATATCCCTTCGGGGTTTGACATTAATTCCTAAGGTAGTTCTTAGGATCCAATCAACAAAATTTAGTAGTTGTCCAACGTGTCCAACATAAAGGTAATCATGCAGCCTTTCCTAGGTCCTCCCTAAAAGTGAGGCACAAAGTGGTGAAAGACAATTCCATGAGATTTTATTTTTTACTTTTTTTAATTAATGGAAGCATTCACGTTAAAATAGTGAATATCTCATCTATATCAAATATATTATATCATAGTGTGCGAGTGACATTATAAAAAATATTTGTAATGAATCTTAATACAAATAATATATATATATATATATATATATATATATATATATATATATATATATATATATATATATATATATATATATATATATATATATATTTGTCTTAAGAAAAGTGAGATGAAAGGTTTTTATATAGATGTCCACATATAATAGTGTATCAAAAATCAAATTTAAATTAGTTCTAATATTATAAAAGAAAAGAATGAAATTGATCTCTCAGTTGTTTCCTTATCATATAACTTCACTTTCGATGACTTTATTTTATCCTTAATATCATTAAGCTCGGCTTTAGAATGCACCTTATTAGCCATGTTAGTCTAAATCTTATAGTCCATTGTTGGATTGACTTAGTACATTAGGGGAATCAATTTCAAAATTACATTATGAAAACATGTACAAGTCATGAGATTCATAGATATTTGTAACTATTAATTGACTTCTCCTTAGCATAGACTTGTATGAAATACAAACTCCATATATTGACCATTTCATATATTAGAAGGAATATTATTCAATTTTGTTACAAGAATGATCAATGTTCTAGGTGGATATTGGTGGAAAACCACTTATCCCACCTAGACTTCCAGTTAGATTCATCTGTTTCCTTGCTTGTTTTAGCATTTACTACTTTTAGTAGTTTTTTGGGTCGTGTACCTCCGGAGTAGTTTTGACCCCTAAACAATTTTCTTTTGAGGTTTTTTGCTGGCTCATAGCCAAAGTAAGTTGCGTGCAGAAACTCTTGTAGTACTCAGACAGACCTTTCCAACAAGGCATCTATGCGCCAAATAGAGAAAATATGACCAAGTTACGACCTTGGGAAGTTGGCTGCCCAACTAACCCCAACGGGGCCCACAAGCCCTTGGCGTTACATCTCTTGGGGTTAGGGTTTTGGTTTCTTAGGGTTTCCTCATGTCTTGAAATAATAAATAGGCCCTTGAGTCTCATTCTAACATATTTTAGAGGCATGTTACTTCCACATCACTTCTCAGAGATAAGATACCATTGTCCAAGCTAGTCTTATTTCCATTCTGTTTGTAAGCATATTTCAGTATTTGATATTAATGAAATGAAGTGTTATTTCTAGTGCCTCTTTGTATTTATGCTTATATCTATAATTTCTTGAATTCCTAGTTAAATTCAAATCATTGATATCAAAGTAGTCTGCTCTTTCTTTGTTTTTCTTTGCATGTCCCATACTAGGTCTCGATATAGGGATTTAGGGCTTGAACTGGTCAAACCTTTGCAAGACCATCTTGGTAAATCTTGACGGCCACCCATGGGGGAAGAAAAGAAACACAAGGGGGCAGGAGATCCTTTCAAAATATTTCTCGAAGAATCCCTTAAGCAATAAAGGAACGCGATGATAGACAAAATTGCACAGATCCTTCAATGGCTACCCAAGTACAAAGCATCTACTTCCATCAACCACTCTCGAGCTGTCAAACCCTTTAACGTACAAGTTAACTGTGAAATTCCCATATTTGAGGGTTAGGTAGATGCGGACGTCATAGATAAATCGTTAAATCTGCTAGACGGATATGTTTTTATTCATGATTTTTCCATTCGGGAAAATATTACTTTTTCTCATCTCAAAGCCACCCCACACGTCAAGGATTGGTGTGAAACTTATTGTGAGCAGAAGGATGAAAGTATGCTTTCACTATTTTCGATCCTACCCACTTGGGATTCATTTCGGGATGCCATCAAGGAGCAATACTACCGTGTTAGGAGCTATGAGGATAAATAAATAAAGTGGACCACAATTTGACAGGGAAAAGACCAAGACGTTCTGCTGTTGACCAATCTTTTTCCTACCCTTCACACAAAATTGGGTGTTAAGGATTCTGAGATTTGGTAATCAAGTATTGTGGCTGCCTACATAGGCACATCTAGGATGAGATGGAGTTCCTGGACATCTACTCACTTGGCACAACGTACCAATACACTGTCAAGATTGAGTAGAAACTTAAATAGAAAAAGCGAGACTTTGGATCTTTGAATTCGAAGGAAAAGAAAGGTGCCCCCAAACTGCAGGGTAAAGGGAAAAGACAAGGCGGGGTGACCCAGGATAACCCGCTAAATCCATAAGAAATGAACAACACCACAAGGTTAAAGAAGGACACGGGAAAGTGGTGTGACTTACATAAGAGCTCCACTCACAACACAATTGAGTGTCGGGCCAAGCACTCATTGGTGGTTGAGTTGAAGGCTCCTGAGTCTGATGCATGTTCTGGCTCTGAGTCAGAACTTGATAAGTGGAATGAAAAATGGAGGCAAATCATTTATGCATAGCCTAGTGCCATTATGGCCACCACCAAGATCCAGAAGATTGAGCATGAAGATCCATAAGAGGGGGAGCTCATATTACACTCATAGATGTGGGTGAATGGTTCTCCGCTATAGTTCATTGTCAACAATGGGAGCGAAAAGAACCTCATTTTAGCAGAGGACATGAAGGAGAAGGGCCCACCAACTACAAAAAATCCATAGCCATATAACATTCAATGGTTTCACCAAGGATGATATCTTTGTGTAATCTAGTAATGTTGTCTTCCCTAGGCAATCAAGCCCTTCATGAATGAGGTACTATGTGATGTTGACCTTCTTGAAGTTTGTGATGTATTATTAGGACAACCATACTTATGGAAGTGGCATGTTGTATATGTTTCTATACCTTATTCTGTTATTATTTCTTTGGGTACTAAGTTATATAGGATATCAGAGGTAGCCCCACCTACTGCTGTCTCTTGATCTTTGCTAAGAAATGCAGTAAGGTCATCTCCCAGACTGAGAAATTTATTTTCTTTCCAATTCACTCTCAAAGTAAGGGGAAGGTCATAGCCACATCCATGGCCCTTGATAAGTTTTAATCCAAGCAGCAAAAGCAGGTGGATATGGATGTGGAAGAATACAAGGACATCTTCTACTCACCCAGAGGGGTACCCTTGCATTGTCAGGTCAAACATTCAATTAATCTTACTCCTGGAGCACCTCCACCCAACAAACCGATATATCACTGATTTATTTTGGAAAATGAAGAGATCAAGTGAAAAATATAGGAGTTGCTACAAAAAGGGAACATCCGACTAAGTTCCTCGCCTTGTGGATGCCTGATTGTACTCATACAGAAGAAGGATGGGACATGGAACCTCTACATTAATTATTAGGCACTAAACGAAATCAGAATCAAGAACAAGTATCATATCCTACGGTTTGATGACTTGCTGAACCAACTCAAGGGGGCCAAGTATTTCAGTAAGATCGATCTAAAGTCTGGTTATCACCAAGTTCCAATAGAGCGCAGAGATGTATGGAAGACTACCTTTAAATCCAAGGAAGGCCTTTTTTAATGGTTGGTTATTCCCTTCAGGTTGACAAATTCCCCTACTACTTTTATGAGGCTAATGGATGACATCTTGCCACTCTTCACCAACTCGTTCATTGTGGTTTATCTAGAGGACATCCTCCTCTTCAGCAAGAGCTGGGAAGAAGACTTGCAACACATTCGACATGTCCTTCAAAGCCTTTGACAGCACAAACACTGTGCCATCTTAGAGAAATACACATTTGGAATGAGCCAGGTCCAATACTTGGGTTACATCATAGATGAGCATGGCGTGCATATGGACCTGGAAAATATCCAAGTCATTTAGGACTAGCTAACCTCGACCACTCTAACGGAGCCTCACAACTTTTTGGGTCTTGCAAATTTCTATTGGAGGTTCGTGTTGGGATTATCCCATATCACTTTGCCTTTGAGTCAGATTACTACAGGTGAGGTGAAAGAAATTTTTTCCTGGTCCGAGTCCCAATAGAAGGCATTCGTTGAGTTGAAGCACCGCTTCTTCTCGGCACCAGTACCCACACTTCCAGACCTGCAACAGCCATTTGAAATCGAGACAGACACATTAGAATATATTATTGGTGCAATCCTCAGCCATCACGGGCATCTAATGGCCTATCATAGTGAGAGACTTTCTAATAGAATTCGTAAGTACCCGACCTATGATAAAGAGATGTATTCCATCATGCAGGCTTACCAACAATGGAAGCACTATATTCTTGGGAAGGAGACATCATCCACACCGATCACCGACCTCTACATATCTGCAACAATTCCACTTGAATATTAAATACAAAAAGGGTAGCACCAATCATGTTGCAGACTACCTCATCCAGCCCCTAGTTGCTACACTGACTACTTTTCTCTAGTCTTGTGGTCATGAGACCTCTAGATAGCCGCAACTATACAAAAATGAGCCATAGTTTCCCTCGACATACTAGATGCTAAAAGATGGCAATAAAGTTCCTGATTTGCACCTCGAGGATGCATTGTTATGCTACTTGGGAAACCTTTGTGTTCCTTCAAGCGAGCGTGCCAAGCTGATTTGGGAGGCACTTTGGTGTGGAAAGAACTATGGTTGTGCTACAAAATTACTTTGATTAGCACAAAATCCGACTAGATACTAGGAAATATATCAGATCTTGCACTACATGCACCATCGACAAGCCAACCATTAAGAAGCAATGCTTGTACACTACTATACCTACTCCCAACCAATTGTGGGAA
Source organism: Pinus tabuliformis (assembly GCA_031772625.1). Taxonomy (NCBI): domain Eukaryota; kingdom Viridiplantae; phylum Streptophyta; class Pinopsida; order Pinales; family Pinaceae; genus Pinus; species Pinus tabuliformis. The sequence goes on from CM062817.1 coordinate 602,858,980, forward strand.
TCCATCTTCGTGGACTATATGTTTGGCCTCCCTTCTACCAAGCATGTTAATGACTGTGTATTTGTGGTCATGGATAGATTTTCTAAGATGGCTACATTGGTGGCCTGCAAGAAGAATATCACAACAGAGGACACTACCAAACTTTTCTTTGCACAAGTATGGGTAAATTTTCGGATCCCACAGACCATTATATTAGAATGGAATAGAAGGTTCCTCAACACATTCTAGTCAAGTCTCTTAACACTATTGGATGCCAAGATCACCAAATTGACTTCCTTCCATCCCCAACGTGATTGCCAGACAGAGGTCATCAATGGGATGATAGTGCACATACATCGGATGTACAACTCCAAGCATCCTCGAACCTGGGATGAGAGTCTTCCATATGAACAACATAGTTATAATAGAGCTCTCCATAGCTTGATGGGTCGCAGTCCCTTTCAAGTGAGTCTAGGATTTCAACCATTGTGTCTGATTGATGTTGTCATGCCTCATGTGACTACATAGACATAATCCACACATATATTGTCTGAGGCTGATAAAGCAACCAGATTTATCGAATGCATCAAACACATTGAGCAAAAGGTTCACGAAATCCTATAGAAGTCAAATTTCAAGTACAAGCAACGACATGCTCAACATCAGGTGCCACACAAGTTTCAGGTGGGTGACAAAGTCTGGTTGAGTTTGCAAAAATAACGCCTTACCGGAGCCCATTGGAAGCTCAAAGCACTCCCATAGGTCCTTACACCATTACCAAGGTTGTGGAGGACAATGATTTTGAGCTCAACATTCCCCCATTCCTTGTCTTACACCCAGTTTTCAATGTGGACCACCTTCAACCATACTTCGCACCATTGTTGGACACATCAAACATTGCAGAACAACTCACACCAACAGAGTTAAACCCAGTCTACATGGAATGGGCCATAACTAATCATATTATGGACATGCGGGTTAAGGAAAATCACTATCAAAAGATCCAACTATATTGTGTTGTGAAAACTGACCAACTCTTGCACCAAGGCAAGTGGCTCACGAGGGACTAGGTTCCACATAAATTTTCTCACTTCATGGAGGCTTTGCATGCAATGGGGACCATTTCTTCCTAAGGGGAGAGGAATGATCCAGGTGGATATTGGTGGCCACCCACCTATCCCACATAGACCTTGAGTTAGCTTCACGTTTTTCCTTTTTTATTTAAACATTTACTATTTTTAGCAGTTTTTTAGGTCTTGAATGTCCGAAGCAGTTTTTACCCCGTAAATGACATTTTTTTAACCTCTATTGTAGGCCAATAGCCAAAGGCAAGGGCCTATGGAAAATTTTGTAGTACTAGGAAGGACCTTACCAACAAGGTATTGTACATGCCACATAGAGATAATATAACCAAGTTATGACCCCGTGAGGTTAGCTGCCCAACTTACCACAACGGGGCCTACATGATCTTTGTGTTGCATCTCCTAGGGTTAGGGTTTTGGTTGTTTAGGGGTTCCTCATGTTTTTAAATAATAAATACGCTCTTGAGCCTCATTGTAACACAGTTCAAAGGCATGTAGCTACCACATCTCTTTTAAGAGATAAGCTACCATCGCCCGAGCTAGTCTTATTTCCATTCTATTTGTAAGCATATTTCAGTATTTGATATTAATGAAATGAAGTTTTATTTCTGCTGCATCTTTGCATTTATGGTTATATCTGTAATTTTTTGCATTCTTATTTAAATTCAGATCAATCAACCCTACTAATAAAAGCTTAAGTCTCCACAACAACTTTCTAGGTTGATATAAATCTTAAGCTTTTTAGTGATCATAAATATAGTTTTGATATTAATAACTCTAGATATCTTTGGTGATCATGAAAATAGTGTGCCCTACCTCACAATCAAAAGAGTAGCGAAGAATATTAGTATGTGAATTGTTTAGTGCTTCTACCACCCTTCACACTTTTGTTGCTTCTACCACTTTTAATCTGTCCAACTTGATCACAGAAAGAGGATTGAGTGGACACTTTTGGTATGTTACCAACCTCATATTTCCATCTGGCATTGGCCTATCACGTAAACAAAAATGGATCCATGTTAGCATTACCATAAAATTTAAAGAAAATGGAACCATCTCACTTTAGAAACTAAGGCAAAAAAAAATTGAGATCAATTATTTAGAAACAATAAAATAGGGTTTCTAGTTAGATGATTTTAGCTATTTTTTGGTTTTGCATTTTTAAGAAAGCTCAAATTTGACAACTTAATTTGCAAGTGATTTTAGTGGAACTTAGAATAATTGAATTCCACAGAAGACATATAAGGTGGAAAATTTCCAATCAAATTATTATGCACATTATCCATATGAAAAAACACACATTAATTGCTTATGACCCAGAATCAATTCCATTCCATTACACTTTTATCCCAATGGAAATAAGGGTAGATTTGATGTAATTATCGAAAGGTAGGCATTATCACAGTCATAACCATTGCATACATATTTTAGATAGACACTTAAAAACACTAAATAATTGCATCTCTTACATTAAAGATAGTAAATGGTTGTTTAATTGTCAAATTGTTACGTAGATGAAAAATTACACATTAATCACTTATGGAACAAAACCATTTCTAGTCAACTTTCGTCCCAAAAGCAATAAGTTGGCTTTGATGTGATTGGCCAAAGCTAGTTATTATAGCCATTGGACCCACTGCATACATATTTGAGACTTATTTTCCTTCCTCATAAATCTTATAGACTTCAAAATCCCAGTCCTTAAGCAACATTTATACATTGTAATGTTGTTGTCAGGAAATTTTTCTTTTTTAATTTCCCCAACAACCAATACAATAAATAATCTCACATTTGAGATATAAAATTATTTGTACTTTATTTAAAACCATTTGATAAAGAGAAATGCACTTAGCTTAAAGATATTTTATTTTCTTCTTGGAATAATGTATTTTTTCCCATGATGAATGCATATTATTATCTCTCATTTCTTCGTGATATGCATCCTACCATTCACATATAAAATTGAATTCTTATTCTCTCCCATGATACTTTTATCTTTTGGGACAACTCTATGGACATTATTAGTTTGACATAATTTATAATGCGAATGATGCTCTATTCTGAATTCACTACTTGATGCAACATTTCATGTTGAAGTTAAGCAATCTTCACCAACTAGAAAAAGAAAATCTGAAGGCATTTAGATAATCATCATCTTCTACTTGAAACAAAATCTAATGCTACCTAAATAGTCAAGTATCACAAAATATCACCTTGAATAAAGGAATGCTCATGGTCGCTACCATAAAACTTCACCATAGTACCTCTCAATAGAAATTTATTTTTTAACTATATTTTATTCAAAAAATTATATTATTTAAAATTAAATAGTTATAAATAATTTTTTTAATTTACACTTAATAAGCTATATTATGTTTTTATCACATTTAATCTAATAAAATCTTTTTATTTTGAATAATTATATTGTAATTTATTTATTTTTAATATTATTAATATATTTTAATAAATTTATAATCAAAAATATATTTTGAAAAATAAATTATTATTAGTGATTTCATGTTAATTATAAATAAATAAATAAAAGTTGAAAAAAAATTACTTATGATTTCACATGTATTGAGTAAGAAGGTATTATCTTCCAATATAACCTAATATCATGATAATTTCAATTTCTAATATGAAAATGATTTAATCTAGTTCTTCAAAATCTATCAAAAATTTTCTATTGGAACTTGGAAGAGCATCTTCAAAGATTAAGAGGCAATCTATGTTGGAAAGGTTATAGAATATATCAATTTGACCTAATGTAAGGGATTTGTCTTTATCTTGTAGCTTTGAATGTCATTTTGATTACTCATTTCTATCTTCAATGATTTTTTATATATTATAATCATTCTCAAATTTATGTCTTACCACTTTTATACTAGTAATAATTTCAATTAACTTTTATTTTTTTTATATAAAAAAAATAATAACAACAACTATACATTATAAGATAAACTGATCGATTATATTTGATTTATTATGGCTTTATATTTTTACATATTTTGAATCATGAAATTATGAAATGCTCAATCATTGTAGCGCAGGATAATGACTGATGTCAATTGAATATTTTCAGTTCATGTATGTGTTCAATAAATTGATCACTAGGCCATTTCTAAAAGTCATTTTTAAATAGTAACTGATTTTCCATTCCTATATACTTTTATTAAAATGATTAAATATTCCAACTCTATAATGCAGGACAAAGACTGATATTAGTTGAATTTTTTAATTCATGTATCTGTTTGATAAATTTATTACTACGCAGATCCATAACGTGGATGATTATATTTTCATGATGTATCATGATTATGACAGATTTTAAGTTAAAAAGTTTAAAATTTAATGTGATAATAGTGTTAGAAATCTGCTATTGGAAACAGCAAATGCTTTTAACGTTAAAGCAGTTTCTAATCTTAATGTGACCCGATCTAATCTTAAAGCATTTAGATCTTATCTTAAAGCAGTTTCTAATCTAAAGCATTAGATCTTAAGCGTTGAATTGGTATATGATGGACGTACCAGATTAGAGTTAAATAATATATAAAGGATTGGGTCCTCTCTCTCCCACACAAGAGTTGTATTCTTCTCCATCAAGAAACACATAAAGGAAGTGAGGGCAAGAGGAGAGAAACCGAATTCTGAGAAGAAGACAGAAGACAGAAGACAGAAGATGGCAACCATTACATCTTCCGCTGTTAGTCAAGGTATGTCATCTTAAACAACCTATTAAGTTCTGAATGTGAAATATTTGGTATTGATGATCTTTGGGCTGTTAGTAGCTATATTTTACATTTGGTATCAGAGCCACAATCAATAACTGAATATTTCCTATGATTGCAATTGATCTGTTCTGTGCTTTACTCATGTGATTGAGCCTTCGGGAAACTGTGGGGGTTTCATGAAATGATCACGCATTCATGAGTCCTTTGACTATGTGCCTATTGACCCCTGTTTGCATCCTTTCGTTGTTAACCAAGTCCTGTGCATGCTTCACAAAAGGGGTTAAGAGCTTACCTCTAGGTTTTCGAATGAACCCATTTCACTTCTCGAAGATATTAGGCCGCTATTTAGTGGCTGTAACGTGTTGAATTTTTCTTTTGACCAAGAGACTTACGACTGGCACTTATACAAATCAAGGTCATCGCTATAATTATTATAAGAACAATAGGGGCGCGTATTAAAATACGACTCCAAATCCCACAAAATTATGAATCCCGATGGCTAGCCGTTTCTGTGGTTCACTTCGCTGTATAGCCTGTCCGGTTCCATTAAAGTTGCATGCACATAAAACCCCATACTCCATTTCCTTCATTATTGTTTGGTGAATGCTCGAAAGCCACAATGACTGATCAGTATATGCTTGTTTCGAAAGTTGTGTCATAAGCTTCTAGGATCTTCCCTCCTAAATAAAATAATTTTGGGTTTCTTTACATGTTACTCTTCACGCATGTCATGGATGCTATTCTTGGTTTATGATTAATATTATTGTGATGGCTTTGAAACAAACCGTGTCGATTCCAATTTTAAAATGTAACGCCCAATTGAAATTGAAACGCTGAATCTTTGCGTGGACAAAGGGCGAAAATCCCAAATACGAAACGTCTGAATCGTATACGATGCCTATACGGTAAAGCTTCAAAATTGACACTCGCTTGCACGCTTTTTAGAAGCTTTCCAATATGGGATTAGACCTGACATATGGGATTGGTCAGAAACATTTTGATAAAGGGGATCACAGGGCAACTGTGTACGTCGTATGACTGGGAGGCGTGGCCTGTTCATTACTAAAATTTTCTCGCTTGCAAAAGTTGAGTAGAACTCCTGTAGGAAAGTTACAGTTTCGATTGACGTTTGAAATTTGGGCATAAAAGTAATTGCTCTATGACTGATTGTTTTGCATAAGGTATGTGTTATAAATTATTTATGCACATGAGATTTATGATTTTGTTAATCACCAAAGTGGTCAAAATCAGAATGTTGTTTTGCATAAGGTATGTGTTATAAATTATTTATGCACATGAGATTTATGATTTTGTTAATCACCAAAGTGGTCAAAATCAGAATAATCATTTAGTGCATAAGTGACATAATGATTATTGATAGAAATTGCCAGTTATAATAATACCAATTAAAAACTGGTGTCACTAATGATAGAACCTGAGAACTTACCCAAAGGAAAGTCTTGTTCTATAACTAGTTGACATGATGAGGTTTGATAGATATTTTGATTAAATAAATATTGATCATCCAAAGATGTCAGTTCTATTTAATTGAATATATTTATTACCTACTTATGTTTTGGTATTTAATTATGTTAAGTATAAGATAGTATCTACCCAAAGGAGTGCTATATTATACTATTATGTCTACATCTGAATCGCGTTAGTTATGAGCTTATAGTTATTTCATTTTTGATTTGCAGGTTATCTATCTTTCGTATGTTTTGAATCAAATTTAGTTGAAGTTCCTATTAATACATGGTGGCTTGATACTGGTGCTACAACTCATGTTTCCAACAATATGCAGGGATTTCTTACGATCCGAACGATAAATCCAAATGAAGATCGTTTTCTCTTTATGGGAAACGGAATGAAATCTTCAATTGAAGGCATTGGGACTTATCGTCTAATTCTAGAAAGTGGATATGTATTAGACTTATACAGTACCCTTTATGTACCTTCATTATCTAGAAACCTTATTTCCGCAAGTAAATTGGATATTTCTGGTTTTAGATGTATGATTGGATCTGGTTGTTTTGATTTATATAAGAATACTGATAATGTTGGTTCTGGTATTCTAATTGATGGTTTATATAAATTGAAACTGAATGACACTTATGCGAATTCCTTGTTGAATGTAGTAAATAATGTTGGATGTAAACGTAGCAGGTTGAATGAAAATTCTGCTTTCTTGTGGCATAAACGACTAGGTCATATATCCAAAGAAAGAATGATGAGATTAGTAAGTAATGAAATTTTGTCAAATTTGGACTTTAGTGATCTAGAATTATGTGTGGATTGTATTAAAGGTAAACAAACCAAACATAATAAGAAAGGAGCCACTAGAAGCAGCCAGCTTCTTGAAATAATACACACTGATATTTGTGGACCTATGGACACTCCAGCCTTTAATGGAGAAAAGTATTTCATCACTTTCATTGACGATTTTTCCCGTTATGGTTATGTCTATTTGCTTCATGAAAAATCTCAATCTGTGAATGTCCTTGAGACGTTTGTAAAGGAAGTTGAGAGGCAATTAGATAAAAAGGTGAAAATCATAAGGTCTGATAGAGGTGGTGAATATTATGGTAAATATAATGAGTCAGGCCAGTGTCCAGGTCCATTTGCAAAATTCCTCGAAAGTCATGGCATATGTGCGCAATACACAACGCCAGGTACACCACAGCAAAATGGTGTAGCAGAAAGGCGCAATAGGACGTTAATGGATATGATTAGGAGTATGATGTTAGATTCTACACTACCTAAGAATTTGTGGTCGTATGCTCTCAAAACCGCTAATTATTTGTTGAATAGGGTTCCTAGTAAAGCTGTTCAAAAGACTCCTTTTGAGTTATGGACTAACAGGAAACCTAGCTTAAGACACCTGCATGTTTGGGGTTGTCCAGCGGAAGCGAGAATTTATAATCCACATGAAAAGAAATTAGATTCTCGAATGATCAGTGGGTATTTTTTAGGTTACCCTGAGAAATCTAAAGGGTATGTGTTTTACTGTCCTAATCATAGTCCAAGAATTGTAGAAACTGGTAATGCAAGATTCATTGAGAATGGTGAAGTCAGTGGGAGTACTAGAAGAGAAATAGTAGAAATAAAGGAAACAAGGGTAAATGTTACATTGCCTAGAATAGTTCCTCCATCTACTATTACTCCAAATGTTGTTCCAGCTGTTGTAGAACAGCATGATGATAATGAACAACATATAAATGAAGAAGTACTTCCTGAAGGAAATGACTTACATAATACCGATATGCATGAACCACAACAAGTAGCATTAAGAAGACCTCAAAGAAATCGTAGGTCATCTATTTCTGATGATTATGTGGTTTATATGCAAGAATCAGATTATGATATTGGAATCAATAAGGATCCAGTTTCGTTTTCACATGCTGTAGAAAGTAAAGAGTCAAAGGAATGGATTAATGCCATGAAAGAAGAAATGAAATCCATGCAACATAATGAAGTTTGGGATCTCGTTGAGTTACCACATGGCTGTAAAAGAGTCGGATGCAAATGGGTTTTTAAAACCAAACACGACTCTAGTGGTAATATCGAACGGTATAAAGCTAGACTTGTTGCTAAGGGTTACACTCAGAAAGATGGTGTTGATTACAAGGAGACATTTTCTCCTGTTTCGAAAAAGGACTCACTACGAATAATAATGGCATTAGTAGCTCATTATGATTTGGAGTTGCATCAAATGGATGTGAAAACAGCCTTTCTGAACGGAGATCTTGATGAGGATGTTTATATGGATCAACCTGAGGGTTTTTCTGTAGAAGGTAAAGAACAATTGGTGTGTAAACTTAAGAAGTCAATATATGGGCTTAAACAAGCATCCCGAAAATGGTATATTAAGTTCAATACCATTATTACATCTTTTGGTTTTAAGGAAAATACGGTTGATCACTGTATATACCAAAAGATCAGTGGGAGCAAGTTTATTTTTCTGGTCCTTTATGTTGATGACATCTTGCTTGCTGCAAATAATTTAAGTATATTGCATGAGACTAAGGAATTTCTCTCAACGAACTTTGAAATGAAAGATATGGGAGAGGCATCCTATGTGATTGGAATAGAAATATTCCGTGATCGATCACAAGGAATATTGGGATTGTCTCAGAAAGGATATGTTGAAAGGATTCTAGAGAGATTTGGAATGAGTAAGTGTTCACCTGGAATAGTTCTTGTACAGAAAGGTGATAAATTCAATCTCATGCAATGTCCTAAGAATGATGTTGAACGAAAGGAAATGGAATCAATTCCATATGCATCTGTTGTTGGTAGCCTAATGTATGCTCAAACCTGTACTAGACTGGATATCAGCTTTGCGGTCGGTATGTTAGGGAGGTATCAAAGTAATCCAGGAAGGGAACATTGGCAAGCTGCAAAGAAAGTTTTGAGGTACTTACAAGGCACGAAAGATTACATGCTCATGTATAGAAGATCCAATGAATCAGAGGTGATTGGATATAGCGATTCAGATTTTGCTGGATGCATCGATACTAGAAAATCGACTTTTGGTTACCTGTTTATGTTTGCTCAAGGCGCCATATCATGGAAAAGTGCGAAACAGACTATCGTTGCTTCATCCACTATGGAGGCAGAATTTGTGGCATATTTTGAAGCCACAATTCATGCATTATGGTTGCGGAACTTTATTTCAGGACTTGCGGTTGTCGACACCATTAGCAAGCCGCTGAAAATTTATTGTGATAACTCTGCAGCAGTATTTTTCTCAAAGAACGACAAGTACTCTAAAGGTGCCAAACATATAGAATTGAAGTATCTTGTTGTGAAAGATGAGGTTCAGAAACAAAGAGTGTCAATCATGCACATCAGGACAGAACTTATGATTGCAGACCCTTTGACGAAAGGGTTACAACCAAAACAATTTAAGGAACATGTTCAAAGAATGGGTCTTGGTTGTATTAATAATAATTGATGTGTGACATTCTGAGCTCTTTTATGTGTTTCTGATATACAATTATGTGTCTCTTGTTTTAATGTAGTAGTACGTATTTTATGTAATTTTAAACAAGAAAGAGTCTTATAAAGATATTATGTTTAATCATTATGATATAAGACATTATGTGGACCATTATGCTGTTTTATATAAATTATGAGTATGAATTGATGGATTGCTGGTATTGTAGTATATGGAAGGGAATGCATTGAATTAATAGTGCACAACCGCCATAACTCTCAGCAATTTATCATAGTATGATGTTCAACACTTAATATTATGAATAGTCGGGTCAAGTGGGAGAATGTTAGAAATCTGCTATTGGAAACAGCAAATGCTTTTAACGTTAAAGCAGTTTCTAATCTTAATGTGACCCGATCTAATCTTAAAGCATTTAGATCTTATCTTAAAGCAGTTTCTAATCTAAAGCATTAGATCTTAAGCGTTGAATTGGTATATGATGGATGTACCAGATTAGAGTTAAATAATATATAAAGGATTGGGTCCTCTCTCTACCACACAAGAGTTGTATTCTTCTCCATCAAGAAACACATAAAGGAAGTGAGGGCAAGAGGAGAGAAACCGAATTCTGAGAAGAAGACAGAAGACAGAAGACAGAAGATGGCAGCCATTACATCTTCCGCTGTTAGTCAAGGTATGTCATCTTAAACAACATATTAAGTTCTGAATGTGAAATATTTGGTATTGATGATCTTTGGGCTGTTAGTAGCTATATTTTACAAATAGATTATAATATTATATTCTATGATCTAACTCTAATTCTTATTCAGCAGATTCCAGCCTGTTTCCAAAATTCTGCATTTGAGATAAAATTCAAAGCTTAGAGTATGCTGAGCAAAAATACAAAACTCGATAGGGGTAGAGTAAAGTGTTTTGTTTCTCTATCAATTCGCGTAAACTTCCAGGAAAAAGGTGCAATGGTTGGTGCTCACTTCGCTTGGAAGCTGAATTAAAAAAATTGAACAGAGGTGTCGGGCAGGACTATTAATTTGGGATTTGGGTTATAAACAGGTAGCGTATGTTAGTAGAACTTTTTGGTGTTAGCTAAAGGAGTTATTTTTAGTGTGTTTTTTTTATATTTTGGTTTGGGAATTTGGTAGAAAAGTTTGAAGTGAAATCTTTTTGTCTTATTTAATTTGATTTTTTGATTATATATATGGATTCAGCACTCTGAAAAACCTTTAAGGTATTTAGATTGTGCAAAGATTACCCATCATGTTTGTGATTTCAATAAACTGCTACCAGATTTTAGAGAAATTTAACAAAATGCCAACTGAAAAACTTCCAAAAAATTACACTAAAAGCAACTCGTTAGGAGAGCCATGTAAGCTCACTCACAGAAAAATCCATTGCACAAGTTGATTTTTTTTTAACACATGGTGAATCGGTAACTACCAGACCTAATCTATGGGAATCCCAAGATCAATCCTTGTAGCTGCCTCTATAACACCAAGAGTACATCCAACTACCTGCAAGTTGGATATACTAAATCCTATGATTTTAGCAAGAGTAGACTCGCTAAGACAGGGATGGGGAATATATTACTTGGGGAATCTATTCCTTGAGCCGCCACCACAACAAGTCATTGTACTCCATGAGATATGAGTTGTGATCTCTTGAGCTTCACACAAATTAAATTAAAGATCCCTACTTAAGGATTCCATGGTATTAACGGATATTCCCCTTGTCATATAGAAAAATTGGAGTCATGAATAGAATGAGGACTTTCTCCTAGTCATATAGAATAATTGGAATTCTCGCGAACCTAGCAATATCATAAGGTTTTGTTCCTGGGACCCTATGGTTATGAAGGTTCCGTTGGCATGGATATAACTAATTTTCATGAGACTTAAGTAGTAATGTATTAAGGTTTAACTAATGTGGAGATATACTTTATTCAAAATAGTATTAATAATAAAAAATTATAGATAGTTGTAAGCGTTTTATTAAGAACCTTTTTATATGAATGTTGTCTATTCAAATTTCTAGAAGTATAAAAATTTCAATGTTGCCCATTCAAATTTTTAGATTTCTTAGAAGTATAAAAATTTCAACGTTATTCACAAATTTTTAGCCAAAAGCTACATCACAAACTGTTAGACCACACAATAACTCCTCAAAACAATTCATTGATTTCATTTAGGTTGGTGTCTATTATATACATGAGGGAAAGACTGTTCATTTCATCTCCCAGTGACTATTCATATTCTCTATTATTTATTTACATCATTTTCAGTTATTCACCCAATCCTGATGATTAGGTGTCAACATTCCTCCCTTTAATCTGAAGGGATGTTCATGAGTCCAAGCATTGTTCTGAATCTTTCAAGCTTTTCTATTCCAAGCTCTTTGGTGAAGATGTCTGCAATTTGGTCATTCGTGGAACAATGGCGGAGATAGATTATTTTAGCCTCAACATGATGTCGAATCAGATGATATTTAGTATTGATGTGCTTCGTTCGGTCATGCAACTTTGGGTTCTTGGCCAACTTTATTGCAGAGGTATTGTCAATCATGAGTGGAGTTGATTGTACTTGTTTTCCCTGCAAATCTTCAAGAATTTTCCCGAGCCACACAATTTCTTTTGTTGCCTCAGCTACTGCCACGTATTCTGCTTCTGTTGTGGAATCTTCTGAAACTGATTGTTTGCATGATCTCCAAGAGATAGCTCCTGATCCAAGACTCATATCATATCTTGAAGTAGATACCCCAGTTTTTTTGTCTCCATCAAAGTCTGAATCAGAGTATCCAATAAAGCTGAAGTCATCCACTTGTGTATACTTGATTCCAAAGTCTTGAGTTCCCTTCAAGTACCTTAGAACTCTTTTTGCAGCAGACCAATGTCCCTCACAAGGCTTTTGCATAAACCTAGAGAGGATTCCAACATCAAACGAAATATCTAGTTTGGTATTAGTTAGGTAGTTGAGACTTCCTACAAGCTGTCTATACTTTGTTGCATCCTCAAATTCTTTTCCTTCAATGGATGTGAGCTTTAAGTTTTGTTCCATTGGAATAGTAAGAGGATTGCATTTTTTCATGCCAAACCTATTCAACAGATCTCCAATGTACTTCTTTTGAAAAAGAAATATGGACTTCAAATGTTGAGTTACTTCAATACCAAGATAGTAATGAACATAGCCCAAATTAGTGATTTCAAAACCTTTCCTCAATTCCTTTTTTATGGATGCAATATAACTTTCATTATTACCTCTCATCAAAAGATCATCTACATATACCACAAGATATATAACTATTTTTCCAACTTTCTTGACAAATAAAGTTGCATCATCAAGATCATAATGTTTGAAATTGAGTTTTAGAACATGCTCAGTTAGTTTTTCATACCAGGCTCGCGGTTCTTGTTTGAGGCCATACAAGGGTTTCACAAGTTTGCATACTTTATGTTCATGTCATTTCATAGTAAATCCTTTAGGCTGGGACATAAAAACATTCTTGTTTAGGTCTCCATCCAAGAAAGCAGTTTTTACATCCATTTGGTGGACTTTCCAACCATTCTGAACTGCTAGGGCAAAGAGTGTCCGGATGGTAGCCCATTTTGCTGTGGGGGCAAAAGTCTTCTCATAATCAACCCCTTCCTTCTATGCAAAACCTTTTGCCACAAGCCTGGCTTTGTGCTTGTCAAGTGAGCCATCAACTTTATAAGTGTTCTTGTAGACCCACTTGCAGCCAATTGGTTTGGTTCCTAATGGAGGATCAACTAGCTTCCAAGTTTCATTCTTTATGAATGCATCATACTCCTTTTGCATTGCTTCTTTCCATTCATCATAAGAAGCAGCTTTTTTGAAGTAAGTTGGTTCAAAATCTGTAGACAAATTCAATTCACAATCATAAGAAACATCCATATCAATAGGTGAATTAGAGTCATCTACATCACCTCCATTTTTCCGGTTTGAATTTCTAGTTCCTGTCTTTGCAACCTCATCAGGATGAACACTTTCAAGTGTCTTTGTCAGCTACTTTGGAGGACCTCTCTGAGATGGTCTAGGCTGCTCTGTTGATTGAGTTGGGACTGAATCAAGATTGAATCTCCCAATTCTATCAATCACATCACTTAAAGCATCATCCGTTGTTGGAGTTTCATGTGGGGGAGAGAGTTCTTCAGAAGAAGATTCCATATGTTGATCTAGTAAAGGAATCCCCCCTTAAAGATGTGGAATCTAATTATCAAATTCTTGAAATGATTTTTCATTTGCAAATGTATCCAAGCGATCAAGTTGCCGCTCAACAACATTGTTAGTTTTGGATGATTCAAGAAAGATTATATCTCTAGATACAAAAAACTTTTTATTGACTTCATCATAGAGATGGTATGCTTTGGAGGTGTTTGAATACCCCAGGAAGATACACTTACGACTTCTTTCACCAAGTTTATTTCTATGTACCTTTGGTATCAAGGCATAACAGGTGGAACCAAAGACCCTAAGATGCTTTATCGAAGGAGCGTGCCCATACCACATTTCATATGGAGTCTTGTTTATAATAGCATTAAATGGATATCTATTCTTTATATATGCAGCACATAGAACAACATCAACCCAAAACATTATTTTTACATTTTTGAAGAAGAGCATGGAGCGTACCATATTTAAGATTGTCCTATTCATTCTTTCAGCTACACCATTCTGCTGGGATTATAAGGCACAATTGTTTTATGTTTGATCCCATGTTGGCGAAGAGAGTTTTCAAATTCATTTGATGTGTATTCTTTTCCATTATCAGTGCGAATAGACCCAATATGAGATTGTGCATCATTTTCAATCCACTTATGAAAGTTCTTGAATGTTTGAAAAGCATCAGATTTGTTCTTCAATAAATAAACCCAACACATTCTGCTGTAGTCATCAATAAATGTCATCATATATTTATTTCCAATGCACACTCCCTTCCACAACTCATTGAAAATGAAGGTGTGTTTTATCATCCAGGATCACTCAGGACAGTTCTCCTTGCCAATAAGAACTATTCCCACAATGGATATGATTGAATATTGTAAAATTTGTGTACTGTAAAAAATACTTCTGGCAATATACTATAAAAAATTGGACTTTTGGTAGCAAACTCTGTTTAACTTTGAAAAAATATGGAGGCCAGCGCATGTATTAAAAGAAAATGATGTATTATAAAACCCAACAGTATTAAAACGAGAGTACAACATGTAGCCAAATGCAGCATATGGTGGTATGTGGGTACAACATGGGAGCGCAACGTATTTACATTTAGCAGATTGGGTCATTGAATGTCGGAGTAGATTTACCACACCCAGCACCACAGTTCAACAACGTGGTATAGATACCAAAATGGAGACCAAACCAACAAATCAGTTACCTTGATTAGACTGTTCCTCTGACCGGTGAGGAATTTAGAAAAAAAACGAATCAACCTTGTGATGCACCACCAGCACCGACCCCTTCCGTTTTTAAATGTCAATGAAAGACAACTTAGCTTCAAATGTTTTCCTGGTCGTTGCGTAATAGGGAGAGGACCTGTGCATTTGAGGTTCGATGTAGTTGGGAGAAGGAGTGTTGAATGTTGAATAGTTTTACAGTAAAAAAATTGGAGCGGTGAGGGGGGTTGTATGCTTTTTAATAGAGTTTAAAACCGGGAGCGGAGAGGGCCGAGAGTGCTATGGGAGCATGGTGGTATACAATCAGTTATAATTCGCAATGCAAAACGAAATTATAAGGCTTATGGAGGAGGAAATAATATATAATCGGGGAAGATCGATGCAATATCACTAATCAATGCCTCAACCAATGCACACTAACAATTTTTTTCTAAGGGTTTGAATGTGGAATTGATAAAACCTTGAAATGTGGAAGGTGCATTAGTAAGGCCAAATGACATGACTAAAAATTCATAATGACCTTCATGAGTTCTAAATTTTTATTTCAAAGTGTCTTTTGTATTCATTCTAAATTCATGATATCCTAAATGAAGATCCAACTTCGTGAAGTAAATTTCTCCTTGTAGTTTTTCCAACAATTCGTCAATAACAAGAATGGGAAACCTATATTTAATAGTGAGTTTGTTGAGCTCTCTATGATCCAGAAAAATATGCCATGAGCCATCCTTCTTATGCGACAATACTACCAGAGAAGAGAAATAATTCTAGCTATGTTGAATTATACCTACCTCTAGAATTTTTGAAAAAATACATTAAATTTCACTCTTCTAGGCATAAGGCTATCTATAAGGTCTAATGTTTGGAGGAACACTTCTCGAAATCAAGTGAATAGCATGATCATGATCACAAATAAGTGGTATACCTTTGGTAGTCTATAGTAGCTTGGAATGATTGACAAGGACTCTTTGGTGATCTAAAGGAAATGGATGACATAGATGTTTGAATATCTAGTGAACACAATTGTGTATCTACCACTCTTTTTTCATTATTCAAAAGATTTTTCATTCCTTGAGAGACGATTATCTTCCCAGGCTTCCCTGTGATACCCATTAATTGAATTTCCTTTCCTTCCAAAAACAAATCAAGAAAATTTCTTGAAAATTAAAACCTATCACCCTAAAAGATTGTAACCATTGGACTCCTAATGAAACAACCACACCACCCATTGGAATGGAATGCATTGGACAATTCAATACATAATCCCCCATGGTTAGATTTATATTATGGAAGTTACCTAAGAAATTTATAGTTCCTCCATTTGAAACCATCACTTGACATGCTAGTCCTAGATATACAAAGCAATATAAACCATTGGCTATCTTAAAATGAATAAAAGTTTGAGTACCACCTGAATTAGTAAACATTATTACCTTTTTCTTCTTGATATATCCTTCTATCTTGAGAGTTTGAGGAGTGGTAATTCCCGCGAATATATTACAAGATATGGTCAAATTCAATTCTTCTTTTTCAACCCACTGGGTTGGTTCTTGATGTATATATTCTTATTTTGATGTTTTTTTTTCCTTTTCTTCCTCGTCTTCAAGGTAAATGTAAAAAAAAAAAAAAAACATTCTTAGCACACATATGACCTTTAGTGTATTTTCTATCGCTACTCTAACAAATCTATTTTTCTCCTTTTTCCTTCATTTGTTGTGATGTCAACCTTGTAGATTGCAGGAATATAGGAGTGGAAATACTTAAATCTTTATAGTTCTGAGTGGTAGATATCGTTGCTGCCATAATTTTGGTTTCAACTTTTCTTTCCACCCTAAATGAATTCTCCATTGAACTATTTTATCAAAGGTGAACCTCATGTTGGATTTTATCCTTTAAAGACCCTATGAATGCATCAATCAAATGTTGAACTCAAATCTTAGCTCCCTTGATATTCTGTCTTTGGAAGTCCTCAATTTGCTCCCCAAATGAACCCATTTGTTTAATACTTATCATTTGGATAAAGAAGGTATTATTTTTTGTATCATCATAATGTGCTATAAATTCCTCTATAAAAATTGACCAAGTGACTAGTGCTTTATGAGAACAAATATGTCAATACCATATAAATTTATTGGCCTCTAAATACATATATGAAATGTGTACCTTTTATGTGTGTTCCACATCGCGTAGATGAAAGTATTTCTCCATCTATAGTATCCATGTTAATATTCCTTGCAATCAAACTTCATCATATAAATCTTCTAAATTTGGTTTGTCTTTAATCCAAATTTCGAGTCTCTAAAATCATGATTCACCTTCCTTTTTTTCTCATCATGTGTTTCATGAACTACCTTTTCGCCACTAGGAAGCATTTCTTGTAGCAACTTTGTCAAACCTTCCTTCAAACCTTCCATTTCTACTTCTAAACCATCCTTTAAAGCTTCCATGCCATTTTTTATTTTTTCTTCTAAACTATCCATATCCCCTTTTAGGCCATACATCTTAACATTCATCATCACTTCCAATTCATTTTTGGCTACTCTCTGTGAGAGTGAAATTTGTTGCACTTGGTCTTGTCATTTTGATATATCATGCTGCATTTCTTCTTCTTTTTCATTCGTCATAGTAGATATTTCAATTGGCTTACTGAGTGTATCCATTTTTGTTTAGGCATTTTGGAACAAAATAATGATATCTATGTTTCAATATTCCCTTTGAACCTCTTCAAACTAAATTTTTAAACAAAAGTAAAACAACTTTTTCTTCCTTTTTGGAGCCCAAAATTAAAACTATTTTATCTTTTCAATTTCAGCATCCCAGGTTCTGAGACTCTGTCTTGAGGTAGTTTTGTATCTCTTCTTTCGAACCCCACAATTTATATTGAAATTGAATTTTTCAAGATAAAGTTGTATCAAATGTTTCATGATGGCCTGATTATGGTCTGGTTCAGTATAGAAAAATTGTACAAATTCCCATGTGTAACTCTTTCCACTTTTGCACTAACACTTATCTTCAAGAACAGCAATCCAAGCACTCTCATCCCATTTTTACGGAACTCAAATCCTGTGCTTGAAGAGACAGGTATGATGATAATCCCCAGGTCACATGTTTGAAACTCAATTCTATAACATGTAAGAACCCTATATTTTTTGGACCATATGTCTGAAAATATAGAGAAAAAATATCTAAAACTTTTACACAAAGTTCACCGTGATTTCTACTCCACACAGAAAAAATTTCATCTTTTGAAGCCTCACAAAAAAATGTTATAATGAAAATACCAAGATGTCTTGTTGGAAGTAGCAAAACCCTAGGATCCAAAGCTTTGATACCAAATGTTACGTAACCAGATCACAAAAATAGGTGAAAATATAGATCAATTACTTGAAAATAGTCCTCTTCGAGGGAGAAACATCCTTTTACATCGCATAAATGAAAAATTATTTGATGATTTGAATGAAAATACCTCCTTGGTAGATATAGGAGTCTAAGGGGTCAAAATATAACTAGGGCCTACATAACAATAACAATGTAAAGGCACAACAATAATAATATGGGAGCTATACTAGTATTATAGGGACACAATAGGGGACATCTGTTGCACATGTTTGCCACTCTCATTTTCCCACCATCCCCATCATGCCCAAGGTTGGCACCGTCCTTGTCCACATGGTGGGATGTGAGAGAAAATGATAGGGAGGAACATACACCTCTCCTCATTATGAATTAGTAAGGTTGAAAATTTATTGGTGCGCAATGTTTATGAGCCAATAATAAGTGGGACTAAAGTGTTATAATCATGTCAGAGTGAGGGATAATTGTGCAAAGATTCATTGAACCTTTCTTATAACAACACTTTTAGTTGAATCAGTGTCCGGAGAATCCACAGTTTGAACATTTTTATACCAATGTTTCGAATCCCAAATGGGATCCATCATCAGGATATGAGAATGATGATAAAAGAAGAGCAACCTTGTATCCTGATGATGGATCCCATTTGGGATTCAAAACGTTGGTATAAAAATGTTCAAACTGTGGATTCTCCGGACACTGATTCAAAAGATACAAGCCACAGATCTCTTAAATACAAAACACTTTTAGTGTTTCCCATGCTTGGTTGGTTGATTTTGGTGGACATTTTGTTGAGATTTCTAGTGAGGGAGGAAAGAATGGAGGCACACTGGACAAGACAATTCTCCATGAATTTGTCTAGTTAGGTAGCATGGTTTTTGTTTGAAATGTGTTATATTCTTCGCATGAATAACCAATTTGTAAACATTAGGAACAATGGACCAGGAGGTGAGATGCTAGTCACAGGGGGTGAAACCCCCAATTTGTTTTTGGTGATTTCTTACATTTATTTTTGGCACTGGGTTTTTGTTTCTGAGAATTTTAGGTTATATGGTGGTTCAACCCATTATTTCCTAATTTCGATTAAGGAATTATATTGTAATTGAATCTAAGTTAATGCAATATAGGCTTTGGATGTTGCAATATCATGTATATTGTATTGCAAATAATGAAAATTATAACATATTTAGAGGTGTGGGTCTAAATGATTTGTTAGTTTTACCAGTTCGGGTTTCCAATATAAATGATATGCAATATGTGATTGGCATTGTTTTACTTTTCCATATTATTAAGAATTGATGGATTATTGTACAAGGCTTAAAACTTATAATATTTCTCATCATTAAACACTTGGTTTGATTTTTCTTATGTTTTTGGTCAAGGGTGGTTTAGGTACCAATCAAAATTGGGTGTTCTCACAGTTGAGGTTTTGGTCTAGGCGCGGAAGAAATCTTGG
This sequence comes from Pinus tabuliformis, assembly GCA_031772625.1. Classification (NCBI taxonomy): domain Eukaryota; kingdom Viridiplantae; phylum Streptophyta; class Pinopsida; order Pinales; family Pinaceae; genus Pinus; species Pinus tabuliformis. The sequence goes on from CM062817.1 coordinate 602,878,940, forward strand.
TGGGTGGAGGCCAATCCTAACCTCCCTCGCTTGGTTACACTCATGGTAAGTTATGTTTTGTTATCTTGTGAAGGGTTTTAGTTAGTGATCTTATATAGTATGTGGGGATAGTTGAGTTGGTGGTGGGAGGAACTGGGAATGGAGTGCTTAGGTTGATAAATATTCCTTTGTGGCTCACCCCACTCACGTGTCCATGGTTATTGGTGAGGCATGGTAAATTGAAAAATGTACTATGGTATATGCTTGAAAGTAACAAAACAAGAAATAGAATATTTGAAAGAGGTAGTGTAGGAGATAAGGGTCATTCAATTAATTGTAAAAAAAGTAACCTTTACGAAATTCCCATTTCATACAATAGTTAATAGACAAATTTTGATGAAAAAATTCCCTTTAGTCATTTACAACTAACTATACTTTTTTTTATTTATAATATAAATATCTTCGCATGTTTTAGATAAAAAAATGTGTCAAAATAAAAAATTTAAAATCAATCAAGAATACATCATCATAATGTATGTTATAGATGGAAAAATCAACAATAGCATTAATTTGAAAGTACATAAAAATGAAAATTTAATAACATTGAAAAAATAAAATAATAATCATAAAAAATTAAAAATCAATTAATATTACATCATATTACAACATTGAGATATATAAGAGTAAAACTATATTCATAATAAATCACTATGATACCATATTAATTAACCTTTCATCCTCCACCTTGATAAATAAAAAATATTAATATATTTAATTATTTTTTTATTTCAAATTCATGTATGTGTTTAATAAACTGATTACTAAATACTTCCGAAACATTTTTAAATATTCTATAATAAGGTACAAAATATCATTAAATATTCTATAATACAAGACAAATAATCTTTAAATATTCTATAATGCAAGACAAAGACAAATATCAATTAACTCTTTTAAATTCATTTATGTGTTTAATAAAGTGATGTGATGTAACATCCATTGACATTTTATTTTATTTTATTTTATGTATAAAAAGATGATTATTAAAATATTTTTGATATACTAAACATTATAACATAAAGATGATAGATTATGTTATGATGAAATATTTATTGATATTTTATTTTATTTATTTATTTTTTAAATATTAATTTACTTTTCATTTTTACATATTTTTAATAATATTTTGATTAAATATTATATAATGCATAACAAAGACAAATATCAATTAACATTTTCAAAATTCACATATGTGTTTAATAAAGTGATTACTGAGCAATTCTAAAAAACAGTTCCAAACATCTTTAAATATTCTATAATACACAAGAAAACATCTTTAAATATTCTATAATATAATACAAATATAGATATCAATTATTTTTTTAAATTCATATATATGTTTAATAAACTGATTAGTAAGCAGTTCTAGAACATCTTTTCTTAAACTGATTACTAAGAAATTCCAAAAACATCATTTTTTAAATATATATTTTAAACATGGAAATAATTAAATATTCCATTTCTATAATACATGAAAATTCTGATTATCAATTGACTTTTTTCATTTCATGTAGATATTTGATAAATTGATTACTAAGAAAATCCAAAACATCTTTTTTTAGGTAATTCTAAATAAATATTTCTAGATAAATATACTTCTCAGGAGCCACTTCCCACCATTATTTAGGTTTCCCTTAATAATTTTGTAAGAGTAAAAGTGTAAATGTGTAGACTTATTAGTGGTTACTACCCACCAAACTTTATGCAAGTGATTGTGCCTTAGAAATTAATTATTTTATCCACTTCACATATCAATCTATTAGCTACTTCCAAATTAAGACTACTTACTAGTGGTTACTACCCACCAAAATTTATGCAAGTCATTGTGCCTTAGTAATTAATTAACGTATCCAATTCACATGTAAATTTATTAGCTACTTCCAAAGTAACACTATAGGATTTTTTCTGCACATTAACCTCCATTATTTTATATTTTTTTAATGTAGTTTTTCACATATTTTTAACATGAGTGGTAGAGCAAGCTGCCATACAATACTCGTTTTAATTTTTATGGTAAAATGAATATTAATTTATATCTACTATTTATAAGTCATATATTTGAATGTGATATGTATATTATGATTTTCTTAATGTAAATGTTAAATGTTTATTTTTTGCATGTTTTCATGCTTACACAACTCCCCATGTACTTTCTATTATGCTCTACTTTTTTTGAGTCAACTAACCTATAAATGTCTATGTTAAATGTAAAGTTTTATAAACATTTACACCTACAGATTTCCCCTATACTGACTTGCACTAGTAGGTGCAATAATTTATTTTGTTATTAATTTAAATTTTTTTTTTTATTCATTATTTATTGTATTTTTAAAAATTGAAATAATAATTATAATATATAAAAGAATAAATATTAAAAGTTGCCTACTAGTTTATAATGAGTTTGTAGCTTAAGAAAAAGGACTAAGAGGGATGTTAATTTAGCGATTTGGAACTCTTCAGAGGTACTTTGTAAGGAACCCACATGGTTTCTTGTTAATTGGTAATATCTATTTTTTAAATCACATGCTCTTAAGTTACATGGGATTTTATATTTTTATTTTCTAGTGGGATTTCCATGGTTGGAGGAATTTCTAGTAGTTGTATTTCTTTACCAAGCAGAGTTGCTTCTATATGGAGGTTCCATTTCCATCTAGACTCCATTCAGAGAAACGAAAGAATTCCTTGGTGGGAAAACTAAAGCTTTTAATTGAACTCTATCAAAAGTTAATCCAACATACAAGCATGGCTTTGGTTATCAAGTATACTTCTAGTTTGCTTTCTTTGCTCAATATTGTCTCAGTTATGTTGCCATTTGTGTTCCATGTTGGTGTTTTGTCCTAGATTTTCAGGAATTCTACTTAGTTCTCATGCAATCTCTTGTTCAGGGATTATCTTTCCTTTTAGTTATCCATATTTTAAGATTCCTTGAAATCCCTTGTTTGTTGTTTCCATTGTGTCTAGTTTAAAGAGGGTTCTTATTTTTTTTTGTTTACTTATCTCACCAAAAAATTTGGCTTTGTTTGTTGGATTTTGATTATTTTGGTTGTCTATCCATCTCTCAATAGTCCCTTTTTAACCCTTAGCTCCCTTATTCTTGTTTAGAATTATGTTCATCAATCTAGCTTATTATTCACTTCCCTTTAATGGCCCACTGAATTTGCTCTACATACATGTTAATATCATTCATGCAAATTAGTTTGGGGCTCATAGCGGGAGAGGAGGCCATCACCCTGTTCCAACTCTTGAGCCTAATTTTCTGTAGAGTCTCCAAAATGATGCATTTATTTTTCATTTTTGTTATATTATAGTAGCAACATGACTACAATTCTAGGTGTTATCAACTCTAACTTTTGTAGGAAAGACTCAAATTGATAAAAACATTATTATCTCCTTTACTATGTTATCAGGTTTAAACTATTTAAATGGAAAAAATAATTTATACTATGCTACTCATCTAGTTTCCCTAGTGATTAAAACACAAGGTGTTGTGAGCTCTACATTTACTAGAAAAGTGTCAAATTGGTATACAATTTATTATATCTTGAGTTATGTTATTAAGCTTAAAATGTTTAAATGGAAAAAATAAGTTTTTTACCATCCTACAAGCCTAGTTTACCTTGTGGTAGATAAGTAAGCATTATGCAAATAATTTCACTACGAGGCACTCTCCAACCCAGTATGGAAGAGATGTCATAACATGTTGTTAATAATTTTGGCTCAAATTAAAACAAAATAAAAATAAAATAAAATAACATAGAACTACTAATAATAATTAATAATTAAACTAGGGTAGATCCATCTTAACTCTAACTCTACAAAGAACCAAAAGGGATGAAATCTCTTTAGATGCAAAGCTCCTTTAGAGTGAAAAGAGATTTCATCCCTGACAACGCTTGGTAAATCTAGATTTAAGATGAATCTCGGATAATAATAATAAGTAAAGATAGAAATTAGATTTAAGGTTTATATACTCTATTGTATGGAATTTGAACTTATAAGGAGAGAAAATGATAAGGAAGAGTATGAGCCTCTCTTCAGTATGAATTGATAATATTTTATTAGAGGAATGTTTAAGGGAAGGACCACCATTGATGATGATTTTCTAATGTATAGTGTTTATGAAGTAAGAAAATGAGGGACCCAAGTGCTAACATCATGTCAAGGAGAACGATAATTGTGGTAGGATTCATTAAACCTTTTTTATCATAGTAGTTTTAGTGCTCCCCATGGTTTGTGTATGAGTGGAGTGGACACTTTATTGAGGTTCCAATGGGAGTGGAAACAATGGAGGCACATTAGACAAGTTATCCTTCCATTACTCTCTCTAACTAGGTAGCATGGATTTTGTTCAATATGTGTTATATTATTTACATGACTAGTCCAACATGTAGAAACTAATGAGTATATTCAAAACTTCTCATGAAATTACTAAATCACAAGACTCGAAGCTACTCTACTAATATTTGGAAGTTAATTCACTATTTGGAACATAAATCATAGACATGCAAAAGGAAAAATCACACATGCATATATATTTATCTAGTGGGAAGCAACTTCTCAAAAACCCTTCCTATCTATATTACATTAAGTAGAGAATAAACATGAAATACATATGTTTCTCAAACTTGAACACACCATGGAATTGTATAGTTTGTCCCTCTGCCTAACCGACTGACTCTGGACAACACTTAGCCAATTTTCAATCCCTCCAATATCTTATTTCCTTGTGATATTCCTTGAGAAAATTATATCATATTGTTTATGAAATTCCCTTTATTTAATTGCATAATTCATGTATCTCCTTCCTCTAACTACATGCACCACCTATACACATTGGAATAGTCTACAATTAATTATACATTGCCATGGAATCTCTATCTCAACTAGGTAACTCGAACTCTCTGAATGCAACAAATATTTTGGGTTGATTGATCAGTTAACTGGTTGATCACTAAGTGTGTTTGAAGTTCGAGTTCCACAGCTTGACCTCCACTACTTCTTCTATCAATTATAACTAGTTTAACTTACAATAATTCAATTTAACCGAAATAGGTTGCTACAAATTAACAATCATTCATACTGAACTGAACTCAAGATTCACCAAGTTGAATTAACTGAGTTAACTGAGTTACAAGTTCCATGTCACCCAACTTAATTACCTACAAGATTTCTGCTGAAATATAAATTCAAATTTTTCTAGTTTGACCAAGGCAAAGTCAAATTGAGATTTTATTGCTGCATTTTCAACACTTCCTCTCAACAAGAAAGGGATTATCAACCACCCTTATCCTGCAACCATGGAAATCAATATTCCCTCTTGACAAGGACTTTGTCAAAATTTTAACATCTTGTTCCTCCGTCAGATTATATTGCAACAACATAATCCGCCTTTCCACATAATCTCGTAAATGGTGATACCAAATATCAATATTCTTGGATCGGTCATGAAAAACATGATTTTTAGATATTTTTATGCAACTTTGATTATAATAGTAGATCACAGTTGGATGCATCATCTGACCAAACAAGTCAACTAGTATGTTTCTCATCCAAATCACCTCACATGCTATTTGACTAGCAACCATGTATTCTACTTTTTCACAGCTAAGCATCACAAATATTTTCTTCCTAATGTACGAAGGAAGCACTGTGGCCCCAACAATAAAAATTTCACCTAATGTACCCTTTCGGTCTCATGTACTTCCCACCCAATCTAAATTTGTGAAGCCACATGACTTCTATCACTCTACCTATTTGTACCATAGTCCAAACTAGGTAGTGCCTCTAAGGTACCGTAGAGCATGCTTAGATTCTCTCCAAAATTGTTTGCTTGGCCTAACCGTAGATTGACTCAGTTGATTGACTACAGAGCACATAAATCCTCTTTTGTTTACAATATACATGAGTGAACCCACCAACTGTTGATAAACAATGGAATCCACTTCCCCACCTAAATTGGCATCCTCTTTCTTCTAGTAGGTAGCTAAAGGAGTCTCCATGGGTTTTCATTTATCCATGCCAAACTTCTGAAGTATCTTGTTGGCATACCTTCCCTGAGAGATAAATAGTTCCCCATCACCTTGCCATATTTCAAATCCAATGAAGTACTACATGAGACCCATGTCCTTCATTTAAAACTCTCTTGCAAGGTCCTCCTTTCAATATATGATTATCTTCTTATCACCAGTCAAATTCAAGCCATCAACATATAAGAAAATAATCAATAATTTACCTTCTACCACAATATGATAGACATTAACATCCACTTCACTTTTGGTTAAGCCAAAATCGGTGAGATAGCTATTGATCCTAGTGTACCAAGCACAAGGTGCTTACTTGAGACCATATAATGCTCGCTTGAGTATGCACACATGAGACTCTCAATCAAAAGTCTCAGATCCTTTTGGTTACTCAGTATACACCTTCTCCTCAATATCTCCAGTGAGGAATGTTGTTTTCCAATTGATATCGTCGATCTTACACCCCATTTGTGCACCTAGAGAAAGGATTGATTTAATGGGTGAGTACCTTTCTATAGGAGAAAATGTCTCCTCATAGTCAATCCCCTCAACATGAGAGTCCCCCTTGGCCACAAATTTGTCCATGTAATTTTCTATGCTTTCGTCAGCTACATTCTTCACCATGAAGATCCATCTTGAACTCATAAATGATTTGTCTATGGGCCTTGGGACGAGTTCCCAAAGACTGTTATTTAAAATGGACTTGTAATCCTCCACCATTGCATCAACCCATACATGTTTCTCCACTTATTCCTCGAAAGACGATGGTTTAGTCTCTACTAGCTCAGTCATTAGAGCTATTTATCCAGTGTACTAATTTGGTTACCTTCTATGCCTACGCTGATTTAGAGGAGAACCCACATTATCCCTCGCATAATACAGAAGTCTCTCAACTTCCTTGGTCCCTTTTCTGCCTTCTCTGGATGGTTCTGGTTGAGTTTTTGTCTCCACTTGAGTTAACTTGTGGCTACTGCATAACATCATGAGGCTCCTCTTTTGGAACTAAAATATCCTCCTCTGGTGGGATCTAATGCTACCTCTAAAGAGAGCACCACATCGATTTCTCTTTATAAAATTTTACATCTGTTCACAAAACTGTCATTGTGAGGGATGGAAATTACAAATGGTAGTTTGTCTAAAGGGTATTGATAGTTTTACTGGCTTTTATTTTAAATTTTATGGTTATGTCTGCAAGTTGTAGAGGATTGATATAGTTCGTATGTTGTATCAAAAACTTATTAATGAAGTGGTTATGTTTTTTTATGATGTAAAAGGTACACATAATAGTTTTGGGGAGTTTCTGTATAACCCAAAAATAGCCCTAATTCAGCTATCGACTCTGGCTTTTTCCTTGATTCTTTAGAGACATGAAAATAAATAAAGGCTCCAAAATCCTTGAAGTACGACACATCTGGCTTCCTCCCCAAAAAATCCCCCTCCGGTGTAGTCATGCCAAGAATCTGATGAAGACTCATGTTCTACAAATAGACTATTGTGTTGCATGCTTCATCCCACCAGTGTAGAGGTAGACTTTGGTCATTCAACATCACCATTGCTGCTCTCACAATGCTATGGTTCTTCCTCTCAAACACCCCATTCTACAGTGGGTTGTGGGGTGTTGTCAACTCTCGTAGAATGTCTTATTTTACACAAAAACTTTCAAAATCATTTGACATGTACTCACCTCCATTATCACTCCAAAAATCCTTCACCCTCTTGTTGGTTTCTTTCTCAACAAGTGCTTTTAACTCTACAAACTTGGAGAAATTCTAATCCTTCTTCCACATGAATAAGATACAACACATCTATGAGAAGTCATCAATAAAAATGACAAAACATTTGGGCCTTTTAGTGGAGGCTATTGGGAAAGGTCCACAGACATCAGAGTGGATCCTTTCAAGGACTGCATGTGCTCTATTGCTCTAATCATGGAAAGTGACTTTTGTGTACTTCCCCAAGGTACAAACATAGTTATCAATGAAATGGGAACTATTACCTCAAAATGGTTACTCGAGCACAAAAACCCCCAGAAAACCATGAAAAAACAACCCAAAAATGAAAATTATTTATTGCAGAACGATGTTTTTATTTTTTAGGATAAATTTTCCACATTTTTTTATATGGAAGTAAAAACCGTTTTTTTTTTAAATGGATGAATAAAACACCCCTAAAAAACTTGTTTATTTTGGAATAACAAAAAAAAAAATCGGGTTACAATTTTCACATTTTTTAGCAATGGAGTTAAAGAAAAAATATCTAGACTTTGAAAAAATGTAAAATTCCAACAATTCTCGGACATGATGTTAGAGATAAAATATCATGTCTTGAATCGTGATAATTCCAACTATTTCCATCCATGTTGTTAAAGATAAAATATCTTGACTTTAAAAAAGCTTGAAATTGTCATTGTTTTCGACCATAGCATTAAGGATAAAATAACGTGACTTAGAAAAACATTAAAATCTTGACAATTTTTCAACCATGCAATTAAAAAGAAAGATTATGACTACAAAAAAGTCTCAAGTTTTCAAAATATTTCAAGCATGACATTATGGAAAAATTTTATGACTAAAAAAACTTTAAAAACGAACACTTGAATGAAAGAGTTAATTGTACCGAGAGTAATTTTTTTTAAATGTTAAATATATAGCGATTTTAAAATCTTAGCATAAGACAACATGAGACATTGCAAAAGAAAATTAAAAATAAACTATCAAATTGACACGCAGTGTAGATGAGCTCAACCCATTACAATGAAAACTTAAATACCAACCATGAAATTAACACATTGTGGGGAAAACTCAATTCATTATAATGAAATGGGATCGGATTGGTAGACAAGCATCAACACGGACCCTACAATATATATATATATATATATATATATATATATATATATATATATATATATATATATATATGAAAACAAAAATTCAAATATTGAGAAAAAATAAATAAAAATAATAAGAAGTAATAAAACATAAAAAACATAACAAAAAATTTCAAATATAAAAATATATAATAACGACAAAAAAACTACAAAATGTAAAAAAAATTAACCATACCGTGTAAAATTTTTAAAAAAGAAAAAAAAAAGAGTAAAATAAAATAAAAACCAAATAATAAAAAAAAAATACAAATTACAAAAATACAATACAACATTAAAATAAAATTCAAAACTTAAAAAAATTAAATTCCCCCATGCACCCCAAGGCCCAACTGGCCAGGGTGGCATGGGGACAATTCATGACAAAAAAAAAATAAAAAAATAGGATTAACTTGAAAAAATGAAAAATTTTAATAGAAAGGAAATAAATTATATATATATATATATATATATATATATATATATATATATATATATATATATATATATATATATATATATATATATATATATAATTTAAGAATAAATAAATAAAAATAAAAATAAAACGATTTTTTTGAGTTAAAAAAACATGATTTAAAAAACGGTTAAATAATTACCAAAAAATGAAATTAGAAACAATTTTTTTTAAATCAAAATAATTAAAAAAATTAAAATTAAAAAGAAATTAAAAATATTTAAATTATATATATATATATATATATATATATATATATATATATATAATTTAAATTAAAAATAAAAAATAAAAAAAAATTAAAAAACAAAAAATAAAAAATAAAAAACAACCTTAATTATTTAAAATATTAAAAAAAGGTTAAAAATAAAAAATTAAAAGTTAAATATTAAAAATATTTAAGGTTAAAAATTAAAAAATGTATATTAAAAAAAATTATTAAAAAAATAATTATAAAAGAATATAAAAAAAACAGTTGAAAAAAAATTGACCCCTCCCTTTAACTATCAACCAAATCTTGATTTTTGCATTGTGTAACCATTACTTGTTAATCCTTAATATAGCCCATAACATATTGCAAGTACCATTACAGTTCTCAAATATTTGGAAGTCCATAGGAAAGTTGAAGCAATCAAAAGGAATCATGGTCCATGGCATTCGGGTGCTCCTTTTCATTCATCTCTAAACCCTAGTTTAGATGTCGCTATTGGCTCTCCATTTGTGACTACTGGCATTGGATCTCAATCTTCATTTGAATATACTTTCATTGGAATAAATGCAACTGTAATTTCTTCCTTTGCTGATGTAACTGGTGCTTTCTCCTTGGCTGTCACCTTTTCTCCTTGCTCCTAGAATCCAGTAAATATATGGCACAAGATCTAGATATACTAAGTAACGGATTGTAACAAGCTATGGAAAAGGAAGGGAAGATAGAACTGGTCCAAATCCAACTCAGTCTCAATCTAAGGTATGGATATTAATCTAAATCGAGAATACCTATTAATTGATTGGGGAGAAATAACATTTCATTGGTTAGTGCAGGATACACCTTCTATTCATTTTCTATTGATTTTGGAAGTCGAGTGTTCAAATCTCTTCCATCAGAGTCCCATCGAGCAATTGTATATCTACAAATTAAGAAATATTAATAAAGATACGGTATGAATTTCTCCATCTCCTCTTGGCTTTTCAATGTTTCCTCCCATGATTTTTGGATTCACTGTCTGTCCCCTTGTGTGTGTTGCAACTTTTCGCAAACCTTTCTGTCATTTTTTTGCACCTCAGTTGCATGCAAAACCTATTCTATCTCCCTGATCTCTTACATCCTAGCTCTCCCATGCACATCAACATTTACCTGCATTGTGTGTGCTATAGCTTATCATGAACCTTTCTTTCTATAGCTATGGAGGTTTCTTCCTACAGTTAAGGAGGTTTCTTCCCAAACCAATGAACCATTCCGGATATAGCTACGGGAGCATACTAATGAACGAAAGATCAAGAGAGGACATCAATAACAGTAAACCTTTCTTTCTACAACTATGGAGGTTTCTTCCTATAGCTAAGGAGGTTCCTTCTATGACCAATGAACCATTCCAGAATATAGCTAGGGAGGCATACCAATGAACTAGAGATCAAGAAACATCATTAACCAAGGTCATTAAGTTCTATGTTCCCCGGCTGGTGGGCAATGCTATCCTTGATTATCTTAATTCAATCGTAAAATCATATTTATCACAGTTTTCTCCTTCATCTATCGGACAAAGATTTCCACATCATTTTATTTCATCCTTCAATTGTAAAAGTCATAACTATTGACCATCCATGACATTCAATCCCTCATTTGGCATCCATTTATTTAAATCTCTCAGACTTCATCTGTTCCTATGTTTATCTCTCCCTAGTGACCACTCTATTTCTTGTTTATTCCTGACTATTGGTTGCTAGTCTCGTGTATTGGTAAATATTCCTGAAAAGAGTTGTTAATTTTCCTGCCTACTATTGGTTGACCAAACAACGATCCTAGAAAAGTTGTAAGTGCCCACCAATCCCTTCGAATATCCCTCTAGGGTTTGACATTAATTCCTGAGGTAGTTCATAGGATCCAATCAACAAAATTTAGTACTTGTCCAACGTGTCCAACATAAAGGTAATCATGTAGCCTTTCCCAAGTCCTCCCTAAAAGTGAGGCACAAAGTGATGAAAGACAGTTCCATGAGATTTTATTTTTTATTTTTTTAATCAATGGAAGCATTCACCTTAAAATAGTGAATATCTCATCTATATCAAATATATTATATCAGAGTGTGCGAGTGACATTAAAAAAAATATTTCTAATGAATCTTAATACAAATTATATATATATATATATCTTAAGAAAAGTGAGATGAAAGTTTTTTATATAGATGTTCACATATAATAATGTATCAAAAATCAAATTTAAATTAGTTCTAATGTTATAAAAGAATAGAATGAAATTGATCTCTGAGTTGTTTTTCCTTATCATGGAACTTCACTTTCGATGACTTTATTTTATCCCTAATATCATTAAGCTCGAATTTAGAATGCACCTTATTAGCCATGTTAGTCTAAATCTTATAGTCCATTGTTGGATTGAATTAGTACATTGGGGGATTCAATTTCAAAATTACATTATGAAAACATGTACAAGTCATGAGATTCATACATATTTGTAACTACTAATTGACTTCACCTTAGCATAGACTCGTATGAAATACAAATTCCATATATTGACCATTTCATAAATTAGAAGGAATATTATTCAATTTTGTTACAAGGATGATCAATGGTCCAGGTAGATATTGGTGGAAAGCCACCTATCCCAGCTAGACCTTCAATTAGCTTCATCAATTTCCTTTCTTGTTTGAGCATTTACTACTTTTCGCAGTTTTTTGGGTCTTGAACTTCGAGAGCAGTTTTGACCCCTAAACGATGTTTTATTGAGGTCTATTGCTGGCTTGTAGCCAAATGAAGCTGCTTGCAGAAACTCTTGTAGTAGTTAGAGAGACCTTTCCAACAAGGCATCGTATGCACCAAAAGGAGAAAATATGACCAAGTTATGACCCCAGGAAGTTGGCTACCCCACTATCCCCAACGGGGCCCACAAGCCCTTGGTGTTACATCTCCTAGGGTTAGGGCTTTGGTTTCTTAGGGTTTCCTCATGTCTTGAAATAATAAATAGGCCCTTGAGCCTCATTCTGACACATTTCAGAGGCATGTAGCTACCACATCTCTTCTCAGAGATAAGGTATCATCGTCCAAGCTAGTCTTATTTCCATTCTATTTGTAGGCATATTTTAGTATTTGATATTAACGAAATGAAGTGTTATTTCTAGTGCGTCTTTGTATTTATGGTTATATCTATAATTTCTTGAATTCCTAGTTAGATTCAGATCAGTGATATCAGAGCAGTCAGATGCTCTTTCTCTGTTTTTCTTTGCATGTCCCATACTAGGTCTCGATATAAGGATTTAGGGCTTGAACTGGTCGAACCTTTGCAAGACCACCTTGGTAAATCCTGATGGCCTCCCATGGGGGAAGAAAATAAAGACAAGGGGGCAGTAGATCCTTTCAAGATATTTCTCAAAGAATCCCTCAAGCGATAGAGGAATGCGATGATGGACAACTTTGCACAGATCCTTCAATAGATACCCAAGGACGACGCATCTACTTTCATCAACTACTCTCGAACTGTAACACCCTTTAAGGTACAAGTTAAATTGACATTCCCATATTTGAGGGTTAGATAGATGCAGACATCGTAGATAAATGGCTAAATCTTCTAGATGGATATGTTATTATTCATGATTTTTCCATTCGCGAAAATATTACTTTTTCTCATCTGAAAGCTACCCCACATGTTAGGGATTGGTGGGAAACCTATTGTGAGTAGAAGGATGAAAGTACGCCTTCACTATTTTCGGTCCCACCCACTTGGGATTCATTCTGGGATGCCATCAAGGAGCAATACTACCCTATCAGGAGCTATGAGGATAAATAAATAAAGTGGACCATAATGCGATAGGGAAAAGACCAAGACATGCTAGAGTTTACCAGTGTCTTTCATACCCTTCGCACAAAGTTGGGTATCAAGGATTCTGAGAAACATTTGGTAATCAAGTACTGTGGCTGCCTACACAGGTACATCTAGGGTGAGACGGAGTTCCTGGACATCTACTCAGTCAGAACAACGTAACAATACACTATTAAGATTGAGCAGAAGCTTAAATAAAAAAAGCGAGACTTTGGATCTGCGAATTCGAAGGAAGGGAAAGACACCCCAAAACTGTAGAATAAAGGGAAAAGTCAAGGTGGGGTGTTGGGTCCCTATAATACTAGTAATTACCCCATTACTATTGTAGCTGCACCCCTTATTAATATTGTTGTGCCCCTATTATCCCCATATTGTTATTATTGTGCCCCATAGAATCCCTCTATTGTTATTTTTGTGGCTTTATATTATTATTGTTAGGTCGATTGGGTTATATTGTGACTCCTTAGACTCCTATATATAGAAAGGAGGTTTTGTCATTTGAATCATCGAAGAATTGTTCATTTATGTAATGTAAAGGAGGTTGCCCCCTCGAAGAGGGTGAATTCTAAGGCATTGATCTATCTTTTCTATCTTTTCTTGAGCTGGTTTCATAACATTTGGTATCAGAGCTTTGGATTCTAGGGTTTCGATGCTCCAAACAGGTCATCGTGGCATTTTTGCTATAACTTTTTTCTGCGATGTTTCAGAAGTTGCAAAGAAAACCCATTTGAGAAGAAATTGCGCTGAACCTCCGGTCTGAATTTTAGAGTTTTTTGCGCTATATTTGTGGAGATATGATCTGAGGAAGTTGGTCTTTTTGCAGACTCTTGAATTACATTCCAAACAGGCGACCTGTATAAAATAGTCATAACTTTCTCTCTGGGGATCAGATTGAAATTTCGTCAGAAGGTATAGAAAGAGGATGGACTTTAGTTTCTTGTATGCATTTTTCAGATCCATAGGTCGAAACAGTGACTCGTGGTACGTCGTACAATTTTGCTCTACTGAACTAGGAGATTTCACATAACTCTTCCTTGGAGAATCCAATTTGGGTCAGACTTGTGGCATTGGAAAGAGGACATAGAGGGCTACTACAAGTCACAAATTCAGAACTAGATGATCGGAAAGTACAAAGATACATCAGAGGCAATATTGAGCTGCTACAAAGTGAAAAAAGGTGTGTAGATTTTCTTAAATTTTTCTTAAGCTTGGTTTGAAAATTTATTTTGAAGGAATTCAAAGGGCATAGTAGAGCATTATTATCGGTAACTTATGCCCCGAGGAAAGAAAATGCAAACACCTAGTAAGGAACCTGAAAGCTCTAGCATGACTCATGAAGAAGAAGAAGAAATGCTACATGATATATCAAAATTACAAGAACAAGTGCAACAAATGTCACTGTCACAAAAGCTAACAGAAGCTAAGTTAAATGGCATGGAAGCTAAGATGGACAACTTGAAGATAGATTTGAACACAAATTTGAAGATAGGCATGGCAGATTTAAAGACAGATTTGACAAATTTTCTACAGGAAATGCTTACCAATGGTGAAAAGGTAGTAAAGGAAACTCATGATGCGAAAAAAACATATGTTAATCATGATTTCTTAGACTCTAATGTGGGATCAAAAACCCACCATATTCCAAAAATCGATATGAGGAAGTTTGATGGCAAGGATCCCGCAACATGGATATTACAAATGGAGCAATTTTTCAATCTCAATAATGTGCAAAACACACAAAAGGTACGTATGGCAACTTTATATTTGGAACCAAATCAGTTTGTATGGTATCAATGGCTTTGCTCTCGTAAACAATTTATCACTTGGGCAATTTTTACAGAAGAATTGATAGCACAGTATGAGGATACAAAAAGCAACACTTTTTTTAGCCAATTGATAAGTCTCAAACAGAAGGGTTCAATAATGGAGCACATTGAGGAGTTCCAAAAATTGAACATAAGGATAAAATATATTCCAAAGGAGCATAGGATTGATGTGTTCATAGAGTCTTTAAAGGATAATATCCAACATGATGTTCGCCTTTGGGAACCTGATTCATTAGAGAAGGCATTCAGGTTAGCAAGAAAAATGGAAAGCAAAATTATGGCAACCAAGAAGCATACCACTCTCAACTATAAAGATGGAAGTGTGGTTTCTCCTAGTCTTCCACAACCTATAAGTTTGACACCACAACAATTGGAAGAAAAAAGAGAAAAAGGGCTTTGTTACAGTTGTGATAGCAAACACACTAAAGGTCATAAGTGTGCTGAGAAGAAATTATTCTACATAGATTGTGAAGAGGAAGAAGAAAAGGAGCAAGAAAGGTCAAAAGAAGAGGATATACTCCAGGAACAAAGCCTAGATAAAGAAGAAATGAATCCGACCATATCTTGTAATGCATTGGCGGGAATTACCACTCCTCAAACCATCAAGATAGAAGGACAAATCAAGAAGAAAAAGGTACTATTGTTGATTGATTCAGGAAGTACCCACAATTTTATTCATTGTAAGGTAGCAAAAGAATTGAATTGCTTCTTATACCCAGCACCAGAGTGTCAAGTGATGGTTGCAAATGGAGGAACAATAAATTGCTCTAGAAAGTGCCATAATATCAAGCTATCGATGGGAGAATATGTATTGACTAGCCCAATGCTTTCCATTCCAACGGGAGTGCTGATGTTGTACTATGAATACAATGGCTACAATCCTTGGGTACAATAGCTTTCAATTTTCAAGAACTTTTCATGAAATTTTCTGTGGAAGGAAAGGAAGTTGAATTAAGGGGTATTGCAGGGAAAACAAGAAAGATAATTAGCTCTAATGGTATGACAAATCTTCTAAAAAAGGAACAAAGGGGTTTAATTGCACAATTATGTTCTCTAGATGTTTCCACATTGAAATCATCTATTTCTCCAGATCTCCAAAAAGTCTTGGACAATAATTCCAAGGTATTTGAGACTCCCAAAGGTCTCCCACCTATTCGTGATCATGATCATGCTATTCATTTGATTCCAGGAAGTGTTCCTCCAAACATCAGGCCGTACAAATATCCCTATGCCCAAAAGAGTGAAACTGAACGTATGGTTGCAGAAATGCTAGAGGCTGGTATAATTCAACCGAGTCAAATTTCTTTCTCTGCTCCAGTAGTATTAGTGCACAAGAAGGATGGATCATGGTGCATGTGTCTGGATTATAGGGAGCTTAGCAAGCTCACTATTAAAGATAAGTTTCCCATTCTCGTCATTGATGAATTACTGGATGAATTGCATGGATCATTTTACTTCACCAACTTGGATCTTCATTCAGGATATCATCAAATCAGAATGAAGACTGAAGACATTCTGAAAACAACATTTAGAACTCATGAGGGTCATTATGAATTTTTGGTCATGCCTTTTGGCCTTACCAATGCACCTTCAACATTTCAAGGTTTGATGAATTCCATTTTCAAACAATTCCTTAGAAAATTTGTGTTAGTATTTTTTGATGATATACTAATCTACAGCAAGTCTTGGAAGGATCATGTTGAACATGTTGACAGGGTGCTACAACTATTGGAGGAGAAACAATTATATGCAAAAAGATCCAAATGTTTCTTTGGAGTGCAAGAGGTGGAATATTTGGGTCATATTGTATCTCATGAAGGAGTTAAGGTAGACCCTAGCAAAATTAAAGCCATTAAGGAATGGAAAATCCCCACATCCATAAAGCATCCGCGAGGATTTCTCAGGTTGACAAGGTATTATCACAAGTTTGTTAAGAATTATGGGAGAATAGCAGCACCTCTAACAACATTATTGAAGAAAGATGCATTTTCATGGACTCCAGAAGCAACAAAGGCCTTCGAACATCTTAAAGAGGCAATGTGCCAAGCATCGGTCTTAGCTACATTGGACTTCACAAAAACCTTTATTATGGAATGTGATGCTTCAGGAAATGGAATTGGTGCTGTTTTAATGCAAGATGAAAGACCCATTGCTTTTGAAAGTCGTCCAATCAAGGGAAAGTTTTTACACAAAGCTATTTATGAGAAGGAAATGTTGGCAATACTCCATGAACTTAAGAAATGGCAACCCTACCTAATGGGAAGACACTTCAAGGTAAAAATGGATCATGATAGCCTTAAATAATTTTTAGAACAAATATTATCCTCTGAAGAGCAACAAAAGTGGGTCACAAAGATGTTGGGTTATGACTTTGAAATCTTCTACAAAAAAGGGAAGCAAAATGTGGTGGCAGATGCACTCTCAAGAAAGGATGAGGATGTGGAAGCATTGTTGTGCACCATTTCTATTATCCAACCAGATTGGATAAACGAAGCAAGGGAGGAATGGAAGAATGATGAAGAAGTATGGGCACTTATTCGAAAGTTACAAGAAGATTCCAATACGTCTGATACATTTAGCTGGCAAAATGATTCTTTATGGTACACATATCGCTTATACCTCTGTAATAATTCCCAACTAAAACAAAAGATTCTTATGGAATTGCACACTTCTCCCTTAGGAGGGCACTCAGTATTTTTAAAAACATAGGACAGGGTTAAGAAGGAATTTTTTTGGGATGGCCTTAAATCGGATATTCAAAAATTTGTGGCGGAATGTTTGGTTTGCCAACAAAATAAAGTTGAAACAATTAAGACACTATGTCTATTACAACCTCTATTCATTCCAAGCCAACGTTGGGAGGAGGTTTCAATGGATTTTATCACAGGTTTACCCAAGTTTGAGGGAAAGAGTGTCATCATGGTGGTAGTTGACAAACTTACCAAGTATGCACACTTTTGTGCATTATCACATCCATTTAAAGCCAGTATGGTTTCTACTGCATTTATGGAAACAATTCAAAAGCTACATGGAAACCCAAAGATTATTGTAAGTGACAGAGATCCCATTTTCACTGGACATTTTTGGACAGAATTATTTTCTTGTCTTGGTACTCAGTTAGCTCATATCTCATCTTATCATCCTCAATCTGATGGGAAAAATGAGATAGTAAACAAATGTTTGGAAGGATATCTTCGTTGCTTTGTATCTGATAAACAGACACAATGGGTCAAATGGTTGCCTCTGGCTGAATGGTGGTATAACACTTCCTTCCATACATCAACAAAAATGACCCCATTTATGGCACTTTATAGATATCAGCCACCATCCATCACATCATATTTAAGAGAAAATCATAAGGTTCAAGCAGTGGAACATCACATCGAACATCAACAACAAGTCCTCCAACTCTTAAAGGATAACCTCGTGTTGGCATAGAATAGAATGAAACAACAGGTGAATCAACATCGCCGCGAAAGAAGTTTTGATGTAGGTGATTGGTTATTCCTACGGCTACAACCATATAAGCAAATTTCCCTCAAGCAAGCTAAGAAGGATAATAAATTATCACCAAAGTATTATGGTCCGTACAAGGTGTTGCAAAAGATTGGTACTATGGCATACAAATTGGAGCTTCCTGCAGCTTCTCGATTGCACCCAGTTTTCCATGTTTCATGTTTAAAGAAGGTTATAGGCGACAAGCTCCCAGTTCAAACAATATTGCCAGAACTTGACGAGGAAGGAAAAATTATATTGGAACCGGAAGTAGTCACAGAAACAAGAACTCGACAGCTATGAAATCGATCAACTTTAGAATATCTTATCAAGCGGAAGAGCTTATCCACTGAAGATTCCACATGGGAGGATGAGAATTTTATACAGAAGCATCCAAAACTACTCAAGTGTTGAGGACAACACTTTTTTTGAACGAGAGGGGCATGTTGGGTCCCTATAATACTAGTAATTACCCCATTACTATTGTAGTTGCACCCCTTATTAATATTGTTGTGCCCTTATTATCCCCATATTGTTATTATTGTGCCCCATAGAATCCCTCTATTGTTATTTTTGTGGCTTTATATTATTATTTTTAGGTCGGCTGGGTTATATTGTGACTCCTTAGACTCCTATATATAAAAAGGAGGTTTTTTCATTTGAATCATCGAAGAATTGTTCATTTATGTAATGTAAAGGAGGTTGCCCCCTCGAAGAGGCTGAATTCTAAGGCGTTGATCTATCTTTTCTATTTTTTCTTGAGCTGGTTTCATAACACGGGGTGACCCAGGATAACCCAATGAAGCCATAAGAAATGAACAACACCACAAAGACAAAGAAGGACTCGGGGAAGTGGTGTGAGTTAGATAAGAGCTCCACTCACAAGACAAGTGAGTGTCAGGCTAGGCAGTCACTAGTGGCCGAGCTAAAGGCTTCTGAGTCTGATGCATATTCTGGCTTTGATTCAGAACCCGATAAGGGGAATGAAAAATGGAGGCAAATAATTTATGCAAAGCCCAGTGCCATTGTGGCCACCAGCGAGACCCAGAAGATTGAGCCTGAAGATCCAAAAGAGGGGAAGCTCATATTCCACTCACAGATGTGGGTGAAGTGTTCTCCGCTACAGTTCATTGATGACAATGAGAGCAAAAAGAACCTTATTTTAGTAGAGGTCGTGAAGGAGAAGGGCCTACTAACTACAACAAATCTGCAACCATATAACATTCAGAGGCTTCACCAAGGATGAGATCTTTGCGTGAGCTAGTAATGTTGTCTTCCCTAGAGAATCAAGCCCTTCACGGATGAGGTACTATGTGATGTTAATCTTCCTGAAGTTTGTGATGTATTATTAGGACAACCATAGTTATGGAAGTGGCATGTTGTATATGTGTCTAGAACTTGTTATGTTATTATTTCTTTGGGTACTAAGTTATATAGGATATCAAAGGTTTCCCCACCTACCGTTGCCTCTTTATCTTTGCTAAGTAATGTAGTAAGGTCATCTCCCATAATAGGAAATTTATTTTCTTTCTAATTCACTCTCAAAGTAAGGGGAAGGTCGTAGCCACATCCATGGCCCCCAAGAAGCTTTAATCCAAGCAGCAGAAGAAGGTGGATATGGTCGTGGAAGAATACAGGGAAATCTTCTACTCACCCAGAGTGGTACCCTTGTATTGTCGGGTCAAGAATTAGATAAATCTAACTCCTAGAGCACCTCCACCCAACAGACCGATATATCACTACTTCATTTTGGAAGATTAAGATATCAAGTGACAAATCTACAAGTTGTTGTAGAAAGGGTACATCTGACTAAGTTCCTCACCTTTTGCATGCCTAATTGTACTTATACAGAAGAAGGATGGGACCTGGAGGCTCTACATTAATTATCAAGAACTAAACAAAATCACTATCAGGAACAAGTATCAAATCCTATGATTTGATGACCTGTGGGACCAACTCAAGGGGGCCAAGTATTTCAACAAGATCAATCGAAAGTCTGGTTATCACCAAGTTCCAATAGAGCACAGAGATGTATGGAAGACCACCTTTAAATCCAAGGAAGGCCTTTTTTAATGGTTGGTTATGCTCTTTGGGTTGACAAATTCCCCTCCTACTTTTATGAGGCTAATGGATGACATCTTGTGACTCTTCACCAACTCGTTCATGGTGGTTTATCTGGACGTCATCCTCCTTTTCAGTAAGAGTTGGGAAGAACACTTGGAACACATTTGATATGTCCTTCAAACCCTTCGACAGCACAAACTTTGTGCCAACTTGGAGAAATGCACCTTTGGAATGGGCCAGGTCCAATACATGGGTTATATCATAGATGAGAAAATATCAAATTCATTTAGGACTAGCTAATCTCGACCAATCTAATGGAGCCTCACAACCTTTTGGGTCTTGTAAATTTCTATTGAAGGTTCGTGTTCGGATTCTCCCATATCACTTGGCCTTTCAGTCAGTTTACTGTGCGAAAGGTGAAAGAAATGTCTTCCCGGTTCGAGTCCCAATAGAAGGCATTCGTTGAGTTGAACCACCGCTTCTTCTCTGCACTAGTACTCACACTTCTAGACCTACAACAACCATTTGAAATTGAGACAAACACATTAGACTATGCTATTGGTGCAATCCTCACCCATCACAGGCATCCAATGGCCTATCGTAGTGAGACACTTTCCGATACAATTCATAAGTACCCCACCTATGATAAAAAGATGTATTCCATCAAGCAGGCTTATCGACAATGGAGGCACTATATTCTTGCGAAGGAGACATCATCCAAACCGATCACCAACCTCTTCATTTTATACAGGCACGAGGGAAGTTGCAGAATGATCACCATCAGAAGTGGTCTACATATCTGCAACAATTCAACTTGAGTGTTAAACACAAAAAGGGTAGCACCAATAATGTTGCAGACTACCTCAGCCAGCCCTCAGTTGCCGCACTGACTACTTTTCTCTACTCTTGTGGTCATGAGAACTTTTGATAGCCGCATCTATACAAAAATGAGCCATAGTTTCCCTCGAAATAATAGATGTTAATAGTTGGCAAGTAAGTTCCTGATTTGCACCTCAAGGATGTGTTATTATGCTACCTGGGAAATATTTGTGTTCCTTCAAGTGAGAGTTCCAACGTGATTTGGGAGGTGCTTTGGTGTGGAAAAAAATATGGTTGTGCTATAAAAGTACTTTGATTAGCCCAAACTCGACTAGATGTTGGGAAATATATCAGATCTTGCACTACAGGCACCATCGACAAGCCAACCATCAAGAAGAAAATCTTGTACACTCCTATACCTACTCCCAACCAATTGTGGGAATGCATATGCATGGACTATATGTTTGGCCTCCCTTATACCAAGCATGGTAATGACCATGTATTTGTGGTCATCGATAGATTTTCTAAGATGGCTGTATTGGTCGATTGTAAGAAGAATATCATAGCAGAGAACACTGCCAGACTTTTCTTTGAACAAGTATGGGTAAATTTTGGGATCCCGCAGACCATTATATTAGAATTGAATAGAAGGTTCCTCAACACATTCTAGTCAAGTCTCTTAACGCTATTGGATGCCAAGCTCACCATATTGACTTCCTTCCATCCCCACATTGATGGCCAGACGGAGGTCATCAATGGGATGATAGTGCACATACGTCAGATGTACAACTCCAATCATCCTCGAACCTGGGATGAGAGTCTTCCATAAGTACAACATAGTTATAATAGAGTTTTCCATTGCTCAACAGGTCATAGTCCCTTTCAAGTGGGTCTAGGATTTCAACCATTGTGTCTGATTGATGTTGTCATGCCTCATGCGACTACTTAAACATAATCCACACATATATTATCTGAGGCTGATAAAGTGACCAGATTTATTGAATTCATTGAACACATCAACCAGAAGGTTCACAACATCCTAAAGAAGTCAAATTTCAAGTACAAGCAATGACATGCCCAACATCAAGTGCCACACAATTTTTAGGTGGGCTACAAATTCTGGTTGTGTTTACAGAAATAACGCCTTACCAGAGCCCATTGGAAGCTCAAAGCACTCTGATGGGGTCCTTACACAATTACTAATGTTGTGGAAGACAATGATTTTGAGCTCAAAATTCCCCCATTCCTTGTGTTACACCCAATGTTCAATGTGGACCACCTTCGACCATACTTACCACCATTGTTGGACACATCAAACATTGCAGAACAACTCACACCAACAGAGTGAGACCAAGTTTGCATGGAATAGGCCACAACTGATAAGATTATGGACACACAGGTTAAGAAAAATTGCTAGCAAAAGATCCAACTATATCGGGTTGTCAAAACTGACCAACTCCTGCACCAAGGCAAGTGGCTCATGAGGGACCAGGTTCAACATAAATATCCTCACCTCATGGAGGCTTTGCATGCAATGGGCACCATTTCTTCCTAAGGGGAGAGGAATGATCCAAGTGCATATTGGTGGCCACCCACCTATCCCACATAGACCTTGATTTAGCTTCACTTATTTCCTTGTTTATTTAAACATTTACTATTATTAGCAGTTTTTCAGGTCCTGAAATTCCAGAGCAGAGTTGACCCCCTAAATGACGTCTTTTAGGTCAGTTGCAGGCCAATAGCCAAAGGCAAGGGCCTATGGAAAATATTGTAGTACTTGGACGGACCTTACCAACAAGGTATCGTACGTGCCACATAGAGATAATATGACCAACTTATGACCCCATGAAGTTGGCTGCCCAACTAACCCCAATGGGGCCTACAAGCTCTTGACGTTACATCCCCTGGGGTTAGGGTTTTGGTTGTTTAGGGGTTCCTCATGTTTTTAAATAATAAAAGGCCATTGAGCCTCATTGTAACACAGTTCAGAGGCATGTAGCTACCACATCTCTTTTCAGAGATAAGCTACCATCGCCCAAGCTAGTCCTATTTCCATTCTGTTTGTAAGAGTATTTCAGTATTTGATATTAATGAAATGAAGTTTTATTTCTGCTACATCTTTGTATTTATGGTTACATCTATAATTTATTGCATTCCTGTTTCAATTCGGATCACTTAACCTTACTAATAAAAGCTTAGGTCTCCACAACAACTTTCTAGGTTGATATAACTCTCAAGCTTTTTAGTGATCATAAATATAGTTTTGGTATTAATAACTCTAGATTTCTTTGGTGATCATGAAAATAGTGTGCCCTACCTCACAATCAAAATAGTAGCGAAGAATATTAATATGTGAATTCTTTAGTTCTTCTACCACCCTTCACACTTTTGTTGTTTCTACCACTTTTATTCTATCCAACTTGATCACACAAAGAGGATTGAGTGGACACTTGTGGTATGTTACCAACCTCATATCTCAATGTGGCATTGGCCTATCACGTAAACAAAAATGGAGCCATGTTAGCATTACCATAAAATGTAAAGAAAATGGAACCATCTCACTTTAGAAACTAATGCAAAAAGAAATCAAGATCAATTATTTAGAAACAATAAAATAGGGTTTCTAGTTAGATGATTTTATCAATTTTTGGTTTTGCATTTTTAAGAAAGCTCAAATTTGACAAATGAATTTGCAAGTGATTTTAGTGGAACTTAGAATAATTGAATTCCACAAAGGACATATAAGGTGTAAAATTTCCAATCAAATTATTATGCACATGAAAAAACACACATTAATCGCTTATGACCTAGAACCATTTCCATTCCATTACACTTTTACCCAACGGAAATAAGGGTAGCTTTGATGTAATTATCCAAAGGTAGGCATTGTCACAGTCATAACCATTGCATACGTATTTGAGATAGACACTTAACAACACTAAATAATTGCATCTCTTACATTAAAGACAGTAAATGGTTGGTTAATTGTCAAATTGTTATGTAGATGAAAAATTACACTTTAATCACTTATGGAACAAAACCATTTCTAGTCAACTTTCATCCTGAAAGCAATAAGTTGGCTTTGATGTGATTGGCCAAAGGTAGCTATTATAGCCATTGGAACCATTGCATACATATTTGAGACTTATTTTCCTTCCTCTTAAATCTTATAGACTTCAAAGTCCTAGTCCATAAAAAACATTTATACATTGTCATGTTGTTGTTGAGATATTTCTTCCTTTTTAATTTCCTCAACAACCAATCCAAGAAATAATCTCACATTTGAGATAGAAAATTAGTTTTCATTTATTTAAAACCATTTTATAAAGAGAAATGCACTTAGCTTAAAGATATTTTATTTTCTTCTTGGAACTATGTATATTTTCCCATGATGAATGTGTATTATTATCTCTCATTTCTTCGTGATATGCATCCTACCATTCACATATAAAATTGAATTCTTATCCTCTCCAATGATACTTTTATCTTTTGTGACAACTCTATGGATATTATTAGTTTGACATAGTTTAGAATGCGAATGATGCTCTATTCTGAATTCACTACATGATGCAACATTTCATGTTGAAGTTAAGCAATCTTCACCAACTAGAAAAGGAAAATCTGAAGGCATTTAGATAATCACCATATTCTACTTGAAAAAAAATCTAATGCTACATAAATATTCAAGTCTCACAAAATATCACGTTGAATAAAAGAATGCTCATGGTTTCTACCATAAAAATTCACCATAGTACCTCTCAATGGAAATTTATTTTTTAATTATATTTTATTCAAATAATTATATTATTTAAAATTAAATAATTATAAATATTTTTTTTAATTTACACTTAATAAGCTATATTATATTTTTATCACATTTAATTTAATAAAATCTTATTATTTTGAATAATTATATTGTAATTTCTTTTTATTTTTTAATATTATTAATATATTTTAATAAATTTATAATTAAAAATATATTTTGAAAAATAAATTATTATTAATGATTTCATGTTAATTATAAATAAATAAAAAAGTTGAAAAAAATTGCCTTTGATTTCATATGTATTGAGTAAGAAGGTATCATCTTCCAATATAACTTAATATCATGATATTTTTTTATTTTTTTTTCTAAAGAAAGAGACAGATCTTCTAATTCATTGAATTAGGTAAATTACAATATATACAAACGTCCACCAAGCTCTGTGGATTCAGGAAAAACAGACATTTGCCTTGCTGTAAAAAGACACACACACCCTTGAAATATACCACCCTAACACTATAAGTTACATTCAAAAGAATAAGCAACGGGCAAGGTTGGGCATGTGAGCCTTCCCCCCCAAATCCCATGAAAACGACCCATTAAACTACCCCTTTGATCTCCGCCATCTAAATTTCTCCATTAATCTGACGGCGGATATGCAAATCGCTCCAAGGAGAAACATGATGTTTAACCTCCTGACCCCACAAAACTGCACGATAAATCCTGATTGTTGAATGACTTTTTCGAATGGACGGCTGAGCTGAATATCACATGGCTATAAGATAACGAACTTTAAAGTGCGATGAGGGTGGTTTTCAGTCCCCACCCTCCTCCACAAGTCATGCTTCGTGTGGTATCGCAGCCCATTCTCCAAAACCACTTCTTGTGTGAAAGCGGTGCGATCGCCAGAAAATCACCCAGCTGGCGGTTTTATTACCCGACTACGGAAATTTACATAATGATGCCTCCTTACCTGCTGCCGACGGTTGTTCTTGCAAGCTTTTCTCTGGACTGATAAAAACTTCAGCCAAGTACCAGGGATTATTGGAGATGAGATGATCCTATCTGCCAACACCAACAAGGGCCATTCTTCTACCTGTTTGACCCAAACGAGAGAAACCATCTACGAAATGTTCCTTGAGACCTATCCTTTTTAGGATTATGACAAAGCGATTCTTTATCATTTTCTGCTAGATTATGACTACGGATTTCTAAATTTCTCTGTGGTATTGCTTGTCGCCTTGTTGGCGCTCTACGTTCCTTACAGCAAACCCTTTGGTTGGCCAAGAAACCTGCTAGTTTGTTAGCTTCTCTGCGCACATGATTGAACCTCATTGAGTTAAGCCCCTGAAGGTGAACCTGAATCCTCTGGAAAACCCAAATTAATTTCCAATGCTGAGAGACTTTCTCTAGTTCTGATCCACAATGAATTCTTTTAACCAAGTTAATAACTAACTCAGAGTCGGCTTCAATGATTACATTGTGACAGTTCTCCTGCTTCAAAAACTCTGGGACCTGCTCCAACGCCATTAATTCTGCCATGTTATTGGCGGCCCTTCCTAAATGACAGTGGAATAGGGAGAGGATATTACCTGCTTCATCCCTCAGAACACCCCCATAGCCTGCTATACCATGGTTACCTTTTGAGGCCCCATCAATATTGAATTTCAAAAAGCCTCTTGGAGGAGGTTGTCAATACTCCTTTTCAAAAACCTTTTTATTTACTGATCTGTTCTTGTCAGGTAGGATGATCCCCTACATGCCTAACAGTTGGAGAGTTCAAAGGTTAGCTCTAGAGGGAGGAATAATGGGAAGAATCCTGATAGATGAGCTGACTGTTTCCTTGATCTATTTTAAGATCTGCTCGAATAGGCTAAGAGCGTGATTCTTTTCATTTTTGAAAATTCTCTTGTTCCTTTCTTTCCATATATTCCAAATAATAAAACTTGGCATGAGAGCCCAAGCTAGGTTGAGTACTTCATTATCCGAAAAGTGTTTCCTCCATCTGTTTAGGGTGTTTGTAATACTCTCTTTGTCCCTGTAAGACTGTTGAAAAATGTTGGCAAAAGCATCCCAAAGCCTGGAAGTGTAATTAAAGTTGTTGAGAAGATGTTCCAAAGTTTCCTCTTGGGCTTCACAGAGTTGGCAGATGGAAGGTCCTACCATGCCTCTTTTTCTAATGTTGTCCCAAGTCAAGATTTTCCTGTGATGAACCAACCACATGAAGAGTTTAATTTTCATCCAACCTTGATGTCTCCAAAGGTTCAAGTAGGTTTGGTTTGGCACCTGGGAAACTAGCTCAAGGAGAATATTTTTTGCTTCCTTGATATTGAAGATGCCTTCGTTGTTGTTTCCCCATCTGAGTTGGTCTTGCCCTTCAAAAACCAATATATTCCTTTGATCCAACGTTTTTCCCAGAGCCTCTACCTTTGTTTTCAGTGTTCTATCATTCTTGCAATTTATATTCTTCCATATCCTCCATTTTCCATTATTGTGGGTATTATCCCAAAAATCTTTCACTCTTTTTAAGCCTTGGGTGTCAGTTTCATGCTTCAGGTTCAAAAAATCCTCTTCTAACAATCTTGGTTCGTGTTGCCATTTGTCCTCCCAAAAAAGAGTCAGGTATCCTTCTCTGATTTCCCAAAAGCTATTTCTTTGAACTAAACCTCTGTTCTCCCAGGCTTTGTTCCAGATAGCAGAGCCCTTTATGTTACCAAACATCCTTATGAGCTCAGTTTGCTGCCAAGAGCTGGCATATTTTTCTTTCCATATGCTTGCTCATTGTGCATTGGGATTTTTAACTCAACACCCCCAGAGTTTTCCCCTAGAACCTTACTTAAGATCTCTTGGTCATCTAAGCCTAGGCCTCCATGATTCTTGGGTTTACAAATCTTTTCCCAAGAGACCAAGGCCCATTTTTTCCTAGTATCCTCCTTGCCGCAGAGAAAGTATCTTTGAATGTTTCTAAATTTTTGCAGGACTCCTATGGGAGCAGGTAGCATTGAAAGCATGAAAATTGGAATTGATTGGAGAACCGCCTTTGTCAGTACTAGTTTGCCTGCTAGATTTAAAAATCTGCTCTTCTATTTCCTAACTTTGTCCTGCATTTTGGTAATCAAGGGTTCCCAAATACTCTTGTGCAATGGTTTCACAGTTAGAGGAACACCTAAATACTTTGAAGGGAGGGAATCCCTCTAAAAGCCTAAAATTCTGGAGATATTTCTCTTTATAGCAATATTGGTATTAAAGAAAAATATTTTGTATTTGGAGAGATTGACTTCCATACCTGAGGCCATGGCAAAGTCATGCAGAATTAGTTTGTACGCCCAAGCCTCTCTGACAGTGGGGATACCTTGTAACATGGTATCATCTACAAATTGTTGATGAGTCAAAGCCTGACCATTCTCCTTCAGAGTGAGACCTTGAACTTTACCCATCTCTCTGGCATGCTTGATAGATCTCCCAAGACCTTCCATCATGAGAATGAAGAGAAAGGGAGAAAGCGGATCCCCCTGCCTCAACCCTCTAGAAGGAATAAAAATCTCAAAAGGAGAGCCATTAACCAATATTGAAAAGCTGGAAGAGGTGACCAAGGCCATGACCCATCCTACCCATATGTTATCAAAACCAAAAGCCTTGAGCATGTTCTTGATATAGGTCCAGTTCACTTTGTCATAAGCTCATTCTATGTCCAATTGCATGATCATAACCGTTTTCCTTGCGTTGGTTAAAGAGTACACTACTTCATGTGCTTGAAAAATGTTATCCAGAATTTGTCTGCCTTCCACATAACCTGATTGCTCCCCCAAAATCAGAGAAGGAAGCAAAGGTTTGAGTCTGTTGGCCACATTGCAAAGTGCTATGGGTCTATACCTGTCTGGTGTCTAAGCATTTTCCTGTTTAGGGATCAGGGAGATGAAAGAGGTGTTGAGCGCTCGCAAGATGGTTCTGTTCATCATGGAGTCTTCCACAACATTCAAAATATCCTCTTTTACAATATTCCAGTAAGCTTTAAAGAAGTCTACATTGAAGCCATCCAGGCCTCGTGCTTTGTCGTTCTGCATGTCTTTGAGAACCTCACTAACCTCTTCTTCTGTCAGTGGTCTGTTGAGATTGAAATTGTCCTCTCTAGTCACCAACTTAGGTATATTCTTAGTTACTTCCCTGATGTAATGTTTTCTATCTAGATTATTTTCCTGGGCTATTTCATAAAAGTGCTGAACCAACACAACCTCTATCTCTTCATGGGATTGAAGAAGTTGTCTGTCCTCCTTTTTCATTGAAGATATTCTGTTGTGTGCTCTATTCGCCATGGTGGATCTATGAAAAAATCTAGTGTTACGCTCCCCTTATTTTAGCCATTGGACTCTAGATTTTTGTCTCCAAAAAATTTCCTCTCTTTTACTCCAGTTCTCCGAATCTTGGTGATATTTCTCCACTAGATCATTTTTGTCTTTATCAAAACCTTCTAAGGTCATAGCTTGATTGATTACCTGTATTTTAATTTCCACCAATTTCTTTTCTGCAAAAATATTGCCAAAATTCTTCTTATTCCAATCTTTGAACCTTATTTTTGTGTGCTTTAATATTTTATGAAGCATGAACATTCTAGATCCCTGTGTTTGTAGATCTTCTCCCCACCACTTTTCAATATCACTGATGAAATCTGGGTGTGAAAGCCAAATATTCTCAAATCGGCAAGGTCTATTCCCGGGGTACCTATACCTTGGATCTCCATTTGAATCAGCCAGTGATCTGAGCCTCCTATTCGAAGAACACTAGCAGATATTTCCTTATCTTGAAGCATGAGATCCTCTGAGATAATGAATCTATCCAACTTGGATGCTACCTGGGACTCTCCTCCTCTCTTGTTGTTCCAGGTGAAGAGGCCATTAATCATTTCAACATCCACAAGTTTCATGTTATCTGAAAAGCTAAGGCATCTTTAGTAAGTGCTCTGATTCCACCTTTTTTTTTCAAAAGTGATTTTATCATATTAGAATCCCCTCCCAAGATCCAGGGTATTCCAGCATGTCTTTCTCTTAGATATGCTAGGGATTCTGTAAACTTGATTTTTTCTTCTATTCTTTGAGGCCCATACACATTCGTGACTTAATAGGTATTCCTATCCCCAACCGGCTGAATCACTACTAATAAATAATTCCTTGCAGCTTCAACATCAATTAAATCAATTTTTTGGGGGTTTTAGAGCGTGAGAATACCTCCTAATGTATTCTCTGCTTTAACTTCTAGATATTCAAATTTATTGAGCTACTTTCTATGAAGTTGTCTTCATATTTGAATGGAACATTTCTTTTCCTGGATAAAAATTATATCCGGACCAGCCTCTTTCATGATATTGTTTAACAATCTCTGCTTTCTTTTACTACCTAGACCTCTAATATTCCAAGAAATGAACTTCATCATTAAATATTTGTGAAGGAGTAGCTGGTAAGATCTTTCATCTTACCTAAAGCTATCACGAGCTTTCTAGATTCCATGAATAGCTCATTCTACTTTTTTTCTACCTCTTTTTTTCCTGGGTTTCTGGGTGCTAATCTCGGAGTCGATTTTATCATCTTTACTCCTTCGCTACTCAACCTGTTCCTATTTTTTCCTTCTCCGGACCCTTTTCCTGAGTTTCCCATAAATACAGCTGTTGTATTCTATTGAGCTCTTCCTGGGGTAATGATTCAACCCCAACAGATGTTCCTTGAATTAAGAACCCTTCTAGATCTAGGTTTTCTCTTTCTAGAATCTCCGGTAGCTTGGTCTCCTCTAGATCCATTTCACTTCGGGTCATTTCTTGGTCCATTTCTGGTTCTGTATCACTCATCATTATTTCTTTCTGCTTATCACTTTCCTGTGATTGATCATTGTTTCCTTCTCCTTCTCACCCATACTCCCTTCATTTGCTTGATTTTCCATTGTTCTTTCTTCTTCTTCTACCAGAACTTGGAACTGGTTCTGCCTACCTTGATGTTCATCCTTTTGTTGCTGCTTTTGCCCCCTTTTTCTACCTTTACCTTGATGAATCACCTTGTGAAAGCTGTCCAGGTCTTTCATTGTGTAGTTTCACTGTTATTCTCCATTTTGCCAAGAGGGCAGTCTCTAAGAAGATGCACATGTTCATGACATCTATGAGATCTGAACGAAATATGTTCATAGTCCACCATTTGAGTCCATTCTTCATCAAAAACTTCCATTATCACCAAATCCAGAAGAGCTCCTGATAGATTCATTTCCACACATATTCTAGCAAAGGAAGTATATTATCTTCTTCTAGTAGCTTCTGAAGCTTTGATAAACCTACCTAACTTATTGCCTATGGCCGCTAATGATTCAGGTTGTCAATAATCAAGGGGTAGGGAATAGAGTCTTACCTAGAATGGGACCGATGTGAAGGTTTCATGTTTCGAGACAAAGTTCATCTTTCACGGCCTCATATAAAGACCTGTTGCCGCGAAGAAGTAGGGACCTCCTTCAAACACTCTGTCTTTATCCTCGATATTTGTAAACACCATTGTAAAGAAATCCTTTGACCCAAGGTATAGATCAATGCTCCCTTTAGGTTTCCAGTGGTACTTGATCCATGTTTGTAAAGAATTTTAGCGGGCGAGAGTCGCATTAATTTGAAAATGATTATGTAGGTTTGCATGTGCTCCCTGTTCGCTTGCAGCGCAGGATCATTTAAAACTACTCTAGGTGTTATTTCAACTTTGGGTTTACAAGGCCCCTTTTATTTTTTCTCTTTTGCTTTCTGTTTTTTGTCCTCTTTCTCCTTGTTTTTAGTGTTGTTGTTCTCCCTTATTTTGACCTCGTCCTCTCCCTTTTCCATGTTACTCCTTTCTTCTTCCACAAGTTTTCTAATTTTTTCTGGGGGCTTCTTGCCCTTGTTGGCCACGACCTCCTTGTAGGAGGGAGAAGAGCTCCCTCCTCTGCCTCTATCCATGGAAGAAGAACTCCGCAGCCCGCCGAAACCTTGGTAGCTCGATTTTCACCAGCGCGAATCCACTTCAGTTGTCCAAAAAAAACTCCTAATATCTTGATAATTTCAATATCTAATATGAAAATGATTTAATCTGGTTCCTCAAAATCTATGATATTTTCTATTGGAACTTGAAAGAGCATCTTCGAAGATTAAGAGGCCATCTATGTTGGAAAGGTTACAGAATATATCGATTTGACATAATGTAAGTGATTTCTCTTTATCTTCTAGCTTTGAATATGAGTTTGTTTACTCATTTCTATCTTCAATAATTTTTTATATATTATGATCCTTCTCAAATTTATGTCTTACCACTTTTCCATTACAACGTCTAATATAATTACTAGTAATAATTTCAATTAACTTTTATCATTTTTTACATAAAAAAAATAATAACAACAATTATTATAAGATAAACTTGATTTAATTTATTATGGCTTTATATTTTTACATACTTTTAATGATGAAATTATGAAATATTCAATCATTGTAGGACAGGATAATGACGGACATCAATTGAATATTTACAGTTCATGTACGTGCTGAATAATTTGATCACTAAACCATTTCTAAAAGTCAGTTTTAAATAGTAATTGATTTTCCATTCCTAAATGCTTTTATTAAAATGATTGAATATTCCAACTCTATAATGCAGGACAAGGGCTGATATTAGTTGAATTTTTTAATTCATGTATCTGTTTGATAAATTGATTACTACGCAGATCCATAACGAAGATGATTATATTTTCATGATGTATCATGATTATGACAGATTTTAAGTTAAAAAGTTTAAAATTTAATGTGATAATAGATTATAATATGATATTCTATGATCTCTCTAATTCTTATTCAGCAGATTCCAGCCTGTTTCCAAAATTCTGCATTTGAGATAAAATTCAAAGCTTAGAATATGTTGAGCAAAAATACAAAACTCGAGAGGGGTAGAATACTAGTATTAGTGTGTTATGATGTCGATCCGCCGACTATAAAGTGTTTTGTTTCTCTATCAATTCGCGTAAACTTCCAAGGAAAAGGTGCTATGGTTAGTGCTCCCTTGGCGTGGTAACTGAATTAAAAAAATTGAACAGAGGCATCTGGAAGCACTATTAATTTGGGATTTGGGTTATAAACAGGTAGCGTATGTTAGCAGAACTTTTTGGTGTTATTTGGAGTTATTTTTAGTATGATTTTTTTAGATTTTTTGGGTAGGAATTTGGTAGAATATTTTGAAATGAAATTTTGATTTGTCTTATTTAAATTGATTTTTTGATTTTATATATGGATTCAGCACCCTAAAAAATCTCTAAAGCATTTAGATTGTGCAGAGATTACCCACAAGCTTTGTGATTTCAATAAATTGCTACCAGATTTTAGAGAAATTTAACAAAAAATCAAACTAAAAAACTTCCAAAAAATTACACTAAGAGCAACTCATTATGGAAGCCATGTAAGCCCACTCACAGACACATCCATTGCGCAAGTTGAATTTTTTTTATTTTATTTTTATACAGATGGTGAATCGGTAACTGCCAGACCTAATCTATGGGAAACCCACGATCAATCATCTTCGCTGCCTCTATAACACCAAGAGTACATCCAACTACCTACAAGTGAGATATACTAAGATCCCATGATTTTAGCAAGAGCAGACTCACGTGCTGCCAAGGCGGTGATGGAGAATCTATTCCTTAAACCGCCACCACAGCAGGTCATTGTACTCAATGAAATTTAAACTGCAGTCTCTTGAGCTTCACACAAATTGAATTAAAAATCCCTCCTTAAAAAATCCGGATATTCCCCTTGTCATATAGAATAATTGGAGTCATGAATAGAATGAGGGCTTTCTGCGAACCTAGCAATATCATAAGGTTTTGTTCGTGGGACCCTATGGTTTTGAAGGTTCCGTTGGCATGGATATAACTAATTTAACTAATTTTCATGAGACTTAACCAGTAATGTATTAAGGTTTAACTAATGTGGAGATATACTCTATCTAAAATAGTATTAATAATAAAAATTAAGAACCTATATATGAATGTTCTCCATTCAAATTTTTGGAAGTATAAAAATTTCAAACTTTTAGAATTTCAACGTTATTCACGAATTTTTAGTCAAAAGCTACATCACAAACTAATTATAAAAAAATATGAATAATCAAAATAATAATTTTTTTAAGTTAAAATCGTTGAAATGAGGCTTCTGTGATCCATATCAAGTTTAAGAGAAATTCTTTGGCGTAAATCACAAGATAAAACATTTGTCGACATGTTTCAAACCAACTAGTGTGGTTCATAGTCAGGACAAGTTGAAGAGACAGATCCAGCTTAGCATGTTAAATAGTTTGAGCAGATCCTCCAACGACTATCACGACTAACGGCTACTTTTGACTATAGGACCAGAGTCAAAATTAGTTATATTAGGTGACCAATAAAAATATATAAATTAATTTAAATGGTGTTTAAGGTTAGTTAAAAAGGAGTATAGTTTGTTAATTAAAAATTACCAAAGGTTCAGTAATGACGGCGCACGTAGTGTGAAGTTAGGCAGTCAGTCAGGCAGGCGCAGGCAGGCAGTGATGAGACTTAGAATAGGTCCACTAGGAGTGCTTCTACGGATGCTTCTGGACCCAAGAGGTTATATATGAGCATGTAGTAGTTTAGGTTCAGTATGGCGTAATGACATATATAATGATAGTGATTTCCTAGCTAGAGAGAGAGAAGTAGCTAGAATAAAAGGGGATAAGTTGTATAATTTTAAATAACATATAAAAGTTAGTTAAAGTTAATAAAAATAATGGATCGGAAAATAATAAATAAATAAATAAATAAATAAGTAAAAATAAATAAATAAATAAATAAAAAATAAAAAATAAATAAATAAATAAAAATAAAAATAAAGAAAAATAAAAATAAAAATAATAAAATAATAAAATAATAAAAAATATAATAATAAATAAAAAATAAAAAAATAAAAAATAAAAATAAATAAAAACAAAACAATTAAAAAAAATAAAAAAATAAAAAAATAAAGTAATAAAATAAAATAAAATAAAATAATAAAATAAACAGATAAATAATAAAAATAGAAATAAGTTAAAATCTTTTTTTACTTTTGCTATAAAAAAATGGTTTTTTTAATTAATATGATTGTTATGGGACATCATGTTGGAGATAATTATTAGAATTATTTTCATTTTCAATAGAGTAATTTTGTTAATATGCAACATATTAATATTATAACAGAGGTTATATAGTAGCTAGTATTTACCTCTTAACTTAAATATAGTTTAATAAAACAAAAAAATAACAAAAATTAATATTTCATCAAAAAATAAAATAACTAATAAACAATCTATTGTTTAATATCATCACCAAATATATATATATATATATGTATGGGCACTTTATTTTTATTAATATATAATTGTATATAATTAAATCTATTAAAACATGTTTTTAATATAATAATCAATCACCTTAAATTGAAAATACTGTGAAAATTATAAAATTCAGTAAAATATAAATAATAGAAAAACTAAAAAATAAAAAAATAAAAAATAAAACAAAAATAAAAATAAAAATCCATAATAAGACCTCAACCAATCACCTTATAAATAAATAAATAAAAATTGAATTACTAATCTTAAACTATGGATAAACATCATAATTTTTTTGTCAAAGACAAACTAATACCCAGTCAAAGGAAAAAATATTTTTTTTATACCATTGGCAGATATAATAATGAAAAGAACATTAATTTAATTTAATGAGCTTTTTTATTTTATTAGTTCATATTGTAAATATAAAAAGGTTATAAGAAATAAAAATGTATTAAAGTTTAAGTGTATGATTACTTTTTAATCCATCCCTATTAATTTGTATCTATCAATCATGGAGAGGGATCAAATATCTTGAGATGGGAACCTCTTTTAGAGTGAAGAAAGATTTTGTCTCTCTTGATGCTTGATAGATCTCAGATTGAGATAGATCTATTTTGGTCTTAACTCTAATCTTACATCTTAATCTTATAGAAATAAGATTCAAAACTAAATCATCCCCCACATCTTATTATTTGGTGACTTTAATATTTCTTTGAAGCATGTGAAAAAGAAAGGAACCTCGATTGCTTCGACCAGCGATGATCAATTTAATATAGTTACACTTGCGTTTCCTGCTTACCTAAACGCCTCTCCTCTATTGCACTTAGGGAATGTAAACAAATATACTTCTAACAAGTCACTTCTCACCATTATTATATGCTTCCGTTAACACTTTTATAAGAGTAAAACTGTAAATGTGTAGACTTATTAGTGGTTACTACCCGCCAAATTTTATCAAGTTATTGTGCCTTAGCAATTAATTAATTTATCTGCTTCATTGATCAATTTATTAGCTACTTCCATAGTAATACTATAATATTTGATCTGCATGTTGATCATCATTAATTTAGCATTCACTAATGTAGGTTGTAATTTTTTATGTAGTTTTTCACAAACTTCTAACATGAATGATAGGAGAAGCTTCCATACATTATTTGTTTTAATTGTTTTAATTTATATGGTAAAATGAATCTTAATTTATAGCTACTATTTAAGTGTGGTAAATTTTAATATGATATGTATATTATGATTTTCTTTTATAGACAATTTTTTTCATAATTTTATTTGTAAAAACAAAATTAAAATATAAAAATTTGATTTTTTTTTTTAACATTTTCTTATTAATTGAGCTCACATGTAAATGTTAAATTTTTATAAACATTTATTCTTACATATATGTCTCTATACTTTATATTTTGCTCTATTTTTTTTACTTAATTGACATATAAATGTTTATATTAAATATTAAATCTTATAAACATTTACTTCTTGAACACCTTTAAGTGCAATAATTTATTATGTTATTAATTTTTTTTTTTTATTCATTAATTATTTATGTTTTTAAAAATTAAAATAATAATTATAATAGATAAAAGAATCATGTTAATGTACTCGGATGCGGGTGACAACACGACACATTTATGAGGTCTTGGATAATTAAGGCACCTGGCCTCGCACCTGACTAGAGGACTCAGAAAGTAGATCTCATGGTATGCGAATTTATTTGGAGGATAAGTGGAATGATGGTCGCTCAGTTAGCCATTAATGAGCGCATGGAACGAGAGCTCAAGCTCAATGCTTTATACATGGAATAGTTTATGGTTCATCCCATTGCTTCAGGTTCTTTTTTCCTCCACCAGCTTGTATTTCCACATCCCTGCCTTGCTCAGATAGCTTGGAAGCACGCCTGGGTTGTAGGCTCGGCCGGGTTCCTCTGTTCCCACTCTCTCTTCCATCAGCTCTGCCATTCCCCTTTTCTCAGCCGCTGTGTCAATCTGAAGATGCCTCGTCGCAGAGGGGTCTCCCGCTGAGGAGGTTCCAGCACCAATAGAGGCAGAGCCTCTAGTTCCTTGCCCCAGAATGTCACTCCCATTGCTTCGGCCTCTCCTTCCTCACCACCCTCTGGATATGCTCATCCTCTTCCGCATAATTCATTCCAAACTTCCCGGTTCACCTTCCAGAGCAGGCTCAACAGACCAGTTTTGACTGCCAGTATCACGGTTATTCTTGCTGAGGAAGAGGATAATCCTAAAAGCTCTGCCCATACCTCCTCCTCTCATTCCTAGGAAGACATCATCCTTCAGGGGGAAATGGCGGGAGTGATGTCAAATGCAGACAATATGCAGGAAGATTTCCTAGTGCCTGAAGTTTCTACGCATCAAGCTAACTCTGATCAGCACGAAATCCTTGGCTGCGAATCGGTTCATCATGAAAGCGGCATCCTCAACTTGGTCACTCCTCTAGAAGGGATTGAAGACAGTGGTTTTGTTACCTGGGTGGCTTTGCCTAGCCGGGTGGAGAAGGACGTGACCGATTTTTCGCATCGGGACGATTAAGGCTGATTTCTCACCGACGGATGGTACCTCTGTCTTCGCTCTGCTCGCCTTTTTGCAATCTGTCTATGTTTCCTGGGTCTATGTTCATGGGTCTTAGTTTTTTTGGGTCTCTGCATACGAATATGGTTTCAAATCCTGTTTGTTTTTGGTACGAGCCAACATGCTCTCAATATACAACAATTAGGCTGAGTTTGGCTAGTTATGTTTTGTCTCTTTTGTCCAAGATGAGAATGTCAGTTTGTTTACCAGCAACGTCTTTGTATGCTTTTGTTAGAAGGTGTTAGACTCAGAACAAAATGGATTTTCAGAGGGTTATTGTCTAACATTTCAAGCTTTTGAAGTCTGTATCCCGAAAAGGCAATCAGTAGTATATGTATGATTCAGAATATATGGCTGAGGGCTGGCCTCTGCCCCCTCTGAGGTTTCAACCTCATTGTACATAATTTTTTATTTTTTAATATAATTAGTCTTTACTCAGAAAAAAAAAGAACAATCATGTTAAAGTAAATAATAAAAGTTACTTACTAGTTTACAATAAGGTTATAGCTTAAGAAAAGGGATTGAGAGGTATGTCAATTTAGGAATTTGGAATGTTATTAATTTTTAATTTTTAATTTATTATTTATTTATATATTTAAAAATTAAAAAACTAATTATAATATATAAAATAATCCTGTTAAACTAAACAATAAAAGTTATTTACTAGTTTACAATAAGTTTGTAGCTTAACAAAAAGGCATTGAGAGGGATGCCAATTTCAGGATTTTGAACTTTTCAGAGGTACATGGTTTTTGGTTGATTGGTAGTATTTTAAATTATGTATAAATACTTTTTGAATCACATGTTGGGATTTTATCCTATTCTTGCCTAGGAGGAATTTTTAGTAATTTTTAATAGTTATATTTCTTTACCCAACATAAATTTTTAGTAATTTTTAGTAGTTATATTTTTTTACCCAATATAGCTTTTTGTACATCAGTTCCATCTGCACCCAGACTTAAGGTTCATGCCTCCAAGTTGTACACAATTCCTAAGTAGGGAAAATCAAGCTTTTAGTTAAACTTTATGAAACGTTAATCCAACATACAAGCATAGCTTTGGTTCTCAAGTATATTTCTAGTTTGTTTTCTTTTCTCAATATTGTCTCAATTATATTTCCATTTATGTTCTCAGTTGGTTTTTTGTCTTAGCTTTTCAGGAAGTGTATTTAGTTCTCATTCTCATGTCTTTATTTTGTTCAGGGATTATCTTTCTTTTTTGTTCTCTATATTTTAAGATTCTTTGGAATTCCTTGTTTGTTGTTTCTATTGTGCCTATTTGAGAGGGGTTTCTTATTGGTTTTTCATTTAGTCACCTCACCCTATTTAGTTCTCATGGCTCTCTCTTGTTCAAGGATTATCCTTCTTTTTAGTTCTCCATATTTTCATATTCATTCTTATTGGGTTTTCCTTTAGTTACCTCACCACAACACTTTGGTTGTGTTTGTTGGATTTGGATTATTTTGGTTCTCTAGCCACCTGTCAACACTCCCTTTTTAACCCTTAACTCGCTTTTCCTTGTTCAGAGTTATGTTGATCAATTTAGCTTACTATTCATTTCCCTTTAATGACCTAGTGCATTTGTTCTATTTCCTTGTTAATATCACTTGTGCAAATTGATTTGGGGCTCATAGAGGGAGAAGAGGCCATCAGCCCCTTTCCAACTCTTAAGCCTAATTTTCTATAGAGTATTTTATTGCACTATCTATGTGAAATCTATCCCTTCTAATATTAGAAGAGAGTAACATGATGTAGAATGGGAAACTATAATAGAAATTTTTTTTATCAGAAATGTTAAGGTTGATGTGGAGCTTGGGCACTAGGTTCCTAATATAGGAAATACAAGAAGTGGACAGAAAAGATATATGTGAACTATTGACATATATTAACAATTGATGGCCATCACGGGAAAAGTAATAGTTGAGAACTTTGAAACCCAATATGACATTAGTTTATATATGGATGAAATGTAGAAGAAGATACGAAATTTGATCGAAAAATAATGCATTTTAGCTAAAAAGGCTAGCAGAATTGGAGTTCTCTACCTTTGAATAGGATGGAAATGTATCTAGTACTATTCAAGTGGATTCACCATCCAAAAGGATACCTTTATTTTTCAATTTTGTTATATATGATAGTAGCAACATGACTTCAATTCTAGG
This sequence comes from Pinus tabuliformis, assembly GCA_031772625.1. Taxonomy (NCBI): domain Eukaryota; kingdom Viridiplantae; phylum Streptophyta; class Pinopsida; order Pinales; family Pinaceae; genus Pinus; species Pinus tabuliformis. The sequence goes on from CM062817.1 coordinate 602,919,483, forward strand.
TGTTATCAACTCTAGTTTTGTAGAATAGTCTCAAATTGATACAAACATTATTATCTCCTTCATTATGTTATGAGGTTTAAACTATTTAAATGGACAAAAAGTTTGCTACTACACTACTGTAATAGTTTCCCTAGTGCCTAAAAAACAAGACATTGTGAGCTCTAGGTTTTCTAGCTAAGTGTCAAATTGGTATAAAATTTATTATCTCTTGAGTTATGTTATTAAGTTTAAAATGTTTAAATGGACAAAGTAAGTTGTGTTACCATCCTACTATCCTAGTTTCCCTTGTGGTAGAGAAGTAATAATTATGCAAATAATCGCAGCGAGAGACACTCTCCAACCTTCTATGGTAGAGATGTTGTAAGGTTTTGTTAAATTTTTTGGCTCAAAATAAAATAAAAAACATAGAATTACTAATTATAATCAATACTTAAACCACGATAGATCCATTTAACTCTAACTCTATGAAGTGCTAAGAGGGATCAAATCTCTTTGAATGCAAATCTCCTTTAGAGTGAAAAGAGATTTTATCTCTTTCAAAAATAGATTGATCCCACTTAAAATGAAATGGGGATAATAATAATAATAATAATTAAAAATAAAAATTAAATTAAAAATTTATACACTCTACTCTAAATTAAATTAAAGATAAGAAATAAATTAAGACATAGAATTCACGATATTAATCGAAAGGAATCCCGGATATAAGGGATCGTATCCATATGCCGGACACTGTGAAATTGTGGCCAATGGCTTTGATGGCAAACGATTTCTGACCTCTCATGTATGATTTTGCCTTCACTGTGTACTTTCCAGAAAATCAAGGAAGTGCTAAAGCATCCTTGTGCATTGAAATTCCGCGATAGTTTGTTTGGAGCTGTTTGAATGAAAGTACCTATTGGAAATTTGGGTAAATGTATGGATGAATAAAAAATCAAAATGTAATCAATAAACATTCCACAAGTTGCTCGGCCTTCATAGTCTCTCTGCGAAATCCTCCGATGCTGCGATGGACTGAGCACTTCTCTCCCACCGCGCGCCATGTGCGGCCCATCCTACCCAAAATGTTCATGCTTAAAAGTTATCTTACTCTGTCAATCCCTTGCAGAATGAGATCGAGGTAACCAGAAGTTACCTGCTTTATTGCTACTATGAACACTATTGATCTAGAATGGTAGATATACCTGGTATTTGCTGTTTTTTTGGTGGTTCTGTTTTTTCATAGGTTTGGGAGTAGATTTCGATGATATTTTAAATATTTTTGAAATATCTCAAAATCTAGGACCAATTTCATAGTTTCTTGATATTGATTCAATTAGGTTAAGTCATTTACATAGGATTATTTTTATGAGAGATAGTCTCAATTAACTAATTTTTCATGATTTTTCAATAGGTTTACTTAGCACTCATTGTATAGGGTGATGCTCAAACAAACTAGTGAATAATTGTCACTGAAACTAGTGAAATGAATGACATAGCGTCAATTATCACTTTTTAGGTTTACACTAACGACTTATGAAGTATAAACCCTAAAAGTAATGATTAACTCTATGTGATTCATTTCACTAGTCTCACTCCCAAAATAATAACTAATATAATACACTAACAAAATCCCACAACATTTAATATAGTGTTGCACATCCAAGCTTCATCTGAATAGTTTTGTTCGCTATCTTTGCACAGGACAGATAAATGTGATCCTCATCTGAAGAGTTTTGTGGATGGATTGTTTGATACATTTTCTTCTGCGGTCACTGTTGGTGAGATTTCTCTTTTGTTGTTCACTCGCTTTTAAGTTTTGATGATGGTGATCAGGGTACACTAAAATTGATATGGTTTTTAGATTTAAATAAAAACAGTTCAATGCCATTTCATTTATATTTTTAATGGAACACTATTTTTAAATGTTAACTAAACCATTTCGAACCAGCAATCTTCGCACAACGACTCTTCTACCATTTCCATTTTCTATTTTGTTCCAATAACCTCTCTCAGCAGTTGCTCACTATTGCTAACCTGTCATTGTTATCACTCTTTTTTCCTCTTGTTTTCTAAAAATTAAAATGACCTTCTCCTTTTCCTTTTATGTATTTTTTCATGTAAATGCTAAAAGTTAAGATGTCCTTTTTTAGAAAAGTGGTTAAGCTTCAAAACCAAGGTTTGAAAATGATAAAACATATGAGCATAAATATACTTGACCATCTTTGTACAGGTTATTGGTCTTCAGAGGAAACAAAGCATGAATTCACACATAAATACGAGTTGTTGCTCTTCTATTAATCACACAAAACATGATGCTTATTGGTCTTCGAAGGAGACAAAGCATGAATTCACAAATAAAACACGAGTTGTTGCTCTTCTATCAATCACACATGATGCAGGAGAACCCTGCAAAACCCAGAATCTCCCTAATACTATGCATATCAAAATGCATCTCAAATAATTGCCTAAATAAAACTTCAATGTCTGGAAAATTCACACACTATCATTCGCGGAAGCTCCTCAATCATATGGTTCAAAACCATAAACCCAACAATCTACCTTTTATGTGATTGAACCCAAAATTCACATAGTATTAAAACCTTTATAAAAGGCTTTAACCAACCACCAGTTTCATTGCTTAAATTCCAGGCTTTTATGAATAAACCCCAATATATATATAACAATTGTCGCACATACAATTGGACCATTATTTACCAATTCTAAAGTAAATACACCGAGCTTCCTTTTGATTCATATTTGTATGACTTACCAATGCATATCACTTCCTCGGACGGCCTTCATCTTTTGTACACTTTTATACAGTTCACGCAAAAAATTAACAACCTCTGCGTCCATCCTTTGTCGTCATTCAACTTCACAAATTCATTCAATTCGATTTCATCATCGAAGGTCTGCTCATCGTTTTCTTTGGTTCAATTTCTCTGGTTCTGCCTTAACATGTTGATTCACTATACTGCTCTCGATTCTCCAGTTGATCAATACCAATATGCACCTTCGACTTATACTAACCAAAGCATCCAAACATATACATCAGTAAGATATAAACAAACAGACACTTACGTATCAATTCTACTAGAATTTGTCTCCATCTTCAGGACACCATTCCGCTCAATCTAACTCTAGCAATTCTCATTTTTTATTCAATTACTCTAACTCCCCGTAGACTACTTCAATCTCAATTTTGGAATCTGCATTCTTCCACATAATGACAGATTTTGTATCATCCAGACCATGCTTTTATTTTACCATCGGCACAAGCTCTGCACCATACACCCATCACTCGGTCAGTTTCTCAATTCTAATTCGGCCTTCCACAGACTCATCCTAAATCCATTCGTCCATAATTCCACTGCGGCATCTTTGAAATCGACTTTCCAATGCCGATATACCAATACCAATTTGAATTCAACTTCGATTCAATCTTTCTCCAGAATGATCGATCCCTTTTCTTACGTCCTCTTTAGCATGTCTAGATTGAATTCAATTCAATGCATAAATCGATATTAATTAAAATCAATGCTTTCCTCAAATGCTTTCCACAGTAATTCAAACATTCTTTAAACAAAATTTAACCAAGAATATATATAATTCACACAGAATTTCCAAGACAAATTCCTCATCAATATAGTCAAATCTAAGCAATTATAAAAACTCTCTTGGTTCATGGCCAGATTTTTAAATCAATAGCCCCTTTACAAAAGCCCGTAGGCTTACAAATTTTTGCTGTCCAAACCTCACCTCTAAAACACTCTATCTTATTTTTTCCTTTGAAGCTCATTAATTTATCCAAATTGAATTCAACCAATTTAGGTTCAAATCCCTTTAATTACTCAACAAAGTCCTCAAATATCTCAACGCCCCTACAATCTAGATTTTATCCCTAAAATCTTGAAACTAAATCTAACTTAGGCTCATAATTAATTCTTAAATGTCTCATGTCTAATTTATCTCATGTTTTCCAATTATTTGGAAACATTAACAAATCCTCCCATATAATTAATTAAAAACTCTAAAAAATCCCATTAATATTTACATAAAATTAATATTTCGTCATAAACATAAGACCCCCTAGTTTAAATAAAATACAAAGTATTTTTCGAAGCTAATGCTCCTGCATTAGACTCCCAAGGTTGAAAATGATTTTAGTCTCCTGATCATGCATTTTAAATCTTTGTCCACCTGGATCCCACACTTTGTTCTGTAAGTCATCATCTTTGTTGCTTGTTGCCTTTCTCCAGGTTTCCATATCTTGTTCAGCATCCTGCCTCCAGCTATGCTTTCATACTCTGCTTTTGTCTTTCCCTTGCTGAAATTCTTCTTCTTTCTTGTTGTTGTCTGTTGCCTGTAAGACACCTTCATCATCAGTCTTCTGATGCTTTCAATCTCTATGTCCAGCTTACTGTTGTTGTCCCCAATTTCTGTCAATTCAGTTGCTGTAGCTGCTTTTCCTGTGACTGTTGTTACTGCTCTTCTTGCTGCCAACATTGATGTTGCTGCTGTCAATGTTGCCTCAGCTGTCATCTCCCCGATTGTTGATAACATTGGTTTTTCTCCTGCAGATGTCACCCCACATGTTGCCGCCTCCCAAACTTCCTGTCCCTCTCAACATTCTTTTGCTCATCACCCACAAATTTATCTTCAGAAAATAAATTATTATTTAATTCTCTTCCTGCAGTAACATATCCATTTATCTCTGTTTGTATACTAGTAAGCAAAATCAATTTTAACAAACTAGTATCTACTGCTTTTTCAACTTCAGGAAAATTTATTCTAGTGTATGCAAATTCTTCCTTGGGTTCAAATGTCTCCATCAAACATTTAAGCCATTTCTTCTCAAGAATTTCATCAACAGGTTGCAAATTAGTTCCAGCATAACCTTCGTCTTCCCCTTCGACAATCTTCAGTAATTGTCCATCACCATTTTGATTGATTCTGGCAATCAAATCAAGTTCTTCAAACACTGTAGCCTCATCCTCTATCACTATAGCAGTTCCAAAATTCTGCCCCACAGTTCTCTCTTGGCTATTTAGACAAGCCAACTCTTTCTTGTCACCCATGGAAACAAGCCTCTGCATATGATACATGACTGTCTCATTTCCTTTCTGCAACAGTTCTTCTTCCTTCGTTTGACTGCTCAACTGTGTCAAATGTTCCTCAGCACCTACAACAATACCTGCATTCACAAAACACTTGTTAAAATAAAAATCATAAGGCATCAATGCCTTTTTCTCCTTTGCCAGCATTTCAATATGATGTTCTGAGTTCTCCTCCACTATCAGCACATTAGTATGTTGATCCAAACTTTTCAAAGAATTCTCTGTAGAATTCCCAAGACTATCAACTAGTCTTCCTTTTACATCATCTGTCTCCATGATGTCTTTCTGCTCTCATTCACTGTAATGAACTCTTCCTTCTGCTGCAATTTCTCTTTCATACTCTGAATTTACCAACAAGTATTCCAACAATGCAATTTCCTTGTGGCATTACTGAAGTATATCATCATCATGTACCATCCCTGCATTCATACACAAATCTTTAGTTTGAAAATCACAAAGTTCAACAGTCTCAACTGTTGGTTTATATACCAGCTCTTCAAGCTGATCCTCTTCTTTATTCACAAGAACTTCCTCTTGTACTCTAACAGCTTCAAGTACAAATGCATCACTACTTTCTTCTTCGGAGTATTTATCTCCTGAAAGATTCTTTTCCATACTTGTGACAACTTCACAAGATTGCGCATCCTCCTTCGTAAAACCTGTAATCACATCACAATTTTCAACTACAAAAATACAAGGTTTTACATTATCCAGCTGATCTGGATTTACCCAATAGTTCAAGAAATCATCAATGATCTCCTCTTCTGTTTCACCAATGGAAGCCTCCACTTTCAACTCAGCTGCTCTGAGTTTTTCATGTCTCAATTGTATACTCATCATTTGCTTGAGCTTCCTCAGCTCTTCTGTTAACTGCATGTTTCCCTGTTGATCCCTCTTTACTTGTAGTCTCAGCCATTTCACTTTCTTCCTCATGGTCCAACCATGTCTCTAGTCTTTTGTATTTTCCTATAACAGTTTCATCAATAACTCAAGATGAACTGCTATCTCAGCTTTCTCTTTCTCATACTCTTAATTAGTCAACTGCTATCTTATGCCCTTTGCCTTTGCATTTTCTTCCTCCCTCTTTCTACTATGGCCTCTCTCTAAACCTCTGCTCTCTCCTTTATGACTTCCTGTAGTCATTTTCTTCGCCATGAGTTTCTCACCCTCGAGTTGCACCAAGCCTCTGCAACAACAAGCTCTCTTGCTGCCACTTACCTCACCAATCCCTTCCTCAAGATCTGGTCTTTTGGTAATCACTGGTCCTCTGTTGGAACCTTTTGAGAATTTCTTCACTTCTCCTTCACGCTTCACTCATCTGCAACTTTATTCAACCTCTGTTGAATCTTCAGGTTCTGCCACTCTCTCTTAAAATCCCTTGCTGGACTCCTTCATCACTGCTCTCTAGTTGTGATCTGCTTCTTTCCACTGAGATTTTCTTCATATGCCTGCAAACCAAATTTGTCAAGCATACCCTTCAAACCAGAGTTAAATAATACCTGTCAAATCACCTTCAAGATCCTGTTTATCTTGCTTCACTTCTTCAACTACACTGCATCTCTATGCTGCAATTTTCATCAGTCTCAAAATATGACCTTTATTCATCACATTAAATCAAAAACTTGAACCTTCACACAGAGCTATTCCAACTCTGATACCACTTGATGTAGGAGAACCCTGCAAAACCCAGAATCTCCCAAATACTATGCATATCAAAATGCATCTCAAATAATTGCCCAAATATAACTTTAATGTCTGGCAAATTCACACACTATCATTCGCAGAAGCTCCTCAATCATATGGTTCAAAACCATAAACCCAACAATCTACCTTTTATGTGATTGAACCCAAATTTCACATAGTACGAAAACCTTTATAAAAGGCTTTAACCAACCACTAGTTTCATTGCTTAAAATCCAGGCTTTTATGATTAAACCCCTATCTATATATATATATATATATATATATATATATATATATATATATATATATATATAACAATTATCGCACATATGCTTTTATTAAGAGGTTCACGCGTCTTTCGTTTCATTTGAAGTTAGAATCAAATCGAATGCCAAAACACTATAATAAACTATGGACCATTATTTACCAATTCCAAAGTAAATACACCCAGCTCCCTTTTGATTCATATTTGTATGACTTACTAATGCATATCACTTCCTCGGACGACCTTCATCTTTGGTACGCTTTTACTACAATTCGCACAGAAAATTAACAACCTTTGTGTCCATCCTTTTCCGTCATTCAACTTCACAAATTCATTCAATTCGATTTCATCATCGAAGGTCTGCTCATCATTTGCTTTGGTTCAATTTCTTTGGTTTTGCCTTAACTTGTTGATTCACTATACTGCTCTCGATTCTCCAGTCGATCAATACCAATCTACACCTTCGACTTATACTAACCAAAGCATTCAAACATATATATCAGTAATATATAAACAAACAAACACTTACGTATCAATTCTACTGGAATTTGTCTCCATCTTCAGCGCGGCAATCCACTCAATCTAACTCTAGCAATTCTGTCTCCATTTTTTATTCGATTACTCTAACTCCACGCAGACTACTTCAATCTCAATTTTGGAATCTGCATTCTTCCACATAATGACAGATTCTGTATCATCCAGACCACGCTTTTATTTTACCATTGGCACAAGCTTTGTGCCATACACCCATCACTTGGTCGGTTTCTCAATTCTAATTCAGCCTCCACAGACTCATCCAAAATCCCTTCGTCCATAATTCCACTGCGCCATCCTGGAAATCGACTTTCCAAAGCTGATATACCAATACCAATTTGATTTGAACTTCGATTCAATCTTTCACCAGAATGATCGATCCCTTTTCTTACGTCCTCTTTAGCATGTGCAGATTGAATTCAATTCAATGCATAAATAGATATTAATTAAAATCGATGCTTTCCTCATATTCTTTCCATAGTAATTCAAACATTCTTTAAACATAATTTAACCAAGAATATATATAATTCACACAGAATTTCCAAAACAAATTCCTCATCAATATAGTCAAATGTAATCAATTATAAAAATTCTCTTGGTTCATGACTAGATTTTCAAATCAATGGCCCCTTTACAAAAGCCCGTAGGCTTACAATTTTTTTTTTTCCAAACCTCACCTCTAAAAAACTCTATCCTATTTTTGCCTTTGAAGCTCATTAATTTATACAAATTGAATTGAACCAATTTAGGTTCAAATCCCTTTAATCACTCAACAAAGTCCTCAAATATCTCAACACCCCTACAATCTAGATTTTATCCCTTAAATCTTGAAACTAAATCTAACTTAGGCTCATAATTAATTCTTAAATATCTCAAGTCTAATTTATCTCATGTTTTCCAATTATTTGGAAACATTAACAAATACTCCCATATAATTAATTAAAAACTCTCAAAAATCCCATTAATATTTACATAAAATTAATATTTCCTCATAAACATAAGACCCCCTAGTTTAAATAAAATACAAAGTATGTTTCAAATCTAATGCTCCTGCATCAACACAAAACATGATACTTACAATGAACCTCATGAATAGTATTTAACCTTTTAAAACTAACTTCTTGCCTAAAATATCTTGACATGAAACCACATGCAATCACACACTCAGAGTCGTCTATCACTTAAGTTGAATTTACTCAAAACTCAAACACTCAATCACTCAGTTAGTTCACTCTCTATATTTAGTCAACTCCACATGCAGGAGTAATTACAATTTCTAACATTCCCCCTCAATTACGACCGTATGACTCAACGTGAATCAACATGACTTAACTATCACATAAACATGCCTGTTGGTTTATGTCTCAGCTAGGCTTACAATGACTCAAGAATTTTGCAATTTTGCATTTTCTTTTTCTCTGCTTCCAGATTCTATATCCTCGAAATTGCTTCATTCTCTGTTGAACTTTCTTGTTGTAGGCTTTATTCATTTGTTGCTGCTGCAATTTTTCTTTAACTTGTCTTGAACTTGTTGTGAAAAAAATTTGGATCATATCTTCTACAACTTCCTCTTCAAATATTCGTTCAACCACAGACTTCTACCAAAACATTGCATCTTCAAACTGTCTTCTTTGCTTTGCTTCTTGTGCTTTATATTCATGAGTTTGACTCGCTTCAATTTGTACTATTGGTTTCTGAATCCATTCTTCATGAGCCTCAAATCTGCATGAAAGTTATTAACAACCTTACTTCTTTGCCCATGCTATTTTGAACACCTGCATATTCAAAAACAATGTTATGAACATCTTTAATATCACTCTCTTCAGTGAGAGCTTCGTTATCTACATCTGCCTTCTTTTCAACTGTATGGAGGTTGTCTTCTATTGTTATGTTGTTAGTGGATATTCTCATTAAAAACTTTTCAATCACTTTATCCTCTTCTTCATCATCAACTACTGCTAGATGACATACTGTTTCATCAGTAGTTCCAATTGCGTCATATCTTACTACTACAGTGGCAACTTCAACCTTCAATGTTTCATCAAACTTTGCGCTTACCATATTGTCACAATTAATCCCTGTTTCAAAAGAGAAACCACACATATCATCAATATAATGTTCATCCACACTATGGTGGGATATCCGAGCATGCATGTGCTCATTGTCAATTTCATTAACAATTTCAACTTCACCAAATCCATAAGTTGTGGCTAGATTCACCAATTCACATCTCACTTTGCAATCATCATCCACATGTGTCTCATCACAGTGGGATTCACCATCATCTGCATCATCCACATTATAGTGAAGTCTTTGAGCATTTATTTGCTCTTGCTCTGCTTCACATACAGAGGCTACTCCTCCTCTCTCTACAATTTTTGTTGCATTATCTTCATCCATATGCATGTTTGCATAATGGGTTTCAATTGTATGTTCTTGAAAACTATCATCCACTTTTGAGTGGGATTCTCCAAGCTTTGTTCTCCTCTAAGATTCTTCCTCATCTACTCTAAGATCTGCAGCTGACTTTTTTTATTGTAACATAACTTGTTGCTGCATGTCACTCTCTCTTGCACCAAACTCTTCTTCTAGGAATTTCCATGCTTCCTTGGAAGTTGTAGCTTTTGCTACCCTACACAAACACTTCTCATCCAATGCTTGTTTTATAAAATTCAATGCTAAAAAATCACATATTGCATCATATGGGTTACTAGAATCATACTTGATTAACTCTTTAGCTTGAAGACAAGTTAACATCTTGATAGCCCAATGATCAAAATATTCACCTGTAAACATAAGAGGTGGTAGAAAATCAAAGCTACACCAATCACCCTCAATTTCTTCTTTGTCTTCTGCTAGACTTCTCAGTTCCATGGCTGCGGCTTGAACCTCTCTAACCATGGCAACAATTTTGTCTCTTCTTTTCAATTCATTTTCTTAGTCTTTTCCAGTCACACTTTGCGACCCATGAATGTTGTCACTCCTTTTCTTATAGCTTATTTTTTGATTGCATGAGGGTATCTTCCATATCGCTCAAAAAAAAAAAATATGATTTTCAATATACAACCCTATAAGGCACAATTTTCACCAAAAAAACTGTCATGCTGAACAAAATACCAAAAAGTAACAGTCTTTATAAAGTCCTAAATTCTCTTGCCAAAATAAACCTTGTAAAAATTTCCAAATTCCAAATCTTGTGTTTTTTTTCATTAAAAAAAACCAAAAAAAAAAAAAAATCGTCTTCCCAAACCCTTGAAAACTTTAATAAAAAACCTTAATAATAGGCTCTTCAAACCTCAACAATCTTTTAACAGGCTTTATGAAAGGACCTTTCACCAACATGTACGTATTTAAGAATTTAAGATGTCAAACAACTGAACTTTGGTAGTAGCTTCCACGCTAATTGACATCTCCATGTAAATGCTCTGTATCGTTTAAACTATGGCATGATAACGCCTTTCACGTTAATGAACTTCCGAGTTAGTCCTTTAACGCTTCCAACCACAGATCGAATCCGCGTGCATGAGGAACTGCTGTAAGTGTAAGATTTGTAACACGACTCTCTGTGAAGCTTGCCAATAATAGAAAAAATTATATTTCTCCTCTCACGGATTGCTGTTAATCTGTTCTTTCTCTGGTACTTTGTATCCTTGTTCTGATACCAATTTGTTGGAAAGGTTGATGAGACAAAGCATGAATTCACACATAAAACACTAGTGGTTGCTTTTCTATTAATCACACAAAACATGATGCTTACAATGAACCTAATAAAGGGTGTTTAACCTTTTTCAACTAGTTTCTTGCCTAAAATATCTTGATATTCAACCACATGCAATCATACACTCAAAGTCTATCACTTAACTCGACTTGACTCAACACTCAAACACTCAACCACTCAGTGAACTGACTCTCTATATTTAGTCAACTCCACATACCAGGGTAATTACAATTTCTAAAAACTTTATTACACAACTTAGTGCATCATAACCAATTAAACCTCGTTTATATCTGCATTTTTATCAACAATATATGAATGAATGGATATGTAGATGCATGTCCCTAAGTACTAGACTACCTCTTCAATCATTGCTCTTGGATATCAATGTGTATATACATTCACCAAACTAAATAGTTTGACAAAACAGATTTCAACCTTTTTGTTGGACTGAAGTGGGTATGTATTTCTTGGAGTTTCCAAGCACCCAGTTATTAGGCAGCGGAATGCAGGGCCTATAAACCAGCTAGTCCATATATGGGAAATTTGGTAACTTTACATCCATACTATGCTAACAGTGCAACTCATTCATGTGGTTATACACTTCGAAATATTCATGTGCTCAACATCGATTTTCAAGATTACTTTTATCTTTGCTTTTGCTTTATAATTTTTGTCTGGAGTAAAGAATAAAAAATTCAAATAAATTTATGGTGATAGTTTTGGACCTATAATGTATGTATTGCTTCTATATGTACGTTTATCATAATTTGTTTCCTATTAATAATTTCTCTCTGTTATATTTGGTCAAGTCAATTGTCACGAAAGTAAAAGTTTTAAAACGTGGGCATACTTGGACCCAAAAACCTTCAGTATTGCCAATATGAAAATTGGAACTCTCAGACTTCCGGTTGTGAATATTGCTTCTCTCTTGCACTCCATAGATTTGACCGTGCTCGTGCCTGTGCATGACCTAGCACCCTCATTGCCCTTGCATTTTTAACGCAGTTTGCTTCATTTGTCGAATTAATATCCTTTTCCATTTTATTAAATGGAGCGTGGCGGTGTTTACCTGTATGTGGATGTATAATAAAGCATGCTTTTTAAAAGGAATTTGGTTTTTTCCAGAGTTTTTAGGGCAAGATTTCTCTTCATTTATGATTTTATCCACTACTGGAAAACGACGGTATATTCTGTGCAGTGGCGGTTCACAAGGTCGTCCGGGAAGCCGGGTTTTATTGCCATCTGTACACTTTATTATTTAATGATGAACACGCCCATTATGAACATTTTAATTACCATAATATCAAATAACTTTAATCATTCATAAAGTTTTCGAAAATTAATTAAAATCATGATAGAACATGGGAACTTTAATCATTCTGCATTTGCAAGGTGGGAACTCTTCACACAAAATCTATTTTGCGCAACAGAATTCTCCTTAATACCATACTTGTGCATTTTTACAAACCTTAGCCTTGCTTTTGTGCGAACAAGCCTGGTTTTATTATTTAGCTCATCAATAAGTCAAGAATGTTTGCTTTGGAAAAATTGATGGAAACAATGGGACCCTGATGAGGAGTTGTTAAAAACTCTGGAATTCAATATCGAATTCATTTAAGGTTGGTGGGTAGTAGTCTCAAATGTGAGCAATATTCTCAAATCATTGCAAAATTTGTTTATCTCATTTGGTTGATATAAAGTCCATGATGTGATTAAATGATCAATGTTGGATCATTATATTATTTGTCATCCATTTTGATTTTTCTAAAGTTAAAAAATTGGAGGAGTCACCTCACAAGTCCCACTTTGGTGAGTTTGGGTTTAAAACTTTATGAAGTCAACTTGAGTCATTTAATGAAGATTTTATGGTCCATAAACTCTCTCTTGCTTGGGAACCCCTAAGATTGTTCTACATTCATATAATTTTCAAACGGTGAAATAAACATCTTAGATGGAGCATGTATGCAAAATTTATACCACCCATAAGTTAACTTTACTATTTTTTCCACCATGATTCTAGAGGACCTCACGTCAACCCCATTACTCATGGAAAAGTTGCTAGCCACATGGGTCTTATGTGCACGAATCTAGAAGATTCTATTTGTGGCTCCAATCAATGGTTGAATAGATCAAATTTAACCCCCATTTGTTTACTGGGCAATGTTATTGTTGGACTAGTAGGAGGAAAATGGGTCAATTCTATTCATGTGAATTTTGTTTCAAAGTATACTAGAGTAGCTGAAAGTGGATAGAGAGGTAATAATAAAGAGGATTTTTATTTTGTGGCATCGTATAGGCCACAATTTCACTTTTTTATATTCATACCATTTCCATTTAGAGAAAGAGAGAGTAGAGTGGCCTCACCTTCCAGCTATATTTTCTATCGAAAGGGTTTCCCATGTCATATCTTGTGTTATGATGGTTTTGTGAGTGGTTGTTCTATTTGTTCTCTATGCTTCGAATTTTATATATTTATCAGATATGTTGTGACAAACTATCTAGTGGAATATCCATGTATCTTATTGAATGTTTGCAACTATCTTGGCATGGAAATTAGTAAACATGGAGTATTGGAGCTCAACTTGATTTTAGAACTCCAATATTATAGAGGAGAGGGTCTACTATTTAGATAGGGCTACGATGATATTGCATGTAAGAGGAAATATATGTATCATTACTTATTTGCATGCAAACATACAAATTCTTACAAGGTCCTCCATTTTCTCACCTATTTGAGTTTTTGAGGCATGGGTTTGTTCCTATATTATCTTTTGATGAATTGATTTGTTCGTCTCATGTATGCCTCGTAGGAGTATTTTATGTTAAAACTCAGAAGCAGAGACGTGAATGAAAAAAATGGAAACACATGGGGCATTGCATGCTCTTCTCATTATTTAATAGATTTTACAAGAGACTAATATTTTTCTATAATTATCTAGTGCTACTAATTTCTAGAGATATTTGAACTAGCAACTTTTAGACTTGTATCTTTCAAAAAATATATTGGACTAATAAACAACTACTTGGCAAAATCAGCTAACATCAGATATCATATTTTAACACTCCCCCTTAATCTCAATTCCTACATTCATTAGTACTAACAATGCCTAAGAGCTATCTCTAAAACATAAAATGATTCTTTCCCAAACATTTGGCAAAGATACTTCTTACCAATTTGTAGATCCACAAAATTGAAGAGATATGCCATCATTGTTGACAAACTCATGAATGAAGTGATAATGGGTGTCAATGTGCTTGATTTTCTTGTGAAATACATGATTATTTGAGAGTATAATTGCTAAGCTCTTATTACAAAAAATAGAAGTTGGTTCTTTCTCCACATGGGCAAGATCCTTGAAAAGTCTTCTTAGTCATACTACATGGCATCATTTTGTTTCGGAAGATATTAAGATAATGGTTTATTTCTCAGAAGCCCATGAGATCAAATTTGTGCTCAATAGAAAATCAACTTAGAATATATTTTCCGTATCATCAATATTACCAACAAATTTATTATCTATGTATCTTATAAGTGTGTTGAAGTTAGAAGCTATGTATTTCTACCCACCAAAACATGAGTGAACTGTAAGAGAAAATTTGTGTCCTCCATGGAGCACTAGCCAACTAGAAGCCCTATGTGATCATCACATGAAATGATGCCAGGATCATCCACATCTTGCTTCTAATTGATTTCTCTGTCCAATATGGCATTCCTTCTTGAAGAAAAGTGGGGCATCTATTCAAAGGTACTTTATCCATTTTCAATCATGTGCTCTCACCTAATGATACATCCGTACTACTATTTATCAGGGCGAAAACATGATGATTGACTGATTGTGACTACATTTTTGTTCCCTTCACTTGGGAGTTCATTTTATCACTCTAGTTTGTTAGGACCTCTTCGAAGGTCTTAGGGATTTAGGAAGAGCATTGCTGGTAGGCTCTAATTGAGATAATATGTCTATAATTATTCCATACTTACAACGTTCCATATTTCCCCTTATGAATATTTATTAATTAAACTTGCAGTCATTAGTTAGAAGCATTGTAACACTTTCATCCTCATCTTTGAGTGTGGGACTAGAAAACAATTTCCTATACGTTGAAATAGATAAAAGAAAGATGTAAGCATAAAAAAGCCACCATTAAAGTAAAGGATAAAATGAAAAATATGGCTAGGACATTTAATTAGAACATCGGAAAAAACTAGCATAAGATCTATCCCCATCATTAGTCATGATCGAGTTCCAGAAACACATGATGCTTCATCTACAAAAGAAACTCTTTTATTATCCCAACCTAGATGAGAAATAAATTGAATCATCTTTAAGGGTTAATGGAAAAAATAAAAATTAAGTTTGACCTCCTAAGTTATGCAACGAAACCAATGCAAAATCATAAATAAGTAAAAAGTGAACAAAAGGGGTGGAGAAAGCAGGCCAAGAAAAGGGGTAACTCATGCCTCCATGATTACTCCCTCTCCCTCTTTATATATATAGACTCAAGATGGTAGATCTCCAATATTTGATCGCATTGCTATGATGACATGCTTTGAAGTCATTTCCACCTTGCATACAAGATTTTAACATGCACCTATGGATTGATGGGCTAACATGGGACATTTTATTTCCCCTTTGTGGAGGGAAATACCCAATATTATTATTAATCTAACCATCCTTAATATATGGAGGTAACTTGTTTACAAGAGTTGATATAGTCAGACATTTGAATGTGAGCTTTATGTTAAGTATTATGGTGCCCCTTATGTTACACATGGATCACTAATATTCACTTATTGCTATTTTACCTGAGGATTATTCATTTCACTTGATCTTTAGAGGGTTTCCTCAGGTGGCCTTTCCTTGGAAATAGAGGCCTCTTAGGAGATGATTACTCATCTTCTCAGCAACATCCAGAAGCCATTTTCCCATTACAGAGAATATATATGATATTGTTGATGCAGTGATTCCCACCTAGAGTATAGTGTTAGGTTATGTGATGGGTTTAGATGGTACTTGACACTTTTAAATACCCCTACATGCTAAAATTCTATGTCAGCAAGGTTTTGTGTTGGAATTAAAATTGATGTACCTGAGTGGGACCAATATGTCCTTATGATAGACTTGAATTGTTTGATGGGACTTTCTTATTCCAAATCCTAAATGATGATAATATTACATAAGAAGGATTGCATATTAATATTTTATCATAATGCTTGATTATATTGATGCCACCATTAGGGGACTTTTTAAGTCTAAAATGGGCTTTAGATTTATAGGAGAATGTGGTAGTTTAAGAATTATTATCCATTTATCAATCTAGACTTGAGATCCTCTTAGGAAGGGAGGATGAGCTCAAAGGATAAGTGCTGAAATCTCCAAGCCAGGATCAGACATGATTCAAAGTTCTTATCTAAGCTAAATGGTTGGAACATCTCCATGAAGCTTATGGAAGAGGAAGCTTCAGGATTCCTTTTGTTTTTCTCAAATTTATAGAATCAGTGCACCCACAACAAGGGACAACCTACTATTAATCAGAGTACGTACAGAAATGAGTAACCTATTGTTGAATGTAGGTCTCTAGAGGACCAAGGTATAATGACCTTAAAAACATTGAAATGAGGCAGTTAAGGTCATAAACATAGGTATTTGGGAGAGTCATCCCTAGGGTTTTTTGTAGAGATGATAACAAGGTGTTCATGGATGTTGATTGATCTAGTTTGTAGGCCTATTAAGCAGATGCCACAAAATGGCCTATAACAATAGGTGTTTTTATCCCCCCATAATTCTTAACAAACTCGTGATAATGCTTTGTTAACTCAAGAAATTCTTGAAGACGCCTTAAGGTTATGGGAATTTTTTATTCCTTGATGGATTTAACTTTGTTAGGGTTTACTTGAACACCCTTATGGGATACAACATGACCTAAATATTCCACTTCCTATTACCCAAAGAAAAATTTGGAGGATTTTGCATAGAATTGTTTCTCCTCTAATAATTTGAGCGCCCTATCAAAATATTGAACGTGATATTTCCAAGACTTTCTTGTTCCTTTTCTTCCTCCTCTTCAAATTAAAAATAAATAAATAAATAAAATAAAATAAGTAAATAAAAATAAAATAAATAAATAAATAAAAATAAAATCTTCTTAGCACACATATGACATTTAGTGTATTTTCTATCACAACTCTAGCAAATCTCTTTTTATCCTTTTCCCTTCATTTGTTATGATGTCAATCTTGTAGATTGTGGGAATATAGGAGTGGAAATACTTAAATCCTTATAGTTTTGAGTGGTAGAAATTGTTGCTGCCATAATTTTGGTTTCAACTTTTCTTTCCATCCTAAATGAATTCTCCAAAGAACTATTTTCTCAAAGGTGAACCTCATGTTGGATTCTATCATTTAAAGTCCCTATGAAGGCATCAATCAAATGTTGATCTCAAATATTAGCTCCATTGATATTCAATCTTTGGAAGTCCTCAATGTGCTCCCGAATTGAACCCATTTGTTTGAGATTTATCATTTGGATAAAGAAGGTATTGTTCTTTGTATCCTCATAATGTGCTATCAATTCCTCTGTAAAAATTGTCCAAGTGACTAGTGCTTTATGGGAACAAATATGTCGATACCATATAGATTTATTGGCCTCTAAATACATATATGTAATGTGTGCCTTTTGTGTGTGTTCCACATCGTGTAGATGAAAGTCTTGCTCCATCTATAGTATCCATGTTATTAGATCCTTGCAATCAAACTTCATCACATCAATCTTTTGAATTTGGTTTGTCTTTAACCAAAATTTATAGTCTCTAAAATAATGATTCACCTTCCTTTTTTTCTCATCATGTGTTTCATGCACTACCTTGTTGCCACTAGAAAGCATTTCTTGTAGCAACTTTGTCAAACCTTCCTTGAATCCTTCCATTTCTACTTCTAAACCATCCTTTAAAGCTTCCATGTCCTTTTTTATTTTTTCTTCTAAACTATCCATGTCCCCTTTTAGACCATACATATTAATATTCATCATCACTTCCAATTCATTTTTCGCTACTCTTTCTGAGAGTGAAATTTGTTGCACTTGGTCTTGTCATTTTGATATATCATGTTGCATTTCTTATTCTTTTTCATTCGTCACAGAAGATATTTCAATTGGCTTACTGAGTGTATCCATTTTATTTTTTTAGGAATTTTAGAACCAAATAATGATATCTATGTTTCAATATGCCCTTTGAACCTCTTCAAACTAAATTTTCAAAAAAAAGTTACACAAATTTAAAAAAATACACAACTTTTTCTTCCTTTTTGGAGCCCAATATTAAAACTATTTTATCTTTGCAATTTCATCATCCCAAGGTCTGAAACTCTGTCTTGAGGTAGTTTTATATGTCTTCTTTCGAACCCACAATTTAGATTGAAATAGAATTTTTCAAGATAAAGTTGTATCAAATGTTTCATGATGGCTTAATTATGGTCTGGTTTAGTATAGAAAAATTGTGCAAATTTCCATGTGTAACTCTTTCAACTTTTGCACTAACACTCATCTTCAAGAAACTGCAATCCATGCACTTTCATCCCATTTTTATGGAACTCAAATCCAATTCTTGAAGAGAAAGTTATGATGATTTTCCATAGGTCACATGTTTGAAACTCAATTCTATAACATGCAAAAACCCTATATATTTTGGACCATATGTCTGAAAATATAGAGAAAAAAGATATAAAATTTTTACATGAAGTTCACCGCGATTTCTACTCCACATGGAAGAAATTTCATCTTTTGAAGCCTCACAAAAATATGTTATAATGAAAATACCAAGATGTCTTGTTTGAGGTAGCAAAACCCTAGGATCCAAAGCTTTGATATCAAATGTTATGTAACCATATCACAAAAGTAGGGGAAAATATAGATCAATTACTTGAAAATAATCCTCTTCAAGAGACAAACATCCTTTTACATCACGTAAATGAACAATTATTTGATTATTTGAATGAAAATACCTCCTTGGTATATATAACATTCTAAGGGGTCAAAATATAACTAGGGACTACATAACAATAACAATGCAAAGGCACAACAATAATAATATGGGAGCTATACTAGTATTATAGGGACACAATAGGGGACCTGTGTTGGACATGTTTGCCACTCTCATTTACCCACCATCCCCATCATGCCTAAGGTTGGCTCCTTCCTTGGCCACGTGGTGGGATGTGAGAGAAAATGATAGGGAGGAGTATACGCCTCTCCTCATTATGAATTAGTAATGTTGATGATTTATTGGTGTGCAATTTTTATGAGGCAATAATAAGTGGGAATAAAGTGTTGTAATCATGTTAGAGTGAGGGATAATTATGCTAGGATTCATTGAACCTTTCTTATTGCAACACTTTTAGTGTTTTCCATGGTTGGTTGGTTGATTCTGGTGGACATTTTGTTGAGATTTAAAGTGAGGGAGGAAAGAATGGAGGCACACTAGACAAACCAATTCTCCATGGATTTGTCTAGTTAGGTAGCATGCTTGTTGTTTGAAATGTGTTATATTATTTGCATGAATAACCAATTTGTAAACATTAGGAACAATGGGCCAGGAGGTGAGATGCTAGTCACAGGGGGTGAAACCCCCAATTTTTTTTTGGGTGATTTCTTACATTTATTTTTGTCACTTGCTTTTTGTTTTTTAGAATTTTATGGTATATGGTGGTTCAACCCATTATTTTCTAGTTTTGATTAAGGAATTATATTGTAATTGAATCTAGGTTAATGCAATATAGGCTTTGGATGTTGCAATATCATGTATATTGTATTGCAAATAATGAAAATGATATAGAGTTACAGGTGTGGGTCTAAATGATTTGTTAGTTTTCCCAGTTTGGGTTTCCAATCTAAATCGATATGCAATATGTGATTGGCATTGTTTTACTTTTCCATATTGGTAAGAATTTATGGATTATTGTACAAGGTTTAAAACTTATAATATTTCTCTTCCTCAGACACTTGGTTTCATTTTTCTTATGTTTTTGGTCAAGGTTGGTTTAGGTACTAATCTTAATTGGGTGTTCTCACAGTTGAGGTTTTGGTCTAGATGGGGAAGAAATATTGGTGGGTGGAGGCCAATCCTAACCTCCCTCACTTGGTTCCATTAATGGTTAGTTGTGTTTTGTTATCTTGTGAATGGTTTTAGTTAGTGATCTTATATAGTATGTGGGGCTAGTTGAGTTGGTGGTGGGAGGAAATGGGAATGGAATGCTGAGGTTGATAAAGATTCCTTTGTGGCTTACCACACTCACGTGTCCATTGTTATTGGTGAGGCATGGTAAGTTGAAAAATGTACTATGGTATATGCTTGAAAGTAACAAAACAAGAAATGGAATATTTGAAAGAGGTAGTGTAGGAGATAAGCATGATTCAATTAATTGTGAAAAAACTAACCTTTAAAAAATTCCCATTTAATACAATAGTTAATAGACAAATTTTGATGAAAAATTACACATTTATAACTAACTATACTTCTTTTTTAATTATAATATAAATATCTTCGCATGTTTTAGCTAAAAAAATGTGTCAAAATAAAAAATTAAAAATCAATTAAGAATACATCACCATAATGCATGTTATAGATGGAGAAATCAAAGATATCATTAATTTGAAAGTACATAAAAACGAAAATTTGTTAATATGGAAAAAATTAAAATAATCATAAAAAATTAAAAATCAATTAATATTACATCATATTACAACATTTACATATATCATAGAGTAAAACTATATTCATAATAAATCACTATAATATCATATTAATTAAATTTTCATCCTCCACCTCCATAAATAAAAAATATTAATATATTTAATTAATTTTTTTAATGATATATTATTATTTACTTTTAATTATTTAATTAAAAAATCTATTAGTGTAATTTAATATTTTCAATAATAATTATAAAAATAGCTAATAAATATGAATCCAAATCTGCCATTGATTTTAATAATTTTAATTGACTTTTCATTTTTTTTGTATAGGTATAAAAGGATGATAGAGATAATTATTAAATTCTTCCTAATATACAAAACAATATAATATGTTATGATGTAACATCCATTTACACTTGCTTTTATTTTAGTTTTCTCATTTTTTTAAATATCAATTAACTTTCCATTTTTACATCATTTTAATTATGAGGTCATTAAATATTCTATAATGTAGAAAAAAGACATATATCAATTAACTTTTTTATTTTAAATTCATATATGTGTTTAATAAATTGATTACTAAACAGTTCCAAAACATTTTTAAATATTCTATAATACATGACAAAATATCATTAAATATTCTATAGTGCAACAGTTTCAAAACATCTTTAAATATTCTATAATACAAGACAAAATATCTTTAAATATTCTATAGTGCAGGGCAAAGACAAATATCAATTAACTTTTTTAAATTCATGTATGTGTTTAATAAAGTGATATGATGTAACATCCATTGACATTTTATTTTATTTTATGTATAAAAAGATGATTATTAAAATCTTTTTGATATACTAAACGTTATGCCATATAGATGATCTATTATGTTCAATTAACTTTTTTAAATTCACGTATGTGTTTAATAAACTGATTACTGAATAGTTAAAAAAACAGTTCCAAAACATTTTTAAATATTCTGTAATGTAATACAAATATAGATATCAATTAGTTTTTTAAATTCATATACATGTTTAATAAACTGATTACTAAAAAGTCCTAACACATTTCTTAATCTGATTACTAAGCAATTCCAAAAACATCAATTTTTAAATATTGATTGATTTTCCTGTTTTATATATTTTAAACATTGAAAAGATTAAATATTCCATTTCTATAATACATGAGAAAGTGCAATGTCAATTGACATTTTTCATTTTATGTACATATTTGATAAATTTATTATTAAGAAAATCTAAAACATCTTTTCTTGAACTGATTACTAAGCAATTCCAAAAACATCATTTTTAAATATGGATTGATTTTTCTGATTTATATATTTTAAACATTGAAATGATTAAATATTCCATTTCTATAATACATGACAAAGTGGAATATCAATTGATTTTTTCCATTTCATGTAGATATTTGATAAATTGATTACTAAGAAAATCGAATGGATGGTTACATTTTCATAATACAACACTATGAGGACATATTTTGAATTAAAAAGTATGAAATTTAATTTACAAAATTCGAAGGAAATCTCTTTTAGAGTGAAAAGAGATTTTATCTCTCGTGGCATTTGGTAGATCTGAAGTTGAGATGGATCTAGATTGGTATTAACTCTAATCTTACTTCTTAATAGTAACTCTAAAATTAACTCATAGTCATCTCAATAAAATATTTACTTTTTGGTCCTTCCCATCACAATTTAATCATGTCTTTACATAAAAAAAAATGAATAGAATTAAGATTCAAAACTAAACCTTCTCTATATCTTATTCTTTCATAACCTTAATATTAATTTGAAGCATGTGAAAAGGAAAGGGAAACCTCAATTACTTCAATGGGTGATGGATCAATCTAATATAGGTACAACGTAATCTAGATCTTTGCAAGCCTGTTTCCCTCTTACCTAAAATGCCCATACCCTACTACACTTAGGGAATTCTAAATGAATATACTTCTCAGCAGTCACTTCCCACCATCATTTATGTTTCCCTTAACACTTTTGTAAGAGTAAAATTGTAAATTTGTAGACTTATTAGTGGTTACTACCCACCAAAATTTATGCAAGTGATTGTGCCTTAGCAATTAATTATTCTAACCACTTCACATATCAATTTATTAGCTACTTCCAAAATAAGTCTACTTACTAGTGGTTACTACCCACCAAAATTTATGCAAGTCATTGTGTCTATGCAAGTTATTGTGCCTTAGCCATTAATCCACTTATCCACTTCACATGTCAATTTATTAGCTACTTCCAAAGTAAGACTATAGGATTTGGTCTGCATGTTAACCTCCATTATTTTACCTTTCACCAATGTAAGTTATATTTTTTTATGTAGTTTTTCACATATTTTTAACATGAGTGGTGGAGCAAGCTACCATACAATACTTGTTTTAATTTTTATGGTAAAATGAATATTAGTTTATATCTACTATTTATATGTCATATATATTTAATGTGATATGTATATTATGATTTTCTTAAGGTAAATGTTAAATGTTTATTTTTTACAAGTATTTATGCTTACACAACTCCCCCTGTACTTTATATTATGCTCTACTTTTTTTGACTCAACTAACGTATAAATGTTTATGTTAAATGTAAAATTTTATAAACATTTAGGGCTACACATTTCCCCTATACTGACTTGCAATAGTAGGTGCAATAATTTATTATGTTATTAATTTAAAAAATTTTATTTTTTATTCATTATTTATTATATCTTTAAAAATTGAAATAATAATTATAATATATAAAATAATAAATATTAAAATTTGCCTACTAGTTTATAATAAGTTTGTAGCTTAAGAAAAAGGACTAAGATGGATGTTAATTTAGCGATCTGGAACTCTTCAGAGGTACTTTTTGAGGAACCCACATGGTTTCTCGTTAGTTGGTAATATCTTTATTTATCTATGGATTATTTTTAAATCACATGCTCTTAAGTTACATGGGGTTTTATCTTATTATTTCCTAGTCGGATTTCCATAGTTGGAGGAATTTCTAGTAGTTGTATTTCTTTACCAAGTAGAGTTGCTTGTATATGGAAGTTCCATTTCCATATAGACTTCGTTGGGAGAAAAAACAAAAGCCCTTAGTGGGAAAACTAAAGCTTTTAATTGAACTCTATGAAAAGTTAATCCAACATACAAGCGCAGCTTTGGTTCTCAAGTATACTTCTAGTTTGCTCTATTTGTTCAATATTGTCTCAGTTATATTGCCATTTGTGTTCCATGTTGGTGTTTTGTCTTAGATTTTCAGGAATTGTACTTAGTTCTCATGCGCTCTCTTGTTGAGGGATTATTTTTCCTTTTAGTTATCCATATTTTAAGATTCCTTGAAATTACTTATTTTTTGTTTCAATTGTGTCTAGCTTAGAGGAGGTTCTTAGTTGTTTTTTATTTAGTTATCTCATCAAAAATTTTGGTTTTTGTTTGTTGGATTTTGATTATTTTGGTTCTCTAACCATATCTCAATAGTCCCTTTTTAACCCTTAGCTCCCTTATTCTTGTTTAGAATTATGTTGATCAATCTAGCTTACTATTCATTTCCCTTTAATGGCCCACTGAATTTGTTTGATTTCCTTGTTAATATCATTCATGGAAATCAGTTTGGAGCTCATAGCAGGAGAAGAGGCCATCACCCCCTTCCAACTCTTGAGCCTAATTTTCTGTAGAGTGTTCTATTGCACTATCTATGTGCAATTTACCCCTTCTAAAATTAGAAGAGAGGCACACAATATAAAATGGGACGCTATAATAGAGAGAAAATTTATCACAAATGTTGAGGGTGAGGTGGAGCTTGGGCACTAGGTTCCTAATATAGGAAACAAAAGAAGTGTATATAAAAGATATATGTAAATTATTGCTATATATTAACAATTTATGACCATCATGGGAAAAGTATTGGTTGAGTAATTTGAAACTCGGTATGTGATTAGTCTATATATGGATGAAATGTAGAAGAAGATAAGTAAGTTGATCGAAATGACATTGAGTTTAGCTAAAAAAGCTAGTAGAATTGGAGTTTTCTACCTTTGAAGAGGATGGAAAAGTCTCTAATACTACTTAGGTGAATTCTTCGTCCAAAATGGTGCATTTATTTTTCATTTTTGTTATATATTAGAGTAGCAACATGACTACAATTCTAGGTGTTATCAACTCTAAATTTTGAGGAAAGACTCAAATTGATAAAAACATTATTATCTCCTTTATTATGTTATCAGGTTTAAACTATTTAAATGGACAAAACAATTTCTAATACACTACTCATCTAGTTTCCCTAGTGATTAAAACACAAGGTGTTGTGAGCTCTATGTTTTCTAGAAAAGTGTCAAATTGGTATAAAATTTATTATCTCTCAAGTTATGTTATTAAGTGTAAAATGTTTAAATTTATTATCTCTCTAGCTAGGTAGCATGGATTTTGTTCAATATGTGTTATATTATTTACATGACTAGTCCAACATGTAGAAATTAATGAGTAGATTCAAAACTTCTCATGACATTAGTAAATCACAAGACTCGAAGCTACTCTACTGATCTTTGGAAATTAACTCACTATCTAGAACAAAAATCATAGACATGCAAAAGGAAAAATCACACATCCATAGATATTTATCTAGGGGAAAGCAATTTCTCAAAACTCCTTCCTATCTATATTGCATTAATTAGAGAATAAACATGAAATACATATATTTTCTCAAACTTGAACACACCCTACAATTGTATAGTTTATCCTTTTGCCTAAGCGATTGACTCTTGACAACACTTAGCCAATTTTCAATCTCTCCAATATATTATTCCTTGTGATATACCTTGAGGAAATTATATCATATTATTTACAAAATTTCCTCTATTGAATTGCATAATTCATTTATCTCCTTCCTCTGATTACATGCACCACATGTACACATTGGAATAGTATACAACTAATTGTACATTGCCTTGGAATCTCTATCTCAACTGGGTAACTTGAATTCTCTGAATGCAAAAAATATTTTGGGTTGATTGATCAATTAACTAGTTGATCACTGAGTGTGTTTGAAGTTCCACTTCCACAACTTGACCTCCACTAGCTCTTCTAACAGTTATAACTAGTTTAACTTACAACAATTCAATTTAACTGAAATAGATTGCTACAAATTAGCAATCATTCATACTGAACTAAACTCAAGATTCACCAAAATGAATTAAGTCAGTGACAAGTTCCATGTCACCCAAGTTAATTACCTTTAGGATTTCTACTTAAATAGAAATTCAAATTTCTGTAGTTTGACCAAGGCAAAGCCAAATTGAGATTTTATTGCTTCATTTTCAACACTCCCTCTGAGTAAGAAAGGGATTATCAACCACCCTTATCCTGCACCAGTGGAACTCAATATTCCCTCTTCACAAGGACTTTGTCAGAATTTTAGCATCTTGTTCCTCCGTCAGATTATAATGCAACAACATAATCCACCTTTGCACATAATCCCATAAATGGTGATACCAAATATCAATATTCTTGGATCGATCATGAAAAACATGATTTTTAGATATTTTGATGCAACTCTGATTATCATAGTAGATCACAGTTGGATGCATCATCTGACCAAACAAGTCAACAAGTATGTTTCTCATCCAAATCACCTCACATGTTATTTGACTTGCAACCATGTATTCTACTTTTTCACAGCTAAGTGTCACAAATATTTTCTTCATAATGTACAAAGAAAGCACTGCGGACCCAACAATAAAAATTCCACCTAATGTACTCTTTCGGTCTCATTTACTTCCCACCCAATCTGAATTTGTGAAGCCACATAACTTCTCTCCCTCTGTCTTTTTGTACCATAGTCCAAAATAGGTACTGCCTCTAAGGTACTATAGAACATGCTTAGATTCTCTCCAAAATAGTTTGCTTGGCCTAACCATAGATTGACTCAGTTGATTGACTACATAGCACATAAATCCTCTTTTGTTCACAAGATACATGTGTGAACCCATGAACTATCGATAAATAATGGAATTCACTTCCCCACCTGAATTGGCATCCTCTTTCTTCTAGTAGGTAGCTAAAGGAGTCTCCATGGGTTTGCATTTGTCCATGCCAAACTTCTGAAGTATCTTGTTGGCATACTTTCCCTGAGAGATAAACACCTCCCCATCACCTTGCCATATTTCCAATCCAATGAAGTAGTGCATGAGACCCATGTCCTTCATTTCAAACTCTCTTGCAAGGTCCTCCTTTCAATATAAGATCAACTTCTCATCACTAGTAAAATTCAAGCCATCAAAATATAAGAAAATAATCAATAATTTACCTTCTACCACAATATGATAGAGGTTTACATCCACTTCACTTTTGGTGAAACCCAAATAGGTGAGATAGCTATTGATCCTAGTGTACCAAGCATAGGGTGCTTGCTTGAGACCATAAAATGCTCGCTTGAGTACGTACACATGAGAATCTGAATCAAAAGTCTCAAATCCTTTTGGTTAGTTGATATACACCTTCTCCTCAATATCTCCAGTGATGAATGTTGTTTTCACATTGATATGGTCGATATTACACCCCATTTGTGCACCTAGAGAAAGGATTGATTTAATGGATGACTACCTTTCAATAGGAGAAAATGTCTCCTCATAGTTAATCCCCTCAATGTGAGAGTACCCCTTGGCCACAAATTTGTCCTTGTAATTTTCTATGCTTCCCTCAGCTACATGCTTCACCATGAAGATCCATCTTGAAATCATAAATGATTTGTCTATTGGCCTTGGGATGAGTGATTGTTATTTAAAATGGACTCATAATCCTCCACCATTGCATCAACCCATACATGTTTTTCTATTTATTCCTCGAAAGAGGATGGTTTAGTCTCTACTAGCTCAGTCATTAGAGCTATGTAGCCAGTGTACTGATTTGGTGGCCTTCTATGCCTGCGTTGATTTGAAGGAGAACCCACATTCTTCCTCACATAATACACAAGTCTCTTAGCTTCCTTTGTCCTTTTTCTACCTTCTTTGGATGGTTCTGCTTGAGTTTTTGTCTCCACTCTTTAGTCCTTAACTTGTGGCTACTGCACAACATCATGAGGCTGCTCTTTTGGAACTAAAATCTCCTCCTCTGGTGGGATCTAAAGCTACCTTTGAAGAGAGCACCACATCAATTTTCCTTTATCAAATTTTACATCCGTTCACAGAAATATCATTTTGAGCGATGGAAATTACAAGTGGTAGTTTGTCTAAAGGTTATTGATAGTTTTACTGGATTTTATTGTAAATTGTATGGCTATGTCTACAAGTTGTAGAGGATTGATATAGTCCATATGTTGTAAAAGGTGCACATAATAATTGTGGGGAGTTTTTGTATAACCAAAAATAGCCCTAATTAAGCTATCGACTTTGGCTTCTTCCTTGATTCTTTAGAGACATGGCAGTAAATAAAGGCTCCAAAAATCTTGAAGTATGACACATCTGGCTTCCTCCCTGAGAAATCCTCCTCCGGCGTAATCATGCAAAGAATGTGATGAAGACTCATGTTCTACAAATAGACTGTTGTGTTGCATGCTTCATCCCACCAGTGCAGAGGTAGAATTTGGTCATTCAACATCGCCCTTGCTGCTCTCACAATGCTACAGTTCTTCCTCTCAAACACCCCATTCTGCAGTGGGTTGTTGGGTTCTATCGACTCTCATCGAATGTCTTATTTTACACAAAAAACTTTCAAAATCATTTGAAATGTACTCACCTCCATTATCACTCCAAAATTCCTTCACCCTCTTGTTGGTTTCTTTCTCAATGAGTGCTTTTAACTCTACAAACTTGGAGGAAGTCTCTTCTTCCGCATGAATAAGATCCAACACTTCTGTGAGAAGTCATCAATAAAAATGACAAAACATTTGGGCCTTGTAGTGGAGGCTATCAAGAAAGGTCCACAGACATCAGAGTGGATCCTTTCAAGGACTGCATGTGCTCCGTTGTTCTGATCATGGAAAGTGACTTTTGTGTACTTCCCCGAGGTACAAACATAGTTATCAATGAAACGGGAACTATTACCTCAAAATGGGTACCTGAGCCCAAAACCCCCAAAAAACACATGAAAAAACAACCCAAAAATGAAAATTCTTTATGCCAGAACGATGTTTTTATTTTTTAGGGTAAATTTTCAACA
Organism: Pinus tabuliformis; assembly: GCA_031772625.1. Classification (NCBI taxonomy): domain Eukaryota; kingdom Viridiplantae; phylum Streptophyta; class Pinopsida; order Pinales; family Pinaceae; genus Pinus; species Pinus tabuliformis. The sequence goes on from CM062817.1 coordinate 602,948,634, forward strand.
TTTTTTTTAAATGGAGGTAAAAACCATTTTTTTTAAATGGATGAAAAAAACACACTTAAAAAAACTTGTTTATTCTAGAATAACAAAAGAGAAAATCGGGTTACAATTTTGACATTTTTTAGCAATGGAGTTAAAGAGAAAATATCCGGACATTTAAAAACTGTAAAATTCCAAAAATTCTCGGACATGATGTTAAAGATAAAATATCATATCCTGAATCGTGATAATTCCAACTATTTCCATCCATGTTGTTAAAAATAAAATATCTTGATGTTAAAAAATCTTGAAATTGTAATTGTTTTCGACCATAGAATTAAAGATAAAATAACATGACTTAGAAAAACATTAAAATCTTGACAATTTTTCAACCATTCAATTAAAATGAAAGATTATGACTACAAAAAAAATCTCAAGTTTTCAAAATATTTCAAGCATGACATTATGGAAAAATTTTATGACTAAAAAAACTTTAAAAATGAACACCTGAATGAAAGAGTTATTGTACCAAGAGTAATTTTTTTAAAATGCTAAATATATAGCGATTTTAAAATCTTAGCCTAAGGCAACATGAGACATTGCAAAAAAAAAAAACTAAAAATCAACTATCAAATTGCCAGGCAAGCATCAACACGAACCCTACTATATATATATATATATATATATATATATATATATATATATATATATATATATATATATATATGAAACATACATAAGAAAACAAAAATTCAAATATTCAGAAAAAATAAATAAAAATAATAACAAGTAATAAAACATAAAAAACATATCAAGAAAAATCAAATATAAAAAATAAAAACGAAATAAAAAATACAAATTACTAAATTACAAAAATAAAATACAACATTAAAAAAATTAAATTCCCCCGCCCACCCCGAGGCCCAACTAGTCAGGGGTGGCAAGGGGACAATTCATGACAAAATATAACTTAAATTCATAACATTAAAAAAAAAACAAAAACAAAAACAAAACAAAACAAAACAAACTAGAATTAACTTGAAAAAATGAAAATTTTTAATAAAAAATAAATAAAATTATATTATATATATATATATATATAATTTAAGAAAAAATAAAAATAAATAAAAATATTTTTTTTTTGAGTTAAAAAAAAAAAAGAAAAAAAGACAAACAGAAACAGAAACAAAAACAAAACAAAGCAAAGCAAAACAAAACAAAAAAAAACAAAACAAACAAGCAAACAAACATGATTTAAAAAAAGGTTAAATAATTACATATATATATATATATACATAACATATATATATATATGTATATATATATATATATATGTATATATATGTATATATATGTATATATATAAAGAATTTAAATTAAAAAATTAAATTATAAAGATTTAAAAACAAAATTTAAAAAAACAAAAAGTAAAAATCAAAAATTAAAACAATTAAAAAATATATTAAAAAACAAAAAAAAAATATTTAAAAATATTATAAAAAATCAAAAATCAAAAATCAAAAATCAAAAATCAAAATTAAAAACTAAAATAAAAAAGTACTAAAAAAAAACGATGAAAAAAAATAATTATTAAAAGAAGTTATTATAAAAAAATAATTAAAAAAAAAACAATTGAAAAAAATTGACCCCTCCTGCACCCCAACCCCTCTTCTCCCCTCTCCTCTCCCCCTCCTCTCCTACCCACCGCACCCACTCCCTTTCCCCAGCCCTCCCCTCCTTGCCTCCTCTGCCCACTACACCCCCCCCCCCCGACCCTTTGCACCCGACCCTCTCCACGCTGCCCGGGCCCCTAGCCAGTGCCAAAGAGACTGCAGTTCAATACTGGGAATCGGTCTATGGCCTCTTGGTCGCTGGTTAGGGTCCGAGCGAGTAGGGAGGGCCGGGTGGAGGGGGACAAGGGGTGAGGGAGTGGGGTGTGTGGGGGAGGGAGGGGGAGGGGAGGGGGAGTGCGGTGGAGATGGGGTTGGGTGGAGTGAGGGGCTGGACTGAGGGGATGGGGGGAGATGTTATTTTTTTATTTGTTTTTTTTTTGCATTTTTTTTTAAATTAATTTCATTTTAATAATTTTTTTTAATTTAAATATTTTTTAATTTTAATTTATTTTTTTATTTGTTTTTAAATTATATAATTAATTTTTTTTTTTGTTATTTTCTTTTAATTTTATTTAATGTTGTTTCTTTATTTTTATAAATTTAATTTCAATAAATAATTCTTAATTTTTTTTTTTAGGTTTACTTATTGAAATTATTTAATTTAAATATTTGTTTATTTTTTATTTTAATTGATCTTTTACTTTTATTTTTTTCTTTATTGTTTTTATTTTAATTTTTTTTGCTAATTATTTTAAGTTTTTTTTTCTAATGAGGTTTTTATTTTTTATTTGTTTTTCTAAGTTAATTTTTTTTTTAGATTCTCTTTTTCTAGTTTAATCTGTTTTTCTTTAAATTATATCTATATATATATATATATATATATATATATATATATATATATATATATATATATATATATATATATATATATATATATATATATATATATATATATATTTTATTTTTTTTCAAAAAATTTCATTTTTTAATTTATTTTTTGATATTTTTTATTTATTTTTTATTGTTTTCCTCTAACTTTTTATTCATTTTTTTTACGAGTTAATTTTGGTTTTTTTTTTTAACATTTTTATAGCTTTTTTTTTTCTTTTTCTTTTTTCTTTTTTCTATATATGTTTCTGTATTTGATTTTTTTGTCATGTTTTTTATTTTTATTTTTATGTTTTATTACTACCATGAAAATCACCAGCATTAAAAAAATTTATCCACACTTAATTCATTAGTAAATTTAAAGTGTAAAAACTAAGCCCTCTAAACAAAAAGGGTTGATGCTCATCAACACTTTTCAAAATCAAGATGAAAATCACTAACAAAAAAGAAATGTTCACACTTGATACATAAAAATATTTAAAGTATACAAAATACCAAGTACCACATGCTCTCCGTCATATGGAATGAGGTACTACTGTCCAAGTACCACATGCTCCCCATCACTGTGTTGGCCATGCATGCAATGAGAGTAAAGTCAAGTTAAAAATGTGAAGCGAAAGTTTCACCTGTTGCTCCTCCTAAGTTCTCCTTGCTTGTCTTCTTGTGTGGACACTTCATGGCATAGTTCCCATATTCATGATAGTGAAATCCTTGATATTGAACAAGTCTTTTTTCTTGCCTCCTTGACTAGCTTTGCTTTCGATTGGAATTTCTTCCCTTTCCCCTTCTTTGTCGTTCTAGCCAAGCCAAAGTTTTCTTCATCCTCGCCCTTTGATAAAGTCGCGTCTTTGGTATTCCACCTTATTTCCTCCTGTACCAAATCAGACCATAGGTGTTCCCAATTTGGTAGTTTCTCCCTCCCATTCACTGAATGTTGGTAGTTGTACGAGCTCTTGGAAAGACCCAGAAGGGCTAGCATTACCACAACATCCTCCGCAACAGTAACACAAACTTGACCAAGTTCATCATGAGAATGTGTGAACCTGCTCAGGTACAGTGGAATAGTCTCATTCTTCTCCATTTTGATATTTCAAAGTTTATCCTTAAGTACCAACTTCCTATGGTCACTACTATTCTAGATCAAATATGTTAGTTCCTGCCTCACTCCATACATAGCCTCTTTCCCATGAATATTTGACACAATATGGTCTCGTACTTACTCCAATATTATTATCCTCGCCTTGACCACACATTTCTTCCATTCTTCTAGATCATGAGCATCAGATGTTGTTGGTTTCAGGATATCATTATCAATGAATTTCTTCAATCCATTATCTTACAGAACTTTCTCCATGTGCTCCTACCAAGTAACATAATTCAAGCTTCCGTCCAGGTCATCCTCAAGTCTTAGTCCATAGAAATCCATCCTTCTAGCTATGAAGGATTAATACTATAAATCCAATCCTCGTGCAATGACAACTTCAAAATATCTTCTCCACAGTGAATCCTGGTCTGATACCACGTAGAAATTAATTTGTATATTAAAATCTGCTAATGAAATTTACTAAATCAAAAGAGTGAAAGCTACTCTACTGATCTGCGCAAGTTAATTCACCATCTAGAACAGAAATGATAGACATGGAGAAGGAAACGTCATACATGCACAAAGATTTATCTAGGGGAAAGAAACTGCTCAAAACACCTTCCTATATATAGTGCATTAATCAGAGAATAGAGATGAAATACATATTATTTCTCAAGCCTAAGTACACCCTCCAAGTGTATAGTCTATCCCTCTACTTGACTGACTGACTCTGCCCAACACATAGCCAATTTTCAAGCCCTCGACACTCTTATTTCCTTGCATTGTTCTTTGAGTAAATTAACCCCTATTATTTATGAAATTGCCTCTATTGAGTTACGCAATTTCTCAAGGCCCTTCCTCTGACTCCATGCACCATTACACATTGCAATAGACTACAACTAACAGTACACTGCTTTGGAACATCCATCTCAACTGCATAACTCGATTTATCTGCATGTAGCAATTACATTGGGATGATTGATCAGTTAATTGGTTAACCATTGAGCGTGGTTGAAGTTCCACTCCCATAACTTGCCCTCCACTAGTTCTTCTAATAATTAGAACTAGTCTAACTGACAATAGCTCAATTTAACTGAAATATATTGCTGCAAATTAGAAATAAATCACACTGAACTAAAATCAAGCTTCCTCAACTCAAATTAACTGAGTGAAAAGTGCCATATCACCTCTGTTAACTACCTCCAAGGTTTCCGTTAAAATAGAAATTCGAATTTTCTCTAGTTTGACCAATGCAAAGTCAAACTGAGATTTTCTTGTTGCATTTTCAACACAACATGCAATTTGTATGGACTGACAACATTGGGTTATGGGGTGGGATGATATTTAAAGAGGGGTGAAGCCCCCAAATTTTAGTTTTTTGTGATTTTTTACATTTTTTTCATCAGGTTTGTGCTTTTTAAATTTTTATGGCGTATGGTGGTTCAAACAATTGTTTTCCAATTTTTGTTAATGAATTTATGTTGAAACATAAAACATGTTAGAACATTAGAGGTTTTGGGAGTTTGAAGCTCATGGATATTGTATTCCAAACAATGAAAATGATAGCAAAACTAAAGGTGTGGCTATAAACAATTTCCTAGTTTTCCTAGTTTGGTTTTCTAGTATAAAGCGATATGCAATATCTGATTGACATTATTCTACTTTTCTATATTATTGAGAATTTGTGCATTATTGTACAATCATTGTAACATATAATTTGCCTCATCCTTATGCACACTATTACATTTGGCTTATGTGTTTGGTCAAGGATGGGTTGGGTGGGTATTGATCTTAACTGGGTTCTCTCATAATTAAGGTTTTAATCTAGGTGGAGAAGAATCTTTGGTGGGTGGACACCAATCCTAACTTCCCTTGGTTTCACTCATGGTTAATGTTGTTTTCTTATCTTGTGGATGATTTTAGTTAGTGTGTGGGCCTAGTTGAGTTGGTGGTGGGAGGAAATGGGAATGAAGAGTGGAGGTTGATATAGATTCTTTTATGGTTCACTCCACCCACTTGTCCATGACTATTGGTGAGACATAGGAAGTTGAACAATATGCCATGATATATGCTTAGAAGTAACTAAATAGGAAATGGAACACTTAGAGAAAGTGGTGTAGAAAATAAAGGTGATTTGATTAATTGTAAACAACTAATGTTTACAAAAATTTCTTTTGATACAACAATGAGTAGACAAATTTTGATGAAAATTTTCAATTATGACGATCATCTATAGCTAACTATACTTCATTTTCATTTATAACATGAATATCCTTATATATTTTATCTAAATATCTAATTTAAAATCAATTAACATTAAATCATCATCATAATATATCTTATATATGAAATAATCAACCATATCATTAATTTGAAAGTAATTATAAATGAAAAATAGTTAATATTGAAAAAAATAAAATAATAAATATGTAGTAATTATAAATTAATTAATATTACACCATTGTGATATATGAGAAAGTAAAATTGTCTTTAGTATCATATCAATTAAATTTGCATCCTTCACTTTGATAAATCCAAAATAATAATATTTTAAACTATTTCATTTTAATAATATATCATTAGTTGTAATTGATTTTCTGGATCCATCCCATTCAAGTTGATATTAAATCGACATTTCGAACCTGTGACTGAGGTTCATCATAATATATTGTTATTAACTTTTATTTAGTTAATTAAAAAAATATCGTTATAAATTTAATTTATTCATTGATTTAATATTCATAAACAAATTTAATCAATATAAATCTAGTCTTTCCATATACATTTTATTTTTACACCGTAAGGTGTTTCCCTCTAGAAAGAACCCCCCCAGCTTCCACTCGGCACCTCTTTGCACTGGCAGAACTAATGTTAGATGATTGAAATTTTTCCCACCATTAGATCCAATAGCTTTAATTGTCAACCAAACCTTGATTTTTGCATTGTGCAACCATTACTTGTTAATCTTTAATATAACCCATAACTTATTTCAAGTATCATTATAGTTCTCAAATATTTGGAAGTCCATAGGAAAGTTGAAGCAATGAGAAGGAATCGTGATCCATGGAATTGGGATGCTCCTTTTAGTTCATCTCTAAACCCTAGTTCAGATGCCACTATTGGCTTTCCTCTATGACTGCTAGCATTGGATCTCAATCTTCATTCAGATCTACTGTCATTGGAATAAATGCAACTGGAATTTCTTCCTCTGCTGATGAAACTGGTGCTTTCTCCTTGGTTGTCACCTTTGCTCCTTGCTCCTGGAATCCTGTAAATATATGGCGTAGGATCTAAATATATTGACTAAGGGGTTGTAACAAGGTATGGAAAAGGAAGGGAAGATAAAACTGGTCCAACTCCAACTTAGTCTCAATCTAGGGTATGGATGTCAATCTAAATCAAGAATACCTATTAATTGATTAGGGAGAAATAACATTTCATTGGTTAGCACAAGATACACCTTCTATTCGTTTTCTATTGATTCGGGAAGTCAAGTGTTCAAATCTCTTCCATCAAAGTCCCATCGAGCAACTCTATATCTACAAATTAAGAAATATTAATAAAGATAGAGTATGAATTTCTCCATCTCCTCTTGGCTTTTCAATATTTCCTCCCATGATTTTTGGATTCACTATCCATCCCCCTGCGTGTGTTGCAACTTTTCGCAAGCCTTTCGGTCATTTATTTACACCTAAGTTGCATGAAATGCGTATCCTATCTCCTTGATCTCTTACATCCCAGCTCTCCCATGCACATCAACATTTACTTGCATTATGTGTGCTCTAGCTTATCATGAACCCTTCTTTCTATAGTTATGGAGGTTTCTTCCTATAGTTAAGGAGGTTTCTTCCCAAACCAATGAACTCTTCTAGCATATAGGTACGGGAGCATACTGATGAACCAAATATCAAGAAAGGACATCAATAATGGTAAACCTTTCTTTTTACAACTATGGAGGTTTCTTCCTACAACTAAGGAGGTTTCTTCTGAGACCAATGAACGTTTCTGGCATACAGCTAGGGAGGCATACCAACGAACCAGAGATCGAGCAACATCATCAATCGAGGTCATTAAGTTCTAGGTTCCCCCCCTGGTGGGCAACGATATCCTTTATTATCTTAATTCAATCGTAAAATCATCTTTATCATAGTTTGTTCCCTCTTCTGTCAGACAATCATCTCCACATCATGTTATTTCTTCCTTCAATTGTAAAAGTCATAAGTATTGACCATCCATGACATTCAATCCCTCATTTGGCATCCATTTATTTCAATCTCTCAAACTTCATATGTTCCAATGTTTATCCCTCCCTAGTGACCACTCTATTTCTTGTTTATTCCCAATTATTTGTTGGTAGTCCCGAGTATTGGTAGATATTTCCGAAAAGAGTTGTTAATCTACCTACCTGCTATTGGTTGACCAAACAAAGGTCCTAGAAAATTTGCAAGTGCCCACCAATCCCTTCCAATATCCCTGCAGGGTTTGACATTAATTCCTAAGGTAGTTCTTAGGATCCAATCAACAAAATTTAGTAGCTTTCCAACGTGTCCAACATAAAGGTAATCATGTAGCCTTTGCCAAGTCCTCCCTAAAATCCAAGCGCAAAGTGGTGAAAGACAGTTCCATGAGATTTTATCTTTTTTATTTTTTTAATCGATGGAAGCATTCACATTAAAATAGTGAATATCTCATCTATATCAAATATATTATATCATAGTGTGTGAGTGACATTATAAAAAATATTTGTAATGAATCTTAATACAAATAATATATATATCTATATATATATATATATATATATATATATATATATATATATATATATATATATATATATATATATATATATATATTTGTCTTAAGAAAAGTGAGATGAAAGCTTTTTATATACATGTTCACATATAATAATGTATCAAAAATCAAACTTAAATTAGTTCTAATGCTATAAAAAAAAAGAATCAAATTGATCTCTGAGTTGTTTTGCCTTAGCATGGAACTTCACTTTAGATGACTTGATTTTATCCTTAATATCATTAAGATCGGCTTTAGAATGCACCTTATTAACCATGCTGGTCTAAATCTTATAGTACATTGTTGGATTGACTTAGTACATTGGGGGATTGAATTACAAAATTACATTATGAAAACATGTACAAGTCATGATAGTCATAGATATTTGTAACTAGTAATTGACTTCTCCTTATCATAGACTCGTATGAGATACAAACTCCATGTATTGACCATTTCATACGTTAGAAGGAATATTATTCAATTTTGTTACAAGAATGATCAATGAACCTCGTGGATATTGGTGGAAAACCACCTATCCCACCTAGATCTCCAGTTAGTTTCATCTGTTTCCTTGTTTGTTTAAGCATTTACTACTTTTAGCAGTTTTTTGGGTCCTGAACTTCTGGTGCAGTTTTGACCCCTAAATGATGTTCTTTTGAGGTCTGCTGCTAGCCCATGGCCAAAGGAAGCTGCTTGCAGAAAATATTGTATTACTCAGAGAGACCTTTCCAACAAGGCATCATATGCACCAAATGGAGAAAGTATGACCAAGTTATGATCTTGGGAAGTTGGTTTCCCAAGTAACCCCAACAGGGCCCACAATCCCTTCGCGTTACATCTCCTCGGGTTAGGTTTTTGGCTGCTTAGGGTTTCCTCATGTCTTGAAATAACAAATAGGCCCTTGAGCCTCATTCTAACACATTTTAGAGAAATGTAGCTGCCACATCACTTCTCAGAGATAAGGTACCATCATCCAAGCTAGTCTTATTTCCATTCTATTTGTAAGCATATTCCAGTATTTGATATTAATGAAATGAAGTGTTATTTCTGGTGCGTCTTTGTATTTATGGTTATATCTATAATTTCTTGAATTCCTAGTTAAATTCAAATCAGTGATATCAGGCTGGTCTGCTCTTTCTCTCTTTTTCTTTGCATGTCCCATACCAGGTCTTGATATAAGGATTTAGGGCTTCAACTAGTCGAACCTTTGCAAGACTAGCTTTGTAAATCCTAACGGCCTCCCATGGAAAAAGAAAAGAAAGATGAGGGTGATGCATCTACTTCCATCAACTTTGAACAGATCCTTTAACAGCTACCCATGGGCGATGCATCTACTTCCATCAACTAATATTGAACTATCACACCCTTTAAGGTACAAGTTAATTTTGACATTCCCCTATTTGAGGGTTAGATAGATGCAGATGTCGTAGATAAATGGTTAAACCTGCTAGATGGATATGTTTTTATTCTTGATTTTTCCATCCAGGAAAAGATTATTTTTTTCTCATCTCAAAGCCACCCCACATGTCAAGGATTGGTGGGAAACCTATTGTGAGCAGAAGGATGAAGGTACGCCTTCACTATTTTCGGTCCCACCTGCTTGAGATTCATTCTGGATGCCATCAAGGAGAAATACTACCCTGTCAGGAGCTATGAGGATAAGTAAATAAAGTGGACCACAATGCAACAGGGAAAAGACCAAGACGTGATGGAGTTTACCAATGTTTTTCATACCCTTTTCACAAAGTTGGGTATCAAGGATTCTAAGAAACATTTGGTAATCAAGTACTATGGTTGCCTACATAGGTACATCCAGAATGAGATGGAGTTCCTAGAGATCTACTCACTCAGCACAACATACCAATACATTGTCGAGATTAAGGAGAAGCTTAAGTAGAAAAAGTGAGACTTTAGATCTGTGAATTCGAAGGAAGGGAAAGGTGCCCCCAAATTGTAGAATAAAGGGAAAAGTCAAGGCTGGGTGACCCAGGATAACCCGCTGAGGCCATAAGAAATGAAGAACACCAAAAAGACAAAGAAGGACATGGGAAAGTGGTGTGAGTTACATAAGAGCTCCACTCACAACACAAGTGAGTGTCAGGCCAAGTAGTCACTAGCGGTCGAGTTGAAGGCTTCTGAGTCTGATGCATGTTTTGGCTTTGAGTCAGAACCTGATAAGGGGAATGAAAAATGCAGGAAAATCATTTATGTGGAGCCCAGTGCCATTTTGGACACCACCAAGATTAAGAAGATTGAGCCTGAAGATCGAGAAGAGGGGGAGCTCATATTCCACACACAGATGTGGGTGAAGGGTTCTCCACTACAGTTCATTGTCGACAGTGGGAGTGAAAAGAACCTCATTTTAGGAGCGGTCCTAAAGGAGAGGGGCCTACCAACTACAACAAATTTCCAGCCATATAACATCTGGTGTCTTCACCAAGGACGAGATCTTTGCATCAGCCAGTAATTTTGTTTTCCCTAGAGGATCAAGCTCTTCACGGATGAGGTACTATGTGATGTTGATCTTCCTGAAGTTTGTGATGTATTATTAGGACAACCATACTTATGGAAGTGGCATGTTGTATATGTGTCTAGACCTTGTTCTATTATTATTTATTTGGGTACTAAATTATATAGGATATCGGAGGTAGCCCCACCTACCGCTGTCTCTTGATCTTTTCTAAGCAAAGCAGTAAGGTCATCTCCCAGACCGAGGAATTTATTTTCTTTATAATTCACTCTCAAAGTAATAGTAAGGTCGTAGCCACATCTATGGCCCCTGAGAAGGTTTAATCCAAGCAACAGAAGCAAGTGGATACAGTTGTGGAAGAATACGGGGATGTCTTCTACTCACCCACAGGGGTACCCTTGCATTGTCAGGTCAAGCATTCAATTAATCTAACTCCCATAGAACTTCCACTGAACTGACCGATATATCACTGCTTCATTTTGGAAAATGAAGAGATCAAGTGACATATCTAGGAGTTTCTATAGAAATGGCGCTAAACAGGCTCTACAAGGATGGGTCCTAGAGGCTCTACATTAATTATCAGGCACTAAACAAAATCACTATCAGGAACAAATATCAAATCCTATGGTTTGATGACCTGCGGGACCAACTCAAGGGGGCCATGTATTTCAGCAAGATTGATCTAAACTCTGGTCATCACTAGGTTCCAATAGGGCCCAAAGATGTATGGAAGACTACCTTTAAATCCAAGGAGGGCCTTTTTTAATGGTTGGTTATGCCCTTCGGGTTGACAAATTCCCTTGCTACTTTTATGAGGCTAATGGATGACATCTTGTGACTTTTCGCCAACTCATTCATTGTGGTTTATCTGGACGACATCCTCCTCTTCAACAAGAGTTAGGAAGAACACTTGCAACACATTCAATAGGTCCTTCAAACCCTTCAACAGCACAAACTCTTTGCCAACTTGGAGAAATGCACCTTTGGAGTGAGCTAGGTCCAATAATTGGGTTACATCATAGATGAGCATGGCGTGCATATGGGCCTAACAAAGATCCAAGTCATTTAGGACTAGCCAGCTTCAACCACTCTAACGAAGCCTCACAACTTTTTGGCTCTTGCAAATTTCTATCGGAGGTTCGTGTTGGGATTCTCCCATACCACTTGGCCTTTGAGTCAGATTACTAAAAGTGAGGTGAAAGAAATGTTTTCTTGGTCCGAGTCCCAATAGAAGGCATTCATTGAGTTGAAGCACCGCTTCCTCTCTGCACTGGTACTCACACTTCCAAACCTGTAGCAGCCATTTGAAATCAAGATAGACACATTAGACTATGCTATTGGTGCAATCCTCACCCATCACGGGAATCCAATGGCCTATCATAGTGAGACACTTTCTGATACAATTTATAAGTACCCCACCTATGATAAAGAGAGGTATTCCATCATGCATGCTTACCGACAATGGAAGCACTATATTCTTGGGAAGGAGGCGTCTTCCACATCGATCACCAACCTATTTAGTTTATACATGCGGGAGGGAAGTTACAGAATGATCGCCATCAGAAGTGGTCTACATAACTGCAACAATTCCACTTAAATATTAAATAAAAAAAGGGTAGCACCAATCATGTTGTAGACTACCTCAGCCAACCCCCAATTGCCACACTGACTACTTTTCTCTACTCTTGTCGTCACGAGACCTCTTGATAGCCGCAACTATACAAAAATGAGCCATAGTTTCCCTCGCATACCAGATTCTAACTGGGAGGCGCTTTGGTGTGGAAAAAATTGTGGTTGTGCTACAAAAGTACTTTGATTAGCCCAAAATCTGACTGGATGCTGGGAAATATATCAGATCTTGCACTACATGTGCCATCGACAAGCCAACTATCAAGAAGAAAGGCTTGTACACTCCTATACCTACTCCCAACCAATTGTGGGAATCCATCTCCGTGGACTATATGTTTGGCCTTCCTTCTACCAAGCATGGTAATGACTGTGTATTTGTGGTCATGGATAGATTTAAGATGGTGGCCTACAAGAAGATTGGGATCCCGTAGACCATTATACAAGAATAGAATAGAAGGTTTGTCAACACATTCTAGTCAAGTCTCTTAACACTATTGGATGCCGAATTCACCAAATTGACTTCCTTCCATCCCCAAACTGATGGTCAGACGGAGGTCATCAATGGGATGATAGTGCACATATGTCGAATGTACAACTCCAGGCATCCTCAAACCTGGGATGAGAGACTTCCATATGTACAACACATTTATAATAGAGCTCTCCATAGCTCGACGGGTTGCGGTCCCTTTCAAGTGGGTCTAACATTTCAACAGTTTTGTCTAATTGATGTTTTCATGCCTCATGCGACTACGTAGACATAATCCACACATATATTGTATGAGGCTGATAAAGTGAAAAAATTTATTGAATGCATCCAACACATCAACCAGAAGGTTCACAACATCCTAAAGAAGTCAAATTTCAAGTACAAGCAACCACATGCTGAACATCAGGTGCCATACAAGTTTCAGGTGGGTGACAAAGTCTGGTTGTGCTTGCAAAAATAATGCCTTATCCGAGTCCATTGGAAGCTCAAAGCACTCCTATAGGGTCCTTACACCATTACCAAGGTTGTGGAAGACAATGATTTTGAGCTCAAAATTCCTGCATTCCTTGTATTACACTCAATGTTCAATGTGGACCACCTTCGACCATACCTACCACCATTGTTGGACACATCAAACATTGAAGAACAACTCACACCAACAGAGTTAAACCCAATCTGCATGGAACAGGCCACAACTGATCAGATTATGGACACATAGGTTAAGAAAACTCGCTAGCGAAAGATCCAAATATATAGTTTTGTCAAAACTAACCAACTCCTGTACCAAGGTAAGTGGCTCATGAGCAACCAAGTTCAACATAAATTTACTCACCTCATGGAGGATTTGCACACAATGGGGACCATTTTTTCATAAGGGGAGAGGAATGATACAGGTGGATATTAGTGACCACCCACCTATCCCACATAGACCTTGAGTTAGCTTCACTTGTTTCCTTGTTTATTTAAACATTTACTACTTTTAGCAGTTTTTCGGGTCTTGAACTTCCGGAGCAATTTTGACCCCCTAAAGGACATTTTTTTTTTGGTCTGTTGTAGGCCAATAGCCAAAGGAAATGACCTATGGAAAATATTTAAGTACTCGGATGGACCTTAACAACAAGGTATTGTACGTGCCACATAATGATAATATGACCACGTTATCACCCTGTGGTGTTGGTTTCCCAACTAACCCCAACAGGGCCTACAGGCTCTTGGCGTTACATCTCCTGGGGTTAGGGTTTTGGTTGCTTATGGGTTCCTCATGTTTTTAAATAATAAATAGGCCCTTGAGCCTCATTGTGGCACAGTTCAGAGGCATGTAGCTGCCACATCTCTTTTCAGAGATAAGTTACCATCGTCCAAGCTAGTCTTATTTCCATTATGTTTGTAAGCATATTTCAGTATTTGATATTAATGAAATGAAGTTTTATTTCTATCGCGTCTTTGTATTTCTGGTTATATCTGTAATTTTTTGCATTCCTGTTTAAATTCAGATCAATCGACCTTACTAATAAAAGCTTAAGTCTCCACAACAACTTTCTAGATTGATATAACTCTCAAGCTTTTTAGTGATCATAAATATAGTTTTGATATTAATAACTCTAGATTTCTTTGGTGATCATGAAAATAGTGTTCCCTACCTCACAATCAAAATAGTAGCGAAGAATGTTAGTATGTGAATTGTTTAGTGCTTCTACCATCCTTCACACTTTTGTTTCTTATACCACTTTTAATATGTCCAACTTGATCACACAAAGAGGATTGAGTGGAAACTTGTTGTATGTTACCAACCTCATATTTCCATGTGGCATTGGCTTATCACGTAAACAAAAATGGAGCCATGTTAGCATTACCATAAAATGTAAAGAAAATGGAACCATCTCACTTTATAAACTAATGCAAAAAAAATTGAGATCAATTATTTAGAAACAATAAAACAGGGTTTCTAGTTAGATGATTTTAGCCTTTTTTTGGTTTTGCATTTTTAAGAAAGCTCAAATTTGATAAATGAATTTGCAAGTGATTTTAGTGGAACTTAGAATAATTGAACTCCACAAAGGACATATAAGGTGGAAAATTTCCAATCAAATTATTATGCACATTATGCACATGAAAAAACACATTAGTCGCTTATGACCCAAAACCATTTCCCTTCCATTACACTTTTATCCCAATGGAAATAAGGGTAGCTTTGATGTAATTATCGAAAGGTAGGCATTATCACAGTCATAACCATTGCATACATATTTGAGATATACACTTAACAACACTAAATAATTGCATCTCTTACATTAAAGACAGTAAATGGTCGGTTAATTTTGAAATTGTTACGTAGATGAAAAATTACACTTTAATCACTTATGTAACAAAACCATTTCTAGTCAACTTTCATCCCAAAAGCAATAAGTTGGCTTTGATGTGATTGGCCAAAGGTAGCTATTATAGCCATTGGAACCAGTCCATACATATTTGAGACTTATTTTCCTTCCTCTTAAATCTTATAGACTTCGAAGTCTCAGTCCATAAGCAACACTTATACATTGCCATGTTGTTGTTGGGAAATTTCTTCTTTTTTAATTTCCTCAACAACCAATCCAATCAATAATCTCACATTTGAGATAGAAAATTATTTTTACTTTATTTAAAACCATCTGATAAAGAGAAATGCACTTAGCTTAAAGATATTTTATTTTCATCTTGGAATGATGTATATTTTCCCATGATGAATGCATATTATTATCTATCATTTCTTCATGATATGCATCCTACTAGATTTTAGAGAAACTTAACAAAAAAACCAACCAAAAAACTTCCAAAAAATTACATTGAAAGAAACTCATTATGAAAGCCATGTAAGCCCACTCACAGACACATTCATTGCGCAAGTTGAATTTTTTATTTTTTTTTACACCTTATGAATTGCTACCAGAGCTAATCTGAAACCCAGGATCAATACACGTAGCTACGTCTATAACACCAAGAGTACATCCAACTACCTGCAAGTTAGATATACTAAGATCCTATGACTTTAGCAAGAGTGGACTCATGTGCCGCCAAGGCCCGGATGGGGAATCTATTCATTGAGCTGACACCACAGCAAGTCATTGTACTCATTGAGATTTGAACTAGAGTCTCTTGAGCTTCGCACAAATTGAATTAAAAATCCCTGCTTGAGGAATCCATGGTATTAATGGAAAGGAATCCCAGATATTCCCCTTGTCATATAGAATAATTAGAGTCATGAATAGAATGAGGACTTTTCCCTAGTCATATAGAATAATTGGAATTCTTGTGAACCTAAGAATATCATAAGGTTTTGTTCCTAGGACCCTATGGTTTTGAAGGTTCTGTTGGCATGGATATAACTAATTTTCATGAGACTTAACATGTATTAAGGTTTAACTAATATGGGGATATACTTTATTCAAAATAGTATTAATATTAGAAAAATATAAATAGTGATAAAGCGTTTTATTAAGAACCTCTTTATATGAATGTTGTCCATTCAAATTTATAGAAGTATAAGAATTTCAACGCTATTCACAAATTTTTAGCCACAACCTACATCACAAACTAATTATAAAAAAATATGAATAATTAAAATAATAATTCTTTTTAAATTACAATCCTTTTTTTGCCTTTGCTATAAGAAGATGGTTGTTTAATTGTTGTGATGGTTATGGGACATCATATTGGAGATAACTATTAGAATTATTTTCATTTTCAATTGAGTAATTTTGTTAATATGCAACATATTAATATTATAACAGAGGTTATATAGTAGCTAGTATTTGCCTCTTAACTTAAATACAGTTTTATAAAATAAAAACATAAGAAAAGCAAATATTTCATCACAAAAATAAAGTAACTAATAAAATACTATATTGTTTAATATCATCATCAAAAATTAAGAAATATAATTAATATATGTGTGTGTGTGTGTGTGTGCACGCGCGCAGGCTTTATTTTTATTAATATATGTACAACTTGAGTGGGCCTAATGGTTAAGATTATGTGTTTCCTCCTAAGAAGTCACAAGTTCAAAACCAGAGGGGGGTAGAGTATGTATACCTTCGTAGACTTAGCAGTCAAATTGCTGCGCGGAGGTGGGTCCCTTGTCCCACAAACAAGGGGGTCTCATACACCAATTTGGTTTCTGGCTTGGCTGTGACCTTAAAAATGGATATTATTATTATTATTATTATTATTATTATTATTATTATTGTATACAATTAAATGTATTAAAACATGTTTTTAATATAATAATTAGTCACGTTAAATTGAAAACACTATGCAAAATTATAAAATTCAGTAAAATATAAATAATAGAAAAACTAAAAATAAAAAATAAAAAAGTTAAAAAGAAATAAAACAAAAAAAAAAAATAAATTAATAACCAATAGAAATGGCAATCCATAACGACACCTCAACCAATCACCTTATAAATAAATAGATAAAAATTGAATTCCTAATCTTAAACTATGGATAGACATCATAAATTTTTTGTCAAAGACAAACTAATACCCAGTCAAAGGCAAAAATATTTTTTTTATACCATTGGTAGGTATAATAATAAAAAGAACATTAATTTAATTTAATGAGCTTTTTTAATTTATTGGTTCATATTGTAAATATAAAAAGGTTATAAGAAATAAAAATGTATTAGAGTTTAAGTTTATGATTATTTTATAATCCATCCCTATTAATTTGTATCTACCAAGCATGGAGAGAGATCAAATATCTTGAGATGGAAACCTTTCTTAGAGTGAAGAAAGATTTTGTCTCTCACGATGCTTGATAGATCTCAAATTGAGATGCATCTAGTTTGGTCTTAACTCTAATCTTACATCTTAATCCTATGGAAATAAGATTCAAAACTAAATCTTCCCCCACATAATATTCTTTGGTGACTTTAATATTTCTTTGAAGCATGTGATAAAGAAAGGGACCTCAATTGCTTCAACCGGTGATGATCAATTTAATATAGGTACAATGTGATATGGATCTTTGGGAGCTGCATAATCTTGCGTTTCCTGCTTACCTAAAAGCCTCTCCTCTACTCCACTTAGGGAATGTAAATAAATATTCTTCTAACGAGTCAATTCTCACCATTATTTTATGCTTCCGTTAACACTTTTATAATGGTAAAACTGTAAATGTGTAGGCTTATTAGTGGTTACTACCCACCAAATTTTATACAAGTTAATGTGCCTTAGCGATTAATTAAATTATTCACTTCATTGATCAATTTATTAGCTACTTCCATAGTAATACTATAAGATTTGATCTGCATGTTGACCATCATTAATTTAGCATTCACTAATGTTGGTTATAATTTTTTATGTATCTTTTCACAGACTTCTAACATGAATGATAGGAGAAGCTTTCATACAATATTTGTTTTAATTGTTTTAATTTATATGGTAAAATTAATCTTAATTTATAGCTACTATTTATGTGTGGTAAATTTTAATATGATATGTATATTATGATTTTCTTTTAGAGAATTTTTTCATAATTTTATTTATAAAAACAAAATTAAAATATAAAAATTTGATTTTTTTAAACCTTTTATTATTAATTGAGCTCACATGTAAATGTCAAATTTTTACAAACATTTATTCTTACATACATGTCCCTATTCTCTACATTATGCTCTAATTTATTGACATATAAATGTTTATGTTAAATATTAATTTTATAAACATTTACCTTTTGAACACCTCTAGGTGCAATAAATTTTTTTCCCAGGAAAAATTGTAATCTTTCATTAATTTTGAGAAATTACATATAGTAAATGCTTGACAACATATGCATCATTGTCTCTTTTTCAATTTAGTCACAAAATTCCATCAAAAACCATTCCTGTAATGGCTGGAAAAAGAAAAACATTCACCACACAGGGTGATATCCTGAGAAAGTCTAATATGTATGTTCAAAATCCATGAGATCTATAATATATACACCATGTAGGGTGATCTCATATGATATAATCTGCAAAAGAACTATGATATATACAGTATAAATTATAACCGAGAACTTCCAGCAAAATTTAAGGTCCATCAACCCGATGATATGCCTGATCTATATAAGGCCTGTGATAATATTGGTACTGTGTAGTACCCCTCTACTCTTGTATCATCCACTGACCTTTGGGAAGTAGCGTGGCCTCCTTCAAAAGCCTATCAGTGCTGTCTTTATGCTCCCTGTAGATATGATGACATGTGATGGAGTTAAAATGTGATTTGAAAATGTTCACTCCATCCAAAATATTTCTAAGTGTGTGTGCATGGCAGATTGTGATATTATTGAAATAGTTAATAATGATTCTGGAGTCTCTAAAAATCTGAAGATTGTTGCAATCATGGCTTAGAGATAAATGTAATAAATGGCAAAGGGTAATTAGTTCTGCAAATTTTTTTGTTCATTCACCAAGTCCCATCTTGACCCTGTAATGATGTTGATCATAGAGGTACAGAAGAAATCCACCCCCACACCCATGTTCCTGTGCGACACCGTCAAAAAAAGCCCATGGGATGGAGTGGTCTATAGGATCGGGTGCTAGTGGTCTGCGGGGTCTCGGCTTAGTGAATTCAGGGAGCTCGTGATATGCGGAGATTATTTTTGTAGTGATAAACTGCCATCTGACTGCACAATTTTCAAAAATCATTCTGTTCCGAGCCAACCAAATAGACCAGCATATAATCAGAGGGAGGCAGATCAGGTTGGTTCCCGAGTGTGAGCTGAGCCAGGTGTTCCATGCTTGGATGATGTTGTCCCCTTCCCACTTGCCAGAATAATGAATCTCTGTTGCGATGGATCTCCAGAGATTGACCGTAGTTTCACACTTTAGAAATAGATGCTCAGTCGATTCGGAAGCTTGCTTGCACAGCACACACCAGTGAGGTCCGTGGATGGCTCTGTGTGTTAGGGATTCCCCAGTGGGGACTTTATTGCTAAGTACACACCAAAAGAAGAGCTTGGTCCGAGGCGGGGATTTTAATTTCCAGATAGCCTGCCACCATTCATGTGTAATCTCTGGTTTTTTGTTATTAATCAGTGCAAGGTAACCAGCCTTTGGGGTGTATGCTCCATTTTCTGCCAGGCACCACATAATTTCATCCGATCCCTCTTTTATTCTGATGTGAGACTTTGTCAAAGCAGCAGTGTAATTATTCCAAATTTGGTGCCAATGAAGTGGAATGTTTAACTGATTTGCAGATTTCCAGGCCTGTGCATAAATGGAGGAGTTAACCTGGTCTGCAATATGGGCAATCACACTGATATCTCTCTGATTTAAGTGGAGGATTAACTCTCGCGGAAGCTGGAATTGACCACCTCCCCCTGTCTAGGGGTCCAGACCAATGCGCACTTTAGTGCCATCATTTATCCTCCATGCCAAATGATTGCGGATGTTCGGGAGGGAGTGGAGCAGTGCTTTCCAGACCGATGAGATACTGATCCTTGTCCATTGTGGCAGCCTAACCCAGTCCATGATTTGGAGAGGCCAAACATATTTGTGATATGAAACAGAGGTCCAAAGGTTCTGTTTGTTGAGGAGTGTCCAACCCATTTTTGCTGCAAGAGCTTTTGCAAAAAGGGTTAAATCTTTGAGTCCCCACCCTCCCCATTTTTTGGGCAAGGCAATATTGTTCCAACCAACCCAAGCAAATGTTTGCTTATCCTATTGACCATTCCAAAGATATCTGCTGCAAATCTATTGGAGGCGGGCAAGTATACTTCTGGGTATCCAAGCTAAAGCCATCCAGAAAACAGGGGTAGCCTCCAAGACTGATTTTATTAGCACTAATCTTCCAGCTCTGGACAAGAAGCGATGACACCAATTTGTTAGCCTCTTCTCCAATTTGATGACCAACCATATCCAATATGCAATTTTTTGGCTCAGGGGTTTGATCTAGAAACCCAGGTATTTGAATCCATGGTTAAGAGGGCGAATACAATAAGGGTAGCATTGATGAGAAAATCTAGATTCATGGATAGATGTGTGGGGCAAAGTAATGGTAGATCTCCCATGGTTGGCCATCATACCTATAGCCCAGGACAAAGAAGATAGAAGCTTATCAAAGGATACAGAGTCTCTAATGCTACCATCTAGAAAAATAAGGACATCATCGACAAATAGGAGGTGTGTGAGATAGCAATGATCATTGATTTTCAGACTGAAAAGTCTGCCTTTTTCATTTTTCATGTGCTATTAAGCGACTGAGTCCTTCCATGACAATGAGGAATAGGAGTGGGGATAGAGGGCATCCTTATCTGAGTCCCCTTTCAGTATGAAAGAAATGGGAAGCAGAGCCGTTTATGAGTACACTGAAGGAGGCAGATGATATGCAAGACATAATCCAGGAGGTGAAAAGATGTGGGAATCCCAGGTGAATAAGGAGCATTTTGATGTATAACCAGCTAACACAGTCAAAAAAATTTGCCAGGTCGATCTTTAATATGATGCCTTTAAGCTTTCTTGATCTAATAGAGTGTGTAGCCTCTTGAGTAGTACCAATGGCTTCGTGGATCTATTGGTCTTCGAGAAAAGCAAACTGCTCAGGTGAAATATGGTGAGATAGGATGGGTCTCATTTCGTTGGCAATGACCCTAGAGATGATTTTGTAGAGAAAATTGTAGAGGGAGATAGGGCGGAAGTCAGTTAAGGATGATGGAGAATCAGACTTGGGTATAATGGCAATGAAGGTGTAATTGATGGCATCATACAACTTTCCTGAAGTCCTACACTCCTCCACCACATTGAGCAGGTCTTAACCCAAGAGATCATTGAATGCTAGATAAAACTCAATAGTCCACCCATCCAGCCCTGGACTTTTATCCTTTTTAAACCATTTCAGGATCCCCTCAAGCTCAGTAGGTGATACTGGTGAATTTAGCTCCTCTGCCTTCTCATCATCTACAAACCTAGGGAAATAGCTAGCCACTTGAATGATATCCACTAGATTGGTCTCTCGGGGAGATTTGTAAAGGTTTTGGAAATGTGAGGTACCTAGAAGTGATAGCTTTTTTAAGGTGTTAGCCATGCCTCCATCTGGAAGGGGTATTTTATAGATTGTGTTGGCAACCTTTCTTCCCTTTGTAAAGTTCTGAAAAAACTTTGTGTTATCATCTCCCGCTTGTAGCCATAATGCCCTTCTCTTAAGTCTCCAGGTTTCTTCTGTTTCCTTCAAAAAAAATTCCTTCTGTTTCTCAAGCTCAATAAGATGTAGTTTTTCAGAGGCAGATGCAAATCCCTTATTACTGTCATCCATAAGGGCATTCAATTTAGATTCAATCAAAGATAGGGTCTGATCATCCCTCATTGTTTTCTCCTTGTCCCAAGAAATGGAGAGGTGCTTAAACTGTGAAAGATTGTGGCAGAAGCCCTCAGCCAGTGATCTGTGACTTGATATTGGATGTGATCTCCAAAAGTTAGTGACCATCTTGATGTATCCCGAATCCTGTAACCAGACATGATTGAATTTGTAGGGGCATTTAGGCTTGGAATTACGGCCCAGGATCTCCAACTGTATAGGGGAGTGGTATGATATGCCCCCAAAACCCACCCATTGTATATATCTATATAGTTGTTGCATCAGGGGCACCTTAATCAGGAATTTATCGAGCCTCTTAGCGAAAGCTCTTTCCCCTACCCTTTTATTTCTCCATGTGGATAAGGGCTTGTTCATGGGGATGTCTATGAGGTTGTGTTGCTCCAAAGAATCCCTAAAGTAACGAGACAAAGGATCTACTTGTGCTTGGGATCCCCAAGATTCTCCAAATCCTATGGAGAAATTAAGATCACCTCTGATGACTAGATGATCAAATGAAGTGATTTCCAGGTTGAGGAAACACTTCCAAAAATCTTCTCGTTGTTGACAAGGTCCATAAAAATTTATAACCCAGATATTCATACCAAGATCAGTAGAAAAAATATCCATACCTATGAATCCTAATCCTCCCCAGGATTCTGAAACCTTTATAGTGCGCGGGTCATATCCAATGGCTAATCCCCTCGATCGACCCACAACATCAAGGGAGTAGAATATCCAACCGGATTTTAAATTTTCTAAGAATTGATTGATGAGATTAGTGTCCCCTAGGGTTTCCTGCAGCATGATGATATCCACGGGCTCAACTTCAAATAATCTACACGGGATAGTTTTTTGGAGGCACTAGCCATGCCTCTGCAGTTAAAGGAAAGCCATTTCTTGGTGGAACCTTCCCAGGGGTGTTCATAGCTCTAAGAATGCCTTCTAGAGTGGATTGTCTACCCGAGACCACTTTTGCCCTGGCCTTATGAATGGCTTTTATGAGATTGGAATTTCGTCCATAAGATGGTTGAATGGCCAGACTAGGGTAAGTGAGACCTAGCCCTGAGTAGGAGGGTGTAAGGATCTCCGGGAGTGATCGAGGTTGAAGGTTGTATGGGTGAGTCAACTCCATTCGATTCATGGAAGATGGGAGGCGGGAGGAGGGGGGAGTAGGAACAGATGGAGATGTGGTAGAAATAGTGGGAGGAGGTGACGAAAGTGTACATGGAATGGAGGGAGAAATGAACTTTGAAGATTTTTTATCCAATGATGCATAGCATGTAAGAGATACAGATGATACAGATGAGACAGGGAGGGAGGAAAGAGGAGTAACTGCTTTTGTTGCGGCCTCGGCAATAGCAGCTCGTGCACAAGTCATCGGTGGCAATGGAGTCTTGTGCGATCCTTCCGTAGCCATGGGGGTACCGACCCTATCAGGTGCTCGGTGTGCCGAAACTGGAGTGATGGCCTCGTTGGCTACTGCTTTACCCTTAGAGATAGTTGGTGTGCACAGGAGATCAGTTGATTTCATGATTAATGGACATTCCTTGAACTCATATTTCATTAAATTTGGAAGTAAATAGTGGATCTAGAATTTCAAAATAACCAAAAAGCTTAATTCTAGTGATGTCCTTGTAATAAAATATTTCCAAATTTAACGAAATATGTGTTCTTGTAGATATGCCCTACCTTATGGCATCTTCTGCAATGAAAAGGGATGCCTTCGTAGTCCAAGATTTGAATTCGAGTGTAGTGCCTCCATTTTAATGTGATTTTCTCCTCCAAGCCTTCTTGCATATCCAAATGCACCAAGATACGGGCCAAGGTTTGATTCTTTGTCTGGACATAGGTCTTATCGTAGTCGAGGTAGGTGTCGAGCGTGTTCTCGATTCTAACAAAAACTTCTTCAGACCAATACTGGAGTGAAAGACCTGGTAATCAAACCCAAATAGGTCTAGCTCTTATTTTCTCCCTTTCTAGGTTAAACAATGGACTCCATCACTTAAGGAGAATCGGCACCATCTCAATATGCCAGTATTTCGCTAGAACGAAGTTTGTATAGTCCTCCTTGGAAAAATGTAGCGCGAACCATCCCCTTGGAAGGATTTGGACCTCCGACAAATATTTGAGGGTATTGCCCCAAATTTCCTTGACCCAGAGGGTTGGTCTCTCCACAGTGTAAGCCCTTTCTCAGACATGCCCAACCAGGACCGAGTTGGCCTTGTTCGCAACTTCGCCCATTGGGATGTCTTCCCCGAAGGAGATTGTGAAGTCCTTTGCTAAGGCCTTTACACACTTGACCTTTCGTTTTCCAGTCCATAGAGCTGATGGATGTCCCTACAATGGATCAATGGTAGACCCTCCCTCCTATTGGTGCTGAGCTACCGATTTTACCATGATCATAGGGGTTTCAAAACACCCTGAAGGTGGAAGGCTAGGGTTTGGTTGGCTGGTACTATGAGCACCTCTGGATGCTACATCTATTGTTGGCAGAGGGCAAGACTGGTGCAACTGAATGCCCAGAGGGCACGACCCGAATAAAGGAGATGGCAAGGTGATGGCAGTGAGTAGATTCAACGTCCCAAGTGAGGGCAGAGGACAGTCAAGGCTAGGAGAATCAACGGAAAGCGAGCCAAACTATAGAGTAGGTGTGGTATGGCCAGGTAGGGAGACCACCAGAGCAGAGCAAGTTTGAACAGTGGCGAAAGGTGGAGACACAACAACGTTGGATGAGATAGGGTTAAGGTTACAAAAGATGGCTTGACCGGAAAACAGGTCCAGGGAATAATTGACTTCTTCGAAATCCATGATATCCTCCATGTTGAGACAGGGAACCGACACCGAGACCACCGGAAGCAGGTTGACAATGACGCATGGAGACGGATGTCGATAGTTGTTTGGAGACTGTGGCTTATGAATAGCTGTAAAGCACCCTCGAAATTAACCTAACCCTTTGTTAGGTAGGCTATGTGTGCGAGCCTCCATCCTCTACAATTATTTTTCTCTCCTCTAGGTGCAATAATTTATTATGTTATTAATTTGTTATTATTTATTTTTTATTCGTTTATTTACTTATATTTTGAAAAATTAAAATAATAATTACAATAGATAAAAGAATTATGTTAAAGTAAATAATATAAGTTACCTACTAATTTACAATAAGTTTATAGCTTAACAAAAAGGGATTGAGAGGAATGTCAATTTAGGAATTTGGAATGTTATTAATTATTAATTTATTATTTATTATTTATTTATATATTTAACAATTGAAAAACTAATTATACTATATAAAATAATCATGTTAAAGTAAATAATAAAAGTTACCTACTAGTTTACAAAAAGTTTGTAGCTTAACAAAAAGGGACTGAGAGGGATGCCAATTTTGGGATTTTGAACTTTTAAGAGGTACATGTTTTTTTGGTTAATTGGTTGTATTTTTATTTATGTATAAAGAATTTTTTAAATCACATGTTTGGATTTTATCCTATTCTTGCCTAGTTGGAGGAATTTTTAATAATTTTTAGTAGCTATATTTCTTTACCCAACATAGCTTCTTGTACATGGAGGTTCCATCTCCATCCAGACTTAAGGTTCATGGCTCCAAGTTGTACAAAAGTCCTCAGTAGGGAAAAACAGGCTTTAAGTTAAACTTTATGAAACATTAATCAACATACAAGCATAGCTTTGGTTCTCAAGTATATTTATAGTTTGTTTTATTTTGTCAATATTGTCTCAATTATATTTCCATTTACGTTTGCTTTTTGTTTTTTGTCTTATATTTTTAGGAAGTGTATTTAGTTCTCATGGCTTTCTCTTTTTCAAGGATTATCTTTCCTTTTTGTTCTCTATATTTTAAGATTCTTTGGAATTCCTTGTTTGTTGTTTCTATTGTGTCTATTTTAGAGGGGTTTCTTATTGGTTTTTCCTTTAGTCACCTCACCCTATTTAGTTCTCATTGCTCTCTCTTGTTCAAGGATTATCTTTTCATTTAGTTCTCCATATTTTCAGATTTGTTCTTATTGGTTTTTTCTTTAGTTACCTCACCACAACACTTTGGTTTTGTTTGTTGGATTTGGATTATTTTGGTTCTCTAGCCATCTATCAACACTCCCTTTTTAACCCTTAATTCCCTTTTTCTTGTTCAGAATTATGCCGATCAATTTAGCGTACTATTCATTTCCCTTTGATGGCTAGGTGCATTTGTTCTATTTCCTTGTTAATATCATTTGTACAAATTGGTTTAGGGCTCATAGAGGGAGAAGAGGCCATCACCCCCTTTCCAACTCTTAAGCCTAATTTTCTATAGAGTGTTTTAGTGCACTATCTATGTGAAATCTACCCCTTCTAGTATTAGAAGAGAGGAACATGATGTAGAATGGGAAGCTATAATAGAGAGAAAATTTATCACAAATGTTAAGGTTGATGTGGAGCTTGGGCACCAGGTTCTTAATATAGGAAACACAAGAAGTGGACAAAAAAGATATATGTAAACTATTGATATATATTAACAATCGCTGACCATCACAAGAAAAGTAATAGTTGAGAAATTTGAAACCCAATATGACATTAGTTTATATCTCTTGAGTTATGTTATTAAGTTTAAAATGTTTAAATGGACAAAGTAAGTTGTGTTACCATCCTACTATCCTAGTTTCCCTTGTGGTAGAGAAGTAAGCATTATGCAAATAATTGCAGCACGAGACACTCTCCAACCTTGTATGGTAGAGATGTTGTAAGGTTTTGTTAAAATTTTTGGCTCAAAATAAAATAAAATAAAATAAACTAAAAAACATAGAATTACTAATTATAATCAATAACTAAACCATGATAGATCCATCTTAACTCTAATTCTACGAAGTGCTAAGAGGGATCAAATCTCTTTGGATTGAAATCTCCTTTAGAGTGAAAAGCAATTTTATCTCTTTCAAAAATAGATAAATCGATAAAACTGACATAATAATAATAATTAAAAATAAAAATTAAATTTAAAATTTATACACTCTACTTTAAATTAAATTAAAGATAAAAATTAAATTAAGATAAAGGACCCACTATGGGATCCCATCCATATGCCGGACACTGAAATTGTGGCCGATGGCTTTGATGGCAAATGATTTCTGACCTCTCATGTATGATTTTGTCTTCACTGTGTACTTTCCAGAAAATCAAGAAAGACCTAACGCATCCTTGTACATTGAAATTCCGCGATAGTTTGTTTGGAGCTGTTTGAATGAAAGTATCTATTGAAAATTTGGGTAAATGTATGGATGAATAAAAAATTAAAATGTAAGCCTGCTTGGCCTTCATAGTCTCTCTGCGAAATCCTCTGATGCTGCCATGGACTGAGCGCTTCTTTCCCACCTCGCGCCATGTGCGGCGAATTGTACCCAAAATGTTTCTGCTTAAAAGTCGTCTTACTCTGTCAAGTCCTTGTAGAATGAGATCGAGGTAACCAGAAGTTACCTGCTTAATTGCTGCTATGCACACTATTGATCTAGAATGGAAGATATACCTGGTATTTGCTGTTTTTCTGGTTGTTCTTTTTTTTCAGTGTTCAGCGTAGATTTCGATATTATTTTAAAGATAATATGTTGAGCGTAGATTTCGATAATAGTTTCTGTATATTGATTCAACTGGGTTAAGTCATTTATCTATGACTAATCTATGAGAGATAGTTTCAATTAATCTATGAGAGATAGTTTTAATTAATTATTTTTTTATGATTTTTGAATAGGTTTATTTAGCATTCATTGTATAAGGTGATGCTCACACAGCCCGGTGAAGAAGTGCCACTGAAACTAGTGAAATAAATCACATAAATTCAATTATCATTTCCTAGGCTTACACTAACCAGGACTTCTGAAGTATAAACCTGGAACTAATGACTAACCCTATGTGATTTATTTCACTAATTTCACTACCAAAATAATATCTAATGTAATACATTAACAAAATCTCACAACATTTATTATAGTGTTGCACATCTGAGCTTCATCTCAACGGTTTTGTTTGCTCTCTTTGCACCGGGCTGATAATTGTGATCCACATCTACAGAGTTTTGTGGATGGACTGTTCGAGACATTTTCCTCTGCGGTCACTGTTGGTGAGATTTCTCGTTTGCTGTTCACTCGCTTTTAAGCTTTGATGATGGTGATCAGAGTCAACTGAGATTGATATGGTTTTTAGATTTGAAGAGATTTTGAACATTTTATTTTTTACGTTTAAAAATATAAATAAAAACAGTTTAACGCCACTTAATTTATTTTTTCATTTATATTTTTAATGGAACACAATTTTTAAACGTTAACTATACCATTTCGAACCAACAATCTTCGCACAACGACTCTTTTACCATTTTAATTTTCTATTTTGTTCCAATAACTTCTCACCGGTTGCTCACTATTGCTAACTGGTCATTGTTATCACTCTTTTTCCCCTTGTTTTCTGAAAATTAAAATGACCACCTCCTTTTCCTTTCATGTATTTTCTCATGTAAATGTTAAAAATTAAGATCCCTTCTCTTAGAAAGTGGTTAAGATCCAAAACCAAGGTTTGAAAATGCTAAAACATATGAGCATAAATATATTTGACCATCTTTGTATAGGTTATTGGTCTTCAAAGAAGACAAAGCATGAATTCACACATAAAACATGAGTTGTTGTTTTTCTATTGATCACATGAAACATGATGGTTACAATGAACCCGATGAAGGGTATTTAACCTTTTCCAACTAGCTTCTTCCCTAAAATATATTGACATGAAACCACATGCAATCACACACTCAAAGTCATCTATCAATTAACTCGAATTGACTCAACACTCAAACACTCAACCACTCAATCACTTAGTTAACTCACTCTCTATATTTAGTCAACTCCACATGTAGGAGTAATTACAATTTCTAACACTCCCCCTCAATTACGATCGTAAGACTCAACATGAATTAACTATTACATACACATGCCTGCTGGTTTATGTCTCAGCTAGGCTAACAATGACTCAAGAATTTTACAATTTTGCATTTTTTTTTTCTTTGCTTCCAAATTCTATATCCTCGAAATTGCTTCATTCTCTGTTGAACTTTCCTTCTATAGGCTTCATTCACTTGTTGTTGCTGCAATTTCTCTTTGACTTGTCTTGAACTTGTTCTGAAAAAAATTGGATCAAGTCCTCTACAACTTCCTCTTCAAATATTCGTTCAACTACAGACTGCGTCCAAAACATTGCATCTTCAAACTGTCTTCTTTGCTTTGGCTTTTATACTTTATATTCATAAGTTTGACTCGCTTCAATTTGTCCTACTGGTTTATGAATCCATTCTTTAATGAGCTTCAAATCTACTTGAAATTTGTTAAAAACCTTGCTTTCAACTTCTTTGCCCATACTATTTTGAACACCTGCATATTAAAAAATAATATTATGAACATCTTTAATGTGACTTTCTTTAGTGAGAGCTTCCTTATCTACATCTGCCTTCTTTTCAACTATATGGAGGTTGTCTTCCACTGTTATGTTGTTAGTGAATATTCTCATAAAAAACTCTTCAATCACTTTATCCTCTTCTTCATCAACTGCTGCTAAATGACATACTACTTCATGAGCAATTCCAACTGCTTCATATCTTGCTGCTACAGTGGTAGCTTCAACCTTCAATGTTTCATTAAAATTTGTGCTTACCATATTGTCACAATTAATCCATCTTTCAAAAAAGAAACCACACATATCATCAATATAATATTCGTCCACACTATGGTGGGATATTCGAGCATGCATGTGCTCATTGTCAATTTCAACTTCACCAAATCCATAAGCGGAATCCAGATTCACCAATTCACATCTCATAGTGGGATTCACCACCATCTACATCATCCACGTTATAGTGGAGTCTTTGAGGGTTTATTTGCTCTTGCTTTGCTTCACACATAGAGGCTATTCTTCCTGTCTCCGCAATTTTTGTTGCATCATCTTCATCCATATGCATGCTTGCATAATGGGTTTCAATTGTATGGTATTGACAACCATCATCCACTTTTGAATGGGATTCTCCAAGCTCTGTTTTCCTCTTAAAGTCTTCCTCATCTAATCTCAGATCTACAGCTGACTTCTTTGATTGTAACATAACCTGTTGTTGCATGTCACTGTCTTTTGCACCAAACTCTGCTTCCAGGAATTTCCATGCTTCCTTGGAAGTTGTAGCTTTTGCTACCCTGCACAAACACTTCTCATCCAATGCTTGTTTTATAAAATTCAATGTTCAAACATCGTATCATATGGGTTATTGGAATCATACTCGATTAACTCTTTAACTCAAAGAAAAGTTAACATCTTGATAATCCAATGATCAAAATATTCACCTGTAAACATAAGAGGTGGTAGCAAATCAAAGCTACACTAATCACCTTTGATTTCTTCTTTGTCTTTTGCTGGACTTCTTAGTTCCTCAACTGCGGCCTGAACCTCTCTAACCATGGCAACAATCTCTGTCTCTTTTTTTCGATTCATTTTCTTAGTCTTCTTCAGTCACGCTTTGTGACCCATAAATGTTGTTACTCCTTTTCTTATAGCTTATTTGCTGATTGCATGAGGCTATCTTCCATATCACCCCCAAAAAAAATATGATTTTCAATATACAGTCTCATAAGGCACAATTTCCACCAAAAAATTGTCATTAACACACTTTACAAAACCTAAATTCTCTTGCCATCCCGGATTTTATGTTTTTGTTTTATAAAAAAAAAACTTAAAAAAAATCGTTTTCCCAGACCCTTTTAAAAAATCCCTTTCTAAAAACTTTAATAAAAAACCTTAATAATACGCTCTTCAAAATTCAAGAATCTTATAAAAGGCTTTATGAAAAGACCTTTCACCAACACGTATGTATTTAAGAATTTAAGAAGTCAAACAACTGAACTTTGGTAGTAGCTTCCACGATAATTGACTTCTCCACGTTAATGCCCTGTATCGTTTAAACTATTGCATGTTAACGCCTTTTACGTTAATGAACTTCCGAGTTAGTCCTTTAACGCTTGCAACCACAGATCGAATCCGCGTGCATGAGGAACTGCAGAACACCAATTGCGGAAAGCTGTAAGAGTCAGATTTATAACACGGCTTTTTCTTAAACCTGCCAATAATAGGAAAAATTATATTTCTCCTCTCACCATTGTTGTTAATTCGTTTTTTTTTTCGCTTTATGTAACTTTGTTCTGATATCAATTTGTTAGAAAGGTAGAGAAGATAAAATATGAATTCACCATAAAACACGAGTTGCTGCTGCTCTTCTATTGATCACCTAAAACATGATGCTTACAATGAATCTGGTAAAATGTATTTAACCTTTTCCTACTAACTTCTTGCCTAAAATATCTTGACATGCAACCACATATAATCACACACTCAAAATAGTCTATCACTTAAGCTCGACTTGACTCAACACTCAGACACTATATATTTAATCAACTCCACATACCGAAGTAATTACAATTTCTAACCGCTTTTATCAAACAACCTAGTGTGTCATAACAAATTAAAACCTCGTTTATATCTGCATTTTTATCGACAATATATGAATGAATGGATATATAGATTCATGTCCCTATGTACTAGACTACCTCTTCAATCGTTGATCTTGGATATCAATGTGTATATACTTTCAGCAAAGCTAATTGTTTGACAAAACAGACTTCAACATTTTTGTTGCACTGAAGTGGGTATATATTTCTTGGAGTTTCCAAGCACCCACTTATTAGGCACCGGAATGCAGGGCCTGTAAACCAGCTAGTCCATATATGGGAAATTTGGTAAGTTTACATCCATACTATGGTAACAGTGCAACTCATTCATGTGGTTATACACTTCGAAATATTCATGTGCTCAACATTGATTTTCAAGATTACTTTTATCTTTGTTTTTGCTTTATAGATTTTTTCTGGGGTAAACTAGATTGGAGTAAGGAATAAAAAATTCAAATAAATTTATGGTGATAGTTTTGGACATATATTGTATGTATTGCTTCTATATATATTTTTATCATCTTTTCTTTCCTATTAATAATTTTTCCCTCTTATATTTTGTCAAGTTAATTGTCACGAAAGTAAAAGTTTTAAAACCTGGGCATATTTGGACCCAATAACCTTCAATGTTGCCAATATGAAAACTAGAACTCTGGGAATTCAGGTTGTGAATATTGCTTCTCTCAAGTACTCCATAGATTTGACCGTGCTCGTGCCTATGCATGATCTAGCACCCTCATTGTTGTCGCCTTTTCAATGCAGTTTCCTTCCACTATAAATTCTTTTTTGCTTGTTGCGCCTCATATTCTTGATCTTCTTTCTTCCATATTTCTTGATAGAAGAATTTTCTTTCTTCCTGAATCTGTTCCTGAAAGAATATTTCAATGTTTTATTCTTCATATTATGTTTCTTGTTCTACATATTTTTAGCCATCTTCTCTTTCAGTTGGATTGCTATCTCGTTTACGTGCACACTCAAAATAATTGTTAAAAACATCTTCCTTATGCTCTCACTGAGAGATTTCTCATCCTCATCTTCCTTCTGTGCCTTCTTTTCTACTCTTTTACAAACCTTTATTGTTGCAAACATGTTTTCTTCCACTTGGCTTCTTGAAACAAGTGGGCTTCTCTCACCAAATAATAACATATCAATAAGATCTTTCTTTTGCATCATGTGCAACCACTCATTACTAGTTAATGGTTCTTCATCAAGCTTAACATCAACAAATCCAATTATTGGATCCAACAAACCATTTGATGCTCTATTGATAGCTTTAACGATGCCAAACATAGTTGTTGTTTCTCCACATGATACTTCATAAGCAGTGCCAAATGCTTCATAACTTTATGCTACAATGGCATCTTCAACCTTCAATTATTCATCAAACATGACACTTGTCATATTTCCACAATAAATCATTGTTTCAAAAAAGAAACTACACAGATCATCAACATAATGTTCATCCACATTGTGGTGGGATATTCAAGCATGCATGTGCTACTGAAAAATTAAACTTCATGAACTACATCAGTTGCAGCTGGATTCAACAATTCATATCTCACTTTGCAATCATCATATGCATGTGTTTCATCACAGTGAGATTCACCATCATATGCACTATCCATGTTACAGTGGAGTTCTTGGGAATTTATATTCTCTCGCTCTGCTTGATACAAGGAGGCTTCAATTTCTCTCTCTGTAACCTTTGTTGAGTCTTCTTCATCCATATGTATGTCTGCATAATGGGTTTCACTTCTATAGTGTTCATGGCCATCATACACTTTTGAGTGGGATTTTCCAAGCTTTGTTGTCTTCCCATAGTCTTTATCATCTACTCTCAAATCTGCGGCTGACTTAAGAGACTCTGACACATCTTGCTACTATATGTCACTCTCCTTTGTGCCAAACTTTTTTTCTAGGATCTTCCATCCTTCCTTAGAAGTTGTAACTTTTCATACCTTACACAAAAAATTCTCATCTAATGTTTTTTTTATAAAATGTAATGCTAAAACATCGCATACTTCATCATATCGGTTATTATAGTGGTACTCAATTAACTCTTTAGCTCGAAGAAAAATTGGGATTTTTGATAACCCAAAAATAAAAATATTTACCAATAGACATAGGTGGTAGAAAATGTAGGCTACACCAATCACACTTTATCTATTTTCCATCCTCTTCTAGATTTCTCAGTTCCTTGACCATGGCATGAACTTCTCTAAACATGGAAACAATCTTTGTATTTTAATTTCGATTCCTTTTATTCATTTGCTTTAGTCACGCTTTGTGACCGATGACTATGGCCTTTCCTCTATCTTATAGCTTCTTTCTTCATTGCATGAGGCTATATTCCTTTTATTCATTTTCTTTAGTCACAATTTGTGACCCTTGATTGTGGCCTTTCCTCTATCTTATAGCTTCTTCCTCATTGCATGAGGCTATTTTCTGTATTGTCCCCCCCTCTCCTCACAAAAAAAATTATGATTTCAATATGCGCCGTGTAAGGCACAATCTTCTTCCAAAACAATGTCATATTTTCTATAAACTCGTAACAATATTTCTCTTTTAATTTTTTTATAAGCAGAGAAACCCAACAATCACCTCACACGTAGTTGTTAGTAAACAACCAAAAACTACGACCTGTCCTCCTTTCTATAACCTCAACTACAACATAAAAATTTGAACCTAAATCTTTCAAATTCCAACAATTTCAGTTATCTCGAATTACCAACTAAACTATTCCTGTAACTCATAACAATATCTCTCATGCTTGAATAACTCTCAACCTTAAAAACCTTTAAAACGACCTTTTGCAAATCTTTAACTTTAAGGAGGCACATATGGTATTCACATTTTCAAATAAACCTTTTTTAAATCCTTTTATTTGTGATCTTATGAATAACTTTGGCCACGTAACTTAAAAATAATCTCCATATATAAAAAATATCTTTTGGATTTTTTAAACGATTTGACACCTCCTTTTTTTGAATGACTCGTAACGTTTTTATGATAACTGTGATTTGATTTTTTGACTTTTTCGTCAAACGTTAAAGACTGACTATCATTAAGCAATTAATTTTATTAGCTCCCGACTTTTCAACAGACCATTGCACCTTTCGCTAGGGTGGAGCTGCAATTGATTTTTAAATTCAATGTTCTTTTAACAAATAAGGACTCCGATGAGCGAGAACTTTGTAAGTTTGCGATCTATGCACCTTTTATATTTGACAAACGGTGATGGGCACCTTAAACTGCGATGGTTCTACCAAGGTCTTCTTCCGTCAGCTTGATAGCTATGTTGGTTCATTGTATTTTCTAATCTTTCCTGGTACCAGTTTGGTGGAAAGATAGGGAGGAGGAAACACAAAATTTACACACAAACAAATAATATTAAGTGTGTTGTTCTATTTATTTCGTAAACTTGGTTTTCAAACAACTATTAATAGAATTTTGGCTCTTAAGTTTCACACATACTTTATTCGACTTGACTTGATTACAATGAACCCAATGAGGGGTATTTATTCCTTTTAGCAATCAATTCACTCAAAATAATTTCAACTTCCAAATACACACTATATTTGAATTTTTCCAAAATAAGACTGAACACAAAATCACTCACACTTGACTGACTTAACTTGCACTCTAAATCTAGATTGCACTTAACTCAGCTTATCTCTTCATGCATCACTTGACTTGGATCTTGCTAGATATTCATGCAGGAGTAATTACTATTTCCAAAAATTTCATGGCTTGATTTATGAGATGAATTGGGCCATATTTGACTGAAAGCTATGGCATCTGGTGGCATTGAAAGTGGATCAAGTTAAAGCTACATGAAAATGGTCAACACTTAGATTTACAAATACTTTGCAAGTAATATAATTTTCAATGGTAGGAGAGTGACGTCTCAACTATCAAAGATGCTCACTAGTATTGGAATTGCAAGAATACACCAATTAAGACTTTTATGCATGCATGGAAATAATCTAAAATGCAAGGACGAGACTCCTTACCATTATCAATATCCATTACAAAGTCCATTACTAGTCTAAATAAAACATTCATCATAAAATAGAATACTTATACTCAGTGAAGAAGCATCAGATGACACATTCACATCCCACACTCACCTTTGGGATATAGTGAAAACTAGTTCTTAGAATAGACAAAATAACACTAGAATTTTATATTTTTCAATTTTATTATATATGATAGTAGCAACATGACTTCAATTCTAGGTGTTATCAACTCTAAGTTTTGTAGAAAGGTCTGAAATTCTTACCAACATTATTATGTCCTTCACTATGTTATCATGTTTAAACTATTTAAATGGATAAAATTTTTGCTACTACATTATTGGTCTACTTTCCCTAGTGCCTAAAATACAAGGTGTTGTGAGTTCTATGTTTTCTAGCTAAGTGTCAAATTGGTATAACATTTATTAACTCAAGTTATGTTATTAAATTTAAAATGTTTAAATGGACAAAATAAGTTCTATTACCATCTTACTAGGCTAGTTTCCCTTACGGTAGATAAGTAAGCATTATGAAAATAGTTGCACCTAGACATACTCTCCAACCTATTATGGTAGGGATGTCACAATGTTTTGTTAAATTTTTTTGGCTCAAAAAAAAATAAAAAAATAAAAAAATATAAAACAAGTTAAATTAAAAAAACATACAATTACTAATTATAATTAATAATTAAACCAAGGTAGATTCATCTTAAATCTAACTCTACAAAATACTAAGAGGGACCAAATCTTTTTGGATGCAAGGATCAAATCTGTTTTGATGCAAATCTCCTTTAAAGTGAAAATAAATTTTCTCTTTTAAAAATTAGTAAATCCGAAGTTAAGATAAATTTAAAATAGTAATAATAATAATTATAATTAAAAATAAAAATTAAATTAAAATTTTGTATACTCTACTCTTATGGAATTTGAACCTATAATATTTTATAAAAAAATTATATTCTCACAATTTTTATGGGACTATATTTTTTCATTAACAATTTACTGAATATTAAAAAAGATAAAACAAATAAAAATTAAATAATTTTTTTGTCAACTTCTTGTTTTTATATAAATTTTGTAATATCTATTTTTTATATATTTAAATGCTTTCCATTTAATTTATCAATTTATGAATATAATACGGTTAGTATGACGTATTATAAATACATTTCAATTCTATCAAAATAATTACTCAAAAGAGAGGTTGATGGGTGGGGAAATGTGTTTCACATGCCCGTCATTCCCATTTACCCACCACCCGATCATGCATAAATAATTACTCAAAAGAGAGGTTGATGGGTGGGGAAATGTGTTTCACATGCCCGTCATTCCCATTTACCCACCACCCGATCATGCATAAGGTTGGATCAGTCGTTCTCCACGTGGTTGGATGTGAGAGAAAATGTTGAGGAAGAGTATGAGCAGGACGTGAGAGAAAATGATAAGGAAGAGTATGAGCCTCCATTCATTAGGCATGGATAAGGTGTTGTTAGAGGAAGGTTTAAGGGAATGAGACAAGCCACCATTGGATGATAATTTTTTAATGTACAATGTTTATGAAGCGATAATTTTTTTAACGTACAATGTTTATGAAGCAAGAAAAATTGGGATTCAAGAGTTAACATTATATCATATCAAGATGTTAGGGTGAAGATGTTAAGGTGAGGGATAATTGTAGTAGAATTCACTATTTTTTTTTATTACAGAAGTTTTAGTAGTTTTTATAGTTGATTGATGAGTGGAGTGGACACTTTTTTGAGGCTTTCAGTGTGGGTGAAAACAATGGGAGTATATTGGACATGTTAGCTCTCCATGACTTTCTCTCATTAGGTAGCATGGATTTTGTTTAATATGTGTTATATTCTTTACATGACTAGTCTAACATGCAATTTGTATGCACTTTCAACAATGGGTTAGGGGGTGGGATGCTAGTCAAAGAAGGGTGAAGCCCCCAATTTATCTTTTTCTGATGTTTTACATTTTTCTGCATAGGGTTTGTGCTTTTGACATTTTTATGGTTTATGGTGGTTCAAACATTAGTTTTCCAATTTTTGTTAACGAAATTATATTGAAATATAATCCATGTTAGTGGATTAAAGGTTTTGAATGTTGCAAGATCATGTATATTGTATTCCAAAAAAATGAAAATGATAAGAAAATTAGAGGTGTGGAACTAAACAACTTGCTAGTTTTCTTAGTTTGGGTTTCTAAGATAAATTGATGTACAATATGTGATTGATATTGTTTTACTTTTCTATATTATTGAGAATTTGTGCATTATTGTACAATCTTTGTAACATATAATTTACCTCGTCCTTACATACTCTACTACATTTGGCTTATGTACTTGGTCAAGGATGGGTTGCGTATTGATCTTAAGTGGGTTCTCTCAGAATTAAGGTTTTGATCTAGGTGGAGAAGAAGTTTTGGTGGGTGGAGGCCAATCCTAACCTACTTTACTTGGTTCTACTGATGGTTAGTGTTGTTT
The DNA here is from genome assembly GCA_031772625.1 of Pinus tabuliformis. Classification (NCBI taxonomy): domain Eukaryota; kingdom Viridiplantae; phylum Streptophyta; class Pinopsida; order Pinales; family Pinaceae; genus Pinus; species Pinus tabuliformis. Next base: position 602,986,904 of record CM062817.1, read on the forward strand.
TCTTATCTTGTGAAGGATTTTAGTTAGTGAGTTTATATAGTGCGTGGGGCTAGTTGAGTTGGTGTTGGTAGGAAATAAGAATGAAGAATGGAGATTGATAAAGATTCCTATGTGGTTCAATCCACCCACTTGTCCATGACTATTGGTGAGGCATAAGAAGTTGAAAAATATACCATGATATATGCTTATAAGTAACGAAATAAGAAATAGAACACTCAAAGAAAGTGGTGTAGGAAAGAAAAGTGATTTGATTAATTATAAACAACTAATGTTTACACAAATTTCTTTTGATACAACAATTAGTACACAAATTTTGATGAAAATTTTCAATTATGGCCATTATCTATAATTAACTATACTTCCTTTTCATTTATAACATGAATATGCTTATATCTTTTATCTAAAAAGTTTATCAAAATATCAATTTAAAATCAAATAACATTACATCATCATTATATTGTATCTCATATATGAAATAATCAACCATATCATTAATGTGAAAGTAATAAAGATAATTGATATTGAAAAAAATAAATTAATAATTATATAAAATAAAAAATTAATTGATATTACATCATTCTGATATATATCAGTGAAATCATCTTGGATATTATATTAATTAAATTTTCATCTTTCACTTTGATAAATCCAAAATAATAATATATTAAATTATTTCATTTTAATTATATATTGTTATTAATTTTTATTTATTTAATTAAAAAAATCTTATTATATTTTTTTTATTAATTTTAATATTCATAAATAAATTTAATAATTATTAATCTAGTCCCTCCATTGATTTTTGATTTCACTAATTTCAGTTAACTTTAATTTTTTTTTTTTCTCGAAAAGAATGATAGAGAAAAATATATATTATAGCATGAAGTTGATGTATTATATTCGATATTTTATTTTATTTTGGCTTTTTCCCTTTTTTAATATTAATTGACTTTCCATTTTTACATACTTTGAATAGTGAAGTTATTAAACATTCTTTAATACTAACTGGCTTTCCATTTTTACATACTTTGAATGATGAAGTTATTAAATATTCAATCTTTGTAATGCAGGACAAAGACGGATGTCAATCGAATATTTTCAGTTCATGTATGTATTCAATGATTTGATCAGAAGACAGTTTTAAAAAGCCATTTTTAAATAGTAATTGATTTTCTATTCTTATATACTTTTCACTTTTAATCATGAAGTGATCAAATATTCCAACTCTATAATGGAGGACAAAGACTGCCATTTTTAAATAGTAATTGATTTTCTATTCTTATATACTTTTAATCATGAAGTGATCAAATATTCCAACTCTATAATGGAGGACAAAGACTGATATCTGTTGATTTTTTTAATTCATGTATCTGTTTGATAAATTAATTGCCACACATCTCCAAAACGTGGACCGCAGGGATCACAATTGAACACATCAGAGCCCTTCAAAGGGTCTTTGGCACGTCAGAGAAGTGGGGAGAAAATTTTACCAGTCAAAAAAAATTAAAAATTGATTTTTGTTATTTAAAAAAAAAATTGGAATAATAGCTTAAATTTTTTAAAGAAGTGCTGTCAAATTGTCAACCTTTTTTTAAATTTCATTTTTTCTGATATTAGAATTTTATGAATGTTGAATTTGTAAATTTCTTTTCATGTTAAAACTTAAATCCCATTTCAGAAACTCCCATTTCAAAAACAACAGTTTCCTTTTGAGTTGTTTTTTCTAATTGTGCATATGATGCAAGTTCTTATTAATTATTATGTCACAATTACCTTTTGATACCATTACATTTGACAGTTTTTTAGTTGCTCCCATTTCAAAAACAACAGTTTCTTTTTGAGTTGTTTTTTCTAATTGTGCATATGATGGAAGTTCTTATTAATTATTATGTCACAATTACCCTTTGATACCATTACATTTGGTAGTTTCAATTGAGAGTGACTAGATGTCAATATGGGCCATGTATTAGGTCTGTAATTTCACTGGGTTGTGCGTGAAGGTTGCCCAAAGCAAGGTTTGACGAAGATTTAAGCGGGAGAGGAGCATAGATTCATCATTCAGCAAATGCCTGTCAAGCAAGGTTTAAGCACGATTTATGCTTGGAGAGGAGCGCATTCAACATGCTTCCTAACATACTGGATTTGATTTGTTTGCGGATTCCCAATTCCTGGTATGTTTTCATATTAAAAAAGGAGATACCAAAAACATATACACCTTTGTACACTCTTTTGTTGAATCCTAAACCTATTTAGAATTTTACTGAATTTTTTCATTCATGCAATAAACTTAAATTTGATTGAGCTACTTGTACATTGGCTTGAACGTTTTGGTCACAAAAATTTCCTACAAAATTAATCCTTATCTGAACTGGAGCAGGAATATAGGTCTCCTATTTATCCATTAATGGTAAATGCATCCGATATATTAGTTGCAGCTCATATCAGACCTGCCTTATACACAACATCCATGGGGTTGTTGTTCCACCATTCTCCTGTGAAAAAATAAAAGGTCTCCTGTTTATCCATTAATGGTAAATGCATTCGATATATTAGTTGTGGCTCATATCAGACCTGCCTTATACACAACATCCATGGGGTTGTTGTTCCACCATTCACCTGTGAAAAAATAAAAAGAAATTTGAAAATAATTTACTGTTGTCAATTGAATTGCTCTTTTTTTTATGCTTTTCATTATAGAAGTGCGACCTGAATATGTGTCCTTCTAAATAAAATTAAGACCTGCCCTTCAAATTTGATCGCTGGTGGACGGTTACATTTTCATGATCTCTTATGATTATGACAGATTTTAAGTTAAAAATATAAAATTTCACGTGATCATAGGTTATAATCTCATATTCTATGACCTAACTCTAATTCTTATTCAGCAAATTCCAACCTGTTTCCAAAATTCTGCATTTAAGATAAACTTCCACTCTTAGAATATCTTGACAAAACATACAAACCTCGATAGTGTTAGAATACTAATATGACTGTGTTATGATTTCAATCCGGCGACTATAAGGTGTTTTGTTTCTCTATCATTTCGCGTAAACTTCCAAGAAAAAGATGCGATGGTTAGTGCACCATTGGTGTTACGTTAGCGGTGATGAGATGAAATAAAAAACCAGTTCTGATACAAGCTATCAAAGCCAGGTTTTGATCCTCGGGTTTGTAGGTTATGGGCCCACCGTGCCTCCGCTGCGCCACTCTGACGGCAGATCTAAGTGCACTCACAGACAGATCCATTTCGGCGTGCAGAAGTTGAATTCATTACAACACTGGAAATTTTATTTTAACGATGCCAGAGATGCTTCAGGAATCCATCATATTAATGGAAAGGAAACCTGGATACAAGGGAACCACGATATTAATGGAAAGCAATCCTGGATATAAGGGATTCGGCATCGTATCCATATGCCGGACACTGTGAAATTGTGGCCGAGGGCTTTGATGGCAAACAATTTCTGACCTCCGATGTATGATTTTGTCTTCAATGTTTACTTTCCGGAAAATCAATGGACGATGCTGCGCTGCGGCCTCCATCAGAGTCGTTTGGGTCTCAGCTTATCACAATGCAAAAGGCATCCTTGCAAATTATAAGCCGAGACTCAAACGACTCTGGAAGAGCTAACGCATCCTTGCACATTGAAATTCCACGATAGTTTGTTTGGAGCTGTTTGAATGAAAGTATCTATTGAAAATTTGGGTAAATGTATGGATCAATAAAAATCAATAAAATGTAAGCAATAAGCATTCCGCAAGTTTCTTGGCCTTCATAGACTCTCTGCAAAATCCTCCGATGCTGTCATGGACTGAGCGCTACTTTCCAACCTCACGCAATGTGCGGCGCATCGCACCGAAAATGTTTCTGCTTAAAGTCGTCTTACTCTGTCAAGTCCTTGCAGACTTAGATGTTGGGTATTTTTGATGGGAAAAATACCAAAAACCAAGATTCAAACACACAGAGGCAATGCTCTGTTTTACCTCCACAGGATCCTCTTGTGCACAGAGAAGCTTAAAAAAAATTTCACTGAGGAACAGAGTATTTCACCACTATAAAAGATTTCTATTCATTAAAACAAAAAAAAATTTACTCTGTCTCCATATGAGAATTTACACTGCTGGAAAAATTCCCATTAACATTTACTGTTGTAAAACCTCCATTCACATTTACTGGTGTAAAACTCTTTTTACACGCTGCTGTAAATCAAAAACAAATTACATTTGCATCCAAAACAAATGCGCTCATGGATATTACAAAACCTTCAGCACATAAAACATTCTTATTTCACCTTGCGTTTTCACCGTTCCATTACAAAAGTAAAAACTGAACATTACAAAGCATATCTTGTGCACTGCTGTGCATACATCTCTGGTTCCTTTACGCTGCTGCGAACACACATTGTCTTTACCTCTCGTGTGCCATACAAAATAATACAGAGCACACTATATTTTTACTGCTCCATCGTTCCCTTTTTTAATGGTCAACGCTACGACCTTAAGCACACTTTCACATGGCTCATATATATATAAAACTTAATACAAAACATAACTTATTAAAACATACAACGAACACTCATAAAAAAAAACTTTACGTGTCGTATAAAAACATATAACATATACCATATGGGACATATGCCCATAACCAAAATTAAAGGCCTCCACCAAAAAACTACGAAAAACATTAAAGACATTTAATTCCCTTCTCGGCGGTCAACAACAAAAATCAAACTTTTCACGCAATTTGATTTGACGTTGGTTTGTATGCAGCTTCAATCGATCAACGGCGGAGAACACGGGAGCAGATCCGACGGTGGAGAAAGATATCGGAAGCCACTTTAATGCTGAGCTTTACCTCCCGATATGTCAGAGATGCTGATGTCAGGTGAGAGCCATATGTCTTCACCAAATCGTATCGGAGCCAAGAATACGGAAACAACTTTTCGCTGGAAGGTGGTGCGATATCCTCGAGGCGGTTTGTGGTTTTGTTCGGTGGTTTTGGAGAGCGCAGTACAGCTGCGTTGAAATTACAAATTTAACACTCCCCTTTAATTTCAACTGCTGGGAATTCGGTCATACCCAGACACTTCCTCAAAAATTCAAAGCTTTTCTGATCTAATGGCTTTGTCAAGATGTCTTCTACCTGTTCCTGAGTCCTGCAATGTTCTAGGACAATTTCTCCATTGTTCACCAATTCTCTGATGTAGTGAAACCTTCTATCAATGTGTTTCATTCTCTTATGAAACACTGAATTCTTTGACAATGCAATAGCTAAGCTATTGTCACAAAAGATCACTGTCGCTTTTGCCTGCTCTTGGCCTAATCTTCTCAACATCCTTCTCATCCAAACTGCTTGACATGTTGCTGCTGTAGCTGCCACATATTCAGCCTCTGCTGTAGACAATGCTACAATGGACTGCTTCTTAGAAGCCCATGAAATGGCTCTTGAACCCATATTAAAAACATAACCGGAAGTGCTCTTCCGATCATCTACACTTCCAGCCCAATCGCTATCTGTGTACCCAATTAAATATGAATGTTCTGAGGCATGATATAAAATTCCAAACATTTTAGTGCCTTTGACATACCTCAAAATTCTCTTTGCTGCCTGCCAATGTGCCTCCTTCGGCCTCTCCATGAATCTGGAAATTAAACTAACAGCATACATTAAATCAGGCCTAGTTGCTGTTAAATACATAAGGCTACCCACAATGCTTTTATATAAGCTAGGATCAAAATCCTTGCTGTTGTCCTCTCTGCTGAGCTTTAATCCCATCACTGTGGGAGTGATGGCAGCCTTGCATTCTTGCATGTTAAATCTGCCCAAAACTTGATTTACATATCTTGCTTGAGATATAAAAATTCCTTTTTCATTTTGATCTACTTCTATGCCTAAAAAGTATCTCAACAAACCCATGTTAGTCATTTCAAATTCATCCTTCATTACTGATTTAAAATTCTCAATAAGATAAATATCATTTCCAGTGAAAATAACATCATCTACATACAAGACAACAATTAAAATTTTACCATCCTTTTCCTTGATGTAGACTGTGGGCTCTCCTTCACATTTGTCAAATTCATTATCCAATAGATATGAATCTATCCTGCTGTACCATGCTCTTGGCGCTTGCTTCAGCCCATAAAGAGCTTTCTTCAATTTGCACACTTTGTGCTCTTCACCTTTCTTCTCATATCCGAGAGGCTGTTCCACATAGACCTCTTCCATTAACACTCCATTTAGGAATGCTGATTTCACGTCCATTTGGTAGACTTTCCATTTGTTTTGTGCTACTATGGACAACACTACTCTCACGGTTTCCATTCTTGCAACCGGGGCAAAAGTCTCCTCATAATCTCTTCCATACTGCTTCTTGTACCCTTTAACAACCAGCCTTGCCTTGTGCCTTTCTATCTTGCCTTCAGCATTGCTCTTGGTCTTATAGACCCATTTCACACCAATGACTTCTTTGCCTTTTGGTAACTCAACCAAATCCCATGTTTTGTTTCTCTCTATGGCATTCATCTCCTCATCCATAGCTTCTATCCATTTCCTATCTTTAATTGCATCTTCAAAATGAATAGGATCATCAACATGACAATACAAGGCAAACAAAGAATTCATTCCTTCATCATAAATGTCACTTAGATTTCTAAATTTCTTACCTCTTTCACTTGGTGTGCAAGTGCTTGAAGATGCACTTGACTTTCCTCCTTGTGGTGTGCTTGGAGAAGCACTTTCATTTATCCTCAATGGTGTCCCTTGCTGTCCTTGTGTTGGCGCTGCTGTTTGGGGATGCATTTCAGCCACCTCCTCTTCATCTTCATTATGAGACAAACAGTTCTTGACATTCACTGTTTTCTCTATGCTTCCATCCCAAGCTTCTTCCTCAATCAATTGAACATCCCTGCTTACAAAGAACTTCTTGGTAGATGGGATGTATAGCCTGTAGGCTTTGGATTCATCACTGTATCCAATGAAGATGCATTTCTCCCCTTTGCTGTCCAACTTCTTCCTTAGCTGATCTGGTATGTGTGCATAGGCCACACACCCAAAAACTCTCATGTGGGTGACTCCTTGCTTTCTCCCACTCCATGCCTCTTCTGGCACTTTGTTCAAGACAGCTTTTGTAGGACACCTGTTCAATATATAAACTGCACAATGTACAGCTTCAGCCCAATACTCATTTGGCAAATGCTTTGCCTTCAACATGCTCCTTGCCATCTCCATGATGGTTCTGTTTTTCCTTTCAGCAACTCCATTTTGCTGCGGAGTGTACCGAGTTGTGAACTGTTTATGTATTCCATTTTCTCTACAAAACTTTAGGAATTCATTTGAGATATACTCACCTCCTCTATCAGTTCTCAATACTTTTATGTGCAGCCCGCTTTGGTTCTCCACAAGTGCTTTGAAATTTTGGAATTTCTCAAAGACTTCACTTTTGTTCTTGAGGAAATATATCCAAGTCTTTCTTGTAAAATCATCAATGAATGTCAAGAAATATAGGCTGCCAGCTAATGATGGAGCTTGCATTGGTCCACACAAATATGAGTGGATAATCTCTAAGGGTGTCTTTGCCCTTATGCTCTTCCCTGATGGAAAACTTTCTCTGTGTTGTTTTCCCAAAATGCAGCCTTCACATAGGCTGTCCGGTTTCTCTATCAATGGTAATCCCTTTACCATTCATTTTCTGCTCAATAAGTTTAGGCCTCCAAAATTTAGATGCCCGAATCTCAAGTGCCATAACCAGTTCTCATCCTTTGGCACACTTTGGAAGGCCTCTTGGGTGACTGCTGCCATTTCCCTTTTGTTTTTCATGTCTGCCCTGATCCGGAGAGGGAACATCCTGTTCCTTGTCATCTTCACTTCAGCAATGCATCTTTTGCTGGGTGGTATATCCATGATGGTGCATACATCATTTTTAAAGAAAACATTGTACCCCTTATGGACAAGTTGTCCAATACTTAAGAGATTACATCTCATTCCGGGGACATAGTATACATCTGCTATGGTTTTCCTTTCTCCTTGCTTTGAAAATATTTTTACTTCTCCTTTTCCCATAACAGACACTTTACTATCAGTTCCTAGTGTGACTTCTGATTTCACATTTTTATCTAGGGCAGAAAAGAAGGCTATGTTTCGGGTCATATGGTTGCTGCAACCTGAGTCTAAAAACCATATGTCCTCACTATGTGTTTCAGCCATGTTACAAGCTAACAACACATTATTTTGGCTGCTGTTTTCTCTAGTAACATTTGCATTTTGTCTACTGTTCATATCATGCTGTTTCTTTCTACAATCACTTGCATAATGTCCATACTTTTTGCAATAATAGCATTGAAGATTAGATTTATCATACCTTTGTCCTTGAGCATGATACTGTTCTCTTTGTTGGCTGCCGCCTTGGCCTTGGTTCTGATTTGTATTGCTGCCTCTTCCTTGTGCATTTGATGGGCTGTTCCTTCCACCTCTGTTCTGGCTTCTGCCTCTTCCTCTCTTGTTTCCTCTTCCTTGACCTCTTCCTCTTCCAAAGGACATCTGGGTCTTGAAGGCTTGCTCAAGAGATGAGTTTTCATTCCTACTCAACCTCTGCTCATGTGTTATCAGTGATGCATGTAGCTCATCAACTGAATAGTTTGAGAGATCCTTTGTCTCTTCAATGGTGGTGACTATGGCATCAAACCTTGAGGGTAAGACCCTCAATATTTTCTCCACAATCCTTCTGTCTTCAATGGTTTCTCCATGAGTTCTCATTTGTGTGATTACACCAATCACATGAGTGAAGAATGAGTCAATGTTATCTGACTCCTTCATGCACAGATTCTCAAAATCCTTTCTCAGCAATTGTAGTTTTGCTGTCTTCACTCTCTCCATGCCTTGATAGGCTGTCTTAAGGGTTTCCCATGATTCATTTGCTGTCTTAGCTGCTGCTAACCTTGGAAATATACTCTGGTCTACTGCTAGATACAACAACACACGGGCTTTTGAATCCTTCTTCCTATTGCTCTTCAGCAGATCCTTTTCTCCCTGAGTTAATGCATTGAACTCAGTTTCATCTGCTGGTTCTTCAAAACCATCTTCAACTATTTCCCATAAGTCTTGGGAAGCAAGCAAGGCTTTCATAGTTATTGACCAGTAGTCATAGTTCTTCCCATTAAACTGTGGGAGATGGGTATTAAACATACCCATACCAGTGCTTGTGCTAGCCATTCCTTGACTGTGTATTTTAAAAACTGACTGTCTCTTTAGTAACAAACAAGATAGTTATGAAGAATATCTGAATCCTTCGTTGTCTGAGTCTTCTGTCTGCCTGAGAAGTTTTGCTGCAGCAACAACCTTCTCCCTTCAGCTTCTTTAACTTCTTTAAAGAGCCTAAGCCTGCTCTGATACCACTGTTGGGTATTTTTGATGGGAAAAATACCAAAAACCAAGATTCAAACACACAGAGGCAATGCTCTGTTTTACCTCCACAGGATCCTCTTGTGCACAGAGAAGCTTAAAAAAAATTTCACTGAGGAACAGAGTATTTCACCACTATAAAAGATTTCTATTCATTAAAACAAAAAAAAAAATTACTCTGTCTCCATATGAGAATTTACACTGCTGGAAAAATTCCCATTAACATTTACTGCTGTAAAACCTCCATTCACATTTACTAGTGTAAAACTCTTTTTACACGCTGCTGTAAATCAAAAACAAATTACATTTGCATCCAAAACAAATGCGCTCATGGATATTACAAAACCTTCAGCACATAAAACATTCGTATTTCACCTTGCGTTTTCACCGTTCCATTACAAAAGTAAAAACTGAACATTACAAAGCATATCTTGTGCACTGTTGTGCATACATCTCTGGTTCCTTTTCGCTGCTGCGAACACACATTGTCTTTACCTCCCGTGTGCCATACAAAATAATACAGAGCACACTATATTTTTATTGCTCCATCGTTCCCTTTTTTTAATGGTCAACGCTACGACCTTAAGCACACTTTCACATGGCTCATATATATAAAACTTAATACAAAACATAACTTATTAAAACATACAACGAACACCCATAAAAAAAAACTTTACGTGCCGTATAAAAACATATAACGTATACGATATGGGACATATGCCCATAACCAAAATTAAAGGCCTCCACCAAAAAACTACGAAAAACATTAAAGACATTTAATTCCCTTCTCGGCGGTCAACAACAAAAATCAAACTCTTCACGCAATTTGATTTGACGTTGGTTTGTATGCAGCTTCAATCGATCAACGACGGAGAACACGGGAGCAGATCCGACGGTGGAGAAAGATATCGGAACCCACTTTAATGCTGAGCTTTACCTCCCGATATGTCAGAGATGCTGATGTCAGGTGAGAGCCACATGTCTTCACCAAATCGTATCGGAGCCAAGAATACGGAAACAACTTTTCGCTGGAAGGTGGTGCGATATCCTCTGGGCGGTTTGTGGTTTTGTTCGGTGGTTTTGGAGAGCGCAGTACAGCTGCGTTGAAATTACAAATTTAACATTAGATCGAGGTAACCACAAGTTATCTGCTTTATTGCTACTATTCACACTATTGATCTAGAATGGAAGATATACTTGGTATTGGCTGTTTTTGGGTTGTTCTGTTTTGCTTTCAGTTTCATAGTGTTGAGGGTAGATTTCGATATTTAGGGAATAGCCCAAAATCCAGGATCAATTTCATAATATTCCTAAAATCTAGAACTAATTTCATGTTTTTTTTATATTCATGGTGGAATATCCTAGAAATCAAGGAAATAGTTCGTTAGGCAAGAAATTCTCTCGGTGAACATTTGATATAGTAAATATCATTTTTTGGGATTCACATTTGATATAGTAAATATCATTTTTTGGGATTCAAGTGCTTTAAGTAAGTCATTCATGTATGACCATTTCTATCCTCGATAGTCTTAAATGACTAATTTTTCATGATTTTTGAATAGTCCATTTAGAACTCATTGTATAGGTTGATGCTCACATAGGTGAAGAAGTGGGACTGAAACTAGTGAAATGAATCACATAGCCTGAATTATCACTTCTTCAGATTACACTAACCAGGACTTCAGGAGTGTAAACCCAGAAATTGATTATTAACACTATGTTATTCATTTCACTAATTTCAATCTCAAAATCATATCTAATATAATATACTGCTAAAATCCCTCCATAATATTACACAACCCAATTTTTATTAAAAAAAGGAAAAGTACGGGGAGGTTTTTCTTTATTTTTACACATATACAATAACTGACCAACAATCGCGAGCTTCATCTGAACGGTTTTGTTCGCTATCTTTGCTCGGGGCAGATAAATGTGATCCCCATCTGCGGAATTTTGTGGATGGACTGTTTGAGACATTTTCTTCTGCGGTTACTGTTGGTGAGATTTCTCGTTTGCTGCTCACTCGCTTTTAAGCTTTGATGATGTGATCAGAGTCCACTGAAATTGATATGGTTTTTAGATTTGAAGAAATTTTTAACAATTTATTTTTTATGCTTAAAAATATAAATAAAAACAGTGAAACACCATTTCATTTATTTTTTCATTTATATTTTTAATGGAACAATATTTTTAAATGTTAACTAAACCATTTCGAAACAACAATCTTCGCACAACGACTCTTCTACCATTTTCATTTTCTATTTTGTTCCAATAACTTCTCACCGGTTGCTCACTATTGCTCACCGGTCATTGTTATCACTCTTTTTTCCTCTTGTTTTCTAAAACTTAAAATGACCTTTTTGTTTTCCTTTTATGTATTCTCTCATGTAAATACTAAAAATTAAGATGCCCCTTTCCTAGAAAAGTGGTTAAGTTCCAAAACCAAGTTTTGAAAATGCTAAAACATATGAGCATGAATATACTTGACCATCCTTGTAAGGTTCCTGTTCTTCGCAGGCTTTAGAAGGCTGTCCCTGCAGAGAACCAGCTTCATGCTTTATCACACAACTTAGTGTGTCATGAGAAATTAAAACCTTATTTATATTTACATTTTTATCAACAATATATGAATGAATGGATATATAGATGCATGTATATCAATGTTTATATAGTTTCACCAACCAAATCCTTGCTCTTGTATATCAATGTGTATATACTTTCACCAAACCAAATTGTTTGACAAAACAGACTTCAACCTTTTTGTTGACTGAAGTGGGTATGTATTTCTGGGAGTTTCCAAGCACCCAGTTATTAGGCATAGGAATGCAGGGCCTGTAAATCAGCTAGTCCATATATGGGAAATTTAATAAGTTTACATTCCTACTTTGCTAACAGTGCAACTCATTCATGTGGTTATACACTTCGAAATATTCATGTGCTTAGCATTGATTTTCAAGATTACTATTATTTTTGTTTTTTGTTTATAATATTTCTGGGGTAAACTAGACTGGAGTAAAGAATAAAAAAATCAAATAAATTTACGGTGATAGTTTTGGACATATAATGTATGTACTATATATATTTTTATCATCATTTCTTTCCTACTAATATTTTTTCTCCGTTATATTTCGTCAAGTCAATTGTCGCCTAAGTAAAAGTTTTAAAACCTGGGCATATTTGGACCCAATAACCTTCAATATTGCAAATCTGAGAAACTGGAACTCTGGAAATTCAGGTTGTGAATATTGTTTCTCTCTCACACTCTAACGATTTGACCGTGCTCATGCCTATGCGTGAACTAGCGCCGTCATTGTCGTTGACTTTTTATTAAATCAAGCGTGGGGGTGTTAAGCTGTATGCGGATGTATAATCCAGCATGCGTTTTATAAGGAATTTGCTTTTTTCCAGACTTGTTAGGGGAAGATTTCTCCGCATTTATGAAGTTATCCACTCAATTTTACGTTGGATAACGACGGTATAATCTATGCACTGGCTGGTTACAAGGTCGGCTGGGCAGCAGGTTTCATTGCCAAACGTACACTTTATTATATTTTATAAAGTTAATTAAAATCATGATAGAACATACAAAAGATGAGTTAAATAGGCAATGTCAAACAGTGCGAGCATGGTGCGATGGAAACCGAGAGAGGCAGAAACACAAAATTGACACACAAACAAACAATATTGAGTTGCTACTCTTTTATTGATGTAATAAACTTGGCTTTGAAACAACTATCTATAGAGCTGGGGCTTTTGGCTTTTACATATACTTGATTCTACTGGAACACTGCGAGAAGTATTTATGTTTTTAAGCAAGAGACACACTAAAAATAATTTTAACATGCAAACAAGTTTTTTTCAAAATAAAATCAAATTAGAACTCACTCACATTCTAATCACGTTTTAATGGGAACTGCACTTAGCTTATCTCTTCATGCATCACTCTACTTGGATCTTGCTATATCTTCATGCCAAAATAATTACTATTTCCAATAATTTTATGTTTTGGTTTATGAGATGAATTGGGCCATACTGGACTCAAAACTGTGGGTTTGGTGGAATTGAAAGTAGATCAAGTTAAAGCTACATGAAGATGTTCAACACCTAGATTTAAAAGTACCTTGCAATTGAAAGTGGATCAAGTTAAAGCTACACAAAAATGTTCAACACCTAGATTTAAAAGTACCTTGCAAGTAATAGCATTTTCAATAGTAAGAGAGTGACCTCTCACCTATCCAAGATGCTCACTAGTATTGGAATTGCAGGAATATACCAATTAATACTTTTATGCATGTGTGGAAACAATCTAAGATAGTAGGATGAGAATCTTTATCATTATCAATATCCATTATAGAATCCATCACTAGTCTAAATAAAACATTCATCATAACATAGAATACTCATTAAAGAAGCATGAGATAACATATTCACATCACACATTTACCTTTGGAATATAGTGAAAACTAGTTCTTAGAATAGACAAAATAACACTAAATCTTAAAAGAATCAAACAAAATCTTAAGAATTCTTCCAATAAAACTATCTCTCATTTAATCCCTTATTACATTCATGTTATGCCTATTTCCCAATTGGTCGGTTACACAAATAGTTATACCTGCAACATTTGGCACGAGATTACTCCAATCGTTAGCATAGTATCCATAGTATCAGATGATCGACATTGTTGGTGCATATGCAAGGTGGGAACTCTTCACACAAAACCTATTTCGCACAACTGAATTCTGCTTAATACAATCCTTGTGTGTTTTTACAACCTTAGCCTTGCTTTTGTGTTAACAAGCCTGGTTTTATTATTTAGCTCATCAATAAGTCAAGAATGTTTGCTTTGGAAAAATTGATGGAAACAATGGGACCCTGATGAGGAGGAGTTGTTAAAAACTATCGAATTCAATATTGAATTCATTCAAGAATGGTGAGTAGTAGTCTCAAATGTGAGTAACATTCTCAAATTATTGCAAAATTTGTTTATCTCATTTGGTTGATGTAGAGTCCATGATGTGATTAAATGATCAATGTTGGATTATTATATTATTTGTCATCTATTTTGACTTTTCTAAAGTTAAAAAATTGGAGGAGTCACCTCACAAGTCCCACTTTGGCGAGTTTGGGTTTAAAACCTTATGCAGTTAGTTTGAGGGATATAATGAAGATTTTATGGTCCAAAAACTCTCTCTTGCATGGGAATGCCTAAGATTGTTCTACATTCATATAATTTTCAAATGCTGAAATAAACATCTCAGAGCATGTATGAAAAATTTATACCACCCATAAGATAACTTTACTATTTTGTCCACCATGATTCTAGACGACTCCACATCAATCCCATTACTCATGGAAAAGGTGCTAGCCACATGGGCCTTATGTAGACAAATCTGGAAGATTCTATTTGTGGCTCCAATTAATGGTTGAATAGATCAAATTTAACCCCCATTTGTTTACTAGGAAATGTTATTGTTGGACTAGTAGGAGGAAAATGGGTCAATTCTATTCATGTGGATTTTGTTTCAAAGTATACTCGAGTAGCTGAAAGTGGATAGAGAGGTAATAATAGAGAGGGTTTTTGTTTTTTGGCATCATATAGGCCACAATTTCACTTTTTTATATTCACACCATTTCCATTCAGAGAAAGAGAGAGTAGAGTGGCCTCACCTTCCAACTAGGTTTTCTATCAAAAGGGTTTCCCATGTCATATCTTGTGTTATGATGGTTTCGTGAGTGCTTGTTCTATTTGTTCTCTATGCTTTGAATTTTATATATATAATGCATAACATGAAACAATATTTAATAAATATGAAAAGACTGAGAAAAATTAACCCTCATGGTATAGATTTTGATATTTCATTAAATATTTATCAGATATGTTTTGACAAACTATCTAGTGGAATATCCATGTATATTATTGAATGTTTGCAACTATCTTGGCATGGAAATTAGTAAACATGGAGTATTGGAGCTCACCCTGATCTTGGAACTCCAATGTTATAGAGGAGAGGGTCTACTATTTAGCTAGCGCTATGATGATATTACATGTAAGAGGACAGATATGTATCATTACTTATTTGCATGCAAACATATAAATTCTTACAAGGTCCTCTAATTTCTCACCTATTTGAGTTTTTGAGGCATGGGTTTGTTCCTATATTATCTTTTGAGGAATTGATTTTTTCATCTCATGTATGCCTCGCATGACTATTTATGTTAAAACTCATAAGCAGAGATGTGAATGAAAAAGATTGGAAACACATGGGGCATTGCATGCCTTTCTCATTATTTAATAGATTTTACAAGACACTAATAATTTTCTATAATTATCTAGTGCTACTAATTTCTAGTGATATTTGAACAAGAAACTTTTACACTTGTATGTTTCTAAAGATATATTGGACTAATAGACAACTACTTGGCAAAATTAGTTAACATGAGATATCATATTTTAACACTCCCCCTTAATCTCAATTGCTATATTCATTAGCACTAACAATGCCTAAGAGCTATCTCTAAAACGTAAAACGTTTTTTCCCAAACTTTTGGCAAAGATACTTGTTACCCGATTTCTAGATCCACAAAATTGAAGAGATATGCCATAATTGTTGACAAACTCATGAATGAAGTCATAATGGTTGTCATTGTGCTTGATTTTCTTGTGAAATACATGATTATTTGAGAATGTAATTTCTAAGCTCTTATTAGACAAAATAGACGTTGGCTCTTTCTCCACATGGGCAAGATCCTTCAAAAGTATTCTTAGTCATACTACATGGCATCATTTTGTTTTGGAAGATATTGAGATAATGGTTTATTTCTTAGAAACCCATGAGATCAAATTTTTGCTCAATAGAAAATCATCTTAGAATATATTTTTCGTATCATCAATATTACCAACAAATTTATTATCCATGTATCCTATAAGTGTGTTGAAGTTATAAGTTATGTATTTCTACCCACCAAAACATGGGTGAACTGTACGAGAAAATTTGTCTCTTGCGTGGCCAACTAGCCAACTAGAACCCCTATATGATCAACACATAAAATGATGCCAAGATCGTCCACATCTTGCTTCTGATTGAATTCTCTATCCAATATGGCATTCCTTGAAGAAAAGTGGGGCATCTGTTCAAATGTGCTTTAGAAATTTTCAATCATGTGCTCTCACCTAATGATACGTACATACTACTATATATCGGGGCGAAGACATGATGATTGACTGATCGTGACTACATTTTTGTTCCCTTCACTTGTGAGTTCATGTTATCACTGTAGTTCATTAGGACCTCCTCGAAGGTCTTACGGATTTAGGAAGAGCATTGTTGGGAGGCTCTAATTGAGATAACATGTCTATAATTATTCCATACTTATAGCGTTCCATATTTCCCCTTATGAATCTCTATTAATTAAACTTTTAGTCTTTAGTTAGAAGCATCGTAACACTTTCATCCTCATCTTTGAGTCTAGGCCTAGAAAATATTTTCCTAGAGGTTGAAGTAGCTAAAAGAAAGATGTAAGCATAAAAAATCCACCATTAAAGTAAAGGATAAAATGCAAAATATGGCTACGACATTTAATTAGAACATGGAAAAAAAACTAGCATAAGATCTATCCCCATCATTAGTCATCATCGAGTTCCAGAAGCACATGATGCTTCATCTACAAAAGAAACCCTTTTATTATCCCAACCTAGATGAGAAATAAATTGAATCATCTTTAAGGGTTAATGGAAAAAAATAAAAAGTAATTTTTACCTCCTAAGTTATGCACCCAAAACAATGAAAAATCGTAAATAAGTAAAAAGTGCCCCAAAGGGGTGGAGAAAGAAGGCCAAGAAAAGGGACCTCCAGTATGGCGGACCTCCAATATTGTTATTAATCTAACCATCCTTAATATATGGAGGTAACTTGTTTACATGATTTGATCTACTTAGACATTTCAGTGTGAGCTTCATGTGAAGTATTATGGTGCCCCTTAAGTTACACATGGACCACTAATATTCACTTATTGCTATTTTACCTAAGGATTATTCATTTCACTTGACCTTTAGAGGGTTTCGTCAGGTGGTTTTTCCTTGTAAATAGAGGCCTCTTGGGAGATGATTACTCACCTTCTCAGCAACATCTAGAATCCATTTTCCCATTACGGAGAATATATATGATCTTTTTGATGCAATGATTCCCACCTAGAGTAGAGTGTTAAGTTATGTGATGGTTTGAGATGGTACTTGACACTTTTAAATACCCCGACATGCTGAAATTGTATGCCAGTGAGGTTTGGTGTTGGAATTAAAATTGATGTACTTGAGTGGGCCCAATATGTCCTTAGGATATACTTAACATTGTTTGATGGGAGTTTCTTATTCCAAAGCCTAAATGATGATAATATTACATAGGATGGCTTGCATATTACTATTTTATTGTAATTCTTGATTATATTGGTGCCACCATTAGGGGACTTTTGAGGTCTAAAATGGGCTTTAGATTTATAGGAGAATGTGGTAGTTTAGGAATTATTATCCATTTACCAATCTAGGCTTGAGATCCACTTAGGAGGGGAGGATGATCTCAAAGGATAAGAGGTGAAATCTCCAAGCTAGGATCAGATAGGATTCAAAGTTCCTATCCACGGTAAATGGTTGGAACAGCTCCTGGAAGCTTCTGGAAGAGGAAGCTTCAGGATTCTTTTTATTTTTCTCAAATTTATAGAATCAGCGCACCCACAACAAGGGAAAACCTACTACTAATCATAGTAGGTGAAGAAATGAGTAACCTATTTTTGAATGTGGGTCCCTAAAGGACCAAGTTATAACGACCTTAAAAGCATTGAAATGAGGCAGTTAAGTTCAGAAACATAGGCATTTGGGAGAGTCATTCCTAGGGTTTTTTGTACGGATGATAACAAGGTGTTCATGGATGTTGATTGATCTTTTTTGTAGGCCTATTAAGCAGATGCAACAAAATGGCCTATAAAAATAGGTGTTTTAATCCCCTCATAATTCTTAACAAAGTTGTGACAATGCATTGTCAACTCAAGAAATCCTTGAAGGCGCCTTAAGGTTATGGGAATTTTCTATTCCTTGATGGATTTAACTTTGTTAGGGTCTACTTGAACACCCTTATGTGATACAACATGACCTAAATATTCCACTTCCTATTACCCAAAGAAAATTTTGGAGGATTTTGCATACAATTGTTTCTCCTCTAATAATTTGAGCACCCTATCAAAATGTTGAACATCATATTTCCAAGACTTTCTATATATTAGTATATCATCAAAAAATACTAACAATTTTTTTTTTGAGGAAGTGTTTGAAAGTGGAATTGATAAAACCTTGAAATGTGGAAGGTGCATTAGTAAGGCCAAAAGACATGACTAAAAATTCATAATGACCTTCATGAGTTCTAAATTTTTATTTCAAATTGTCTTTTGCCTTCATTCTAATTTGATGATATCCTAAATGAAGATCCAACTTCATGAAGTAAATTTATCCTTGTAGTTTTTCCAACAATTCATCAATAACAAGAATGGGAAAGCTATATTTAATAGTGAGTTTGTTGAGGTATCTATAATCCAGACACATATGCTATGAGTCATCCTTCTCATGCAACAATACTGCCAGAGAAGAGAAATAACTTTGGTTAGGTTGAATTATACTTTCCTCTAGCATTTATGAAAACATACATTCAATTTCACTCTGCTAGGCATAAGGATATCTATAAGCTCTAATGTTTGGAGGAACACTTCTTGGAATCAAGTGAATAACATGATCATGATCACGAATAAGCGGTAGACCTTTGGTAGTCTAAAATAGCTAGGAATGATTGTCAAGGAATCTTTGGAGATCTAAAGGAAATGGATGGCATAGATGTTTGAATATCTAGTGAACACAATTGTGTATCTAACACTTGTTTTTCCTTATTCAAAAGATTTTTCATTCCATTAGAGACAATTATCTTCCCAGGTTTCCCTGTGATACCCATTAATTCAATTTCCTTTCCTTCCAAAAAAAAAATCAAGAAAAGTTCTTGAAAATTAGAATCTATCGCCCCAAAAGATCGTAACCATTGGACTCCTAATGAAAAAACCACACCACCCATTGCAATGGAATACATTGGACTATTCAAAACATAATCCCCCATGGTTAGATTTACATTATGGAAGTTCCCTAAGAAATTTATAGTTCCTCCATTTGAAACCATCACTTGACACGCTAGTCCTATATATAGAAAGCAATATAAACCCTTGGCTATCTTTAAATGAATAAAATTATGAGTACCACCTAAATCAATAAACATTATTACCTTTTTCTTCTTGATATATCCTTCTATCTTGAGAGTTTGAGGAGTGGTAATTCCCACCAAGATATTACAAGATATGGTCAGATCCATTTCTTCTTTTTTAACCCGTCGGGTTGATTCCTGATGTATATATGCTTATTTTGATTTTTCTTGTTTCTTTTCTTCCTCCTCTTCAAAATAAATGTAAAAAAAAAAATATTCTTAGCACACATATGACCTTTAGTGTATTTTCTATCACAACTCTAAAAAATCTCTTTTTATCTTCTTTTCTTTCAGTTGTTGTGATGTCAACCTTGTAGATTGTGGGAATATAGGAGTGGTAATACTTAAATCTTTATAGTTGTGAGTGGTAGACATCGTTGCTGCCATAATTTTGGTTTCAACTTTTCTTTCCACCTTAAATGAATTGTACAATGAATTATTTTCTCAAAGATAAACCTCATGTTGGATTTTATCCTTTAAAGTCCCTATGAAGGCATCAATCAAATGTTCATCTCAAATATTAGCTCCCTTGATGTTCAATATTTGGAAGTCCTCAGTGTGCTCCCCAATTGAACCCATTTGTTTGAGATTTATCATTTGGATAAAGAAGGTATTGCTCTTTGTATCCTCATAATGTGCTATAAAATCCTCTGTAAAAATTGTCCAAGTGACTAGGAAAAATTTGTTGATATCATATAAATTTATTGGCCTCCAAATACATATATGCAATGCGTACCTTTTGTGTGTGTTCCACATCGTGTAGATGAAAGTATTGCTCCATCTATAGTATCCATGTGATGAGATCCATGCAATCAAATTTCATCATATCAATATTTTGAATTTGGTTTGTCTTTAACCCAAATTTAGAGTCTCTAAAATCATGATTTACCTTCCTTTTTTCTCATCATGTCGCCACTAGGAAGCATTTCTTGTAGCATCTTTGTCAAACCTTCCTTGAAACCTTCCATTTCTACTTATAAACCATCCTTTAAAGCTTCCATGTCCTTTTTTATTTTTTCTTCCAAACTATCCATGTCCCCTTTTAGACCATACATCTTAACATTCATCATCACTTCCAATTCATTTTTGGCTACTCTTTGTGAGAGTGAAATTTGTTGCACTTGGTCTTGTCATTTTGATATATCATGTTGCATTTCTTCTTCTTTTTCATTCGTCATAGTAGATATTTCAATTGGCTTACTGAGTGTATCCATTTTATTTCTTTTACGCATTTTAGAACCAAATAATGATATCTATTTTTCAATATTCCCTTTGAACCTCTTAAAAATGAATTTTCAAACAAAAGATGCAAATTAAAAAAAATACACAACTTTTTCTTCCTTTTGGAAGCCCAATATTAAAACTATTTTATCTTTGTCATTTTAGCATCTGAAGGTCTAAAACTCTACCTCGAGGTAGTTTTATGTGTCTTCTTTCAAACCCCATAATTTAGATTGAAATTGAATTTTTCAAGATAAAGTTGTATCCATTATTTCATGATAGCTTGATTATGGACTGGTTCAGTATAGAAAAATTGTACAAATTTCCATCTGTAACTCTTTCAACTTTTTCACTAACACTCATCTTCAAGAAACTACAATCCATGCAATTTCATCCCATTTTTACTGAACTCAAATCCAATGCTTGAAGGGAAAGTTATGGTGATTCTCCCTAGGTCACATGTTTTAAACAGAATTCTATAACATGCAAAAACCCTATATTTTTTGGACCATATATAAAGAAAAGGGATCTAAAATTTTTACATGAAGTTCACCGCGATTTCTACTCCACATGGAAAAAATTTCTTTTGAAGCCTCACAAAAAAATGTTATAATTAAAATACCAAGATGTCTTGTTTGAAGTAGCAAAACCCTAGGATCCAAAGCTTTGATACCAAATGTTATGTAACTACATCACAAAAATAGGGGAAAATATAGATCAATTACTTGAATATAATCCTCTTCGAGTGAGAAATATCCTTTTACATCACATAAATGAAAAATTATTTGATGATTCGAATGAAAATACCTGCTTGGTATATATAGGAGTCTAAGGGGTCAAAATAAAACTAGGGCTTACATAAGAATAACAATGCAAAGGCACAACAATAATAATATGGGAGTTATACTAGTATTATAGGGACACAATAGGGGACATGTGTTGCACATGTTTTCCACTCTCATTTACCCACCATCCCCGTCATGCCAAAGGTTGGCTCGGTCCTTGGCCACGTGGTGGAATGTGAGAGAAAATGATAGGGAGGAGAATATGCCTCTCCTCATTATGAATATGTAAGGTTGATGATTTATTGGTGTGAAATGTTTATGAGCCAATAATAAGTGGGACTAAAGTCCTCTAATCATGTGAGGGCGAGGGATAATTGTGCTAGGATTCATTGAACCTTTTTTATCGCAACACTTTTAGTGTTGTCCATGGTTGGTTGGCTGATTCTGGCAGACATTTTGTTGAGATTTCTAGTGAGGGAGGAAAGAATGGAGGCACACTGAACAAACAAATTCTCCATGAATTTATCTAGTTAGGTAGCATGGTTTTTGTTTGAAATGTGTTATATTCTTTGCATGAATAACCAATTTGTAAACATTAGGAACAATGGACCAGGAGGTGAGATGCTAGTCACAGGGGGTGAAACCCCCAATTTTTTTTTTTGGTGATTTCTTGCATTTGTTTTTGGCACTCAGTTTGTACTTTTGAGAATTTTATGGTATATGGTAGTTCAACCCATTATTTTCTAATTTTTATTAAGGAATTATGTTGTAATTGAATCTAGGTTAATGCAGTATAAGCTTTGGATGATGCAATATCATGTATACTGTATTACAAATAATGAACATGATAATAGAGTTAGAGGTGTGGGTCTAAATGATTTGTTAGTTTTCCCAGTTTGGGTTTCCAATATAAATCCATATACAATATGTGATTGACATTGTTTTATTTTCCCATATTTTTAAGAATTTATGGATTATTGTTCAAGGTTTAAAACTTATAATATTGCTAATTGTTACACACTTGGTTTCATTTTGCTTATGTTTTTGGTCAAGGGTGGTTTAAGTACCAATCTTAATTGGGTGTTCTCACAGTTGAGGTTTTGGTATAGGTGTGGAAAAAATCATGGTGCGTGGAGGCCAATCCTAACGTCTCTCACTTGGTTCCACTCATGGTTAGTTGTGTTTTGTTATCTTGTGAAGGGTTTTAGTTAGTGATCTTATATAGTATGTGGGGCTAGTTGAGTTGGTGGTGGGAAGAAATGGGAATGGAGTGCTGAGGTGGATAAAGATTCCTTTGTGGCTCAACCCACTCATGTGTCCATGGTTATTGGTGAGGCATGGTAAGTTCAAAAATGTACTATGGTATATGCTTGAAAGTAAAAAAACAAGAAATGGAACATTTGAAAGAGGTAGTGTAGGAGATAAGCGTGATTCAATTGATTGTAAAAAATTTAACCTTTACAAAATTCCCATTTCATACAATAGTTAATAGATGAATTTTGATGAAAAATTTCCCTTCAGTCATTTATGCCTAACTATAATTCTTTCTTATTTATAATATAAATATCTTCCCATGTTTTAGCTAAAAATTTTTGTCAAAATAACAAATCTAAAATCAATTAAGAATACATCATCATAATGTATGTTATATATGTAGAAATCAACCATATCATTAATTTGAGATTACATAAAAATGAAAATTTATTAATATTGAAAAAATAAAATAATAACCATAAAAAATTAAAAATCAATTAATATTACATCATATTAAAACATTGAGATATAACATAGAGTAAAACTATATTCATAATAAATCACTATGATACCATATTAATTAACTTTTCATCCTCCACTTTGATAAATAAAAAATATTAATATATTTAATTAATTTTTCAATGATATATTATTATTTATTTTTAATCATTTAATTAAAAAATTGTAAATTTAATCTTTTCAATAATAATTTTAAAAATAGCTGATAAATATAAATCTAAATCTACCATTGATTTTGATAATTTTAATTGACTTTTATTTTTTGTATAGGTATAAAAAGATGATAGAGATGATTATTAAATTCTTCATGATATACAAAACAATATAATATAAAGATGATATGTTATGATGTAACATCCATTTACACATGATTTTATTTTAGTTTTCTATTTTTTTAAATATAATTAACTTTTCATTTTTATATTATTTTAATGATGAGGTAATTAAATGGTCTATAATGCAGAAAAAAGACATATATCAATTAACCTTTTTATTTTAAATTCATGTATGTGTTTAATAAACTGATTACTAAATAGTTCCAAAACATCTTTAAATATTCTATAATAGAGGACAAAATATCATTAAATATTCTATAGTGCAACAATTTCAAAACATGTTTAAATATTCTAATAATACAAGACAAAATATCTTCAAAATATTCTATAGTGGAGGACAAAGACAAATATCAGTTAACATTTTAAAATTCATGTATGTGTTTAATAAAGTGATATGATGTAACATCCATTGACCTTTTATTTTATGTATAAAAAGATCATTATTAAAATCTGTTTGATATACTAAACGTTATAACATAAAGATGATCTATTATGTTATGATGTAAAATTTATTGATATTTTATTTTATTTATTTATTTTTTAAATATTAATTTACTTTTCATTTTTACATACTTTTAGTAATGACTTGATTAAATATTCTATAATGCATAACAAAGACAAATATCAATTAACTTTTTAAAATTCATGTATGTGTTTAATAAACTAGTTACTGAACAATTCTAAACAACTGTTCCAAAACATCTTCAAATATTCCATAATACAGGACAAAACATCTTTAAATATTCTATAATGTAATACAAATATAGATATCAATTAATTTTTTAAATTCATATATATGTTTAATAAATTGATTACTAAGTAGTTCTAAAACATCTTTTCTTAAACGGATTACTAAGCAATTCCAAAAACATCATTTTTTAAATATTGATTGATTTTCTTCTTTTATATATTTTAAACATTATTATGATTAAATATTCCATTTCTATAATACATGAAAAAGTGGAATATCAATTGACTTTTTTCATTTCATGTAGATATTTGATAAATTGATTACTAAGAAAATCCAAAACATCTTTTCTGAAACTGATTATTGAGCAGTTCCAAAAACATCATTTTTTAAGTATTCATTGATTTTCCTATTTTACATATTTTAAACATTGAAATGATTAAATATTCCATTTATATAATACATGAAAAAGTGGAATATCAATTGACCTTTTTGATTTCATGTAGATATTTGATAAATTGATTACTAAGAAAATTCCAAAATGTGGACGGTTACATTTTCATAATATAACACTATGAGGACACATTTTTAATTAAGAAGTATCAAATTTGATTTATAAAATTGATGGAAATATTTTTTAGAGTGAAAACAGATTTTATCTCTCGTGGCATTTGGTAGATCTGAAGTTTAGATGGATCGAGATTGGTCTTAACTCTAATCTTAAATCTTAATCATAACACTAATCTTAACTCATACTCATCTCAATAAAATATTTACCGTTTTTTACTTCCCACCACAATTTAATCATGTATTTACATACAAAAAAAAATGTATAGAATTAAGAATTAGAACTAAACCTTCTCTATATCTTATTCTTTCATGACTTTAATATTACTTTGAAGCATGTGAAAAAAGAGGGAAACCTCAATTACTTCAATGGGTGATGGATCAATCTAATATAGGTACAACGTAATCTGGATCTTTGTGAGCCTGTTTCCTTCTTACCTAAAATGCCTATCCCCTGCTACACTTGCACTTAGGGAATTGTAAATAAATATACTTCTCAGGAGTCACTTACCACCATTATTTGTGTTTCCCTTAACACTTTTGTAAGAGTAAAATTGTAAATCTGTAGACTTATTAGTGGTTACTACCCACCAAAATTTATGCAAGTGATTGTGCCTTAGCAATTAATTATTCTATCCACTTCACATATCAATTTATTAGCTACTTCCAAATTAAGACTACTTACTAGTGGTTACAACCCACCAAAATTTATGCAAGTCATTTTGCCTTAGCAATTATTCAACGTATCCACTTCACATGTCAATTTATTAGCTACTTCCAAAGTAAGACTATAGGATTTGATCTGCATGTTAACCTCCATTATTTTACCATTCACCAATGTATGTTATATTTTTTTATGTAGTTTTTCACATATTTCTGACATGAGTGATAGAGCAAGCTGCCATACAATACTTGTTTTAATTTTTATGGTAAAATGAACATTAATTTATATCTACTATTTATATGTCATATATTTTAATGTGATATGTATATTATGATTTTCTTAATTGAGGCAGCATGTAAATGTTAAATGTTTATTTTTTACAAATATTTATGCTTACACAACTCCCCTACTTTATATTATGCTCTACTTTTTTTTTACTCAACTAACGTAAAAATGTTTATGTTAAATGCAAACTTTTATAAACATTTACGTCTACACATTTCCCCTATACTGACTTGCACTTGTAGGTGAAATAATTTATTATGTTAATAATTTTAAAATTTTTATTTTTTATTCATTATTTATTATATTTTTAAAAATTGAAATAATAATTATAACATATAAAAGAATAAATATTAAAAGTTGCCTACTAGTTTATACTAAGTTTGCAGCTTAAGAAAAGGGACTAGGAGGGATGTTAATTTAGTGATATGGATCTCTTCAGAGGTACTTTCTAAGGAACCCACATGGTTTCTTGTTAATTGGTAATATCTTTATTTATCTGTGAATTGTTTTTTAAATCACATGCTCTTAAGTTACATGGGATTTTATCTTATTATTTCCTATTCGGATTTCCATGGTTGGAGGAATTTCTAGTAGTTGTACTTCTTTACCAAGTAGAGTTGCTTGTATATGGAGGTTCAATTTAGATCTAGACTTTGTTGGGAGAAACAACAAATGTCCTTAGTGGGAAAGAGAAAGCTTTTAATTGAACTCTATTAAAGGTTAATCCAACATACAAGCATATCTTTGGTTCTCAACTATACTTCTAGTTTGCTTTCTTTGCTCAATATTGTCTTAGTTATATTGCCATTTGTGTTCCATGTTGGTGTTTTGTCTTAGATTTTAAATAATTGTACTTAGTTCTCATGCGCTCTCTTTTTGAGGGATTATCTTTCCTTTTAGTTATCCAGATTTTAAGATTCCTTGAAATCCCTTATTTGTTGTTTCCATTGTGTCTAGTTTAGAGGGGGTTCTTATTTGTTTTTTCTTTACTTATCTCACCAAAACATTTTGGTTTTGTTTGTTGTATTTTGATTATTTTGGTTCTCTATCCATCTCTCCATAGTCCCTTTTTAACCCTTAGCTCCCTTATTTTTGTTTAGAAATTATGTTGATCAATCTAGCTTACTATTCATTTCCCTTAATGGCCCAGTGAATTTGTTCTATTTCCTTGTTAATATCATTCATGCAAATTAGTTTGGGGCTCATACTGAGAGAAGAGGCCATCACCCCCTTCCAACTCTTAAGTGTAATTTTCTGTAGAGTGTTTTAGTGCACTATCTATGCGCAATTCCCCTTCTAAAATTAGAAGAGAGGTGGATGATGTAAAATGGGACGCTATAATAGAGAGAAAATTTATCACAAATGTTGAGGGTGAGGTGGAGCTTGGGCACTAGGTTCCTAATATAGGAAACACAAGAAGTGGATATAAAATATATATGTAAATTATTGATATATATTAACAATTGATGACCATCATGGGAAAAGTATTAGTTAAGAACTTTGAAACCCAATATGCGATTAGTCTATATATGGATGAAATGTAGAAGAATATAAGAAAGTTGATCGAAATGACATTGATTTTAGCTAAAAAAGCTAGTAGAATTGGAGTTTTCTACCTTTCAAGAGGATGGAAAAGTCTCTAATACTACTTAGGTGGATTCATCATCCAAAATGATGCATTTATTTTTCATTTTTGTTATATATTATAGTAGCAACATGACTACAATTTTAGGTGTTATCAAATCTAATTTTTTTGGGAAAGTCTCAAATTGATAAAAACATTATTATCTCCTTTACTATGTTATCAGGTCTAAACTATTTAAATGGACAAAACAATTTCTACTATGCTACTAGTCTAGTTTCCCTAGAGATTAAAACACAAGGAGTTGTGAGCTCTACGTTTTCTAGAAAAGTGTCAAATTGGTATAAAATTTATTATCTCTCGAGTTATGTTATTAAGTTTAAAATGTTTAAATGGAAAAAATATTTTTTTTACCATCCTACTAGCCTAGTTTACCTTGTGGTAGATAAGTAACAATTATGCAAATAATTTCACTTAGAGGAACTCTCCAACCCAGAATGGAAGAGATGTTGTAACATCTTGTTAATAATTTTGGCTCAAATTAAAACAAAATAAAAATAAAATAAAAAAACATAGAACTACTACTAATAATTAATAATTAAACTAAGGTAGATCCATCTTAACTCTAACTCTACAAAGCACAAAGAGGGATGCAATCTCTTTAGATGAAAACCTCCTTTAGAGTGAAAAAAGATTTGATCCCTCACAAAGCTTGGTAGATCCAGATTTAAGATGAATCTCGAATAATAATAATACGTAAAGATAGAAATTAGATTTAAGGTTTATATACTCTATTGCTATGGAATTTTAACTTATATGGAGAGAAAATGATAAGGAAGAGTATGAGCCTCTCTTCAGTATGAATTGATAATATTTTATTAGAGGAAGGTTTAAGGGAATGACCACCATCGATGCTGATTTTCTAATGTACAGTGTTTTTGAAGCAAGACAAAGTGGGACTCAAGTGCTAACATCATTTCAAGGGGAAGGATAATTGTAGTAGGATTCGTTAAACCTATTTTATCATAGTAGTTTTAGTGCTCCCCATGGTTTGTGTATGAGTGGAGTGGATAGTTTATTGAGGTTTCCAGTGGGAGTGGAAACAATGGAGGCACATTAGACAAGTTATCCTTCGATGACTAGTCAAACATGTAGAAATTAATGAGTAGATTCAAAACTTCTCATGAAATTACTAAATCACAATACTCGAAGCTACTCTACTGATCTTTGGAAGTTAATTCACTATCTAGAACACAAATCATAGACATGAAAAAGGAAAAATCACACATGCATAGATATTTATCTAGGTGAAAGAAACTTCTCGAAACCCCTTCCTATCTATATTTCATTAATCAGAGAATAAACATGAAATACATATCTTCTCTGAAACTTGAAAACACCATGCAATTGTATAGTCTATCCTTCTGCCTAATTGACTGACTCTGGACAACACTTAACCAATTTTCAATCCCTCCAATAGCTTATCTCCTTGCGATATTCCTTGAGGAAATTATATCATATTATTTACAAAATTCCCAAGCTCTATTGAATTGCATAATTCATGTATCTCCTTCCTCTGACTACATGCACCACCTGTACACATTGGAATTGTCTACAATTAATTGTACATGTCCTTCAAATATCTATTTCAACTGGGTAACTCGAATTCTTTGAATGAAACAAATATTTTGGGTAGATTGATCAATTAACTGGTTGATCACTAAGCGTGTTTGAAGTTCCACTTCCACAACTTGACCTCCACTAGTTCTTCTAACAGTTATAACTAGTTTAAGTTACAATAATTCAATTTAACTGAAATAATTTGCTACAAATTAGCAATCATTCATACTGTACTGAACTCAAGATTCACCAAATTGAATTAACTGAGTGACAAGTTCCATGTCACCCACGTTAATTACCTTCAAGATTTCTGCTGAAATAGAAATTCAAATTGATATTTTATTGTTGCATTTTCAACACTCCCTCTCAGTAAGAAAGGGATTATCAACCACCCTTATCCTGCACCTATGGAACTCAGGTTTCCCCCTTGACAAGGAATTTGTCAAGATTTTAGCATCTTGTTCCTTCGTCAGATTATATTACAACAACATAATCTGCCTTTGCACATAATTCCATAAATGGTGATACCGGATATCAATATTCTTGGATCGATCATGAAAAACATGATTTTTATATATTTTAATGCAACTCTGATTATCAAAGTAGATGACAGTTGGATCCATCATCTGAAAAAACAAGTCAACAAGTATGTTTGATGTTTCTCATCCAAATTGCCTTACATGCTATTTGACTTGCAACCGTGTATTCTACTTTTTCATAGCTAAGTGTCACAAATATTTGCTTCCTAATGTATGAAGAAAGCACTGCGGACCCAACAATAAAAATTCCACCTAATGTACTCTTTCGGTCTCATGTACTTCCCACCCAATCTAAATTTGTGAAGCCTATTTGTACCATAGTCCAAACTAGGTAGTGCTTATAAGGTACCATAGAACATGCTTAGATTCTCTCCAATATAGTTTGGTTGGCCTAACCATAGATTGACTCAGTTGATTGACTACATAGCCCATAAATCCTCTTCTGTTCACAAGATACATGATTGAACCCACTAACTGTCGATAAACAATGCAATCCACTTCCCTACCTGAATTGGCATCCTCTTTCCTTTAGTAGGTAGCTAAAGGAGTCTCCATGGGTTTGCATTTGTCCATGCAAAACTTATGAAGTATCTTGTTGGCATACTTTCCCTGAGAGATAAATAGTTCCCCATCACCTTGCCATATTTCCAATCCGAGGAAGTAGTGCATGAGACCCATGTCCTTCATTTCAAACTCTCCTTCAAGGTCCTCCTTTCAATATATGATCAACTTCTCATCACTAGTAGAATTCAAGCCATCAACATATAAGAAAATAATCAATAATTTACCTTCTACCATAATACGATACAGGTTTACATCCACTTCACTTCTCGTGAAGCCCAAATCTGTGATATAGTTGTTGGTCCTAGTGTACCAAGCACAGGGTGATTGCTTGAGACAATACAATGCTTGCTTGAGTATGCGCACACGAGACTTGCAATCAAAAGTCTCAAATCCTTTTGGTTACTCGATATACACCTTCTCCTCAATATCTCCGGTGAGGAATGTTGTTTTCACTTCCATATGGTCGATCTTACAGCCCACTTGTGCACCTAGAGAAAGGATTGATTTAATGGATGAGTATAGTTCTATAGGAGAAAATGTCTCCTCATAGTACATCCTCTCAATTTGAGAGTACCCCTTGGCCACAAATTTGTCCTTGTAATTTTCTATGCTTCCATCAACTACATGCTTCACCATAAAAATCCATCTTGAACTCATAAATGATTTGTCTGTTGGCCTTGGGATGAGTTCCCAAAGAATTTTATTTAAAATGGACTCGTAATCCTCCACCATTGCATCAACCCATACATTTTCCTCTACTTATTCCTTGAAAGAGGATGGTTTAGTCTCTACTAGCTCAGTCATTAGAGCTACGTAGCCAGTGTAATGATTTGGTGACCTTCTATGACTGCGCTAATTTGAAGGAGAACCCACATTCTCCCTCGCATAATACACAAGTCTCTCAGCTTCCTTAGTCCCTTTTCTACCTTCTTTGGATTATTCTTCTTGAGTTTTTGTCTCCACTCTCTACTCCTTAACTTGTGGCTACTGCACAACATCATGAGGCTCCTCTTTTGGAACTAAAATCTGCTCCTCTGGTGGTATCTGAAGCTACCTCTCAAGAGAGCACCAAATTGATTTGTCTTTATCAAATTTTACATCCATTCATAGAACTGTCATTATGAGGGATGAAAATTACAAATGGTAGTTTGTCTAAAGGGTATTGATAGTTTTACTGGATTTTATTGTGAATTGTATGGCTATGTCTGTAGGTTGTAGAGGATTGATATAGTCCATATGTTGTATCAAATACTTATTAATGAAGTGGTTATGTTTTTTTATGTTGTAAAAGGAACACATAATCGTTGCAGGGAGTTTCTGTATAACCCAAAAATAGCCCTAATTCAGCTATCAACTTTGGCTTCTTCCCTGATTCTTGAGAGACATGGCAGTAAATAAAGGCTCCAAAAATCTTGAAGTACGACACGTCTAGCTTCCTTCCTAAGAAATCCTCCTCCAGTGTAATCATGCCAAGAATCTAATGAAGACTCGTGTTCTACAAACAGACTGTTGTGTTGCATGCTTCATCCCACCAGTGCAGAGGTAGAATTTGGTCATTCAACATTGCCCTTGCTACTCTCATAATGTTACGGTTCTTCCTCTCAGACACCCCATTCTGCAGTGGGTTGTGGAGTGTTGTCAACTCTCATTGAATGTATTATTTTACACAAAAACTTTCAAAATAATTTGATGTTTACTCACCTCCATTATCACTCCAAAAATCATTCACCTTCTTGTTGTTTTTTTTCTCAACCAATGCTTTGAACTCTACGAACTTGGAGAAAGTCTAATCCTTCTTCAGCATGAATAAAATCCAACACTTCTGTGAGAAGTCATCAATAAAAATGACAAAACATTTGGGCATCATAGTGGAGGCTATTGGGAAAGGTCCACAGACATCAGAGTGGATCCTTTCAAGGACTGCTTGTGCTCTGTTGTTCTGATCATGGAAAGTGGCTTTTGTGTACTTCCCCAAGGTACAAACATAGTTACTAATGAAACAGGAACTATTACCTCAAAACAGGTACTCCAGACCAAAAACCCCAAAAAAAACATGAAAAAACAACCCAAAAGTGAAAATTCTTTATGCCAAAATGATGTTTATATTTTTTAGGGTAAATTTTCAAAAAAAAATTAAATGGAAGTTAAAAGCATTTTTTTTTTAAATGGATGGAAAACACAACCCTAAAAAAAATTGTTTATTCTGGAATAACAAAAAAATAAATCGGGTTACAATTTTGACATTTTTTAGCAATGGAGTTAAAGAGAAAATATCCAGACTTTGAAAACCTATAAATTTCCAACAATTCTTGGAGATGATGTTAAAGATAAAATATCATGTCTTGAATCCTGATAATTCCAACTATTTCCATCCGTGTTGTTAAAGATAAAATATCTTGACTCTAAAAAAGCTTGAAATTGTAATTGCTTTCGACCATAGCATTAAAGATAAAATATCATGACTTAGAAAAACATTAAAATCTTAACAATTTTTCGACCATGCAATTAAAATGAAAGATTATGACTACAAAAAAATCTCAAGTTTTCAAAATATTTCAAGCATGACATTATGGAAAAATTTAATGACTAAAAAAACTTTAAAAATGAACACCTGAATGAAAAAGTTAATCTACCAAGAGTAATTTTTTAAAAATTTTAAATGTATAGTGATTTTAAAATCTTAGCCTAAGACAACTTGAGACATTGCAAAAAAAAAAATTAAAGATAAACTATCAAATTGCACATAATGGGATCGGGTTGCTAGACAAGCATCAACACAGACCCTACAATATATATATATATATATATATATATATATATATATATATATATAAGAAAGATACATAAGAAAACAAAAATTCAAATATTGAGAAAAAATAAATAAAAATAATAACAAGTAAAAAATTAAAAAAATCATGAAAAGGAAAATCGAATATAAAAAATATATAATAATGAATTAAAAAAAACTATAAAATGTAAGAAAAATTAACCATACCATGTAAAATTAAAAAAAAAAACAACAACAACAAAAAACAAAAAAAACAACAAAAAAAAAAAAAAACAAATTACAAAATTAACAAAAAAAAATTACAAAAATAAAATATAACATTAAAAAAAATAAAAAACTTAAAAAATAAAATAAAATTCCCCTGCCAACCTCGAGGCCCAACCAGCTACAGGTGGCAAGGGGACGATTCATGACAAAAACTAAATTAAATCTCTTAACATAAAAAAAATAAAAAATAAATAAATAAATAAATAAATAATATATATATATATATATATATATATATATATATATATATAACATAATTAACTTAAAAAATGAATTTTTTTAATAAAAAACAAATAAATAAAACAAAAAATAAATTAAAAAAATATAAAACAAAAAACAAAAAATTAAAAAATATATATAATTTAAGAAAAAAAAAACCTTTTTTAGTTAAGAAAAACATGATTTAAAAAAATGGTTAAAAAAATGGTTAAATAATTACCAAGAAATAAAATTAGAAACAAAAAAGCTAAAAAAAATCAAAATAATTAAAAATATTAAAATTTTAAATAAAATTTAAAAAATAAAAATATTTGAATAATTTTTTTTTATATATATAAACTTAAAATAAAAAATAAAAAATAAAAATAAAAAGTATTTAAATTTAAAAATTAAATCATTAAAATTTAAAAACAAAATTAAAAAAATAAAATAAAATAAAATAAGATAAAAAATTAATAAAATAAAAAAAAAAAAATTATATATATATATATATATTAAAAAAAATTAAAATTTAAAAATATTTAAATTTAAAAATAAAAAAAAAATATTAAAAAAAAAATAATTATTAAAAAAATAATTATTAAAAAAAAAAGAAAAAAAAAACAATTGAAGAAAAATTGGGTGCTCCCACAACCCAACACCCGACCTACCCTCTCCTCTTCCCCTCCTCCTCTCCCCACCCCACCCGCTCCCTCCCCCGAACCATCCCCTCTCCGTGTCCTCCACTCCCCCCCTCTCCCTCACCCTTTGGCCCTCTCCACCTGTTCCTCTCCGCTCGCTCGAGCCCCTAGCCAGTGGCCAAGACACCGCAGGTCGATTTCTGGAATTGGCCTGCGACCTCTTGGCCGTTGGCTGGGGGCTTGAGTGGGCAGGGAGGGTCATTTGGGGAGGTTCGAGGGGTGAGGGTGTGGGGGTTGTAGGGGTGGGAGTGGGAGAGGGGAAGGAGCGGGTGGGGTGGGGAGGCAAGGAGGCAGAGAGAAGAGGAGAGGAGGGGGGCTGCGTCGGAGGAGGGGAGGGGAAGCGGGGTGGTGACGAGGTTAGGTGGAGCGAGGAGCTAGAATGAGGGGATGTGGGGAGAGGTCAGTTTTTTTCATTTGTTTCTTTTAGCATTTTTTTTAATTATTTTTTTTTAATTATTTTTTTTAATTGATTTTTTTAATATTTATTTTTTAATTTTAAAATTTAAATATTTTTTAATTTTATTTTTTTTTCTTTTAATTTTATTTAATGTTATTTATTTGTTTTTATAATTTTAATTTCAATAAATAATTGTTATATTTTTATTTTATTTTTTATTTTGTTTATTGAAATTATTTAATTTAAATATTTTTTTATTTTTTATTTTAATTGATTATTTTTTATTTTTTTTCTTTATTTTATTTTATTTTATTTTTTTCTAATGAGCTTTTTATTTTTTTATTTGCTTTTTTAACTTAATTCTTTTTTTTTTTAGATTTTTTTTAGTTTAATTTGTTTTTCTTTAAATTATAATTTTTTTGATAAAAAATTTTAATTTATTTATTTATCTATGTCTTGAAATTTTTTTATTTATTTCATTGTTGTCCATTAATTTTTTATTCAATTGTTTTTCTTTTTTTACGAGTTAATTTTGGCTTTTTTTATTACATTTTTCTAGGATTTTTGTTTTTTTTTTTAATATATTTTTTTGTATTTGATTTTTTTTGTCATGTTTTTTTATTTTTATTTTTATGTTTTATTACTAACATGAAAATCACCAACATTTAAAAAAAGTTATTCACACTTAATTCATTAGAAAATTTAAAGTGTAAAAACTAAGCCCTCTAAAAAAAAGGGTTGATGCTCATCAGCACTTTTCAAAATCAAGATGAAAATCACTAACAAAAAAAAAAAATTCACACTTGATACATAAAAAAATTTAAAGTATAAAAAATAAGCCCTCTAAAAAAATGTGATGATGCTGCATCATTAATTTTCAAAATCAGCATGAAAATCACTAACATTTAAAAAAATGCATTCATGATGCATCAACACTTTTCAAAATCGGCATGAAAATCACTAACATCGAAAAAAAAAGTTCATAGTTGATACATAAGAAAATTTAAAGTGCCAAAAATATGCTAAAAAACTAGCATCACCACTTTTCAAAATCGGGTGATTTTTTGCTACCTCAAAAAAACGAGTGCCAATTCACTTTCTCGTTTGATCAGTAACTATGTTTACACCCTTTACATGTATCCTGCTTCTCTATTTCTCCTTTAGGGATGCTTGTTGATATTTGTTGCATGATCTTCAAAGCATCGTGATGCAAATGGCCAAGTCTTCTATTCCAAAGTTCACATACATCACGGCTCTGCACCTTCTCCACCTTTGTGCTCATTGCAGCAAAATCCTCCACATATATCTTGTACACGTATTTCACACAAACCTTGATCTGCATCACCTGTCCCGTGGCTGTGTCACAGGAATTATTTTCCTATGTTGAATATCACATCATAACCACGGTCTTCCAAAATTGCAACATAGATGATATTTGTCTTTAGACCCGAAACAAGCATCACATCCTTGAGTCTGAGCAGGGGGCCCGAATCCCTCTTAAAGGTGATTATATGAATCCTGGTTGCATTGTACCTTCCATCATCTCGCATATTGATGTGCATATGGGGATTGTTCTCTTATAAATCACTAAAATTTTTCTATTCCCTGTCATATGGAATGAGGCACTACTGTCCAAGTACCACATGCTCCCCATCACTGTGTTGGCCATGCATGCAATGAGAGTAAAGTCAAGTTAAAAATGTGAAGCCAAATTTTCACCTGTTGCTCCTCCTAAGGTCTTTTTTCTTGTCTTCTTATGTGGACACTTCATGGCATAGTTCCCATATTCATGACAATGAAATCCTTGATATTGGACAAGTCTTTCTTCTTGCCTCCTTGATTAGATTTTGTTTGGAATGGAATTTCTTCCCTTTCCCCTTCTTTCCCTTTCTAGGCAAGCCAAAGTTTTCTTCATCCTCGCCCTTTCATAAAGTATCGTCTCTAATATTCCACCTTATTTCCTCTTGTACCAAATCAGACCATATGTGTTCCCAATTTGCTAGTTTCTCCCTCCCATTCTCTGAATGTTGGTACTTGTACAAGCTCTTGGCAAGGGCCAAAAGGGCTAGGATTACCAAATCATCCTTTGCAATAGTAACACAAACTTGACCAAGTTCATCATGATATTGTGTGAACCCGCTCAGGTACAGTGGAATAGTCTCATTCTTCTCCATTTTGATATTTCAAAGTTTATCCTTAAGTGCCAACTTCCTATGGTCACTACTATTGTGGATCGAATATGTTAGTTCTTGCCACACTGGATACATAGTCTCTTTCCCATCAATATTTGAGACAATATGGTATCGTACTCACTCCAATATTATTATCCTCGCCTTGAATACACATTTCTTCCATTCTTCTAGATCATGAGCATCAGATGTTGTTGGTTTTGGGATATCATTATCAATGAATTCCTTCAATCCATTATCTTCTATAACTTCCTCCATGTGCTCCTTCAAAGTAACATAATTTGAGCTTCTGTCAAGGGCATACTCAGGTCTTAGTCCATAGAAATCCATCCTTCTAGCTATGAAGAATTGATACTGTAAATCCAATCCTCCTGCAATGAAAACTTTGAAATATCTTCTCCACAGTGAATCTTGCTCTGATACCATGTAGAAATTAATTTGTGTATTCAAATTTTCTCATGAAATTCACTAAATCAAAAGAGTCAAAGCTTCTCTACTGATCTGTGCAAGTTAATTCACCATCTACAACACAAATCATAGACATGGAGAAGGAAACATCACACATGCACAAAGATTTATATAAGGGAAAGAAGTTGCTCAAAACCCCTTCCTATCTATATTGCATTAATCAGAGAATAGAGATGAAATACATATTCTTTCTCAAGCCTAAGTACACCCCGCAAGTGTATAGTCTATCCCTTGACTGTCTGACTCTACCCAACACTTAGCCAATTTTCAAGCCCTCTAAGCTCTTATTTCCTTGCACTATTCTTTGAGTAAATTAACCCCTATTATTTATGAAATTCCCTCTATTGAATTATGCAATTTCTCTAGGCCCTTCCTCTGACTCCATGCACCACTAAAGATTGCAATAGACTACAACTGACAGTACACTGCGTTGGAATATCCATCTCAACTACGTAACTCGATTTATTTGCATGTAACAATTACATTGGGATGATTGATCAGTTAATTGGTTAATCATTGAGCATCATTGAAGTTCCACTTCCATAACTTGACCTCCACTAGTTCTTCTAATAATTAGAACTAGTTTAACTAACAGTGGCTCAATTTAATTGAAGTATATTGTTGCAAACTAGAAATAAATCATACTGAACTGAACTCAAGCTTCCTCAACCCAGATTAACTGAGTTAACTGAGTGAAAAGTTCCATGTTACCTTAGTTAACTACCTCCAAGGTTTCTGCTGAAATAGAAATTCGAATTTTCTCTAGTTTGACCAATGCAAAATCAAACTGAGATTTTCTTGTTTCATTTTCAACACAACATGCAATTTGTATACACTGACAGCAATGGGTTATGGGGTGGGATGCTATTAAAACAGGGTAAAAGCCCCCAAATTTTAGTTTTAGGTGATGTTATACATTTTTTTCATACGGTTTGCGCTTTTGAAATTTTTATGGTGTATGGTGGCTCAAACAATAGTTTTCCAATTGTTGTTAATGAATTTATGTTGAAACATAAAACATGTTAGAAGATTAGAGGTTTTGGATGTTTGAAGCTCATGTATATTGTATTCCAAACAATGAAAATGATAGAAAAATTAAAGGTGTGGCTATAAACAATTTGCTAGTTTTCCTAGTTTGGTTTTCTAATATAAAGCGATATGCAATATGAGATTGACATTGTTTTACTTTTCTATATTATTGAGAATTTGTGTATTATTGTACAATCATTGTAACATATAATTTGCCTCATCCTTACACACACTATTACATTTGGTTTATGTGTTTGGTCAAGGATGGGTTGGGTGGTTATTGATATTAACTAGGTTCTCTCAGAATTAAGGTTTTGATCTAGGTGGAGAAGAATCTTTGTTGGTTGGACACCAATCTTAAGTTTCCTTACTTGGTTTCACTCATGGTTAATGTTGTTTTCTTATCCTGAAAAGGATTTTATTTAGTGTGTGGGCCTAGTTGAGCTGGTAGTGGGAGGAAATGGGAATGAAGGGTGGAGGTTGATAAAGATTCTTTTATGGTTCACTCCACCCACTTGTCCATGACTATTGGTGAGGCATAGGAAGCTGAAAAATATACCATGATATATGCTTAGAAGTAACTAAATAGGAACTGGAACACTTAGAGAAAGTGGTGTAGAAAATAAAGGTGATTTGATTAATTGTAAACAATGAATGTTTACAAAAATTTCTTTTGATACAAAAATGAGTAGACAAATTTTGATGAAAATTTTCAATTATTACCATCATCTATAACTAACTATACTTCATGTTCATTTATAACATGAATATCCTTATATCTTTTACCTAAATTTTTTATCAAAATATCTAATTTAAAATCAATTAACATTAAATCATCATCATAATATATCTTATATATGAAATATTCAACCATATCATTAATTTGAAAGTAATTATAAATGAAAAAATAATTAATATTGAAAAAAATAAAATAATAAATATATAGTAATTAAAAATTAATTAATATTATGGCATTATGATATATGAGAAAGTAAAATCGTCTTCAACATCATATCAATTAAATTTTCATCCTTCACTTTGATAAATCCAAAATAACAATATATTAAATTATTTCATTTTAATAATATATCGTTAGTTGTAATTGATTTTCCGGATCCATCCCATTCAAGTTGATATTAAATCGACATTTTGAACCTGCAACTGACGTTCATCATAATATATTTTTATTAAATTTTATTTATTTAATTAAAAAAATCTCATTATAATTTTAATTGATTCATTGATTTAATATTCATAAACAAATTTAATAAATATAAATCTAGTCTTTCCATATATTTTTTATTTTTACAGTATAAGGTGTTTCCCTCTAGGAAGAACTCCCCCAGCTTCCACTTTGCACCTTTTTGCACCGTCAGATCTAATGTTAGATGATTGAAATTTTTTCCACCATTAGATCCCATAGCTTTAAATGTCAACCAAATCTTGATTTGTGCCTTGTGCAACTGTTACTTGTTAATCTTTAATATAACCCATAACATATTGCAAGTACCTTTACAATTCTCAAATATTTGGAAGTCCATAGGAAAGTTGAAGAAATCAAAAGGAATCATGGTCCATGGAATTTGGATTCTCCTTTTAGTTCATCTCTAAATCCTAGTTCAGATGTCACTATTTGCTCTCCATCTGCGACTGCTGCCATTGGATCTTAATCTGCATTCGGATCTACTGTCGCTGGAATAAATGAAACTAGAATTTCTTCCTCTGCTGATGAAACTAGTGCTTTTTCCTTTGCTGTCACCTTTGCTCCTTTCTCCTGGAATCCTGTAAATATATGGCACAGGATCTAAATATATTGACTAAGGGAATGTAACAAGCTATGGGAAAGGAAGGGAAGATAGAACTGGTCCAACTCCAACTCGGTCTCAATCTAAGGTATGGATATCGATATATGTCAAGAATACCTATTAATTGATTGGAGAGAAATAACATTTCATTGGTTAGCATAGGATACACCTTCTATTGGTTTTCTATTGATTCGGGAAGTCGATTGTTCAACTCTCTTCCATTAGAGTCCCATCGAGCAACTCTATATCTACAATTTAAGAAATGTTAATAATGATAGGGTATGAATTTCTCCATCTCCTCTTGGCTTTTCAATATTTCCTCCCATAATTTTTGCATTCACTATCCATCCGCCTGCGTGTGTTGCAACTTTTGGCAAACCTTTCGGTCATTTATTTACACCCCAGTTGCATCCAAAGCCTGTCCTATCTCATTGATATATTACATCCCAGCTCTCCCATGTACATAAACATTTACCTGTATTGTGTGTGGTCTAGCTTATCATGAACCTTTCTTTCTATAGTTATGGAGGTTTCTTCCTACAGCTAAGGGGGTTTCTTCCCAGACCAATGAAACATTCTTGCATATAGCTATGGGAGCATACTAATGAACCAAACATCAAGAAAGGACATCAATAAGGGTAAACCTTTCTTTCTACAACTATGGAGGTTTCTTCCTACAACTAAGGAGGTTTCTTCCCATACCAATGAACCATTCCGGCATACAACTAGGGAGGCATACCAACGAACCAGAGATCAAGCAACATCATCAATTAATGTCATTAAGTTCTAGGTTCCCTGTCCAGTGGGCAACGATATCCCTGATTATCTTAATTCAATCGTAAAAGCATATTTATCATAGTTCACTCCCTCGTCTGTCGAACAATGATCTCCACATCATTTTATTTCTTCCCTCAATTGTAAAAGTCATAACTATTGACTATCCATGACATTCAATCCCTCATTTGACATCCATCTATTTCAATCTCTCAGACTTCATCTGTTCCAATGTTTATCCCTCCCTCATGACCAATCTATTTCTTGTTTATTCCCGACTATTGGTTGCTAGTCCTCAGAATTGGTAGATATTCCCAAAAAGAGTTGTTAATCTGCTTGCCTGCTATTGGTTGACCAAACAAGGTCCTAGAAAAGTTGTAAGTGCCCACCAATACCTTCCAATATCCCTCCGGGGTTTGACATTCATTCCCAAGGTAGTTCTTACGATCCAATAAACAAAATTTAGTAGCTGTCCAACGTGTCCAACATAAAGGTAATCCTGTAGCCTTTCCAAGGTCTTCGTTAAAACCGAATCACAAAGTTGTGAAAGACAGTTCCATGAGATTTTTTATTTTTTATTTATTTATTTATTTTATAAAATCAATGGAAGCATTCACCTTAAAATAATGAATATCTCACCTATATCAAATATATTATATCATAGTGTGTGAGCGACATTATAAAAAATATTTGTAATGAAGCTTAATATATATATATATATATATATATATATATATATATATATATATATATATATATATATATATATATATATATATATATATATATATATATATATATATATATATATATATATATATATATATATATATATATATTTGTCTTAAGAAAAGTGAGATGAAATACTTTTATATAGGTGTTCACATATAATAATGTATCAAAAATCAAATTTAAATTAGTTCTAATATTATAAAGAAAAAGAATCAAATTGATCTCTGAGTTGTTTTGCCTTATCATGGAACTTCACTTTAGATGACTTGATTTTATCCTTAATATCATTAAGCTCGGCTTTAGAATGCACCTTATTAGCCATGTTAGTCTAAATCTTATAGTCCATTGTTGGATTGACTTAGTACATTGGGGGATTCAATTTCAAAATTACATTATGAAAACATGTACAAGTCATGAGATTCATAGATATTTGTAACTACTAATTGAATTTTGCTTAGCATAGACCCGCATGAAATACAAACTCCATATATTGACCATTTCATACATCAGAAGCAATATTATCCAATTTTGTTACAAGAATGATCAATGGTCCAGGTGGATATTTGTGGAAAACTACCTATCCCACCTAGACCTCCATTTAGTTTCACCAGTTTCCTTGTTTGCTTGAGCATTTACTACTTTTAGTAGTTTTTTGGGTCTTGAACTTCTGAAGCAATTTTGACCCCTAAACGACATTTTTTTGAGGTCTACTACTGGCCCATAGCCAAAGGAATCTGTGTGATGAAACTCTTGTAGTACTCAGATAGACATTTCCAACAAGGCATCATATGCGCCAAATGGAGAAAATATGACCAAGTTTGACCCCGGGAAGTTAGCTACCCAAGTAACCCCAACGAGGCCCACAAGCTCTTGGCGTTACATCTCCTGCGGTTAGGGTTTTGGTTACTTAGGGTTTCCTCATGTTTTGAAATAATAAATAGGCCCTTGAGCCTCATTCTAACACATTTAAGAGGCATGTAGCCACCACATCTCTTCTCAGAGATAACATACCATCGTCCGAGCTAGATTTATTTCCATTCTCTTTGTAAGCACATTTCAGTATTTGATATTAATGAAATGAAGTGTTGTTTCTGGTGCGTCTTTGTATTTATGGTTATATCTATAATTTCTTGAATTCCTGGTTAAATTTAGATCAGTGATATCAGAGTGGTCCGCTCTTTCTCTGTTTTTCTTTGCATGTCCCATACCAGGTCTAGATATAAGGATTTAGGGCTTGAACTGGTCGAACCTTTGCAAAAACAACTTGGTAAGTCCTAACAACCTCCCATGGGGGAAGAAAATAAAGATGAGGGGGCAGGATATCATTTCAAAATATTTCTCGAAGAAGCCCTTGAGCGATAGAGGAACACAATGATGGACAACTTTGCACAGATCCTTCAACGATTACCCAAGGTCGACGCATATACTTCCATCAACTACTTTCGATTCGTCACACCCTTTAAGGCACAAGTTAACTTTGACATTCCCATATTTTAGGGTTAGATAGATGCAAACGCCGCAGATAAATGGTTAAATCTGCTAGATGGATATTTTTTTGTTCATGATTTTTCCATTTGGGAAAAGATTACTTTTTCTCATCTCAAAGCTGCCCCACACGTTAAGGACTGGTGGGAAACCTATTGTGAGCAAAAGGATGAAAGTACACCTTCACTATTTTCAGTCGCACCCACTTGGGATTCGTTCCGGGATTCCATCAAGGAGAAATACTACCCTCTCGAGAGCTATGAGGATAAATAAATAAAGTGGACCACACTATGAAAGGGAAAGGAACAAGACGTGCTAGAGTTTACCAATGTTTTTCATACCCTTCACACAAAGTTGGGTATCAAGGATTCTGAAAAACATTTGGTTATCAAGTACTATCGCTGCCTACATAAGTACATCCAGGATGAGATGGAGTTCCTAGACATCTACTCGATCAGCACGACATACCAATACATTGTCAAGATTGAGCAGAAGCTTAAACAAAAAAATCAAGACTTTGGATTTGCAAATTTGAAGCAAGGGAAAGGCACTCCCAAATAGTAGAATAAAGGGAAAAGCCAAGTCAGGGTGACCTAGGATAACCCTCTGAAGCCATAAGAAATTAACAACACCACAAAGACAAAGAAGG
Organism: Pinus tabuliformis; assembly: GCA_031772625.1. Taxonomy (NCBI): domain Eukaryota; kingdom Viridiplantae; phylum Streptophyta; class Pinopsida; order Pinales; family Pinaceae; genus Pinus; species Pinus tabuliformis. The sequence continues at coordinate 603,030,698 of CM062817.1, forward strand.
ACATGGGAAAGTGGTGTGAGTTAGATAAGATCTCCACTCACAACACAAGTGAGTGTTCGGCCAAGAAGTCATTGGTGGTCGAGCTGAAGGCTTCCGGGTCTGATGCATGTTCTAGATCTGAGTCAGAACCCGATAAGGGGAATGAAAAATGGAGGAAAATCATTTATGAAGAGCCCTGTCCCATTATGGCCACCACCAAGATCTAGAAGATTGAGCCTGAAGATCTAGAAAATGGGGAGCTCCTATTCCACTCATAGATGTGGGTGAAGGGTTCTTCGCTACAATTCATTGTCGATAATGGGAGATAAAAGAACCTCATTTTAGCAAAGGTTGTGAAGGAGAAGGACCTACCGACTATAGAAAATCTGTAGCCATATAACATCCAGTGGCTTCACCAAGGATGAGATCTTTTCATCAGCCAGTAATGTTGTCTTCCCTAGAGAATCGAGCCCTTCACAAATGAGGTACTATGTGATGTTGATCTTCCTAAAGTTTGTAATGTATTATTAGGACAACCATACTTATGGAAGTGGCATGTTGTATATGTGTCTAGACCTCGTTATGTTATTAGCCCTTTGGGTACTAAGTTATATAGGATATCGAAGGTATCCCCAGCTACCGCTGTCTATTGATATTTACTAAGCAATGCAGTAAGGTCATATCCCAGCCTGGGAAATTTGTTTTCTTTCTAATTCATTCTAAAAGTAGGGCAAAGGTCCTAGCCACATCCATTTCCCCCGAGAAGGTTTAATTCAAGTAGCAGAAGCAGGTGGAAACGGTCGTGGAAGAATATAGGGACATCTCCTACTCACCCACAGGGGTACGCTTGCATTGTCAGGTCAAGCATTTAATCAATATAACTCTTGGAGCACCTCCACCCAACGGACCAATATATCACCACTCCATTTTGGAAAATGAAGAGATCAAGTGACAAATCTAGGAGCTGTTGCAGAAAGGGCACATCTGACTAAGTTCCTCGCGTAGTGGGAGCCTGATTGTACCTATACAGAAGAAGGATGGGACCTGGAGGCTCTACATTAATTATCAGGCACTAAACAAAATCATTATCAGGAACAAGTATCAAATCCTACGATTTGATGACCTACGAGACCAACTCAAGGGGGCCAAGTATTTCAACAAGATTGATCTAAAGTCTGGTTATCACTAGGTTGCAATAGAGCCCAGAGATATATGGAATACCGCTTTTAAATCCAAGGAAGGCCTTTTTAAATGGTTGGTTATGCCCTTCGGGTTGACAAATTCCCCTGCTACTTTTATGAGGCTAATGGATGACATCTTGCGACCCTTCACCAACTCGTTCATGGTGGTTTATCTGGATGACATCCTCATCTTCAACAAGAGTTGGGAAGAACACTTGCAACACATTTGGCAGGTCCTTCAAACCCTTCGGCAGCACAAACTCTATGACAACTTGGACAAATGCACCTTTCGAATCAGCCAGGTCCAATACTTGGGTTACATCTTAGATGAGCATGGTGTGCATATGGACATGGAAAAGATCTAAGCCATTTAGGACTAATTAGCCTTGACCACTCTAACGGAGCCTCACAACTCTTTGGGTCTTGCAAATTTCTATTGGAGGTTCATGTTCGGATCCTCCCATATCACTTGGCCTTCGAGTTAGATTACTGTGGGTGAGGTGAAAGAAATTTTTCCTAGTCCGAGTCCCAACAGAAGGCATTTGTTGAGTTGAAGCACCACTTCTTCTCTGCACCAGTACTCACACATCCAGACCAACAACAACCATTTGAAATTGAGACAGACACATTAGGCTATGTTATTGGTGCAATCCTCACCCATCACGGGCATCCAATGACCTGTCATAGTGAGATACTTTCTGATACAACTCATAAGTACCCCACCTATGATAGCAAGATGTTTTCCATCATGCAAGCTTATTGACAATGGAAGCACTATATTCTCGGGAAGGAGACGTCATCCACATCGATCACCGACCTGTTCAGTTTATACAGGTGTGAGGGAAGATTTAGAATGATCACCATCAAAGGTAGTCTACATATCTACAACAATTCCAATTGAAGATTAAATACAAAAAGGTTAGGACCAATCATGTTGCAAACTACCTCAGCCAGCCCCCAGTTGTCGCACTGACTACTTTTCTCAACTCTTGTGGTCACGAGACCTCTGGATAGCTGCAACTATACAAAAATGATCCATAGTGTCCCTCGACATACTAGATGCTAATAGCTGGCAAGCAATTTCCTGATTTTCACCTCGAGGATGCATTATTATGCTACTTGGCAAAACCTTTGTGTTCCTTCAAGTGAGCATGCCAAGCTTTTTTGGGAGGCGTTCTGGTGTGTAAAAGACTGTTGTTGTGCTACAAAAGTAATTTTATTAGCCCAAACTCTGACTCAATGCTAAGAAATATATCAGATCTTGCACTACATGCACCATCGAAAAGCCAACCATTAAGAAGCAAGGCTTGTATACTCCTATACCTGCTCCCAACCAACTGTGGAAATCCATCTCCGTGGACTATATGTTTGGCCTCCCTTATACCAAGGAATGGTAATGACTGTGTATTTGTGGTCGTGGATAGATTTTCTAAGATGGATATATTGGCGGCCTACAAGAAGAATATCACAGTAGAGGACATTGTCAAACTTTTCTTTGAACAAGTATGGGTAAATTTTGGGATCCGGCAGACCATCATATTAGAATGGAATAGAAAATTCCTCAACACATTCTAGTCAAGTCTCTTAACACTATTGGATGCCAAGCTCGCCAAATTGACTTCCTTCCATCCCCAAAGTGATGGCCAAACGAAGGTCATCAATGGGATGATAGTGCACATACGTCGTATGTACAACTCCAAGCATCCTCAAACCTGGGATGAGAGTCTTCCATATGTACAACATAGTTATAATAGATCTCTCCATAGCTCGAAGGGTCACAGTCCCTTTCAAGTGGGTCTAGGATTTCAACTATTATGTCTGATTGATGTTGACATGCCTCATGCGACTACGTATACATAATCCACACATATATTGTCTGAGGCTGATAAAGTGACCAAATTTATTGAACACATCCAACACATCTACCAGAAGCTTCACGACATCCTAAAGAAGTCAAAGTTCAAGTAGAAGCAATGACATGCTCAACATCTGGTGCCACACAAGTTTCAGGTGGATGACAAGGTTTGGTTGCGTTTGCAGAAATAACACCTTACTAGAGCCATTGGAAGCCCAAATCACTCTGATAAGGTCCTTACACCATTACTAGGGTTGTGGAAGACAATGATTTTGAGCTCAACATTCCCCCATTCCTTGTCTTGCATCCAGTGTTCAATGTGGACCACCTTCAACCATACTTCCCACCATTGTTGGACACATCAAACATTGCAAAACAACTCACACCAACAGAGTTAAACCCAGTATGCATGAAACAGGCCACAACTGATCAAATTATGGACATGCAGGTTAAGAAAAATTCTAGCAAAATATCCAACTATATCAGGTTGTCAAAACTGACCAACTCCTTCACCAAGGCAAGTGGCTTACGAGGGACGAGGTTCAACATAAATTTCCTCACCTCATGGAGGCTTTGCATGCAATGGGGACCATTTCTTCCTAAGGGGAGAGGAATGATCCAGGTGGATATTGGTGGCCACCCACCTATCCCACATATAATTTGAGTTAGCTTCACTTGTTTCCTTGTTTATTTCAACATTTACTATTTTTACTAGTTTTTCGGGTCCTGAACTTCCAAAGCAGTTTTGAACCCTAAATGACATTTCTTTTAGGTTTGTTGCAAGCCAATAGCTAAAGGAAAGGGCCTATGGAAAATATTTTAGTACTCAAAGGGACCTTACCAACAAGGTATTGTACGTGCCACATAGAGATAATATGACCAGGTTATGACACCGTGATGTTGGCTGCCCAACTAACCCCAAGGAGGCCTACAAGCTCTTGGCGATACATCTCTTGGGGTTAGGGTTTTGGTTTTTTAGGGGTTCCTCGTGCTTTTAAATAATAAATATGCCCTTGAGCCTCATTGTAACACAATTCAGGGGCATGTAGCTGCCACATCTCTTTTCAGAGATAAGCTACCATCGCCCAAGCTAGTCTTATTTTCATTCTATTTGTAAGCATATCTCAGTATTTGATATTAATGAAATGAAGTTTTATTTCTACTGGATCTTTGTATTTATGGTTATATCTGTAATTTGTTGCATTCTTGTTTAAATTCGGATCAATCAACCTTACTAATAAAAGCTTAAGTCTCCACAACAACTTTCTAGGTTGATATAACTCTCAAGCTTTTTAGTGATCATAAATATAGTTTTGATATTAATAGCTCTAGATTTCTTTGTTGATCACGAAAATAGTGTGCCCTACCTCACAATAAAAATAGTAGAGAAGAATATTCGTATGTGAATTGTTTAGTGCTTCTACCACCCTTCACACTTTTGTTGGTTCTACCACTTTTAATGTGTCCAACTTGATCACACAAAGAGGATTGAGTGGACACTTGTGGTATGTTACCAACCTCATATTTCCGTGTGGCATTGGCCTATCACGTAGACAAAAATGGAGCCATGTTAGCATTAGCATAGGGTTTCTAGTCACATGATTTTAGCTATTTTTTGGTTTTGCATTTTTAAGAAAGCTCAAATTTGACAAATGAATTTGCATGTGATTTTAGTGGAACTTAGAATAATTTAATTCCACAAAGGGCATATAAGGTGGAAAATTTCCAATCAAATTATCATGCACATTATGAACATGAAAAATCACATATTAATTGCTTATGACCCAGAACCATTTCCATTCCATTACACTTTTATCCCAATGGAAATAAGGGTAGCTTTGATGTAATTATCCAAAGGTAGGCATTATCACAGTCATAACCATTGCATACATATTTGAGATAGACACTTCACAACACTAAATAATTGCATCTCTTACATTAAAGACAATAAATGGTTGATTAATTGTCAAATTGTTACCTAGATGAAAAATTACACTTTAATCACTTATGGAACAAAACCATTTCTAGTCAACTTTCGTCCCAAAAGAAATAAGTTCGCTTTGATGTGATTGGCTGAAGGTAGCTATTATAGCCATTGGAACCAATGCATAAATATTTGAGACTTATTTTCCTTCCTCTTAAATCTTATAGACTTCGAAGTCCCAGTCCATAAGCAACATTTATACATTGTCATGTTGTTGTTGTGAAATTTCTTCTTTTTTAATTTCCTCAACAATCAATCCAATAAATAATATCACATTTGAGATAGAAAATTAGTTTTACTTTATTTAAAACCATTTGATAAAGAGCAATGCACTTAACTTAAAGATATTTTATTTTCTTCTTGGAACGACGTATATTTTCGCATGATGAATGCATATTATTATCTCTCATTTCTTCATGATATGCATCCTACCATTCACATATACAATTGAATTCTTACTCTGTCGAATGAGACTTTTATCTTTTGTGACAACTCTATGGATATTATTAGTTTGACATAGTTTAGAATGTGAATGATGCTCTATCCTGGAATCACTACATGATGCAACATTTCATGTTGAAGTTAAGCAATCCTCACCAACTAGAAAAAGAAAATCTGAAGGCATTTAGATAATGACCATCTTCTACTTGAAACAAAGTCTAATACTACATAAATAGTCAAGTCTCACAAAATATCACCTTGAATAAGGGAATGCTCATGGTTGCTACCATAAAACTTCACAGTAGTAGCTCTCAATAGAAATTTATTTTTTAATTATATTTTATTCAAATAATTAAATTATTTAAAATTAAATAATTATAAATAAATTTTTTAATTTACACTTAATAAGCTATATTATATTTTTATCACATTTAATTTAATAAAATATTATTTTGAATAATTATATTGTAATTTATTTTTATTTTTTAATATTATTAATATATTTTAATAAATTTATAATTAAAAATATTTTTTGAAAATTAAATTATTATTAATAATTTCATCTTAATTATAAATAAACAAAAAGTTGAGAAAAAATTGCCTACGATTTCATATGTATTGAGTAAGAAGGTATTATCTTCCAATATTACTTAATATCATGAAAATTTCAATATCAAATATGAAAATGATTTAATCTGGTTCTTCAAAATCTATCAAATATTTTCTATTGGAACTTGAAAGAGCATCTTCTAAGATTAAGATGGAATCTATGTTGGAAAGGTTATAGAATATATCAATTTGACATAATGTAAGTGATTTCTCTTTATTTTCTAGCTTTGAATGTGGTTTTGCTTACTCATTTCTATCTTCAATAATTTTTTATATATTATGATTCTTCTCAAGTTTATATCTTATCACTTTTCCTTTACAACCTCTGATGTAATTATAGGATAAGCTTGATCTATTATATTTGATTTATTATGGCTTTATATTTGTACATACTTTGAATGATGAAATTATGAAGTATTCAATCCTTGCAGGGCAGGATAATGACGGATGTCAATTGATTCTATTTTGTTTATGTATGTGTTCAATAAATTGCTCGGTAGACCATTTCTAAATGTCATTTTTAAATAGTAACTGATTTTCCATTCCTATATACTTTTATTAAAATGAATAATATTCCAACTCTATAATGCAGGGCAAATGCTGATATCAGTTGAATTTTTTAATTCATGTATCCGTTTGATAAATTGATTACTACGCAGATCCAGAACGTGGATGATTATATTTTCATGACGTATTATGATTATGACAGATTTTAAGTTTAAAAGTTTAAAATTTAATGTGATAATAGATTATAATATGATATTCTATCATCTAACTCTAATTCTATCGTAAAATTCAAAGCTTAGAATATGTTGAGAAAACATACAAAACTCGATAAGGGTAGAATACTAGTATTAGTGTGTTATGATGCCGATCCCGCGACTATAAAGTGTTTTGATTCTCTATCCATTCTTGTAAATTTGCAAGAAAAAAAAGTAGAGATGTTGTAATGTTTTGTTAAAAATTTTGGCAAAAAAAAATAAAAATAAAAAACATATAATTACTAATTATAATTAATAATTAAATCAAGGTAGATTCATGTAAATTCTAATTTTGCGAAATGTTAAGAAGGATTAAATCTCTTTGCATGCATAGATCAAATCTGTTTGGATGCAAATCTCCTTTAGACTGAAAAGAGACTTTATCCCTTTCAAAGATTGGTAGATCCAAAATTAAAATAATCTAAAATAATAATAATAAATAAAGATAAAAATTAAATTAAAATTCTATATACTCTACTCCTATGAAATTTGAAATTATAACATTATATAAAGAAATTTATATTCTCACAATTGAAACTAGATTTTTTCATTCACAATTGGTTGAATATTAAGAAGGATAAAATAAATAAACATATAATATTTTTTTAACGAAGTATATATATATATATATATATATAATCAGCCAAAAAAAAGTTAAATAATTTTCCATAGTTATAATTTTGTCTCAACTTCTTCTTTTATATAAATTTTGTAATATCCAATTTTTATATATTTATACTTTTTTCTATTTAATCTATTAATTTATTAATATAATACGGTTAGTATGACATATTATAAATACATTTCAATCCCATCAAAATAATTACTGAAAAGAGATGTTCATGGGTGGACACACCTGTTGCACATGCCCGCCATTCCCATTTACCCACCACCCCATCATGCCTAAGGTTGGATCAATCCTTCTCCAAGGTTGGATCAATCCTTCTCCACGTGGTGGGATGTGAGAGAAAATGCTAAGGAAGAGTCTGAGCGGGATGTGAGAGAAAATGATAAGGAAGAGTATGAGACTCTCTTTCGTATGAATGGATAAGGCGTTGTTAGAGGAAGGTTTAAGGGAATAAGACAACCCACCATGGATGATGATATTCTAATGCACAATGTTTATGTAGCAAGAAAAATTAATATCATATTAAGGTGAGGGATAATTGTGGTAGGATTCATTAATTTTATTTTATTTTATCATAGTAGTTTTAGTTGTCTCTATAGTTGGTTGATAAGAGGAGTGGACATTTTTTTGAGGTTTTTAGTGCAGGTGGAAACAATAGGGCATATTGGACACGTTAGCTTTCCATGACTCTTTCTCACTAGGTAGTATGGATTTTTTTCAATATGTGTTATATTCCTTACATGACTAGTCCAGCATGCAATTTGTATGCACTTTCAACAATGGGTTACGGGATGGAATGCTAGTCAAAGAAGGGTGAAGCCCCCAATTTTTTTGTTTGTTTGTTATTTTTTACATTTCTTTACACAGTGTTTGTGCTTTTGACATTTTTATGGTGTATGGTGGTTCAAGCATTAGTTTTCCAATTTTTGTTAATGAAATTATATTGAAATATAATCCATGTTAGTGGATTAGAGGTTTTGGATGCCACAAGATCATGTATATTGTATTGCAAAAAAATGAAAATGATAACAAAATTAGAGGTGTGGAACTAAACAATTTGCTAGTTTTCCTAGTTTGGGTTTCTAAGATAAATCGATATGCAATATGTGATTGTCATTGTTTGACTTTTCTATATTATTGAGAATTTGTGCATTATTGTACAATCTTTGTAACATATAATTTCCCTTGTCCTTATACACTCTATTACATTTGACTTATGTATTTGGTCAAGGATGGGTTCGGTATTTATCTTAAGTGGGTTATCTCAGAATTAAGGTTTTTATCTAGGTGGAGAAGAAGTTTTGATCTAGGTGGAGAATAAGTTTTGGTGGGTGGAGGCCAATCCTAACCTACCTTACTTGGTTCCACTCATGTTTAGTGTTAATTTCTTATCTTGCGAAGGATTTTAGTCAGTGAGTTTATATAGTGAGGGGGGCTAGTTGAGTTGGTGCTGGGAGGAAATAGGAATGAAGAGTGGAGATTGATAAAGATTCCTCTATGGTTCGATCCACTGATTTGTCCATGACTATTGGTGAGGCATAAGAAGTTGAAAAATATACCATGATATATGCTTATAAGTAACCAAGTAAGAAATGGAACACTCAGAGAAAGTGGTGTAGAAAAGAAAGGTGGTTTTACTAATTATAAATAGCTAATGATTACACAAATTTATTTTGATACAACAATTAGTACACAAATTTTAGTGAAAACTTTTAATTATGACCATCATCTATAACTAACTATACTTCCTTTTCATTTATAACATGAATATCCTTATATCTTTTACCTAAAAAGTTTATCAAAATATCTAACCTAAAATCAAATAACATTACATCATCATTATAATATATCTCATACATGAAATAATCAACCATATCATTAATTTCAAAATAATAAAAAATAAAAAATAAAAAATAATTGATATTGAAAATAATAAATTAATAATTATATAGTAATTAAAGATGAATTGATATTACACCATTGTGATATATCAAAAAGTAAAATCATCTTAAATATCATATTAATTAAATTTTCATCTTTCACTTTGATAAATCTAAAATAAAAATATATTAAATTATTTCATTTTAATAATATATTGTTGTTAACTTTTATTTAATTAATTAAAAAAATCCCATTATAACTTTTTATTAATTTTAATATTCATAAACAAATTTAAAAAATATTAATCTAGTCTTTCCATTGATTTTTTATTTCGCTAATTTCAGTTAACCTTAAAAAACATAAAATTATCGAAAAGAATGATAGAGACAAATATACATTATAGTATAAACTTGATCTATTATATTTGATATTTTATTTTATTTTGGAATTTCCTTTTCTAATATTAATTGACTCTCCATTTCTACATACTTTGAATAATGAAGTTATTAAATATTCTTTAGTATTAATTAGCGTTCCATTTTTACATACTTTGAACGATGAAGTTATTAAATATTTAATCTTTGTGATGCAGGACAAAGACGGATGTCAATCGAATATTTTCATTGATCAGAAGACAGCTTTAAAAAGCCATTTTAAAACAGTAATTGATTTTCTATTCTTATATACTTTTAATAATGAATGACCAAATATTCCAATTCTATAATAGAGGACAAAGACTGATATCAGTTGCTTTTTTAGTCCCTGTCATCTGGCAATGGCCACAGACTATAGTAATTGAAAACGAGGTGGTTGGCATTAATTGAGCTGTTTATTAGGCAGGTTAATTTGGTATAATCAAACTTTTCAGGAATATATTCATCTATCCTCTTATTTAGCCTCTTCCCGAGGCAGAGGGAAGAAACCATATACTATATTTATAAATTTGCTTGCATTTTGATGCTAAGGTAAAGCCTGGTAAATTAATGCTAACATTAGTTAATGTTAGTTTTCATGCATTTAATGTTATGTTAGATATATATGATGAATTAGAGATATATATCTCATTCTGTGAGTAAACCATAAAAATACTCACATACAATTTGCATGAATAAACATACTCACATACAATTTGCATGAATAAACAAGTGGCATGTGAGTGAACAAGTGGCGAGTGATAGGAGGATGTAAGTGGCTAGTGAAGCCAACGCATGCAGAGGTAGGTCTTTAGCAGGCTTTTTATTATCAAACCTGCCTTCACAATTACAATTATATTTCTAGACTGCCTCACAATTCTTCACAAGTCTGTTTCAGAATTCTTCCCGAACTACTTCACAATTCTTCCTCCACCGCTTCAACTGTTTCAGAATTCTTGCCTGGCTGCTTGGACTGCTTCACAAGTCTGTTTCAGAATTCTTCCCCGACTGCTTCACAATTCTTCATCCACCGCTTCGACTGTTTCATAATTCTTGCCTCACTGCTTTGACTATTTCAGAATTATCCATTCACAATTTTTCTTTTGCTTGTTTCACAGTTTCACAATTATTTGCTTTATGCACAATATAGTAGCAAGATTCCTGTGAAATTACTCTCAGAATGTGAAAGAGTACAAAATTTGAAAGAGTAAGAGACTATTTGAGATAAATCACTAGTGGAACAAATCAAGAATTCAGGTTCATAAAATGAAAGCAGTTTTTCTTATCCAAGAAAATAAATAAATAAATAAATATATATATATATATATTTGTTGTATGCAAGAAAATATTTTTCCTTTTCTTTTTTGGTTGTATGCGCCTATGCCCAACCACTGTTAATTTCTGGTTTTCCAAGTTCATAAAATAAACCTCTACTAATTACTTGTTTTCTAGGTTCATAAGATAAAAGCAGTTTTAAATAAGAAAATAAAAATCTGTAATTGAAATTCACACTTTCACCTTTGCTTTGGGCACCGCCGCTGTCTATTTTCCTTTACTGAACTGTTACCAACTCCCACCGCTCCGTGCCTTAATACTTATCTTTGGAATTAATGCCCCAAACTGCCACGTTCACCAACTTCTCAGAGAGCTAGCTTTTCCACCGCCTTCCAGACAGCATTCACTGGAATCACACTTGCTTTATTAATCTTACCTTTGTAGGCACTTTGACCTTTTTGCTATTTCTCTTCTGAATGATTCCCCTGGGTTTCTTATTGGCTTTCTCTTCGACCCTCTGCATGCCATCACTCCTTCCTTAGCGTCTTCGGACAACGAATTTCTTTGCTTCCATCCTCAACGAACTTCATCACATACCCTGATTGGAGGACAAGGTTGAGCCCACAGGAAGACAGTCAGTTGGACAGGAACAACCAGTCGTTTTCTAGGTTCATATTAATCACTCGTTTTTTAGGTTCATAAAATAAAAGCGGTTTTACCTAAAATTCTAGGTTCATAAAATAAAAGCAGTTTTAAATAAAAAACTGTAATTTAAATTCAGTATTCTGCTAGGTTCATAAAATAAAAGCGGTTTTTCTTATCTAAGAAAATAGAAAACTGTAATTTAAATTTAGTGTTCTGCTATTTTTCAAGTGATGAGATTCAGGAGATGAAAGCATTTTGAAACAACAAATTGCTGCCGCAATTCTTCTACTGTTGTGCAAAGAGCCCTGTCACAGAGATCAATATCAAGAATTAATGGATTCTGAATATTTATTCCCATCCAACAGGCTCAAGTAATTGATTAATTTGATATAAACCTAAAAAATGCTACATAGAATTCAATTTTCAGAAACTATTGGCCTAAGGCGTGCAAATCAGCTTAAAGAAACATGCAGCTATGATAAATTAAATTGCTCTTACTCTGCACATCTTGTTACAACACTATTTGCTGTAGCAGAAAGCTCCATCTTGCTCCATCTTTTCATGCGTTGCAGTTTCCTTAATTCTCTGAGCATAATGCTGCATGATGTTATTATTTTTCTCTGCCAGTCATGGCAACCTCCCTCTCTGTAACAGGCGATGGACAACAGCCTTCCCAGCCACGTGTCTCTTGCATGCACATCGACCAGCTGAGAATGAAACAACACACACTCAGAAGAACACTCTTAAATATATTTGAATGTTACTAATAAAATATTTATATTTAAAAAACATATTTTGTTGAACTTAATGGTAAACTTTATTCGAATTTTATTGGAAAATTTGAACTCAAACTGAACTTTATCCTTGCCGAACCTGAATTCGAACCCAATCCGTGTCACTTGGTTCCTGCCAAGTGCCACTTCACTCACTTTGCATTACTACAATATTGTACACTTTACAACGCACATCAGGTAAGAGGGCAAATTGAATTGACTGCTTGCCAAATATGATCCATCATCACACTGCCCATGCTTCTATGTCTTCACATAATGGCCTGAATGGGTATACTGACTCGCCTTAAGTCTTGATCTTGACAAAATTTTGGTTGGGAACATTGATTTGATGAACATGGAAGCTTTCTAAAAGTTGTTGAACACAATTGCATACACACCTTCAAGCAAAATATTATGTATGAACAACAGTGCCCAGAAGATCAACCTATGAGCTCTTATCGCAATCACATAGAATACCATCAAAGGAGTACTGGGAAGTCTGAGATCTCTGCACTCACAAAATTAACCATACAAAGAACCTCTTTGATCAATTCAAATGCAGCTAAACTCTCAGACCCCAGTCATTGAACTAAAGGAGGTGAATAAAATGAAGAAAATCATATGCACAAGCACAAATTAGAGGTAGAAACTAGAAAAAGCAAGCCACGTCCCGAGCAATCAATTAGGCGCCTTGCCTCTGAAAGCGAATTTCGCAGCAATTGCAACCAAATATTCACGATCTCTGGGGGCGCTTTCTGTGGATCTTGGAAAAAGAGGGTGGCAATATCCTCGGTAATAAGATCAGTGAGCTGCTGGATGACTGGGTCGATTATGGCGTTGCCTGCTACCCTGGTCACCATCGCCATGGCTTTCTTGCTATTGCGGGAGATCAACGCAGAGAAAAAAGAATAAGAGAATGTTGGGCATATATCTGCGGCAGAAACTGCAGAACTGCTGAAGAGGGACTATGATGGAATGATGGATTGTGCGTATATCTGCGGCTCATGGGTTGCCTCGAGCTAAAGCTAAAGCGAAAGCGTTGAATTCGTCGATTCGAGATTAGGGATCAATCAAGAAGGATATTGCGGCTTGGACCGACTTTCCTATGCGCTGCTTACTCCTTGTTTGGTCAGTTGGACCCACGTAAGTCAATATTTCAGTGATCCTACTCACCCCACAGGAATCACGCAATGCGCTTTCTTCCCCACCATCCCTGCCTGTGAGCCTAGGAGCGCTTAGCTTTGATACTGATGGTAGCATAGCGTATTCGCGTAGAAGACACCGAGGCAAGGAAGGGAGGTAAGAGTAGCAGCGACGGGGACAGAGATAACAACAGTGGCAAAGAGAGTTTAAAAAATGATTGCATGTTTAGACAAGTGGAAAACATGCGCGTCTTAACCTGGCACAACCACGATTACATACATATATCTTGGAAAGTCGCTAAAATTCATTGCATGTTAGCCCATTCTCGAATGATATTTAGAATGATTAAGTAGGAACTCTCACGGGTTTCGGGGTAATGGTAGGTAATCTTAGATGCGTCCTTAAACTCCTAATTACCAGTTTGTTATGGCGGGGATAGAAATGTTTATCGGTCAGGTGCGCGCCTGGTCACATTTCAAAAGCCATTTGTTAGAGCATAGGTATACTTTTCTTTGCCAGCTGGATGTTAGTTCACTGTATTATTTCTCTTAGGAGGGATTAAAGGAAAGGTTCACTTGGCATCATTCATAGGTCAGATAGCCTCAGCTTTTTTATGCAATTTGCCTCCACCCCTGTGTCTTTTCCAACTCGGTTAATGAGCTCTGCTTACTATCGCTAAGAATATGCTGCTTTGGTGGCAAGGACTTGCTGCCTTCGCAGCCATACTTGTTTAATTCATGTATCTGTTTGATAAATTAATTTCCACGCATCTCCAAAAGGTGGATGGTTACATTTTCATGATCTATCATGATTATGACAGATTTTAAGTTAAAAATATAAAATTTCACGTGATCATAGGTTATAATCTCGTATTCTTAGACCTAACTCTAATTCGTATTCAGCAAATTCCAACCTGTTTCCAAAATTCTGCATTTAAGATAAACTTCAAATCTTAGAATATGTTGACAAAACATACAAAACTCGATAGTGGTAGAATACTAATATGACTCTGTTATGATGGCGATCCGGCAACTGTAGGGTCTTTCGTTTTTCTATCATTTCGCGTGTACTTCCAAGAAAAAGATGCTATGGTTAGTGCTCCCTTAGCTTGGTAACTGAATTAAAAAATTTGAACAGAGGCATCTGGCAGGACTATTAATTTGGGATTTGGGTTATAAACCGGTAGCGTATGTTAGCAGAAATTTTTGGTGTTATCTAAAAGAGTTACTTTTGGTGTGATTTTTTAAGATGTTTTTTATGTGGTAATTTGGCAGAAAATTTTGAAGTGAAATTTTGATTTGTCTTATTTAAATTGATTTTTTGATTATATATATATATGGATTCAGCACCTTGAAAAACTTCCAAGGCACTTAGATTGTGCCGAGATTATCTATCACGTTTGTGATTTCAATAAATTGTTACCAGATTTTAGAGAAATTTAACAAAAAAACCAATTGAAAAAACTTCCAAAAAATTACACTAAAAGCAACCCGTTATGGAAGCCATGTAAGCCCACTCACAAACACATCCATCGCACAAGTTAATTTTTATTTTTTTAGTTAACACGTGATGAATCGGTAACTGCCAAGGCTAATCTATGGGAGACCCTACCTGTATAACACCAATAGTACATCCAACTACCTGCAAATTGGATACACTAAGATCCTATGATTTTAGCAAGAGAAAACTCACGTGCTGCCAAAGCGAAGTAGGGAATCTATTACTTGAACCCCACCACAACAAGTCAATGTACTCAATCAAATTTGAACTACAATCCCTTAAACTTCACACAAATTAAATTTATTACAACACTCCTAAAATTTTATTTTAAAGATCCCTGCTCGAAGAATCCACGGTATTAATGGAAAGGAATCCGGATATTCCCCTTGTCATATAGAATAAGAATAATTGGAGTCATGAATAGAATGAGGACTTCCCCCTGGTCATATAGAATAATTGGAATTCTCGCGAACCTAGCAACATCATAAGGTTTCGTTCTTGGGACCCTATGGTTTTGAGGGTTCCGTTGGCATGGATATAACTAATTTTCATGAGACTTAACCAGTAATGTATTAAGGTTTAACTAATGTGGAGATATATTTTATTCAAAATAGTATTAATAATAAAAAAATATAAATAGTGATAAAGAGTTTTATTAAGAACTTTTTTATATGGATGTTGTCCATTCAAATTTCTAGAAGTACAAAAATTTCAACGTTATTCACAGACTTTTAGCCAAAAGCTATATCACAGACTAATTATAGAAAAATATGAATAATTAAAATAATAATTTTTTTTAAATTATAATTTGTTTTTACTTTTGATATAAAAGAAAGGTTTTTTAATTAATATGATGGTTATGGGATATCATGTTAGAGATAATTATTAGAATTATTTTTATTTTCAATTAATTAATTCTGTTGATATGCAACATATTAATATTATAATATAGACTATATAGTAGTTAGTACTTGCTTCTTAACTTAAATATAGTTTAATAAAACAAAAAAATAACAAAAATAAATATTTCACCACAAAAATAAAACATTGTATTGTTTAATATCATCATAAAAAATTAAGATATATATATATATATATATATATATATATATATATATATATATACGCGCCTGTGTTTCTTATTGTTATTAATATATATAATTGTATATAATTAAAGTTATTAAAACATGTTTTTAATATAATAATCAATCACCTTAAATTCAAAATATAGTGCAAAATTATAAAATTCATTAAAATATAAATAATACAAAAAAATAAAAAAAATTAAATAAAACTAAAAATTAAAGAATTAATAACTAATAGAAATGACAATCCATAATAAGATATCAACCACACACCTTATAAATAAATAAATTTCAATAATAATAAAAATAACAAAAATTGAATTCTTAATCCTAAACTATGGATAAAAATCATAAATTTTTGGCCAAAAACAAACTAATACCAAGTCGAAGGCAAAAATATTTTTTTTAAATAAAAATGTATTAGAGTTTAAGTTTATGATTTTTTTTAATCTATCTTTATTAATTTGTATCTACCAAGCATGGAGAGGGATCAAATATCTTGAGATGGAAACCTCTTTGAGAGTGAAGAAAGATTTTGTCTCTCTTGATGCTTGGTAGATCTGATATAGAGATGGATCTAATTTGGTCTTAACTCTTCTTACATCTTAATCTTATAGAAATAAGATTCAGAACTAAATCTTCCCCACATCATATTCTTTGATGACTTTAATATTTGTTTTAAGCATGTGAAAAAGAAAGGGATCTCAATTGCTTCAGCCGGGGATGATCAATTTAATATAGGTACAATGTTATATGGATCTTTGTGAGCCACATAATCCTGAGTGTCCAAGATAGACGTACTATCTTGAGACCAATTTCATCATGTATTTATGTCTACTATTATCATTCTTTGTACATTGGATTGATTAATAATAAGAATGTGAGGAATGCTGAAGGCACTCTGTCTTTTCCGCCAGTTTGTCTTTTGTGTGTTGCTGGTTTGATTATTGAATATTAATTTTATGTGTGTGTTTAATATTGCTATGTGAGTTTCGTTCCTGTGGTATCTGAGCCTCGAAAGTTCAGAAAAGATTGAAAACACGGTCATTTCAGCAAATTGAAGAAATGGAAATACTTCTGAAGGATTCGATAATCCCGCACGTTTGAGCTTCTTAGATCGTTTTCATTTATTATAATGAAGTGGCTACTTCATTCAATAGGGATATAAGGTGGGGAGCTTGCTGGTTAGCTGGATGGCTTGTTAGCTGGGTGGGGAGCTTGGTAGCTGGGGAGCTGGGAAGCTGGAGCAGAAGCTGGATGGATGGGTGGAGGGATGGATGTTTTAGTGAGTAGCCCACAGGGTGGGGTGGGTGCTTTCCCCCTTTAGCTTAGATTGTTTAAACTGTCGATGGAGTTACGTCAGATTCCTCCTCTCTCTATTGGTGCACCTCAAATTAACTACTACGTTGGCTACAGTTGCCGTATCTGCTAATATCCATTGTTGCGGTCGTAAAGTCTTAAAGTTTTGCGGCTATGCATGGGGGATAACTTGCTTTCAGGTGATTGAAAATTTAAAATTTACTAAACTTTGATGGCTTTGTTCAAGACAACTAGTGTTTAAAGCAAGTACAACAATCACTAACAAGTGAGCCTGTGTAAAGTTCATTAAAGCATTCAAAAAGTTTCATTCAAGCAAAGCAATCATCATCAAGCGAGCGTCAAATCAATAGTTCAAGAAAGTGTTTAAAAGCTTTAGCAACAGTACAAGCGAGCGTGTCACTTCTGTCATCAACTCAAGTGCACAATTTTCAAGCACGACTTCTACGACAAGCGAGCGTGACTTGCAAGTAAACAAGACAACATGGCGACACACATTCAGTTGTCCCAAATTATTAACAATTTAATGTTATCGTCAGCTGGTGACATGGTGTAGATCAGCAAAACCACTCTTGCTGACATTCACGTGCATATTCAACATGCACATGAAACAATTGAATTCCTTCAACTAGAGCCGCAACTCTAAAGAGATGAACTGCAATAGAAGAGTACTTCTTCCAAGTCATTCAACCATACATATGAAGATAAAGATGTTGATTCCAAATCACTCATCCAAACAACTTCAAGTGTTGAAGTTATTCATGATCAAGTTCAACTTTCTTCCAAAGCCATCATCAAGCCATGTGAAGAAATTCAAAGCAATTGAAATTGACGTGGCTTAGGATATGTCGAAGATGACAACAACTTACATATCCCTGATTATTCAAAGCCCATTCAGTTCTTCAGTGCCAAATTACTTGAACATATCACCTTAGCGAGTTCTCCACAAGTTGCAGACAGACATCACTGCACACAAACTAAAAGTGCACACAAATAAAAATACATGCAAACTCTAGTTGCAGACAAACTGAAATGTTCTCATTGTCAAAGAACCGGTCATCTGGAAGATCAGTCCTTTGCAGGGAAAATTTTAAAAAACACCATAATTTTTTATGTATAATAAATGGGCGAATCCCCATGACAGATAGGAAAAATGGGAGGCAATTTTATCACTAATATAATAAATGGGCGAATCCCCATGATACATAGGAAAAATGGGAGGCAATTTTATCACTAATATATATATATGGTGAATCTCTCACCAGATTATATTATTTTGTAAAGTCATGGCAAATCTTTCACTGAATTATAAAATATTGTAAGATCTTGGAAAATATTTCACTGAATAATAAAACATTGTTAAGTCTTGGGGAATGTTTTGTTAAAGTATGAAACCATATATGATAATAATAAAACATATTCATTAAACTATAATATACTAACATACATGTTAGGAAAAAAGAAACATAATTTTAACTTCCTACAAACAATTTTGCAAGTTTTAGAGGCCATGTTTGTCATGGTAGGAGAGATTAATGTTTTCTCTTCCACTTTTGTCAAGCTACTAGTTTTTCCAAGCTATTAAATTTCTTTCTTATTCCATAGGCTCCAACTACGAGATAAAAAAAAACATCAAGTTTGTTTACCCCAACACGCCAACAAGTAGCAAGCCCAAATTATATAATATAATGAAGTAGTAGGTATCCCAAAGCCCTGAAGGGGATCTAATGGAAAGAAGTGACCGTTGTCAGAAGCCTTCCATTCAATATATAAATATATGAATGTAGATTTATTATTATTTTAATTGGAAATCTTCAATTCAATAATAAAATTTAATTACGTCTCTCCCAATATGAATTTCTTATTAGCATAATTCACTACCTTCATACCATTTTTAACATTATTGTAACATGTGGATTAATTTCGTTTTTGGTGCACAATCTCCACCTTTTAGGACAATATGGTGCAGTGACCCAACCCCTACAGATCATTACTACAAACTAAAAATAGTAGAGAAGACGAAAGGTTGTACAAACCAGCATATTTTTCAAACAACTAATCCAAGATCAGTACCTTAACTTTTTCATGAAGATATCATATTGAGAATGTTTGAAAAATGGCGGGAAATCTAGGCAGTGACTATCTCTCTTCTGCGAGGGTGATGCAGAAAGAGTTAAGATTTCATTGTTTTGATTTTTCTTTTTGTTAAATCAGAAAAAACAATATTAATAGAGATATCGGTATTTTTTACTAAATTTTGTGAAGTGACTAAATTTAGCTTTAACCATTCACCTTAAGATTTTTTTTACAATATAATTTCCTAGGTCTATTTAATATCTTCATTATCATAAAAACCAGCCTATATCCATCTTAACTCCACATCTACCACTCTTAGACAGATGAAATCTATTTATCCCTCCCAGCACTTGGTAGACCAGGAATTAAGATGGATCTAAGCTAATAGAATTTCCCCTTTAAATAGTCTATGCTCACATGAATACCATGGTATTACCATGGGTCAATACCATGGGTTATCATAAACCTAGAGCTTAAAAACTACTATTAGTAATTTATAAAAATTAATAATTGATTTTTATTTTATTTTTTTATTTTAACCAAGTTAAAATGTTTAAGTGACATTAAATTACAAGATCCAATTTTACTCTTGATCTACCAAGCCAAGCCCTGAGGGGGATATTTTTTCACTCTATGTTAATTTGCATATCATGATATTTGATCCAGAGTAAAGATGGGTCTATGCTAGTTTAATTCCCCACTTTAAATTGCCTGCATTCGATGTGAATACCATGGGTCAATACCATGTGCTATCTTTATTTTTATTAATACTAATATTAGGGTTAATAATGTTTTTTTGCATGGTATTAATAATAATCTGGCCCATAGGCTTCCCCTGAATATAACACATTTTTTTATTGTTCGTAAATATAAGGTGGCTTATGGATTAAATATAAAAAAATGTTTTATTTATTTACCATACCTCTCATTTATTTATATTTTTATTAATTTACCATACATCTTTTATAAATATGGTATTTGGCTCATATGATTGAATTAAATAAAACCTCTTTTTTGAGCCTTCTTAATAGAAAGAGGGTTATGGACTAAATATAGAAAGAGGTTTTATTTATTTACCATACCTCCACTTTATTTATATTTTTATTTATTTACACGCTTGCGTGTTCATAAATATAAGGCGACATATGGAGTAAATATAAAAAAATGTTTTATTTATTTACCATACCTCTCGTTTATTTATATTTTTAGTAATTTACCATACCTCTTTTATAAATATGCTATTTGGCTCATAGGATTCACTTAAATAAAACCTCGTTTTTGAGTCTTCTGAAATAGAAAGAGGGTTATGGACTAAATATAAAAAGAGGTTTTATTTATTTACCATACCTCTAGTTTATTTGCATTTTTATTTATTTACCATACCTTTGGAGTAAGTATAAAAAGAGCTTTTATTTATTTACCATACCTCCACTGTATTTTTATTTTTATTTATAACTATCATAAATAGATTTTCTTCAAAATGAGAGCGAATGGAAGATTGTAACTCCTAATTTCAAGGGCTAAACTTACTTTTTTTACCCTCCCCTTTAAAATAAGGTGGGCTGACCTACATACCTATTTTTTTTGTAAAATAAATTTGAGGCAATTTGTAACAATGTACTATGATACAAAATATTCACCCAATAAAAATATAAAACCCTTTAATTTAGCCCAAGGCTGAAAATTCGCCCCTAAAATTTTGCATGGAACTTTGATCTCCATCCTTGTCACCATTGTGGCAAGTAGAATCATTCATCAAAGAAATGCTACAAACAAGACCAACCTACCAGATTAAAGATAAATTGTTTATCAATTAATCCTTGGGAATGGTCATCCATAGCCAGAAGATTGTACAAATTTTACAATCATATTCACTCACACATATCGCAGCCAACAATCAAATGACGATGGTACTCTCGTGCAGTTGAAAGGGGGAGTACAACAGTGAAACTCTCCTACATCTAAAGGGGGCAGTTCAGATATAAAATGCAAATGATTGTCTCTCCTTTCAGCTGACAAAGGGGGGGAAATGTCAATGAAATTAACAAGTGGTTGTCAGGCTGAAAGTCTTGACAACATCAGCGAAGCAGCCAGTGGGCATCTTCATCAACTAGTGGGCATCTTCATCAGACAGTGAGAATCAACAAATTCGTTAGTGGGTGATCGACAACAAAAGCAGTAGTGAGCAACTTTCATCATAGCAAAAGCAACATTGAGTTGTTTTTCGACATCTTCAGCCAGTGGGTGATCATCATCAGCAAATACGCCAGTGGGAATTCATCAAATTGTGTCAGTGGACACCAAATGCTGTTTTCAAGCAAAGGATAGTTGGATCCTTTTACAGCTTGGCATGTGATGAAGTTTTCAAGAGACATTCAGAGATGAATCAGGCATGTAGCTGATTCATGTTCTCTTCACATTTGAGTTTTTTCCAGCATCCAGATTTGGTGGTTTTTTCAGGCATGTGATTTTTGAGGAGAAACTTGAGAACTTGGAAGATGGTTCCTTGTTATATTTGTATTTATCATTGAGGGGAGGAATGTTAGCCTTACTCTCTTAAAAACAATTATAAATCCAAATAAAATAATTAATTAAATTAAATTCATCAGAGTTAGTTCCTCAAACTAGGGAGTTTAGTTAGGAGGAGAGATTCTCTCCAACTAGTTCTCCTAAGTTAGTGTGTAGTTGAGAAATTGTCTCAACCATAGTGTCCAAGATAGATGTACTATCTTGAGACCAATTTCCTCATGTATTTATGTGTACTCTTATCATTCTTTGTACATTGGATTGATTAATAATAAGAATGTGAGGAATGATGAAGGCACTCTGCCTTTTCCGCCAGTTTGTTTTTTGTGTGTTATTGGTTTGATTATTGAGTATTAATTTTATGTGTGTGTTTAATATTGCTGAGTGAGTTTCCTTCACTCTCCCCTACTGCACTTAGGGAATGTAAATAAATATAGTTCTAATGACTCACTTCTCAACATTGTTTTATGCTTCGACTAACACTTTTATAAGAGTAAAATTGTAAATGTGTAGACTTATTAGTGGTTACTACCCACCAAATTTTATGCAAGTTATTGTGCCTTAGAAATTAATTAATTTATCCACTTCATTGATCAATTTATTAGCTACTTCGATAGAAATACTATAAGATTTGATCTGCATGTTGACCATCATTAATTTAGCATTCACTAATATAGGTTATAATTTTTTATGTAGTTTTTCACAGACTTCTAACATGACTTATAGGGGAAGCTTCCATATAATATTTATTTTAGATGTTTTAATTTATATGGTAAAATGAATCTTAATTTATAGCTACTATTTACCTGTGATAAATTTTAATATGATATATATATTGTGATTTTATTTTATAGAGTTTTTTTTTTTTTTTTTTTTCTTATATTTTTATTTATAAAAACAAAATTTGAAATATAAAAATTTGATTTTTTTAACCTTTTATTATTAATTGTGCTATATGTAAATGTTAAATTTTTACAAACATTTATTCTTACATATATGTCCCTATATTTTATATTATGTTCTAATTCTTTTACTTAATTGACATATAAATGTTTATGTTAAATATTAAATTTCATAAACATTTACATCATCAACACCTGTAGGTGCAATAATTTATTATGTTATTAATTTTTAATTTTTATTTTTCTATTCATTAATTTTTTATATTTTTAAAAATTAAAATAATAATTATAATAGAGAAAAAATTCATGTTAAAATAAATAATAAAAGTTACCTACTAGTTTACAATAAGTCTATAGGTTAACAAAAGGGGATTGAGAGGGATGTCAATTTAGGAATTTGGAATGTTATTAGATTTTAAATTTTAATTTATTATTTATTTATATATTTAAAAATTGAAAAAATAATTGTAATTTATAAAATAATCATGTTAAAGTAAATAATAAAAGTTACCTACTAGTTTACAATAAGTTTGTAGATTAACAAAAAGGGACTGAGAGGGATGCCAATTTCAGGATTTTGAACTTTTGAGAGGTACATGGTTTTTGGTAGTATTTTTATTTATTTATAAAGAATTTTTGAAATCATATATTGGGATTTTATCTTATTCTTACTTAGTTGGAGGAATTTCTAGTAGTTATATTTCTTTACCCAACATAGCTTTTTGTACATGGAGGTTCCACCTCCATCTAGACTTAAGGTTCGAGCCTCCAAGTTGTAAAAAAGTCCTCAGTGGGGAAAATCAAGCTTTTAGCTAAACTTTATGAAATGTTAATCCAATATACAAGCATAGATTTGGCTCTCAAGTATATTTCTAGTTTGTTTTCTTTTCTCAATATTGTCTCAATTATATTTCCATTTATGTTCCCAATTATATTTCCATTTATGTTCCTGGTTGGTTTGTTGTCTTAGATTATCAGGAAATGTATTTAGTTCTCATAGCTTTCTCTTGTTCAAGGATTATCTTTTCTTTTTGTTCTCTATATTTTAAGATTCTTTTGAATTCCTTGTTTGTTGTTTCTATTGTGTCTATTTTAGAGGGGTTTCTTATTGGTTTTCCCTTTAGTTACTTCACACTATTTAGTTCTCATGGCTTTCTATTGTTCAAGGATTATCTTTCCTTTTAGTTCTCCATATTTTAAGATTTGTTTTTATTGGTTTTTCCTTTAGTTACCTCACTACAACACTTTCGTTGTGTCTTTTGGATTTGGATTATTTTGGTTCTCTAGCCATGTGTCAGCACTCCCTTTTTAACCCTTAACTCCCTTTTTCTTGTTCATAATTATGTTGACCAATTTAGCTTACTATTCATTTCCCTTTGATGGCTTGGTGCATTTGTTCTATTTCCTTGTTAATATCATTTGTGCAAATTGGTTTGGGTCACATAGAGGGAGAAGAGGCCATCACCCCCTTTCCAACTCTTAAGCCTAATTTTCTATAGAGTGTTTTAGTGCACTATTTATGTGAGAGGAACATGATGTAGAATGGGAAGCTATAATAGAGAGAAAATTTATCAAAAATGTTAACGTTGATGTGGATTTTGGGCAATAGGTTCCTAATATAGGAAACACAAGAAGTGGACAAAAAATATATGTAAACTATTGACATGTATTAACAATCACTAACCATCATGGGAAAAGTATTAGTTGAGAACTTTGAAACCCAATATGACATTAGTTTATATATGGATGAAATGTAGAAGAAGATAAGAAATTTGATCAAAATATAATTGATTTTAGCTAAAAAAGCAGGCAGAATTGGAGTTCTCTACCTTTGAATATGATGGAAAAGTATCTAATACTATTCATGTGGATTCACCATCCAAAAGGATACCTTTATTTTTCAATTTTGTTATATATGATAGTAGAAACATGACTTCAATTGTAGGTGTTATCAACTCTAAGTTTTGTAGAAAAGTCTCAAATTGATACAAACATTATTATCTCTTTCATTATGTTATGAAGTTTAAACTATTTAAATGGACAAAAAGTTTGCTACTACACTATTGTAATAGTTTCCCTAGTTCCTAAAAACAAGGCATTGTGAGCTCTAGGTTTTCTAGCTAAGTGTCAAATTGGTATAAAATTTATTATCACTTGAGTTATGTTATTAAGTTTAAAATGTTTAAATGGACAAAATAAGTTGCGTTACCATCCTACTATCCTAGGTTCCCTTGTGGTAGAGAAGTAGGCATTATGCAAATAATTGCACCGAGAGACACTATCCAACCCTGTATGGTAGAGATGTTGTAAGGTTTTATTAAAATTTTTGGCTCAAAATAAAATAAAATAAATTGAATTAAATTAAACTCAAAAACACAGAATTACTAATTAGAATCAATAATTAAACCACTATAGATTCATTTTAACTCTAACTCTACAAAGTGCTAAGAGGAATCAAATCTCTTTGGATGTAAATCTCCTTTAGAGTGAAAGGGATTTTATCTCTTTCAAAGATGAGTAAATCCATATTTAAGATGAAATTGGGATAATAATAATAATAATAATTAAACATAAAAATTAAATTAAAAGTTTATGTACTCTACATTAATTTAAATTAAATTAAAGATAAAAATGAAATTAAGATAAGGGATGATTCGAGGGAGCACGTGGACGATTAGCTAGGGTTACAGGATTTTGCAGAGGTTTTTCTCCATGGATGGACATAAAGGAGGGAGCTCCACTCCCTCCTACAAGTAGGTTGTGGCCAACAGAGGTAAATAACCAATAGAATATGATAGAGGTCCTTCAGATGGAAGGAAAAGGAACAATGAAGAGGAGCAAGATGGTACTAAATCAAGGGAGAATAATAGCACTAAAGAAAATGAGGAAGCAGACAAGGAACAGGGAATAAAAGACAAAGCACAAAAGGGACCATGTAAACCCAAAGCTACGATCACACCCAGAGTAGTTTTAAATGATCTTGCTCTACAGGCGCACAGGGACCACATGCAGACATATGCAATCATTTGTAAATTCATGGGCTTATGGCCCACTCAAAAGGATTTACAAACATGGATTAAATACCACTGGAAACCAAAAGGAAGCATATACCTACATCTTGGGTCGAAGGGATTCTTTACTATGGTCTTTACTAGTATTGAAGATAAGGACAGAGTGTTTGAAGGAGGGCCCTACTTTTATGCAGCAGCAGGCCTTTATATGCGACCATGGATTATGAATTTTGTCCCAAAGCGTGAGACTTTTAGCTTGGTCCCAATTTGGGTTAGACTCTACTCTCTACCTCTTGATTACTAGCAAACGGAATCCTTATCTAGCATAGGAAATAAGATAGGGTGTTTTGTCAAAGCTTCTGAGCCCACTAGGAGACGGATCTCTTTGGAGCTCTACCGGATGAGGTCATCTTGGAAGTGTTTGATGAAGAATGGGTGCAAAGAGTGGATTATGAACATATTCCATTCAGATGTCACAAATGCCATGAGCATGGGCACCTATTTAGAGACTGCCCTCTCAGTAAAATAGAAAACAAGAGTAAAGCTAACACCATGAAAGATACTGAAAGCTTTCACAAAGTGGTACATAAAGGAAAAGGAGGCAAAAGGGGGCCAAAGCTACATCAAACAGAAGGGCAACAGGCTAGTCAGAACAGGTTCCAAGTACTAGAAGAAGAAGAAGAGATAGTAAAAGCAGATCAGGCAAAGGGAGGAAGTCCAGTGGAGGAGGAGAATGAAGAAGATGGTGAACAAACACAAGATATTAATAAATAGAAAGAAACTATGATGAGTGATACAGAACTGGAAATGGACCAGGAAATGACCCAAAGTGAGATGGAGATGGAGGACCATGAACTACAAGAGATTCTTGATAAAGAGAATCTAGATCTAGAAGGATTCTTGAAACAAGGAACTAGGGAGGGGGTGGACTCGTTACCTCCAGAGGAGTTCAATAGAGTTCAAAAGCTTTTTATATGGAAAACTCAGACCAAAGGGCTGGAGATGTAAAGAAATGATGAAAGGTAGGGCAGCGAAGGTGTGAGAACTACAAAAGATACACCAGGATTAGCACCCAGAAACCCAGGAAAGAAAAGAGGCAGGAAAAAGCAGAATGAGCTATTGATGGAATGTGGAAAGATAATGATAGATTCAGGTAAGATGAAATACCTAACCAGCTACTCCTTTACAAATATTTAATAATGAAGTTCACTTCTTGGAATATTAGGGGTCTAGGCAGTAAAAGAAAACAAAGATTACTTAGTAATAGAATGAAACAAGAAGCACCGGATGTGATCTTCATCTAGGAAACTAAATGTTCCATTCAAAAAATAAAAGAAATTCATAGAAAATGGCTTAATCGATTTGAGTTTCTAGAAGTCAAAGTAGAGAATACAGCAGGAGGCATACTCACTCTTTGGAACCCCCAAAAAATTGGCATTATAGATGCAGAGGCATTTAGGGATTATTTATCAGTGGTCATTCAGCCTGTGGGAAATAAGGAAGCCTACCTGGTCATGAATGTGTATGGCCCCCAAAGAATGGATGGTAAACTCAAGTTTCTAGATTGTCTGGAGGATCTCAGAGATAGACATGCAGGAATACCATGGATCTTGGAGGGTGATTTCAGTATGATCAAATCACTTTCGGAGAAAAAAGGGGGAAATAGAATTGTTAGTAGAGACTCTTTGGTATTTCAAACCTTTATAGATAATATGAAACTAGTGGACATTGTAACGAGTAATGGTATCTTTACTTGGAATAATAAAATAGGAGGAGATGATTAGTGTCCTCAAAATCAGACAGGTTCATAATCGCAGAGGACCTTATGCTCAATGACAAGGAAATGGTAGCAAGATTTCTCCCCTTTGGAGGATCCGATCACTGGCCAGTTCAACTGGAGCTTCAGGGCATTGGTACCCCCAGGAACAGACCTTTTAGATTTGAGAATATCTGGCTCTCCCACCCAGATTTCATCAGCAACATAGCCAACTGGTGGTCAGAGGATTTGAATATTCAAGGCACAAGAATGTTCCTTCTTCAAGAAACACTAAAACATATCAAGCTCAGGGTCAAAGATTGGAACAAAAATGACTATGGGAATATTTTTGAAGGAAAAAAATCTGTTGAAGGTAAAATGCAGGAACTCAACCAAGCCCTTATCACGGATGGCTTTGATAAAGCCAGAAGTGATCAAATCACCAAATATCATCAAGACTAGGAGAATTGATGTAAACAAGAGGAAATATTTTGGAGACAAAAATCTAGAGTTCAATGGCTAAAAGAAGGAGAACGTAACACTAGATTTTTCCATAGATCCACTATAGCGAATAGAGCTCACAACATGATTTCTTCGATCAAGGACGAGGGAGGTAATCTTCTCAATTCTCATGAAGAAATAGAAGTTGTGCTAGTTCATCACTTTTGAGGTATAGAAAAGGAAACCTGTTCGGATAGAGAACTTTCCATTAGGGACTTAACAAGACATATACCTAGGTTGGTGTCTAGGGAGGAAAATTTCAACCTTTATAGGCAAGTGACAGAAGAGGAGGTTAGTGAGGTCCTCAAAGAAATGCAGAATGGTAAGGCGCCAAGCCTAGATGGTTTCAATGTAGATTTCTTTAAAGCTTGCTGGAATGTAGTCAAATAGGATATTCTGAATGTAGTAGAAGGTTCCTGGTTGAATAGAACTATTTTGAAGGTGCTAAATACCTCCTTTATCTCCTTGATCCCTAAACAGGATTTTTCTCAAACTCCTGACAGGTTTAGACCCATAGCTTTGTGCAGTGTGGTTTACAAGATAATATCCAAGGTTTTGGCCAATAGACTCCAGCCTATTCTTCCTACCCTATTTTCTGTGGAACAATTTGGATATGTGGAAGGTACACAAATTCTCAATAACATCATTCAAGCTCATGAGGTGGTGCACTCTCTGACTAGCAATAGGAAGGCTGGAATGATCATGCAATTGGACATAGCCAAAGCTTATGATAAGCTGAATTGGATCTATATGAGGAAAGTTCTTATTCGTTTTGGGTTTGATCACAACTGGGTTAGATGGGTAATGGCCCTAGTTACTTCTTCCAGCTTTTCAATTTTGGTTAATGGTTCTCCCTCAGAGACTTTTATTCCTTCAAGAGGCCTCAGGCAAGGAGACCCACTCTCTCCCTTTCTCTTCATCCTCATGATGGAAGGACTAGGTCGATATATCAAGCATTCAAAAGAATTTGGTAACATCAAAGGTCTCCAACTTTCTGAAAATGGACAGGCCTTCATTCATCAACAATTTGTTGATGATACCATGTTGCAGGGTATCCTGCGATCAAAGAAGCTCTTGCATATAAGCAAATCCTGAGTGACTTTTCCATGGCTTCAGGTATGGAAGTTAATCTCTCCAAATCTAAGATTTTTTTCTTTAATACTCATATTGCTATTGAGAGGAATATCTCTAGAATTCTGGGCTTTCAAAGGGAGATCCTCCCATCAAAATATTTGGGAGTTCCTCTAACTGCCAAACCTTTACACAAGAGCATCTGGGAGCTGGTGATTAATAAGTTGCAAGATAAAATCAGGAAATGGACTATTAGATCATTAAACTTGATCGGTAGGTTGGTTCTTACTAAGGTTGTCCTACAATAAATCCCAGTCTTCATGCTATCAGCTCTCCCAGCACCAAAAGGAGTGCTACAACAATTCAGAACCATAGAAAGAGACTTTCTTTGGGGCAAGGGGGAAGAAAGAAAGAATTGTGCCTTGGAAGCCTGGGAAAAAATCTGCAAACCTAAAAATCATGGGGGTCTTGGATTGGATGATCCTGAGATTCTAAGAAAGGTTTTAGGGGCAAAATTATGGTGGCACCGGGTAAAAGACCCAGTGGCTCAGTGGGCTATTATTTGGAAAGAAAAATATGCTCGCACATGGAAAAATAATGATCACATAAGGACGTATAGAAATATAAAGGGCTCACACATTTGGAATAAGGCCTAGGAGAACAAGGGCTTAGTACAAGAAAACAGTTTCTGGGAAATCAGAGTGTGAGACTTAGCTTTATTCTGGGAGGATAAATGGCAACAAGAACCTATACCGTTAAAAGAGGACTTAGGGGACCTCAAGGAAGAGATAGATACTAAAGGGTTATCTAAGGTAAAAGATTTTTGGGACCAAACCAACAGTATGGGAAAATGGGGAACTTGGAGGAACTTTGATTTTAGGGATGACAGCCCTCTGAAAGCTAAAGCAAAGACATTAATGAAAATGTTAGAACAAAGGAAGATTTTATTGTCAGGGGGGCATGACCAACTGAGATGGGGCAACAATAATGAGGGTGCCTTTAATCTTAAGGAGGATAAACTCATTCTCCTTGAACTAGACTCCCATGTTCCGGATAGGATTTGGCAAGACCTATGGAGGCATCAAGGCTGGATGAAAATTAAATGCTTCATGTGGCTAGTTCAGCATAGGAAAATTTTGACCTGGGATAAAATTTAGAAGAGGGGTGTCCTAGGGCCTTTCAGATGCCAACTCTGTGAAGCCCAAGAGGAAACAATGGAACACCTTCTCAACAGTTGCATTTTTACCTCCAAGTTGTGGGATTCTTTTGCCACCATTTTCCAACAGACTGATAGGGACAAAGGGAGTATTATCAACACCCTAAACAAATGGAGAAGAATCTTTTCAAATTATGAAGTTCTTGGCTTAGCATGGGCCCTCATGCCAAGCTTCATTATTTGGAATGTCTGGAAAGAAAGGAACAATAGAATCTTCAAGAATGAAAAGAAGCCATCCCAACTCCTTTATGAGCAGATCTTAAAATAGCTCAAGGAGAAGGTTGGAAATATAGTGCAAAATCTCCTTAAGAACCCACCTTCAGCTACATAATTGAGAATTCTCAGTAAGTTGGGTTTGCAGGTGTTATCACTCAAAATTTTCTCAAGGTTAAAGAATGAAATTTCTGAGATAACCATAAACCAACTTTTAGGTACAGAATCTAGCCCATCTGTACCCAGAGAGGGCTCCCACTTTAATATTTAGCTTGGTTTTATAAGATATTAGGCTAGTTATGAAAGCTTGTGGGGTTTTGATTGTGTTTGGTGGTGGAATTCAGGAGCGAATGGATAAAACTAAGGATTTCAGGCCATTGGGCTATGGAGTCAATTAGGGATGGCTTAACTGGATTTGGTTTCTCAACAAAAGGATTGCTTCACAGGGCAAGATAGCTAAACAGGGAGTAAATGGTAACTTGAAAGGATGGAATGGACTTAAAAGGGATGAAGGTCAATTAAGAATCCTTCAACATGTTTTAAGAGGGGGAACTTGAATGATCATTAATAAAAAGCAATTAAGAATTTCTTATTAAATGACCAAAATGATAAACTAAGAAGCAGGAGCAATTAATAATTCCTTACCTATGATAGTTTAGAAGAAAACATTTAGAATAAAAATGATTTTAAAGACAGATTGCACTGAAGCACTTTCTGAATTACACTTTTTCGTTTAATATTTAGATATGGAACACAGTTGAAATATTAAATAAGAAAACAATAACACATGAGATATAGATACTTATTTGTCCAGTGTTTGACACATGAATCCTGTGAAAAGCCCTTTGTATTATTCCTTCATCCAGCCAACCATAAAAAAATTGTCCAATAGTACTTCTTTTCCAAAATAATTAGTCTTACAAAAATTTCTAAGAATCCACCCCAAAATACTTCAAATGGAGAAGTATTTATACTAATTATAAACTGAAATATCTTGAAAAAATATCACGATTATTTTCACAAATATTTCCAACTGATTACATTAATAGAACTTAAATAAAGGACATTCAAAACTAATGAATCTATTTGGCACTATGTTTATGGATTTGTGGTGATGAAGAAGAGAAATTTGAATTTGATAGCAACTCTTAGTTGATGATGAGGCATCCTATTCACTAACTGTATCTTTCCTTTGTGCATTATGCCCCAGAAATTCTGCAAACTTAGGGTCCAACGATACGATTGTATATCTCAATCCATGATAGATATGTAAAAAGTGAAAGATTTTTTTGTAGATAAGAATGCTTTTGAGATAAACCTCTCTCAGTTTCCACTTGTTCGAACTATTCTCTATAAAAAGATGTCAAAAACAAGACTTTACACAAACTGAAAAATGGGCTGTGAAGACATGCACTTATATCCCTTTTGGTAATACCTATGTAAAATGTGAGATAGATTGTTGTAGATTAGCTTGTTAGGAACAAAAACCTCCTCCATTTTTCCAAAATACTTCGTTTATTGGTCACAATAGTTTCTGCAAAACTATGACTCAAACAAGAAATTTTTGAAGAATGTACCATTTTTGCTTTGGTTTCATCTTTTAACCTTAAA
Source organism: Pinus tabuliformis (assembly GCA_031772625.1). NCBI lineage: Eukaryota > Viridiplantae > Streptophyta > Pinopsida > Pinales > Pinaceae > Pinus > Pinus tabuliformis. Next base: position 603,063,051 of record CM062817.1, read on the forward strand.
TTCCTTTCAACTGTTTTTCACTTTTACTTTGGATAAAATTAATTGTAGGTGGTGAAAGTGTTTTCATATTTGTTTAACCCTTAATGTCTTCATGTTTACTTTTACCGTTTACTATTTACTTTTTAATTTTACCGCTTTGTTTTTTTATCTGTCCTCACTTTGACGTGAATTTGTATGGTATGCTTTGTAACTATCTTCTTTGCTATTTATCTTCATCCTAGCTGATTTACTTGACTTGGTCTTCAATCTGATACTCTTTAACCCTAACATACTTTGACTGTTCTTTACTGTGTCCTTTTACCTTCCATCTCTATTTGAATAGATTTGATAACAATCTCGAAGTAAGCAGGTCTTATGACTAGTATTAAGATTGTTTATCCAAGGCTGCAGTCTTTTGGTCACCTGTAAAACAAAAAAAATTGTTAAGAAAGCACTGGTTTGCAGGGGAGGTTGAAAAGGTTTCCTTTGAGCTTGAAAGGTTTGTGGAGTGAGTCTAGAATGATTTTTGGGAGGTAAACCATGCTCGAATCGGTTAACAAAGGCTTTAGGTGGTGCAGTTGGGTTGCATAGGGTTTTACTACACAATCAGGTGAAAATGAGAAAAATTGGGGTTTTGTGTTTAAAATGGTAAATGGTTGATATTGATGGGTGAATGAAAATGAGAATCGGCAGCAACTAAATGACGAGACATTTTGTCATTTAGTAGAAGGCAGTAAGTGGTTTATATTGCATCGCTATTGGAGGGGGGTGGTATTTGGGCTCGTCCACATGATACCATACAATGAGAAACACGTGGCAAGGGTACTATTCACAAAACCACTTCACGATTGCACGCTAACATTCGGTTGCGAAGGGCCATGCGATATGCATGACAGTCATCGAATTTGGCAGACTTGATCGAATGGCTGTCGGGGATGCAAGGTGACAGGAGTTTAATGCGGGTGGGCCCGATGTAATTAAAGCTTTTTAATCGTATCAGGAGCGATGAAATTGGATAGGAAAGCTATTAATTAACCGTGGAGGTTAATTAATCCTTTGTTAATATGGCGGGGGGTGGGGTTCTTAATCAGTTACAGATTAACTAATTAATTCCCATTATTAATGTGTTAGGGTTATATTTTAACCAAAGGGGCGGGATATTAAGATTTCGTGGTTTTTATATAGTTAAAGTAATACGGGAATGGGTAGATTTTTATAGGGGATTTATATAATATAGGTTAGTAGTTAATACGACATAATGAAATGATAAGCGCTAAGTCTAGAGCATTTTGATGTCTATTTAAACTTAGGCTAAAGTGAAAAAGAGGGTTTTTGTGGAAAATGTATTAATTTTCCTAAGTAAAATAGGATTTTACTTAGGAAAAGCTTCATCAAGGGAATGAATGATGTTATGAAGGGGTGAATACTTATTTTAAGTACTTAGGCACTATAAATTATTGAGCCAAGGGTCCGGTCTCTCCAAAATTCAGAGAAATGCTCTGAGCCCCTCTAACTTTGATAAATACCTTGGCACTTAGGGGAAATTAGTGAAATTTTAAGGGAAATGAGAAGGGAAGTTATTATTTTTTACTTTTCTTGCTTGATGTGCCTTCCATGTGATGTATGCCTTTGTCTAGTGATGAAAATAAAAGATTTACACATTTAAACTTATTCATTCACCACATATTATTCTTCAACCATCATCTACTTACCCCACCTACTTTAACCTAGCATTTTTACTTTTTTATTTGGGTGCACTTAGACTCGCAAACCCTTGTCAAACTTTCTTTTCTTTTACACGATAATGCCTATCTATGTCTACACTTATTACATCCAAGGGTTCAGATTAAACTGTTGAGCTCCTTTTTCACTCTACCTATCTACTTATCTACCAAGATTACACTATTTGATCAGATCTGTATTCTCTACTTCTAAAACATGAAATTCAAATATAAACTATCGAAGCTTAAACTGTTTGACTATTCATGAATTGTGGCATAATTGACAAAGTGCACACAATTTTTTTATTATACAAAAGTACAAAGTAGTGGCATTTAGACTTGCACACTCTCCCAGTCTTTCTTTTTGTTGGGGTTCATTTTCTTTCTTTTTTTGACCTTTTCTTTATTCTTTTTACCCTTTTATTCTTTTTCTAGGGCATACCCTCTTTACATTTTTCTATTTTTTGATTTTTTACAAATATAAAAAACATTTGCAACAAGCAAAGGTATGTACATATTTCAGAGCTAAACCAAGTCACTCATGATATATGACACCTATTAGTTAGGAACCTAACAGCAGGGACTTATTCCTCAGCGCCTAGATAGGAAGGTTTGAACAATGGAATTTGAGCAAGATTTCTGGCATCCTTTCCCTAAGGATTTTTTGAAATACAAAATTGATGGGGCTTCAAAAGGAAACCCGGGCACTGCCGGTTATGGAGGGGTGTTAAGGGATGAGAATAGAGGTATTCTTTTCATTTTATATTGCCATTTAGGAAGAGCCACCAACAATATGGTGGAATTAATGGCTATGGAGAAATGTTTAGATTTCCTGGAACAGGATAACCACCAAAATGTGATTGTTGAGGCTGATTCAAAGTTAATCATTAACTCGGTTAAGAGAATCAGCCATAGTACAAAGATGGAAAAAGCTGCAAAGAATTGGAGGCTAATCCAAGTCTTGCAACAGATTCAGCATCACCTCCAGTGCCTTCGAACAGTAAGTGTTAAACATGTGAGAAGAACGACCAATAAATTCGCAGATCTTCTGGCTAATCAAGGAGTGATCTGCACAGAAAATAGGGTTGCGATGAGTTGGCAAGAGTTGCCTCAAAATAGATTAAAGGCGAATTGTTATGACCAAGTAGATGAAGACAGGATGGTGTTTCGGAACAGAGCCATGGAGATGAGGTCTAGATAACTCAGTAGCTTTATGATTAACGGTTTTTTCACATTTGGGTCTTTTGTGGGTTGCAGGCCATTGTCAGACTTCGCAACCCAGGTAAGTACATGCATAGAGGCTCCAGGTGGTAGCAGCCCGGGAGACTCTAGTTTTTGGATGATCAGTAGGATGGCAGGAGTTACATCTTTCTTTGGTTCTGGTAGAGTAGATTCAGCGAGAGGCCAGAATCCGGGAACTCTCAGCGGCCTCAAAACCCTAGGTTTTCCTTCTTTGATCACAATACCACGTCTGGGGCGGTTTTTCGGTGATCACAGGCCTTGCAAGAGGGAAGTGGTTTTTCCAAAATGGGAGAAATTCCATTCAGCGAGCTACACGTGGCAGTGGGGTCGGATGGAATATTTCCCTCATCCCGAGCTATTATTCGGTGATGTAGACCCGTGTGATATGATCCTCACTCGTTGGATTAAGAAAGGCGGATCTACGGCTGGGATTGATTGCACATGTTGGTGGGTCCATGTGGGTAAGCGTCGTGCTTCTATGTACTACGAAATCGACCACAACTATGGGATCGGGTGAGGAGGTTCGATGGTCGAGATTGAAGATGCATGTTAGGAAGATGATGGGAGGTGTTAATGCATTGTATTCTTGGCAGGATGCAAAATGTTCTTGGCGGGAATCATTGTTTTTTGTACGTTCTACAGGTTCGCGGGTTTGTGAGTTATTTGGACATGAAATCCTTATAGATTGGTACATTTGTTCCTCTTCAGGTCTGATTCTTTATTCTCATTAGCCAGCTTCAACATTGTTTTTCTTTTGAGAGTTTTGAGGTTTGGTTTGTAGGGGTCGAGGCTTTTTCCTTTGGCCCATTAACAGATTGAGTTTGGTTTTTCACTTGGTCCACATTTCTTTGTGGAATGTTGTAATTTATGTATTTTATTTACCGATTAATGAAATAGAAGGTCCGACTCTTGCATCAGCAAAAAAAAAAAAGAAATTAAGATAAGGGATCCACTATATTAATGGAAAGGAATCCCGGATATAAGGGATCATATCCTATGTCGGACACTGTGAAATTATGGCCAAGATCTTTGATGGCAAACGATTTTTGACCTCTCATGTATGATTTTGTCTTCACTGTGTACTTTCCGAACAATCAATGGGCGATGCTATGCTGTGTCCTCCATCAGAGTCATTTGGGTCTCAATTTATAACAATGCATAAGGCTGGGATCGTTATAAGTCAGGACTCAAATGACTCTGGAAGAGCTAACACATCATTGTACATTGAAATTCCACGATAGTTTGTTTGGAGCTATTTGAATGAAAGTATCTATTGAAAATTTGGGTTAAAAAATGGATGAATGAAAAATTAAAATGTAAGCAACAAGCATTCCGTAATTTGCTTGGCCTTCATAGTCTCTCTGCGAAATCCTCTGATGCTGCCATGGACTGAGCGCTTCTCTCCCACCTCGCGCCATGTGCATCCCATCATACCCAAAATGTTTCTGCGTAAAAGTCTTCTTACTCTGTCAAGTCCTTGCAGAATGAGATTGAGGTAACCAGAAGTTACCTGCTTTATTGTTGTTATGCACACTATTGATCTAGAATGGAAGGTATACCTAGTATTTGTTGTATTTTTGGTGGTTCTATTTTTTCATAGTGTATAGCATAGATTTCTATAATATTTTAAAGATTTTGGGAATATCTCAAAATCTATGACCAATTTCATAGTTTCTTTATATTGATTCAATTGGGTTAAGTCATTTATTTATGATTATTTCTATGAGAAATTGTCTTAATTAACTAATTTTTCATGATTTTTGAATAGGTTCACTTAGCACTCATTGTATAGGTTGATGCTCACATAGAGTGGTGAAGAAGTGCCACTAAAACTAGTGAAATAAATCACTTAGCATCAATCATCACTTCCTAGGCTTACACTAACCAGAACTTCTCAATTATAAACCCCATAAGTAATGACTAACTCTATGTGATTCATTTCACTAATTTCACTCCAAAAATAATATTTAATATAATGCATTGACAAAATCTCACAACATTTAAATAGTGTTGCGCATCCTAGCTTCATCCGAACGGTTTTGTTCGCTATCTTTGCACCAGCTAGACAAATGTGATCCCCATCTATAGAGTTTTGTGGATGGATTGTTTGAGACATTTTCTTTTGCGGTCACTGTTGGTGAGATTTATCGTTTGTTTTTCACTCCCTTTTAAGCTTTGACGACAGTGATCAGATTCCACTAAAATTGATATGGTTTCTAGATTTCAAGAAATGTTGAACATTTTACTTTTTATGTTTAAAAATATAAATAAAAACGGTTCAACACCCTTTCATTTATATTTTTAATGGAACATTATTTTTAAATGTGGACTAAACCATTTCAAACCAACAATCTTCGCACAATGACTCTTCTACCATTTTAATTTTCTATTTTGTTCCAATAACTTCTCACTGATTGCTCACTATTGCTAACCGGTCATTGTTATCACTGTTTTTTCCTCTTGTTTTTCAAAAATTAAAATGACCTTCTCCTTTTCCTTTTATGTATTTTCTCATGTAAATGCTAAAAATTAAGATGCCCTTTTCCTAGAAAAGTGGTTAAGATCCAAAACCAAGGTTTGAAAATGCTAAAACATATGAGCATAAATATACTTGACCATCTTTGTATAGGTTATTGCTTCTCGGAGGAGACAAAGCATGAATTCACACATAAAACACGAGTTGTTTATGTTTTATTGATCACACAAAATATGATGCTTACAATGAACCTGATGAAGGGTATTTAACCTTTTCCCACTAGCTTCTTGCCTAAAATATCTTGACATGAAACCACATGCAATCACACACTCAAAGTCGTCTATCACTTAACTTGAATCGACTCAACACTCAAACACTCAGTTAACTCACTCTCTATATTTACTCAACTCCACATGCAGGAGTAATTACAATTTCTAACACTCCTCCTCAATTACAACCGTATGATTCAACATGACTCAACGTGACTTAACTATCACAAAAACATGCCTGCTGGTTTATGTCTCAGCTATGCTTACAATGACTCAAGAATTTACAATTTTGCATTTTTTTTTCTCTGCTTCCAAATTCTATATCCTCGAAATTTCTTCATTCTCTGTTGAACTTTCTTGCTATAGGCTTTATTCACTTGTTGCTGCTATAATTTTTCTTTGACATGTCTTGAACTTGTTTTGAAAAAAATTTGGATCATGTCTTCTAAAATTGCCTCTTCAAATATTCGTTAAACCACAGATTGCTTCCAAAACATTGCATCTTCAAACTATCTTCTTTGCTTTGCTTCTTGTGCTTTATATTCATGAGTTTGACTCGCTTCAATTTGTCCTATTGGTTTCTAAATCCATTATTCAATAAGATTCAAATCTGGATGAAAAATATCAACAACCTTCCTTTCAACTTCTTTGCCCATGCTATTCTGAACACTTGCATATTAAAAAACAATGCAATAAACATCTTTAATATGACTCTCTTCAGTGAGAGCTTCCTTATCTACATTTTCCCTCTTTTCAACTGTATGGAGGTTGTCTTCCACTGTTATTTTGTTAGTGGATATTCTCATAAAAAACTCTTCAATCACTTTATCCTCTTCTTGATCATCAACTACTGCTAGATGACATACTACTTCATGAGTATTTCCAACTACTTCATATCTTGCTGCTACAGTGGTAGCTTCAACCTTCAATGTTTCATCAAACTTTGTTCTTACAATATTGTCACAATTAATCCCTGCTTCAAAAAAGAAACCACACATATCATCAATATAACTTTCATCCACACTATGGTGGGATATCCGAGCATGCATGTGCTCATTGTCAATTTCATGACAATTTAAACTTCACCAAATCCATAAGCTGCGGCTAGATTCACCAATTCACATCTCACATTGCAATCATCATCCTCATGTTTGTCATCACAGTGGGATTCACCATCATCTGCATCATCCACATTACAGTGGAGTATTTGAGCATTTATTTGATCTTGCTCTGCTTCACACACAGAGGCTACTCCTTCTCTCTGTGAAATTTCTGTTGCATCATCTTCATCCATATGCATGCTTGCATAATGGGTTTCAATCGTATGGTCTTGACAACCATCATCCACTTTTGAGTGGGATTCTCCAAACTCTGTTTTCCTCTTAGATTCTTCCTCATCTACTCTTAGATCTGCAGCTGACTTCTCTAATTGTAACATAACATCTTGTTGCATGTCACTCTCTCCTGCAACAAACTCTGCTTCAAGAAATTTCCATGCTTCCTTGGAAGTTGTAGCTTTTGCTACCATGCACAAACACTTCTCATCCAATGCTTGTTTTATAAAATTCAATGCTAAAACATCACATATTGCATCATATGGGTTATTGGAATCGTACTTGATTAACTCTTTAGCTCGAAGAAAAGTTAACATCTTGATAACCCAATGATCAAAATATTCACCTGTAAACATAAGAGGTGGTAGCAAATCAAAGCTACATCAATCACCCTTGGTTTCTTCTTTGTCTTCTGCTAGACTTCTCAGTTCCTCGGCTATGGCCTAAACCTCTCTAACCATGGCAACAATCTTTGTCTCTTCTTTTCGATTCATTTTCTTAGTCTTCTTCAGTCGTACTTTGCAACACATGAGTGTTGTCACTCCTTTTCTTATAGCTTATTTGTTGATTGCATGAAGCTATCTTCCATATCGCCCAAAAAATATATATATGATTTTCAATATGCGGCCCCATAAGGCACAATTTTGACCAAAAAAGCTATCATGCTTGAGAGAACACCAAAAAATAAAAAACTTTACAAAGCCCTAAGTCCTCTTGCCAAAATAAACCTTGTAAAAAGTTCTTAATCCCAAATTTTATGTTTTTTTAATTAAAAAAAAATTGTTTTCCAAAACCCTTTTCAAAAAGCCCTTTGTGAAAACATTAATGAAAAACCTTAATAATATGCTCTCCAAAATTCAAGAATCTTTTAGAAGGCTTTATGAGAAGACCTTTCACCAACATGTACGTATTTAAGAATTTAAAAAGTCAAACAACTGAACTTTGGTATTAGCTTCCACGGTAATTGACTTCTCCACATTAATGCTCTGTATCGTTTAAACTATTGCATGTTAGCCCCTTTCACGTTAATGAACTTCCAAGTTAGTCCTTTAACGATTCCAACCACATATCGTATTCACGTGGATGAGGAACTGCAAAACACCAATTGCGGAACGCTATCAGTGTAAGATTTGTAACATCGATTTCTGCTAAGGCTGCCAATAATAGAAAAAATTATATTTCTTTTCTTTCACACGGATTGTTGTTTATCCATTCTCTCTCTTGCTCTTTGTAATATTTCTCTGATACCAATTTGTTGGAAAGGCGAAGGAGACAAAGTATGAATTCACACATAAAACATGAGCTGTTGCTCTTCTGATCACACAAAACATGATGCTTAGAATGAACCCGGTGAAGGCTATTTAACTCTTTCCAACTAACTTCTTGCCTAAAATGTATTGACATGCAACCACACGCAATCACACACTCAAAGTTGTCTATCACTTAAGCTCGACTTGACTCAACATTCAAACACTCAACCACTCAATCACTTAGTTAACTGGCTCTCTATATTTAGTCAACTCCACATGCAGGAGTAATTACAATTTCTAACAACTTTATCACACAAGTTAGTGTGTCATAACAAATTAAAACCTCATTTATATCTACATTTTTATCAACCATATATGAATGAAGGCATATATAGATGCATGTCCCTTAGTACTAGACTACCTCTTCAATCATTGCTCTTGGATATCAATGTGTATAGACTTTCACCAAACCTAATTGTTTGACAAAACAGACTTCAACCTTTTTGTTGGACTGAAGTGGGTATGTATTTCTTGGAGTTTCCAAGCACCCAGTTATTAAGCACCGGAATGCAGGGTCTGTAAACCAGCTAGTCCAAATATGGGAAATTTGGTAAGTTTACATCCATACTATGCTAACAGTGAAACTCATTCATGTGGTTATACACTTCAAAATATTCATGTGCTCAACATTGATTTTCAAGATTACTTTTATCTTTGTTTTTGCTTTATAGATTTTTTCTAGGGTAAACTAGACCGGAGTAAAGAATAAAAAATTCAAATAAATTTATGGTGATAGTTTTGGACATATAATGTATGTATTTCTTCTATATATATATTTTTATCGTCATTTCTTTCCTATTAATAATTTTTCTCTGTTGTATTTGGTCATGTCTATTGTCACGAAAGTAAAAGTTTTAAAACCTGGGCATATTTGGACCCAATACTTCAATATTGCCAATATGAAAACTAGACCTCTGGGAATTCAAGTTGTGAATATTGCTTCCCTCTCGCACTCCATAGATTTGACCATGCTCGTGCCTGTGCGTGATCTAGCGCCCTCATTGTTATTTCCTTTTTAATGCAATTTCCTTCATTTGTCAAATTAATATCCTTTTCCATTTTAATAAATCAAGCGTTGCCGTGTTTACATGTATGTGAATGTATAATAGAGCCTACGTTATAAAAGGAATTTGGGTTTTTCCAGAGTTTTTAGGGAAAATTTCTCTTCATTAATGAGTTTGTCCACTAAATTTTATGCTAGAAAACGACGGTATATTCTATGCAGTGGCTGCTTACAAGGTCGTTCGGGCAGCGGGTTTCATTGCCAACCATACACTTTATTATTTCATGGTGAACATGCCCATTATGAACATTTTAATTGCGATAATATCAGATAACTTTAATCATTCTTAAAATTTTCAAAAATTAATTAAAATCATTATAGAACATAAAAAAGATGAGTTAAATCGGTGATGGAAAACAATGTCAAGCATCGTGTGATGGAAACACATATAGGAGGAAAGACAAAATTACACAAACAAATAATATTGAGCTGCGCTTTTATTGATGTCACAAACTTGGATTTCAAACAACTATCCATAGTGTTGGATTCTTGGCTTTCACTGATTCAGGTGGATCTTTAGATACAATGGTATGAAAATACTCAGAATGAAGTCAACTCAAGATCAGGGCGTAGATCTCGTCGTCCTGATTCCAATGGCGTGAACGACACTTCAATCCGAGTCTGGATGATGGAGTTATCGTGAAAACAAGGATACTATGTTCCTTAAGAAAATGAGGCATTTTCCTTTAAAATGGACTTTTAAGCTTAAAAGGCAAAATCACAATTGGCACATCCCAAAAGGCATACTTAAAGAGAGGCAACAGAACCCCCAACCAGTGATTGCTCAAATATTAGGTCGGAGGCACATCGGCGATATTGGAGCAGGCAGGGGGCGACATGTGATAAAGTGATCAGTGGGATCGTTATTGGAAATCAAAGACTAGGACATCAGACCATTATGTGAGTGATGTGCCGATGCGATCGGCTGACACCGATATCGGCGATTAGAGATCGACGATCGGCCATCCCTGATTAAATAGGACTTGCACTCCTGATATGCTGATTGCAATCTCGGGCTAGGACCCGATACAGAAAATCCACCTGATTTAATAAAATTTGAAGTCCGGAGCTTGAAGATTTTGCCAGTTTTTAGTGTTTTTTGGGATTTTGGGTGTTTATCGTTACAACGATAATGAGGCCATTTTAAGGGGTTAGTTGTGCCGCCAATCCTTCTACTCCCCCTGCCTCCATTTTTGAATGAGGCAGCCCCGATTTATGCGGCCTTTGTCATGAAAAAGGCTCTATAAAGCCCAATAGTTGGAAAGAGCACGGGGGAGAGGAATTTCAACACACTGTTTGTGGAAGAACTTTCAGGAGACTAATAAAGCATATTTGTCTGTTTTGGACAAGTTTTACATGACTCCAGCCCCTCTCATTGCTACAGATGCATTGGTGCTGCTTACTTGTCCATCTGAGGTCTCCATTTCATAGACATATTTCAGAATGGAGGTATAATCTTCTTGTATGTAGTTGATGATTGTAAATTCCCTTCTTTCATGCCATTTAATATAAAGGCCTCCCCATTGTTTGAGTTGGGCCCAGAGATGTAGTCTGAATTGGACGAACATTGTTATCAAGTCATGGTGTCTTATTTTTGTGTCTTTGTGTGCTTTCTTCTTCTTTTCTTGAGTGTACATTGAATTTTTGTGTTAAGTTGCAATTTTTCATGTGATTCTTTTCATACATCTATAAGCGAAAGTATCCTAGATCAATTGGTATCGAAGCAGGGCTTTTTAGATGTGAATTTAATTTTTGCATGCTAACAAGAAACAGACTTCAAAGAGGTGAAGGGGAACTATAACCTTTCGATCGAGAGGCAGGGCGTGCACCTCGGAGAAGAAACATGGCTGAAGATGAAGCTCATAGTGAAGAGGAGCATAATTTCAGAAAGACTTTCTATTCAATGGTAGAGAATATCAGTGAACTGTTTTTAAGGTTGGAGAAAGCAGAAGAGAGGAACCTAGAAGGACAAGGTTCAACACATGGGAATGGTGGTGAAGAACCCCCATTCTTCACCTTCTGGGAGTAAAGGTTCTTCCCCCACTCACCACCGTCATCGTAGAAATTCAAAGGATGCATATAAGAAACCCTTCTTTAAATTAGATGTTAAATTTGATCTTCCTATGTTTAATGGTGAAAGTAACACAAAAAAACTTAATAACTGGATTAGGAATATTGAAGTCTACTGCAGGATTCAACAAATTGTGGAGGATGAGGCAAAAATCCAACAGGCCTCTCTACGGCTAAGTAGTACCACTCTCATTTGGTGGGAGAGCAAATTGCAGAGTAGTAAGAATGTGGGTAAGCATTTTCCTCATGGCTTGATTTCACTTCTGTGTTAAAGGAACAATTTTATCCCCTAGGATACAAGTAAAAAGCCTTGATGAATTGGTAGTATTAAAGCAAGGCAAAGGGCAGGGTGTTCAGAGTTTTACATAACAATCTAGGAAGCAAACATTGAATCTGAGTATAGCACTTGATACACTGAAGTTGTGACTAAGTATATAGGATCATTGCATAGCTATATTAGGCATTTATTATTGTTGTTTGAACCAACCACTATTGACGCAGCTAGTGTGAAGGCAATTCATATGGAGGACAGGGGCAAGAATGAAAGAGATGATCAGTCCAGAAAGCCACCGTTCAAACCTCTGAATGGCAAATCCAAAGCGAAATGGAAAGGGAAGGAGGAGAAAATAGCAGTAGCCAAAGAAGGAGAGCGGCCTTATTGCAATCACTGCAAGAAAGAAGGCCACGATGACGATCAATGTTGGAAGCAGCACCCAGAAAAGTGTCCAAAGAAGTATGGACGAAAAGAGAAGAAAAAGATAGTGGCAACGGCCCAGCAAGACCTTGGATTGGATTCAGGGGATGAAGCACTGATCACAGCAGCAAGAACAAAAGGTACTCTTACACCTCCTGTTAATTCTAAATTGCATGAAGGCACCAGTTCTGTAGATGAGTCCCTTTCGAATGACTAAAAAGGAATTGAATTATTTGATATCAGAGTTGTTGTAAATCATACCAAAGTTGAAACTCTGTTTGATACTGGGTCCCAAGCAAACTTAATTTCAGAATCCCTGGTAAAGAAACTCGGCTTAGAGACAAAACCACACCTGAAACCTTAACTGCTAGGATGGATACATGATAAAGTGAAATTGAATGTAACCTAGCAGTGCATTTTTGATTGCGTCTAAGCTAGTAGAAGAAGTAGAGATGGATGTAATACCATTGGATATCTATGGCATGGTGTTGGGGAGCCCATACCTGTATGATAGAAAGACATTGTTTTTCTGTCATGAGAACAAATATCAAATCACCAAGGATGGGATAAAATATATAGTGAGGGGTCATCAAAATAAAATTAATGCTAGCCTTGTAAGCGCTGGACAAATGAAAATACTAGTGAATTCCAGTAAAGGATGCATGCTTATGGTTGTAAGGGAAAAAGATGGAGAATTCGCTGATGCGTTCCAGGGCTGCGATCGGGAGCATAAACAAGAACTAACTGAATTTATTTCTAATTATGATGAGCTATTTCAGGAACTGAAGGGATTACCTTTGAAGAGGGAAATCCAACATGAAATCCGTCTATAGCATGATGCCCCTCTGCCAAATATTGGCATGTATAGGATGTCAGCTATCAAGATGGAAGAAATCAAGATACAAGTGCAGGAATTGTTGGATCAAGGTGTCATCAGGCCGAGAACCTCTCCGTGTGCTTTGCCGATTGTTTTAGTGCCAAAGAAAGATGTCACCTAGAGGATGTGCATGGATCAGCGCGTGCTCAACAAGATAACGGTGAAAAATCGTTGTCCCCTTCCACACATAAATGATTTACTAGACCAATTAAAAAGTTCTATTTATTTCACAAAGTTGGATTTGCGTAGTGGCTATCATCAGGTCAGAATTGCGGAGCAGGACGTGTGGAAAACCGCTTTCAAAACCAAGCAGGGGCTGTTTGAATGGATGGTGATGCCATTCAGGCTTTGCAATGCTCTAGCCACCTTTATGTGGGTTATGAATGATATATTTTAGCCTTTCGTTGATGATTTTGTTCTTGGTCTGAACATGTGTGTCATGGAAAGAAATTGCTTGATCTGCTGAAAAAGGAAAAACTCTTTGTAAAATTGTCAAAGTGTGAGTTCGGGAAAACCTCTTTGGGTTACCTAGGTCATATTATTGGTCATGGTCAGTTAAAAATTGATCCCTCTAAAGTTGAAGAAATTGTAAATTGGCCTAAGCCTACTAGTGTAACCGAGGTCCATATATTTCTAGGTGCAGTCCAGTATTGGAATATATTTATTGCTAATTTCTCTATTATTGCAGCACCTTTGCACACCTTGACAAGTGTGAAACAGGTCTTCCAATGTGGAGGAAGACAGCATAAGTCCTTCGAAACATTGAAGAAAAAGATCAGCACCACGCCAGTCTTAGGCTTACCCGACCTCCAACAGCCATTTGACATCAAAACCGATGCCAACGGTTATGCCATGGGAGCTGTATTGATGTAGCAAAAGAAGTCGATTTGTTACCATTCTGAGAAGTTTCTTAAGCTGTGATAAACTATCCCACCTATGGTGCAGAGTGTGAAAAAGTGGAAACACTACCTTATCGGCAAGGAGACCATTATTCATACAGATCATCAGCCCTTGTAGTACCTTCAGTCACAAACCAAGTTGTAGCAATCTCGTCATTTGAGGTGGATGGGCTTTCTTCAACAGTTTCATCTGGTAATAAAGTATAAGAAGGGAACTAGCAATTAAATGGCCGATGTGCTATCTCGCCCTTCTATTTCTACTTCTGTTATTTTGCATAATGCTCATTATCTTTTGAGAGTTATGTTGAACAATATGCTAACGATGATGAATTTAAGGAGGTTTATGCTAAAATAACCCATGGTTCACAGGTGGAAAACTGTTACTTGTAGGGGAAATTGTTGTATCGCCTTGGTAAATTGTGTATTCCCACAGGGGAAAGAGTACATGTAATTTGAGAGGCCCACACCTCTCTTATGTCTGGACACTTTGGTGTCGAAAATACTTTATGTCATGTACAAAGATTTTGTTTTTTGCCTCATATGAAAAACATTGTGACTCGCTATGTAAAGGGTTGTGTGACGTGTTTTGTTTCAAAGCCCTCTAATAGAAAACTTGGGCTCTACACACCACTCCCTATTCCGAGTCATCCTTGGGAAAGTTTGTCAATGGACTTTGTAGGAGGCTTACCTTTGTCTAGGAAGGGTCATGACTATTTGTATGTCATCGTTGACCATTTTACCAAGATGTGTATTCTTATGCCTTGTAAAACACAGATTACTGTGGAGAAGACTGCTTCTCTTTTCTTTCAGCATGTTTGGGTCCACTTTGGATTACCCACATCAATTATGTCAGATTGGGACTCTCGCTTTCTTGGAGAGTTTTGGACTAGCTTGTGGAGAATGATGGACACCAAATTGAAAAGAATCACGACATTTCACCCACAGACTGACAGACAGACAGAGGTTGTAAACCGTACCATGGTACACTTATTACGAGGCTATTGTGGGAAACATCCCAAGTTGTGGGATGAACATCTCCCATATGTACAACATTCCTACAACCGAGTAGTGCATTCATCTATGCAATGTTCACCATTCGAGACATGTTTTGGTTACCTACCAAAGGACCCTTTTGATATGGTCTTTGGAAGGAAAGATGGCTCCAGTGGATGTAATGATAGGGACAAAGCTCAATAGTTCATTCAACGAATCCAATTGATTCACCAAGCAGTGCAAAACCAGTCGGAGAAAAGTCAAGCCCGTTACAAGGCTCGACATGATAAAAACCAAGTCGACCATCTATTTCAAGTGGGTGACAAAGTGTGGTTCCACATCAGCAAGGACAAGATGAAGAGAGAAGGAAAGAAGTTGTGACCAATCTGGTATGGACCATTTGCCATTTTGGAGAAGATTGGGAATAATGCCTTTCGTCTTGAGTTGCCAGTATATATGCAGATGTACTCAGTAGTGAATGTGGAGAACCTAAAGCTGTATAAACCACCATTAATCATGGACACTGATGAGGTGGGCACAGTTCCTACATTCGATGATTTTGCACCTGAATATCTTGATGAGTTGCCCGAAGACATCATACTCGACAGAAGAACCAGGACTTCACGACGAGTAGATGTAGAACACCTTTGAGTTGGTTTCAAGGGAATGCACCCTAGCAAGGCCGAGTGGATGGACAAATAGAAAGCGAGGGAAAAATTCTGTCACTTGCCAATTAACTAATAAAAGGCTTTTGGTAGTCCAAAATCTCCTCAATGGGGAGGATTGATCCAGGTGGATTTCCAAATACAATGGCATGGAAAAGCTCAAAATCAAAGTGCTGAGAATGAGGTCAACTCATGACCAGGGTGTAGATATCGTCGTCCTGATTCCAACAGTGTCAACGACACTTCAATCTGAGTCTGGATGATGAACTTATTGAGAAAAGAAGGACGTTATGTTCCTTAAGAAAATGATGCATTTTCCTTTAAAATGGACTTTTAAGCTTAAAAGGAAAAATTGCAATCAGCACATCCAAGAAGGCGGACCTAAAGAGAGGCAGTGGAACCCCCAATCAATGATTGTCGAAATATCGAGTCAGAGGCACATTGGTGATATCGGAGTAGGCACGGGGGCCGACTTGTGATAAAGCGATCAGCGGGATCATTATCAGTGATCGGAGACTGGGACATCGGACCATTATGTGAGCAGGGTGTCCATGCGATTAGCCGATGCCGATATCTGCAATCGACCATCCCTAATTAAATAGGACTTGCACTCTCGATATGCTGATTGTGATCTTGGGCTCGGACCTGATATAGAAAATCCACCCAATTTAATAAAATTTGAAGTCTGGGCTTGAAGATTTTGCTGGTTGTTAGTGTTTTTTAGGATTTTGGGTGTTCATCATTACAATGATAATGAGGCCATTTTAAGGGGTCGGTTGTGCCACCGATCCTTCTACTCCACCTGCCTCCATTTTTGAACCAGGCAGCCCCAATTTATGCGGCCTTTGTCATGAAGAAGGCTCTATAAAGCCCGATAGTTGGAAAGAGCACGGGGAGAGGAATTTCAGCACGTTGTTCGTGGGAGAAGAGCTTTCAGGAGACTGATAGCGCATATTTGTCTATTTTGGACAAGTTTTATATGACTCCAGCCCCTCTCATTGCTACGAACGCATTGGTGCTGCTTACTTCTCCATCTGAGGTCTCCATTTCATAGACATCTTTGAGAATGGAGGTATAAGCCTCTTGTATGTAGTTGATGATTGTAAATTCCCTTCTTTCATGCCATTTAATATAAAGGCCTCCCCATTGTTTGAGTTGGTCCTGGAGATGTAGTCAAAATTAGATGAACTCTGTTATCAAGTCTTGGTGTCTTCTTTTTGTGCCTTTGTGTGCTTTCTTCTTCTTTTCTTGAGTGTACATTGAATTTCTATGTTAAGATGCAATTTTTCATGTGATTCTTTTCATACATCTATAAGCGAAAGTATCCTAGATCATTTACACATATTTGATTCAACTCTAACACTGTGACGAGTATTTATGCTTTTATTTATGTTTTTCTAGTAAGGGATTCAGTGAAAATAGCTTCAACATGCAAACATAACTTATATTTGGTTTTTCCCAAAATAAGTTTGAACTTGAACTCACTCACACTCCTATCTCTTCATGCGTTAGTGGACTTGGATCCTACTAGATGTTCATGCGGGTGTAATTACTATTTGCAACATTCCCCCTTAATTACAAAAGTATAAGTCAACATAACATGAGTGAAGCTGACTCAACTATGTATTTTACGCTTATAATAAAAATTGACTCAATCATCACTCAAACATGCATGTTGGTCTGTTGGGTCCCTAATACTAGTGATTACCCCATTACTATTGTAGTTATACCCCTTATTTATATTGTTGTGCCCCTATTACCCCCATGTTGCTATTTTTGTGCCCCATAGAATCCCTATATTGTTATTTTTGTGGCTTTATATTATTATTGTTAGGTCGACTGGATTATATTGTGACTCCTTAGACTCCTATATATAGAAAGGAGGTTTTGTCATTTGTATCATCCAAGAATTGTTCATTTATGTAATGCAAAGGAGGTTGCCCCCTCGAAGAGGCTGAATTCTAAGGCGTGGATCTCTCTTTTCTATCTTTTTGTGAGCTGGTTTCATAACATTTGGTATCAGAGCTTTAGATTCTAGGGTTTCGTTGCTCTAAACAGGTCATCGTGGCATTTTCGCTATAACCTTTTTTCTGTGACGTTTCAGAAGTCACAAAAAAAACCCATTTGAGAAGAAATCGCATTGAATCTTGGGTCCAAATTTCAGAGCTTTTAGCGCGATATTTGCGGAGATATGATCTGAGGAAGTTGGTCTTTTTGCAGACTCCTGAATTACATTCAAAACAGGTGACCTGGGGAAAATCGTCATAAATTTCTCTCTTGGGATCGGATTGAAATTTCGTAAGAAGGTGTAGAAAGAGGACGGACTGTAGTCTTGTATGTGTGTTTCAGATTCAAAGGTTGAAACATTGACTCGTGTCACGTCGTACAAGTTCGCTCTACTGAACTAGTCTAAAAGAAAGTCACTGTGGGAGATTTCACATAACTCTTCCTTGGAGAATCCAATTTGGGTCAGACATGTGGCATTGGAAAGAGGACACAGAAGGCTACTATAGGTTGCAATTTCAGAACTGGATGATCCGAAATTATTGAGATACATCAGATTCAATATCAGGCTTCTATAAAGTAAAAAAAAGGTGTGTAGTTTTTTTTTTAATTTTTGTGTAAGCTTGGTTTAACGGAATTCAAAGGGCATAGTAAAGCATTATTATCAGTAACTGATGCCCCGAGGAAAGAAAATGCAAACACCTAGTAAGGAACCTGAAAGCTCTAGCATGACTCATGAAGAAGAGGAAGAAATGCTACATGATATATCAAAATTAAAAGAACATGTGCAACAAATGTCACACTTACAAAAGCTAACAGAAGCTAAGATAAGTGGCGTGGAATCTAAGATAAATGGCGTGGAATCTAAGACAAGTGGCGTGGAAGCTAAGATGGACGATTTGAAGATAGATTTGAAGACAGATTTGAAGAAAGACATGGAAAATTTGAAGACAGATTTGAAGACAGACATGGCAGATTTGAAGACAGATTTGACAAATTTTCTACAAGAGATACTTACTAATGGTGAAAAGGTTGTAAAGGAAACTCATGATGTGAACAAAATTAATGTTAATCATGATTCCATAGATTCTAATGTTGGATCGAAGACCCACCGTATTCCAAAAATCGATATGAGGAAATTTGATGGCAAGGATCCCGCCACATGGATATTACAAATGGAGCAGTTCTTCGATCTCAATAATGTGCAAAACACACAAAAGGTATGTATGGCAATTGTATATTTGGAACCAAATCAGTTTGTATGGTATCAATGGCTTTTCTCTCGTAAAAAATTTATCACTTGGGCAATTTTTACAGAAGAATTGATAGCACATTATGAAGATACAAAAAGCAACACTTTTTTTAGCCAATTGATAAGTCTCAAACAAAAGGGTTCAGTAATGGAGCACATTGAGGAGTTCCAAAAATTGAACATAAGGGTAAAAGATATTCCATAGGAGCATAGGATTGATGTGTTCATAGGGTCTTTAAAGGATAATATCCAACATGATGTTCGCCTTTGGGAACCTGATTCATTAGAGAAGGCATTCAGGTTAGCAAGAAAAATGGAAAGCAAAATTATGGCAACCAGGAAGCATACCACTCACAACTATAAAGACGGAAGTGTTGTTTCCCCTAGTCTTCCACAACCTATAAGGTTGACACCACAACAATTGGAAGAAAAAAGAGCAAAAGGGCTTTGTTACAGTTGTGATAGCAAATACACTAAAGGTCATAAGTGTGCTGAGAAGAAATTATTCTACATAGATTGTGAAGAGGAAGAAGAAAAGGAGCAAGAAAGGTCAAAAGAAGAAGATATACTCCAGGAACAAAGCCTAGATGAAGAACAAATAAATCCGACCATATCTTGTAATGCATTGGTGGGAATTACCACTCCTCAAACCATCAAGATAGAAGGACAAATCAAGAAGAAAAAGGTAATAGTGTTGATTGATTCAGGAAGCACCCACAATTTTATTCATTGTAGGGTAGCAAAAGAATTGAATTGCTTCCTATATCCAGCACCAGAGTGTCAAGTGATGATTGCAAATGGAGGAACAATAAATTGCTCTGGAAAGTGCCATAATATCAAGCTATCCATGGGAGAATATGTATTGACTAGCCCAATGCTTTCCATTCCAATGGGAGGTGCTGATGTTGTACTAGGAGTCCAATGGCTACAATCCTTGGGTACAATAGCTTTTAATTTTCAAGAACTTTTCATCAAATTTTCTACGGAAGGAAAGGAAGTTGAATTAAGGGGTATTGCAGGGAAACCAGGAAAGATAATCAGCTCTAATGGTATGACAAAGCTTCTAAAAAAGGAGCAAAGAGGTGTAATTGCACAATTATGTTCGCTAGATGTTTCCACATTGGAATCATCTATTTCTCCAGATCTCCAAAAAGTCCTGGACAATCATTCCAAGGTATTTGAGACTCCCAAAGGTCTCCCACCTATGCGTGATCATGATCATGCTATTCATCTGATTCCAGGAAGTGTTCCTCCAAACATCAGGCCGTACAGATATCCCTATGTCCAAAAAAGTGAAATTGAACGTATGGTTGCAGAAATGCTAGAGGCTGGTATAATTCAACCGAGTCAAAGTTCTTTCTCTACTCCAGTAGTATTGGTGCACAAGAAGGATGGATCATGGCGCATGTGTCCGGATTATAGGGAGCTCAACAAGCTCACTATTAAAGATAAGTTCCCCATTCCTGTCATTGATGAATTACTGGATGAATTGCATGGATCAATTTACTTCACCAAGTTGGATCTTCGTTCGGGATATCATCAAATCAGAATGAAGATTGAAGACATTCCGAAAACGACATTTAGAACTCATGAGGGTCATTATGAATTTTTGGTCATGCCTTTTGGCCTTACCAATGCACCTTCAACATTTCAAGGTTTGATGAATTCAATTTTCAAACCATTCCTTAGAAAATTTGTGTTAGTATTTTTTGATGATATACTAATCTACAGCAAGTCTTGGAAGGATCATGTTGAACATGTTGACAGGGTGCTACAACTATTGGAGGAGAAACAATTATATGCAAAAAGATCCAAATGTTTCTTTGGAGTCCAGGAGGTGGAATATTTGGGTCATATTGTATCTCATGAAGGATTTAAGGTAGACCCTAGCAAAATTAAAGCCATTAAGGAATGGAAAATTCCCACATCCATAAAGCATCTGCGAGGACGCATTTTCATGGACTCAAGAAGCAACAAAGGCCTTTAAACATCTTAAAGAGGCAATGTGCCAAGCACTGGTCTTAGCTACACCGGACTTCACAAAAACCTTTATTGTGGAATGTGATGCTTCAGGAAATGGAATTGGTGCTGTTCTAATGCAAGATGAAAGACCCATTGCTTTTGAAAGTCGTCCAATCAAGGGAAAGTTTTTAAGCAAAGCTATTTATGAGAAGGAAATGTTGGCAATACTCCATGCACTTAAGAAATGGCGACCCTACCTAATGGGAAGACACTTCAAGGTAAAAACGGATCATGATAGCCTTAAATACTTTTTAGAACAAAGATTATCCTCTGAAGAGCAACAAAAGTGGGTCACAAAGATGTTGGGTTATGACTTTGAAATCATCTACAAAAAAGGGAAGCAAAATGTGGTGGCAGATGCACTCTCAAGAAAGGATGAGGATGTGGAAGCATTGTTGTGCGCCATTTCTATTATCCAACCAGATTGGATAAACGAAGCAAGGGAGGAATGGAAGAATGATGAAGAAGTGTGGGCACTTATTCGAAAGCTACAACAAGATTCCAGTACGTCTGATACATTTAGCTGGCAAAATGATTCATTATGGTACAAAGATCGCTTATACCTCTGTAAGAATTCCCAGCTAAAACAAAAGATTCTTATGGAATTGCACACTTCTCCCTTAGGAGGGCACTCAGGATTTTTAAAAACTTACCACAGGGTTAAGAAGGAATTTTTTTGGGATGGCCTTAAATCAGATATTCAAAAGTTTGTGGCGGAATGTTTGGTTTGCCAACAAAATAAAGTTGAAACAATTAAGACACCGGGTCTATTACAACCTTTATCCATTCCAAGCCAACGTTGGGAGGAGGTTTCAATGGATTTTATCACAGGTTTACCCAAGTCTGAGGGAAAGAGTGTCATCATGGTGGTAGTTGACAGACTTACCAAGTATGCACACTTTTGTGCATTATCACATCCATTTAAAGCCAGTACAGTTTCTACTGCATTTATGGAAACAATTCAAAAGCTACATGGAAACCCAAAGATTATTGTAAGTGACAGAGATCCCATTTTCACTGGAAATTTTTGGACAGAATTATTTTCTTGTCTTGGTACTCAGTTAGCTCATAGCTCATCTTATCATCCTCAATCTGATGGGCAAACTGAGATAGTAAACAAATGTTTGGAAGGATATCTTCGTTGCTTTGTATCTGATAAACAGACACAATGGGTCAAATGGTTGCCTCTGGCTGAATGGTGGTATAACACTTCCTTCCATACAACAACAAAAATGACCCCATTTATGGCACTTTATGGGTATCAACCACCATCCATCACATCATATTTAAGAGAAAATTCTAAGGTTCAGGCAGTGGAACATCACATCGAACATCAACAACAAGTCCTCCAACTCTTAAAGGATAACCTCGTGTTGGCACAAAATAGAATGAAACAACAGGCAGATCAACATCGCAGTGAAAGAAGTTTTGATGTAGGTGATTGGGTATTCCTACGGCTACAACCATATAAGCAAATGTCCCTAAAGCAAGCTAAGAAGGATAATAAATTATCACCAAAGTATTATGGTCCGTACAAGGTGTTGCAAAAGATTGGTACTATGGCATACAAATTGGAGCTTCCTGCAGCTTCTCGATTGCACCCAGTTTTCCATGTTTCATGTTTAAAGAAGGTTATAGGCGACAAGCTCCCAGTTCAAACAATATTGCCAGAACTTGACGAGGAAGGAAAAATTATATTGGAACCAGAAGCAATCACAGAAACAAGAACTCGACAGCTACGAAATCGATCAATTTCAGAGTATCTTATCAAGTGGAAGAACTTATCCGCTGAAGATTCCACATGGGAGGATGAGAATTTTATGCAGAAGTATCCAGAACTACTCAAGCGTTGAGGACAACACTTTTTTGAAGGAGAGGGGCATGTTGGGTCCCTATAATACTAGTGATTACCCCATTACTATTGTAGTTATACCCCTTATTTATATTGTTGTG
Organism: Pinus tabuliformis; assembly: GCA_031772625.1. Lineage (NCBI taxonomy): Eukaryota > Viridiplantae > Streptophyta > Pinopsida > Pinales > Pinaceae > Pinus > Pinus tabuliformis. Next base: position 603,085,874 of record CM062817.1, read on the forward strand.
CCCCTATTACCCCCATATTGTTATTTCTGTGCCCCATAGAATCCCTCTATTGTTATTTTTGTGGCTTTATATTATTATTGTTAGGTCGGCTGGATTATATTGTGACTCCTTAGACTCCTATATATAGAAAGGAGGTTTTGTCATTTGTATCATCCAAGAATTGTTCATTTATGTAATGTAAAGGAGGTTGCCCCCTCGAAGAGGCTAAATTCTAAGGCGTGGATCTCTCTTTTCTATCTTTTTGTGAGCTGGTTTGATAACATGGTCTATGTCTAAGCTAACAATGACTCAAAAATTTGACATTTTTGCATTTTCTTTTTTGTTTCTTATAGATTATATATCCTCAAAATTGTTTCATTCTTCATTACACGTTCTTGTTGTAGGATTTCTTCACTTACTATTCCTGCAATATCTTCTTGAATTCTCTTTTATTTGTTTTTCTTCACTTGTTGTTGCTGTGATTTCTTCTTGAATTCTCTTGTATTTTCTCTGAGCTTGTATTTTACATTTTCATTTTTAATAATTTTTTTAGTCATGAACTGCTTCCACAGCTCTTCATATTCAAACTATAATTTTTTTTTTCTTCTTGCGCCTCATATTCCCGATCTTCTTTCTTCCATATTTCTTGATAGTAGATTTTTCTTTCTTCTTGACTCCATTTCTGAAAGAATATTTCAATGTTTTATTCTTCGTATTCTATTTCTTGTCCTACATATTTTTTGCCATCTTCTCTTTTAGTTTGATTGCTATCCCGTTTACGTGCACACTCAAAATCAATGTTAAAAACATCTTCCTTATGCTCTTCACTGAGAGATTTCTCATCCTCATCTTCCTTCTCTACCTTCTTTTCTACTCTATTACAAACCTTTGTTGCTGCAAACAGGTTTTCTTCCACTTGGCTTCTTGAAATGAGTGGGCTTCACTCACCAAATAATAACATATCAATAAGAGCTTTCTTTTGCTTCTTGTGCAACCACTCATTACTAGTTAACGATTCTTCATCAAGATTAACATCAACAAATCCAGTTATTGGATCCAACAAACCAATTGATGCTCTATTCATAGCTTTAACAATGCCAGACTCAGTTGTTGTTTCTCCACACACTACTTCATAAGCAGTGCTAACTACTTCATAATTTGATGCTACGATGGCATTTTCAACCTTCAATTATTCATCAAACATGACACTTGTCATATTTCCACAATAAATCTTTGTTTCAAAAAATAAACTACACATATCATCAACATAATGTTCATCCATATTGTGGTGGGATATTCAAGCATGCATGTGCTCATTGAAAAATTAAACTTCACGAACTACAACAATTTTGGCTGGATTCACCAATTCATATCTCACTTTGCAGTCATCATCTACATGTGTTTCGTCACAGTGAGATTCACCATCACATGCATTATCCATGTTAGAGTGGAGTTCTTGAGAATTTATATTCTCTCGCTCTGCTTGATACACAAAGGCTTCAATTTCTCTCTCTGTAACCTTTGTTGTGTCTTCTTCATCCATATTTATGTCTGCATAATGTGTTTCACTTTTATAGTATTCATGACCATAATCCACTTTTGAGTGGGATTTTACAAGCTCTGTTGTCTTCCCATAGTATTTCTCATCTACTCTCAAATTTGTAGCTGACTTAACAGACTCTGACTCATCTTGCTACTATATGTCACTGTCCTTTGTGCCAAACGTTTTTTTCTAGGATCTTCCATGCTTCCTTGGAAGTTGTAGCTTTTCATACCTTGCACAAAAAATACTCATCCAATGTTTGTTTTATAAAATGTAATGCTAAAACATCGCATACTTCATCATATCGGTTGTTATACTGGTACTCAATTAACTCTTTAGCTCGAAGAAAAGTTAGCACTTTTGATAACCCAAAAATAAAAATATTTACCAGTAGACCTAGGTGGTAGAAAATGTAGGCTACACCAATCACCCTTTATCTCTTTTCCATCCTCTGCTAGATTTCTCAGTTCCTTGGCTGTGGCATGAGCTTCTCTAAACATGGCAACAATCTTTGTATTTTATTTTTGATTCCTCTTATTCATTTTCTTTAGTCGTGCTTTGTGACCGATGACTGTGGCCTTTCCTCTATCTTATAGCTTCTTTCCTCATTGCATGAGGCTATATTCTTTTTATTCATTTTCTTCAGTCGCACTTTGTGACCCTTGACTGTGGCCTTTCCTCTATTTTATAGCTTCTTTCCTCATTACATGAGGCTATCTTTTGTATTGTCTGCCCCCCCCCCCCCCCCCCCCCCCCCCCCTAGACAAAAAAAAATATGATTTCAATATGCATTGTGTAAGGCACAATCTTCGTCCAAAACAATGTCATGTTTTCTATAAACTCGTAACAATATCTCCCTTTTAATTTTTTTTGTAAGCAAAAGAACCCAGCAGTCAACTCACATGTAATTGTTAGTAAACAACCAAAGGCTACAACATGTCCTCCTCTCTACAACCTGAGCTACAACATGAGTATTTGAACCTAAGTATTTCACGTTCCAATGATTTCACTTGTTTCGAATTACCAACTAAACTATCCCCTATAACTCATAACAATATCTCTCATGCTTCAATAACTCTCAACCTTAAAAACAACCTTTTGCAAAGCTTTAACTTTAACTTTAAGGAGGCACATATGGTATTCACATTTTCAAATAAACCCTTTTTAAATCATTTTATTTGTCATCTTATGAATAACTTTGGCCACATAACTTAAGAATAATTTCCATATATTAAAAATATCTTTTGGATTTTTTAAAAGATTTGACACCTCCTTTTTATGAATGTCTCGTAATGTTTTTATGATAACTATGATTTGATTTTTTGACTTTTTTTTGTAAAACGTTAAAGACTCACTGCCAATAAGCAATTAATTTTATTAGCTCACGACTTTTCAATAGGCCATTGCACCTTTCACTAGGGTGGAGCTACAATTGGTGTTTAAATTCAATGTTCTTTTAACAAATAATGGCTCTGATGAGCGAGAACTTTGTAAGTTTGTGGCCATCTATGCACCTTTTATATTTGACAAACGGTGATGGGCACCTTAAACTGCGATGGTTCTACAAAGGTCTTCCTCCGTCAGCTTGATAACTATGTTGGATCTTTGTATTTTCTAATATTTACTCCTATGATTCAAGTTTGGTGGAAAGATAGAGAAAGATACAGAGGAGGAAACAAAAAATTGACACACAAACAAATAATATTGAGTGTTTGTTTCTCTATTTATCTCATAAACTTGGCTTTCAATCAGCGACCCATAGATTTTTGGCTCTTATCTTTCACACATGCTTTATTCCAATTGACTTGATTACAATGAACCTGGTGAGGAGTATTTATTCCTTTTAGCAATCAATTCACTGAAAATAATTTCAACTTCCAAATACACACTATATTTGAATTTTCACTTTACCGAGTTAAGTCACACTCTAAATCTAGATTGCACTTAACTCATCTTATCTCTTCATGCATCACTCAACTTAGATCTTTCTAGATATTGATGCGGGAGTAATTACTATTTCCCAAAATTTCATGGTTTAATTTATGAGATGAAATGGGCCATACTCGACTAAAAGCTATGGCGTCTGGTGGCATTGAAAGTGGATCAAGTTAAAGCTACAGAAAAATGTTCAACATTTAGATTTACAAATAATGTGCAAGTAATATCATTTTCAATGGTAGGAGAGTGACGTCTCACCTATCAAAGATGCTCACTAGTATTGGAATTGCAAGAATACACCAATTAAGACTTTTATGCATGCATGGAAACAGTCTAAGATGCAAGGACGAGACTCCTTATCATTATCAATATCCATTACAGAATCCATCACCAGTCTAAATAAAACATTAATCATAACATAGAATACTCATACTCAGTGAAGAAGCATTAGATAACACATTCACATCACACACTTACCTTTGATATATAGTGAAAACTAATTCTTAGAATAGACAAAATAACACTAGAACTTTATATTTTTCAATTTTTTTATATATGATAGTAGCAACATGACTTCAATTCTAGGTGTTATCAACTCTAAGTTTTGTAGAAAAGTCTCAAATTATTACCAACATAATTATCTCCTTCATTATGTTATCACATTTAAACTATTTAAATGGATAAAATTTTTGCTACTACATTATTGGTCGACTTTCCCTAGTGCCTAAAATACAAGGTGTTGCGAGCTCTATGTTTTCTAGCTAAGTATCAAATTGGTATAAAGTTTATTATCTCGAGTTATGTTATTAAATTTAAAATGTTTAAATGGAAAAAATAAGTTTTGTTACAATCTTACTAGAATAGTTTCCCTTATGGTAGATAAGTAAGCATTATGAAAATAGTTGCACCTAGAGGCACTCTCCAACCTATTATGGTAGAGATGTCGCAATATTTTGTTAAATTTTTTGGCTCAAGATCAAACAAAATTAAATATAAATTAATTTAAATTAAAAAACATACAACTAATAATTATAATTAATAATTAAACCAGGGTAGATTCATCTTAACTCTAACTCTACAAAATACTAAGAGGGATCAAATCTCTTTGGATGCAAGGATCAAATCCATTTTGATGCAAATCTCCTTTAGAGTGAAAAGAAATTTTATCTCTATCAAAGATTGGTAAATCGGGAGTTAAGATGAATTTAGGATAATAATAATAATAACAATAAATAGAAATCAAATTAAAATTTTATATACTCCACCCTTATGGAATTTGAACTTATAACCTTTTATAAAAAAAAAAAAAAATTATATTCTCAAAATTTATATTTATATTTGACTATATTTTTTTCCTTGACTATTGATCAAGAATGGAAGATATACCTGTATTTGTTGTTTTTTTGGTGGTTCTGTTTTTTCCTAGTGTTGAGTGTAGATTTCGATAATATTTTAAAGATTTAGGGAATATCTCAAAATCTATGATTAATTTTATAGTTTCTTTATATTGATTCAATTGGGTTAAGTCATTTATCTATGACTATTTCTATGAGAGATAGTCTCAACTAACTAATTTTTCATGATTTTGAATAGGTTCACTTAGCACTCATCATATAGGGCGATGCTCTCACAAACCCATGAAGAAGTTTCACTGAAACTAGTGAAATGAACCACATAGTGTCAATCTTCACTTCTTAGGCTTACACTAATGACTTCTGAAATATAAACCCTGGAAGTAATGATTAACTCTATGTAATCCATTTCACTAGTTTCACTCCAAAAATAATATATAATATAATGCATTGACAAAATCTCATAACATTTAATATAGTGTTGCACATCTGAGCTTCACCTGAATAGTTTTGTTCGCTATCTTTGCATGGGGCAGATAAATGTGATCCCTGTCAAAGTTTTTTGGATGCATTATTTGAGACATTTTCTTTTGCAGTCACTGCTGGTGAGATTTCTCGTTTTCTATTCACTCGCTTTTAAGCTTTGATGATGGTGATTAGAGTCCACTAAAATCGATATGGTTTTTAGATTTGAAGAAATTTTGAACATTTAATTTTTTATGTTTAAAAATATAAATAAAAACAGTTCAACGCCATTTCATTTATTTTTTCATTTATATTTTTAATGGAACACTATTTTTAAATGTTAACTAAACAATTTTGAACCATCAGTCTTCGCACAACGACTCTTCTACCATTTTCATTTTCTATTTTGTTCCAATAACTTCTCATCAGTTGCTGACTACTGCTAACTGATCATTGTTATCACTCTTTTTTCCTCTAGTTTTCTAAAAATTAAAATGACCTTTTCCTTTTCCTTTTATGTATTTTCTCATGTAAATGCTAAAAATTAAGATGCCCTTTTCTTAGAAAAGGGGTTAAGATCCAAAACCAAGGTTTGAAAATGCTAAAACGTATAAGCATAAATATACTTGATCATTTTTGTACATGTTACTAGTCTTTGGAGGAGACAAAGCATGAATTCACATATAAAACATGAGTTGTTGTTCTTCTATTGATCACACAAAACATGATGCTTATAATGAATCGGATGAACAGTATTTAACCTTTACCAACTAGCTTCTTGCCTAAAATGTCTTGACATGAAACCACATGCAATCACACACTCAAGGTCGTCTATCACTTAACTCGAATTGACTCAACACTCAAACACTCAACCACTCAATCACTCAGTTAACTCACTCTCTATATTTAGTCAACTCCACATGCAGGAGTAATTACAATTTCTAACACTCCCCCTCAATTATGACCATATCACTCAACATGACTTAACTATCACATAAACATGCCTGCTGGTTTATGTCTTAGCTAGGCTTACAATGACTCAAGAATTTTACAATTTTTCATTTTCTTTTTTTCTGCTTCCAGATTCTATATCCTCAAAATTGCTTCATCTCCGTTGAACTTTCTTGCTGTAGGTTTCATTCACTTGTCGCTGCTGCAATTTTTCTTTGACTTGTCTTGAACTTGTTGTGAAAAAAAATTGGATCATGTTTTCTACAACTTCCTCTTCAAATATTCGTTCAACCACAGACTTCTACCAAAACATTACATCTTGAAACTGTTTTCTTTGCTTTTCTTCTTGTGCTTTATATTCATGAGTTGGACTCGCTTCAATTTGTCCTATTAGTTTCTAAATCCATTCTTCAATGATCTTCAAATCTGAATGAAATTTATTAACGTTTCTTTCAACTTCTTTTCCCATGCTATTCTGAATGCCTGCGTATTCAAAAACAATGTTATGAACATCTTTAATATGACTCTCTTTTGTGAGAGCTTCCTTATCTACATCTGCCTTCTGGAGGTTGTCTTCCACTATTATGTTGATAGTGGATATTCTAAAAAAAACCCTTCAATCACTTTATCCTCTTCTTCATCATCAACTGCTGCTAGATGATATACTTATTCATGAGTAGTTCCAACTGCTTCATATCTTGCTGCTACAGTGGCAGCTTCAACCTTCAATGTTTCATCAAACTTTTCACTTACCATATTGTCACAATTAATCCTTGTTGCAAAAAAGAAACCACACATATCATCAATATAATGTTCATCCACACTATGGTGGGATATCTGAGCATACATGTACTCATTGTCAATTTCATTAACAATTTCAACTTCACCAAATCCATAAGCTACGGATGGATTCACCAATTCACATCTCATTTTGAAAACATCATCCACATGTGTCTCATTACAGTGGAATTCACCATCATCTGCATCATCCACGTTACAATGGAGTCTTTGAGCATTTATTTGCTCTTGCTCTGCTTCACACATAGAGGCTACTCCTCCTCTCTTTGTAATTTTTGTTGCATTATCTTCATCCATATTCATGCTTGCATAATGGGTTTCGATTGTATGGTCTTGAAAACCATCATCCACTTTTGAGTGGAATTCTCCAAGCTCTGTTTTCCTCTCAGATTCTTCCTCATCTACTCTCAGATCTGCAGTTGACTTCTTTGATTGTAACATAACCTGTTGTTGCATGTCAATCTCTTTTGCACCAAACTCTGCTTCTGGAAATTTCCATGCTTCCTTGGAAGTTGTAGCTTTTGCTACCCTGCACAAACATTTACAATCCAATTCTTGTTTTATAAAATTCAATGCTAAAACTTTGCATATTGCTACTTACTGCATCATATGGGTTACTGGAATCATACTTGATTAACTCTTTAGCTCGAAGAAAAGTTAGCATCTTGATAACCCAATGATAGAAATATTCACCTATAAACATAAAAGGTGGTAGCAAATCAAAGCTACACCAATCACCCTCGATTTCTTCTTTATCTTCTGCTAGACTTCTCATTTCATCGGTTGTGGCCTGAACCTCTCTAACCATCGCAACAGTCTTTGTCTCTTCTTTTCGATTCATTTTCTTAGTCTTCTTCAGTCGCACTTTGCGACCCATGAATGTTGTCACTCTTTTTCTTATAACTTATTTGTTTATTTCATGAGACTATCTTCCGTATCGCCCCCCAAAAGAAATATGATTTTCAATATGCAACCCCATAAGGCACAATTTTCACCAGAAAAAACTGTCATGCTTGACAAAACACCAAAAAGTAACAGACTTTACAAAGCCCTAAATTCTCTTGCCAAAATAAACTTCGTAAAAAATTCTTAATCCCAAATTTTATGTTTTTTTAATTAAAAAAGACTTAAAAGAAAAAATCGTCTTGCCAAACCCAAACCCTTTTCAAAAAGCCCTTTTTGAAAAATTTAATAAAAAACCTTAATAATACGCTTTTCAAACTTCAACAATCTTTTAAAAGGCTTTATGAAAGGACCTTTCACCAACACGTATTTAAGAAATTAAGAAGTCAAACAAGTGAACTTTGGTAGTAGCTTCCACGCTAATTGACCTCTCCACGTTAATGCTTTGTATCGTTTTAAACTATTGCATGTTAACACCTTTCACATTAACAAACTTCCGAGTTATTCCTCTGACGCTTCCAGCCACAGATTGAATCCGTGTGCATGAGGAACTGCAGAACACCAATTGCGGAACACTGTAAGTGTAAGATTTGTAACACGACTTTTTGTTAAGCTTGCCAATAATAGAAAAAATTATATTTATGTTCTTTCACAGATTGTTGTTAATCCGTTCTTTCTCTCGTTCTTTGTATTCTTTCTCTGATATCAATTTGTTGGAAAGGCCGACCAGACAAAGCATGAATTCACACATAAAACATGAGTTGTTTTTCTTCTATTGATCACACAAAACATAACGCTTACAATGAATCCGGTGAAGGGTATTTAACCTTTTCCAAATAGTTTCTTGCCTAAAATATCTTGACATGCAATCACACACTCAAAGTTGTCTATCATTTAACTTGATTTGACTCAACACTCAAACACACAACCACCCAATAACTCAGTTAACTGACTCTCTATATTTAGTCAACTCTACATGCGAGAGTAATTACAATTTCTAACAACTTTATTACACAACTTAGTGTGTCATAACCAATTAAATCCCCGTTTATATCTACATTTTTATCAACAATATATGAATGAATGGATATATAGATGCATAAATAAAATGTGAACATAATTGAAAAGGAGATGTAGCTCACAGGTGAGGCCTTCACCTGGAGACTACACTCAAAACAAATAGATCACTCTCATACACTCTATTATTCATGAATGAAAGATTACATCATTAAATACAATACTAGGAATTAGGAAGTTGCAACCAAACTCCTAAACTCTAGGAACTAATCCTAAACTAGGGAGAACGTTACAACTATGTAACCGTTTTCTCCATTAATAAAAAATAATATTAATTATTTTCAACTCCCCCACTTAATGGAGAAAGGGTTCTCCTGGACTCCTATCATCCTTCTAAACAATTCAAACTTCACACGTGCAAGTGGCTTTGTAAAAATATCAGCCATATTATCACAAGTTTTACAATATTCAATAGTAATTTCTTTTGACTGTATCTTCTCTCTGACAAAATGGAACTGAGTGTCTATATGTTTGGTGTTTTTGTGAAACACTGGATTGTATGCCAATTTAATGGTACTCTGGTTGTCGCTTTTGATGGAAGTGGGATTCTTTTGTTCTTTTCCTGCATCATTGAGAAGTATTCTCAACCAGATTGCTTCACACGTCACTGCACACAATGCTTGATACTCAACCTCACATGAAGACAACGCTACAGTACTCTGCTTCTTGTTGCTCCATGCTATGACCCCGGATCCTATGATGAATGCGTAACTTGTGATGGATCTTCGATCATCCAAGTTACCTGCCAAATCTGAATCTGAAAAACCTACTAGAATAACATCAGATGCGTCAGTGTATAAAATGCCATAATTAACAGTACCACAAAGATACCTCAACACACTTTTTGCTGCTACCCAGTGACTTTCAAGCGGTTTTGACATGAATTGGCTCAACACACTAACAGAGTATGCTAAGTCAGGTCTGGTTGTTGTAAGATATATCAAGCTGCCAACCAGCTGTCTATACATTGTAGCATCAACTTCTTTAGTGCCATCGTCACTGCTCAACATCAGATTCTGCTGTAACGGTGTCGCTGTTGATCCATACCAAACTTTTCTAACAGATTTCTGGCATACTTCCCTTGGGTAAGAAAAGTTTGCCCAGTATCTCTGCATACTTCTAATCCTAGATAGTAATGAAGTCTTCCAAGGTCTTTCATCTCAAAAACTTGTGCCATAAACCTTTTGATTCCTCTGATTAAATCATTTGCATCTCCTGTTATAATCATGTCATCTACATACAAAGAAATCAAAATAATCTGCCCCTGCATATTGTACTTGGTATACAAATTTGGGTCATTCAAACTTTTATGAAAGCCATACTCTAAAAAAAAAGAATCAACCTTTTCATACCAAGACCTGGGTGCTTGTTTTAAACCATATAAAGCCTTTTTCAATCTGCAAACAAGATGTTCCTGCCCCTGCTTTACAAACCCTTCTGGCTGTACTAAGTAAATTTCCTCTTTTAATTCACCATTTAAAAATGCAGTTTTGACATCAAGCTGGTGTAGCTCCCAATTATATTTAGTAGCTAAAGCAATAAGCATTCTGATTTTATTTAACTTTGCTACAGGTGCAAAAGTATCATCAAAATCTATACCTTCCTGCTGTGAATATCCTTTCGCAACCAGCCTAGCTTTTAATTTCTCTATACGTCCATCTGCATTCATTTTTGGTTTAAACAGCCATTTACATCCTATGGGTGTTTTATTTTTAGGCAGTTCAACTAAATCCCAAGTTTCATTTCTAAGAATTGATTCCATCTCTTCATTCATTGCAGCTCTCCACTCCTTAAATTGACTAGCTTCTTTGTAATTAGTGGGCTCTACAATGTTCAAAACATTTGACATCAAAGCATAGTCTCTCAATTTTAATGGTAATTGAGTCTTCCTACCAGATCTCCTTGGTAGGGGACTTACCTCAAATTTGTCAGCTCTAAATGGGCTTGCTTTATCACCTTTTTCCTGTTCTTCTTTCTGCTCTTGCTCTCTTTCATCATCGCTGCTTTCATCCATCAACAATGGAATGTGCCAATCATCACCAATGTCATCTTTCCCTTCTTGTACCTATTCATGAAACACTACATCCCTGCTTGCAAATATCTTATGAGTCTCAGGATTGAACAATTTATATGCTTTAAATTCTGTGCCATAACCAACAAAGATACATTTCACAGCTTTAGGATCTAATTTCTTCCTATCAGCTTTGGGTATATGGGCAAATGCTTTTGACCCAAATACTCTTAGATGATTTACTGTTGGTTTGAATCCAAATAGAGCTTCAAAAGGGGTTTTGAAGCTAAGATACCTGGTAGGACTTCTGTTCTTCAAATATACAGCAGTGTTAATAGCCTTTGCCCAAAAGATTTTAGATAGATCCTTACCTTGTAACATGCTCCTTGCACACTCCACTAAGGTTCTGTTTTTGCGTTCTATGACTCCATTCTGCTATGGTGTGTGTGGCACTGTAAACTGCTGAGCAATCCCATGAGATTTGCAGAATTTCATGAATTCCCCTAGCTTGTATTCTCCCCCTTGATCGGATCAGAGAATTTTTATACTCTTACCAAACTGTTTTTCCACTAAGGTTTTAAATTCTCTAAATCACTGGAAAGTCTGACTTTTCTTACTCAGAAAATAAACCCATGAATATCTAGTGCAGTCATCAATAAATAACAAAAAATAATATGCTCCACCTAGCGACCTTGTCTGCATAGGTCCGCATATATCAGTGTGCACTAGTTCTAAAATATCTGTTTCCTTCCTCCTATCATGCACAGGAAACTGTTCTCTATGCATTTTACCTAAGGCACATCCATCACAATTTAACTAAATATTACGAAAGATAGGGAGCCCCTCAACCATACCCTTTCTCTGCAATAGCATGAGGTCCTGCAAATTCAAGTGATCGAATCTCTGATGCCATAGTTGTTCGGCTGTCGATCCTCCTGCAACCATGGCTCGCTTTGATATACTCTTTACATCTAGTCTGTATAGGCTTCCAACACGCACGCCTGTTGCAACTATTTCTTTCCTGCAATCCTTTATCACACAGTGAGTCTTGAAGAACTCGACTTGCATATCTTGATCAGTTATCATGGACACAGATATCACATTTTTCTTAATTCCAGGTACATGTAAAACATTCTGAGGATGACTAATTTTTCCATTTGGTAACTTGACTGGAATAACCCCATAACCTTTAATCTCGTATCCACTATCATCACCTAAATAGATTTTTGATCCATATGTACTTTCCTCAAGACTATAAAAAAATTCCTTTTTACCTGTCATGTGAGAGGATGCTCCGGAATCAACAAACCATATATCATCATCATCAGACACTGAAAGGCCATGGTCGACTATGAACAATCGAAATTCATGACTGAAATCTTTATCTTCTTCAACATCATCTTCAACAAAGTATCCTCTGTGCTTTGCCTGCTTCCTCTTTGCATCATCAGCCTGCTTCTTAAAGCATACACTCTGTATATGGCCGTTCTTTCCACAATAATAACATTTCTTTACGGAATTATTTGCAATCATACCTTTATGTGGACGCTTCTGCGATGTTCCTCCTTTCTGCTGTGATTGCTGTTGTGGCTGCTTCCCTCTGAATGGTCGTCATTTTGCCATCAGCGCAAGATCATCACTCTGGGGGTTCAAGTTCTGCCGCCGCTCCTCCTCTTGCAGCAAGATCCCTGTCAGATCATCAAATGTGGGCGCTTTCTCCCTTGCCGCCAAGCCAGTGATGAACATTTGAAATTCATCTTGCATCCCGTTCAGTGTGATTGAGACAAGATCAAAGTCAGACACCGCCTCTCCGATGTTCCCCAATGCATCTTTTACATCTTTGATTCGCGCAACAAATGCAGCAGCAGTCTCATTTTCGTTCATCCTCATCGAAAATAGCTTTATTTTAAGTGCCATAACTTGGCTTGTGTTCTGGGTCTGATACAGACTTTTGATGGTCGTCCAGATCTCCACGGACATTTTACGGTCTCTGATGTGTGGGATAACGTTGTCCTTCACGGAAATGTTTAGCAAAACTTTCGCCCTGTTCTCTCGTTTATCCCAGTCTTGCTCCTGTGCCCCTGCATTCACCCTCTGCTCATCACCTGTAACTATGGACTAAGCATTCGCACCTTCAAGCAAGGTTTGGATCTTAAACTTCCAGTTCGTGAAGTTAGATCCATCGAGTTTGCCAGACTCGTGGAGGTAAGATTCCATCGTATTACTCATTTTGATCAGTTTTAATAAATGAATCTACCCAACAGTAACAAAAAATCAATACCTGTCAAATCGATCTGTCACCGATTTAGATCCACCAATATCTGACAACTCAGCAAAATTAGTTGCGTTCCGATGAGAAAATTTGTTTTTTTTCAATACAGCCAAAAAATCGTTCTGATCAAAACTGATCCGATCTGCCTCTCCTGGATAGATCTGCAACTTCTCTGATCTGCTCCCTTTGCAAACCGCCAAACGAAGATGAGGCTTCCCGCAGATCTCCTTGAAGGTGGATTGGCACGTCCCCGTGCTTATTGATGCGTATTTTTCCGTGAAATTCTGTGCCAATAGGGTAATTTGGCGTGATGGCATGATTAACAAACGAACAGTCACGTCAATTCCGCTCCTTGCGCTACTGTCAGCGCGAAAAGCACGCCAATCTCATTTCTACTCAAAAAAAAAAACATACAGTCTGAGCCAGGTGTTCTGCAGTCCACCTGCTCAATTGAGCACAAAGCTCCTTGTGTACACGTGGCCACAGAGGCACCTCACACCACAGAGGCAATTCTGCCACAAGGGCAAGCTAGCCACAAAGGCACTTTAGTCACAAGAGGTGATACAAGATCAGACTCACCCAATCTAAGCTCTGATACCAAGATAAAATGTGAACAGAATTGAAAAGAAGGAGATGTAGCTCACAGGTGAGGCCTGCACCTAGAGACTACACTCAAAACAGAGAGATCACTCTCGTACACTCTATTATTCATCAATGAAATATTACATCATTAAATACAATACTAGGAATTAGGAAGTTGCAACCAAACCCCTAAACTCTAGGAACTAATCCTAAACTAGGGAGAACGTTGCAACTATGTAACCATTTTCTCCATTAATAAAAAATAATATTAATTATTTTCAACTTGCATGTACCTAAGTACTACGCTACCTCTTCAATCGTTGCTCTTGGATATCAATGTGTATATACTTTCACCAAACCAAATTGTTTGACAAAACAGACTTCAACATTTTTTTTGGACTGAAGTGGGTAGGTATTTCTTGGAGTTTCCAAGCACCTAGTTATTAGGTAGTGGAATGCAGGGTGAGCAAACCAGCTAGTCCATATATGGGAAATTTGGTACGTTTACATCCATACTATGCTAACGGTGAAACTCATTCATGTGGTTATACATTTCGAAATATTCACGTGCTCAACATTGATTTTCAAGATTACTTTTATCTTTGTTTTTGCTTTATAATTTTTATCTGTGGTAAACTAGACTGGAGTAAAGAATAAAAAATTCAAATAAATTTATGGTGATTGTTTTGGACCTATAATGTATGTATTGCTTCTATAGATATTTTTATCATAATTTGTTTCCTATTAATAATTTTTCTCTGTTGTATTTGGTCAAGTCAATTGTCACGAAAGTAAAAGTTCTAAAACCTGGGCATACTTGGACCCAATAACCTTCAATATTGCCAATATGAAAACTGGAACTCTGGGAATTCAGTTTGTGAATATTGCTTCTCTCTCGCACTCCATAGATTTGACCATGCTCGTGCCTGTGCGTGATCTAGCGCCCTCATTGTCGTTGCCTTTTTAATGCAGTTTCCTTCATTTGTTGAATTAATATCATTTTCCATTTTATTAAATCAAGCGGGGCGGTGTTCACCTATATGTGGATGTATAATAGAGCATGTGTTTTAAAAGGAATTTGTTTTTTTCCAGAGTTTTTAGGGCAATATTTCTCTTCATTTATGAATTTATCTAGTAAATTTTATGCTGGAAAACGACGGTATATTCTGTGCAGTGGCAGCTTACAAGGTCGTCCAGGAAGCCGGGTTTCATTGCCAACCATGCACTTTATTATTTAAGGATGAACATGCCCTTTATGAACATTTTAATTACCAAAATACCAAATAACCTTAGTCATTCTTAAAATTTTCAAAAATTAATTAAATCGATGATGGCAAACAGTGTCGAGCATCGTCTGATGGAAACGCAGATAGGAGGAAACACAAAATTGACACACAAACAAATAATATTGAACTGCTCTTTTATTGATGTCACAAACTTGGCTTTCAAACAACTATCCATAGCACTAGGTTCTTGACTTTTACACATATTTGATTTGACTCAAACACTGTGATGAGTATTTATGTTTTTCTAGTAGGGGACTTAGTCAAAATATTTATGTTTTTCCAGTAGGGGACTTAGTCAAAATAATTGGGACATGCAAACACACATTATATTTGATTTTTCCAAAAATAAGGCTGAACTCGAACTCACTCACACTCCTATCTCTTCATGCGTCAATGGACTTGGATCTTGAGAGATCTTCATGTGGGAGCAATTACTATTTCCAACATTCCCCCTTAATTACAACACTAAGTCAACCTAACATGAGTGAAGATGACACAACATGTATTTTACCCTTACAATAAAAATAGACTCAATCCTCACTCAAACATGTATGTTGGTCTATATCTAAGCTAACAATGACTCAACACTTTGACATTTTTGCATTTTCTTTATTGTTTCTTATAGATTCTATATCCTCAAAATTGTTTCATTCTGTGTTACATGTTCTTGTTGTAGGCTTTCTTCACTTACTATTGCTGCAATTTCTTCTTGAATTCTCTTTTATTTGTTTTTCTTCACTTACTATTGCTGTGATTTCTTCTTGAATTTTCTTGTATTTTCTCCGAGCTTGTATTTTACATTTTCATTTTTAATAATATTTTTAGACATGGACTACTTCCACAACTCTTCATATTCAAACTGTAATTATTTTTTTGCTTCTTGCGCCTCATATTCCCGATCTTCTTTCTTCCATATTTATTGATAGTAGAATTTTCTTTCTTCTTGAATCCATTTCCAAAAGAATATTTCAATGTTTTCTTCTTCGTATTCTGTTTCTTGTCCTACATATTTCTTGCCATCTTCTCTTTCAATTGCAATGCTATCCTGTTTATGTGCACACTCAAAATCAATGTTAAAAACATCTTCCTTATGCTCTTCACTGAGAGATTTCTCATCTTCATCTTCCTCCTCTGCCTTATTTTCTACTCTTTTACAATCCTTTGTTGTTGCAAACAAGTTTTCTTCCACTTGGCTTCTTGAAACAAGTGGGCTTCTCTCACCAAATAATAAAATATCAATAAGAGCTTTCTTTTGCATCATGTGCAACAACAGAAATCCAATTATTGGATCCAACAAACCATTTGATGCTCTATTCATAGCTTTAACAATGCCAAACTCAATGGTTGTTTGTTCAGACACTACTTCATAAGCAATGCCAACTGCTTCATAATTTGATGCTACAATGGCATCTTCAACATTCAATTATTCATCGAACATGACACTTGTGATATTTCCACAATAAATCTTTGTTTCAAAAAAGAAACTACACATATCATCAACATAATGTTCATCCACGTTGTGGTGGGATATTCAAGCATGCATTGTGCTCACTAACAAATTAACTTCACGAACTACATCAGTTGCGGCTGGATTCACCAATTCATATATCACTTTGTAGTCATCATCTACACGTGTTTCGTCACAGTGAGATTCACCATCATATTCACTATCTATGTTACAGTGGAGTTCTTGAGAATTTATATTCTCTCACTCTACTTGATACATGGAGGCTTCAATTTCTCTCTTCTATAACCTTTGTTGCGTCTTCTTCATCCATTTGTACATCTACATAATGGGTTTCACTTTTATAGTCTTCATGACCATCATCCACTTTTGAGTGGGATTTTCCAAGCTCTTTTGTCTTCCCATAGGCTTTCTCATCTACTCTCAAATCTGCAACTGACTTAAGAGACTTTGACACATCTTGCTACTATATGTCACTCTCCTTTGTGCCAAAATTTTCTTCTAGGATCTTCCATGCTTCTTTGGAAGTTGTAGCTTTTCCTACATTGCACAAAAAATTCTCATCCAATGTTTGTTTTATAAAATGTAATGCTAAAACATCGCATACTTCATCATATGGGTTGTTATACTAGTACTCAATTAACTCTTTAGCTCGAAGAAAAGTTAGCATTTTTGATAACCCAAAAATAAAAATATTTACCAGTAGACATAGGTGGTAGAAAATGTAGGCTACACCAATAACCGTTTATCTCTTTGCCATCCTCTGCTAGATTTCTTAGTTCCTCGATTGTGGCATGAACTTCTCTAAACATGGCAACAATCCTTGTATTTGATTTTCGATTCCTTTTATTCATTTTCTTTAGTCGCGCTTTTGTGACCGATGACTGTGGCATTTCCTCTACCTTATAGCTTCTTTCCTCATTGCATGAGGCTATATTCGTTTTATTCATTTTCTTTACTCGCGCTTTGTGACCCTTGATTGTGGCCTTTCCTCTATATTATAGCTTCTTTCCTCATTGCATGAGACTATCTTTTGTATCGTCGCCACCACAAAAAAAAATGATGATTTCAATATGCACCCTGTAAACTTGTGACAATATCTCTATTTTCATTTTTTTTGTAAGCAGAGGAACCCAAAAGTCACCCCACACGTAATTGTTAGTAAACAACCAAGGGCTACAACCTCTCCTCCTCTCTGCAGCCCGAGCTACAACATAGGGATTTGAACCTAAGTCTTTCGAATTCCAACAATTTCACTTGTCTCAAATTACCAACCGAACTATTCCCTATAACTCATAACAATATCTCTCATGCTTCCATAACTCTCAACCTTAAAAATGACCTTTTGCAAAGTTTTAACTTTAAAGAGGCACATATGGTATTCACATTTTCAAATAAACCTCTTTTACATCCTTTTATTTGTGATCTGATAAATAACTTTGGCCACGTAACTTAAAAATAACCTCCATATATAAAAGTAATCTTATGGATTTTTTAAACGATTTGACACCTCCTTTTTATGAATGCCTCGTAACGTTTTTATGATAATTATGATTTGATTCTTTGACTTTTTCATAAAACGTTAAAGACTCACTACCAATAAGCAATTCATTTTAGTAGCTCACGACTTTTCAACAGACCATTGCACCTTTCGCTAGGGTGGAGCTGCAATTCGTTTTTAAATTCAATGTCCTTTTAACAAATAAGGACTCCAATGAGCGAGAACTTTGTAAGTTTGTTACCATCTATGCACCTTTTAGGTTTGAAAAACGGTGATGGACACCTTAAACTGCGATGATTCTACCAAGGTCTTCTTCCGTCATCTTGATAGCTATGTTGGATCTCTGTATTTTCTAATGTTTCCTGCTCTGATACCAGTTTGGTGGAAAGACAGAGAGAAGGAAACATAAAATTGACACACAAACAAATAATATTGAGTGTTTTCTCTTTTATTTATCTCACAAACTTGGTTTTCAAACAACTATCCATAAAGTTTCGGGTCTTAGCTTTCACACATACTTTATTTGACTTAACTTGATTACATTGAATCTAGTGACGAGTATTTATTCTTTTTAGCAATCAATTCACTCAAAATAATTTCAACTTCCAAATATACACTATATTTGAATTTTCCCAAAATAAGACTGAACACAAACTCACTCACACTTGGCTCAGTTAACTCACACTCTAAATCTAGAGTGCACTTAACTCGGCTTATCTCTTCATGCATCACTCGACTTGGATCTTGCTAGATATTCATGCAGGAGTAATTACTATTTCCAAAAATTTCATGGTTTGGTTTATGAGATGAATTGGGCCATACTCAAGTAAAAGCTATGGCATCTGGTGGCATTGAAAGTGGATCAAGTTAAAGCTACACGAAAATGTTCAACACCTAGATTTAAAAATACTTTGCAAGTAATATCATTTTCAATAGTAGGAGGGTGACGTCTCACCTATCAAAGATGCTCACTACTATTGGAATTGCAAGGATACACCAATTAAGACTTTTATGCATGCATGGAAACAATCTAAGATGGAAGGATGAGACTCCTTATCATTATCAATATCCATTATAGAATCCACCACTAGTCTAAATAAAACATTCATCATAACATAAAATACTTAATGAAGAAGCATCACATAACATATTCACATCACACACATACCTTTGGCATATAGTGAAAACTAGTTCTTAGAATAGACAAAATAACACTAGAATTTTATATTTTTCAATTTTGTTATATATGATAGTAGCAACATGACTTCAATTTTAGGTGTTATCAACTCTAAATTTGGTAGAAAAGTCTCAAATTGTTATGAACATTATTATCTCTTTCATTATTTTATCATGTTTAAATTATTTAAATGGATAAAATTTTTGCTACTACATATTGGTCTAGTTTCCCTTGTGCCTAAAATACAAGGTGTCGTGAGCTCTAAGTTTTGTAGTTAAGTGTCGAATTGGTATAAAATTTATTATCTCTTGAGTTATGTTATTAAATTTAAAATGTTTAAATGGACAAAATAAGTTTTGTTACCATCTTACTAGCCTAGTTTCCCTTATGGTAGATATGTAGGCATTATGAAAATAGTTGCACCTAGAAGCACTCTCCAACCTATTATGGTAGAGATGTCACAATGTTTTGTTAAAGTTTTTGGCTCAAAATAAAACAAAAATAAATATAAATTAAGTTAAATTAAAAGAGATACAATTACTAATTATAATTAATAATTAAACGAGGGTAGATTCATCTCAACTCTAATTCTACAAAGTACTAAGAGGGATCAAATCTCTCTTTGAATGCAAGGATCAAATCTGTTTTGATGCAAATCTCCTTTAGAGTGAAAGGAAATTTTATCTCTTTCAAAAATTGATAGATCCAAAATTAAAATGAATTTAAAATAGTAATAATAATAAAAATTAAATTAAAATTTTATATAGGAATTTCAACTTATAACATTTTCTATAAAAATTATATTTTCACAACTTATATGAGACTATATTTTTTTCATTCACAATTTACTGAGCATTAAGAAAGATAAAATAAATAAAAATATAATAAATTTTTTACTTCATATATATGCATATATGAAATAAATTAAATAGCTTTTATATATATGAAATAAATTAAATAACTTTTTTATAGTTATAATTTATTTTCAACTTCTTATTTTTATATAAATTGTGTAATATTTAATTTTGTAATATTTATATTCTTTCCATTTAATTTATCAATTTAAGAATATAATATGGTTAGTATGAGCTATTATAAATACATTTCAATTCTATCGAAATAATTACTCAATTTATGAATATAATACGGTTAATATGACCTATTATAAAAACATTTCAATTCTATCAAAATAATTACTCAAAAGAGATGTTGATGGGTGGGGACGTGTTTCACATGCCCGTCATTCCCATTTACCCACCACCCCATCATAACTAAGGTTGGATCAGTCCTTCTCCACGTGGTTGGATGTGAGAGAAAATGTTGAAGAAGAGTATGAGCAGGATGCGGAGAAAATGATAAGGAAGAGTATGAGCCGTGTTCAGTATGAATGGATAAGGTGTTGTTGGAGGAAGGTTTAAGGGAATGAGAGAAGCCACCATGGATGATGATTTTTTGATGTACAATGTTTATGAAGCCATCATGGATGATGATTTTTTAATCTACAATATTTATGAAGCGATGATTTTTTAATGTACAATGTTTATGAAGCGATGATTTTTTTATTTAGAGTGTGTATGGACAAGAAAAATTGGGACTAAGTGTTAACATTATGTCAAGATGTTAAGGTGAGGGATAATTGTAAAAAAAAAATTATTATAGAAATTTTAGTGGTTTTTATAGTTGGTTGATGAGTGGAGTGGACATTTTTTTGAGGTCTTCAGGGTGGGTGAACAAAAGGGGGCATATTGGACACGTTAGCCCTCCATGACTCTCTCTCACTAGGTAGCATGGATTTTTTTCAATATGTGTTATATTCTTTACATTCACTTTCAACAATGGGTTAGGGAGTGGGATGCTAGTCACAGAAGGGTGAAGCCCCCAATTTATTTTTTTGTGATGATTTACATTTTTTTGCATAGGGTTTGTACTTTTGACATTTTTATGGTGTATGGTGGTTCAAACATTAGTTTTTCAATTTTTGTTAACGAAATTATATTGAAATATAATCCATGTTAGTGGATTATATGTTTTGAATGTTCCAAGATCATGTATATTATATTGCAAAAAAACGAAAATGATAACAAAATTAGATGTGTGGAAGTAAATAATTTGCTAGTTTTCTTAGTTTGGGTTTCAAAGATAAATCGATATGCAATATGTGATTGATATTGTTTTATTTTTTTATATTATTGAGAATTTGTCTCTGTAACATATAATTTACCTAATCCTTACATACTCTATTACATTTGGCTTATGTACTTGGTCAAGGATGGGATGGGTATTGATCATAAGTGGGTTCTGTTAGAATTAAGGTTTTGATCTAGGTGGAGAAGAAGTTTTGGTGGGTGGAGGCCAATCCTAACCTACCTTACTTGGTTCCACCGATGGTTAGTGTTGTTTTCTTATCTTGTGACTATTGGTGAGGCATAAGAAGTTGAAAAATATACCATGATATATGCTTATAAGTAACCAAATACGAAATCGAACACTCAAAGAAAGTAGTGTAGAAAAGAAAAGTGTTTTGATTAATTATAAACAACTAATGTTTACACAAATTTCTTTTGATACAACAATTAGTACACAAATTTTGATGAAAATTTTCAATTATGACCATTATCTATAACTGACTATACTTCCTTTTCATTTATAACATGAATATCCTTATATTTTTTACCTAAATTTTTTATCAAAATATCTAATTTAATATCTAATAACATTACATCATTATAATGTATCTCATATAATGAAATAATCAACCATATCATTAATTTGAAAGTAATAAAAAATAAAAAAATAAAAAATAATTGATATTGAAAAAAATAAATTAATAATTATAAAATATTAAAAATTAATTGATATTACACCATTATGATATATCAGTCAGTAAAATCATCTTAAATATTATATTAATTAAATTTTATTTTTCACTTTGATAAATCCAAAATAATAATATATTAAATTATTTCATTTTAATAACATATTATTATTAACTTTTATTTATTTAATTAAAAAAATCTCATTATATTTTGTTATTAATTTTAATATTAGTAAACAAATTTAATAAATATTAATGTAATCCCTCCATTGATTTTTAATTTTTATTTTATGTCGAAAAGAATGATAAAGAGAAATATACATTATAGTATGAACTTGATCTATTATATTTGATATTTAATTTTATTTTGGCTTTTTCCTTTTTTAATTTTGGTTGATTTTCCATTTTTACATACTTTGAATAATGAAGTTATTAAATATTCTTTAATATTAATTGAGTTTCCATTTTTACGAACTTTGAAGCATTAAGTTATTAAATATTCAATCTTTGTAATGCAGGACAAAGACGGATGTCAATCGAATATTTTCGGTTCATGTATGTGTTCAATGCTTTGATTACCAGACGGTTTTAAAAAGCCATATTTAAATAGTAATTGATTTTCTATTCTTATATATTTTTAATAATGAAACGATCAAATATTCCAACTCTATAATGGAGGACAAAGACTGATATCAGTTGACTTTTTTAATTCATGTATCTGTTTGATAAATTAATTGCCACGCATCTCCGAAACGTGGATGGTTACATTTTCATGATCCTGTTTTCATGATAAATTAATTGCCACGCATCTAATTCTAATTTTTATTCAGCAAATTCCAACCTGTTTCCAAAATTCTGCATTTAAGATAAACTTCAAAGGTTAGAATACTAATATGAGTCTGTTATGATGTCGATCGGGCGACTATAAGCTGATTTGTTTCTCTATCATTTCGCGTAAACTTCCAAGAAAAAGATACTATGGTTAGTGCTCCATTGGTCTTACGTAAGCGCTGATGAGATGAGATAAAAAAACCAGTTCTAATACAAGCTATCAGAGGCAGGTTTTGATCCTCGGGTGCTGGGGTCTGTGGGTTATGGGCCCACCATGCTTACGCTGCGCCACTCTGACGGCAGATGTAAGCGCA
Source organism: Pinus tabuliformis (assembly GCA_031772625.1). Taxonomy (NCBI): domain Eukaryota; kingdom Viridiplantae; phylum Streptophyta; class Pinopsida; order Pinales; family Pinaceae; genus Pinus; species Pinus tabuliformis. The sequence continues at coordinate 603,109,134 of CM062817.1, forward strand.
CTCACAGACAGATCCATTTCGGCGTGCAGAAGTTGAATTCATTACAATACTGGAAATTTTATTTTAACGATGCCAGAGATGCTTCAGGAATCCATCATATTAATGGAAAGGAAACCTGGATATAATAAGGGAACCACGATATTAATGGAAAGGAATCCTGGATATAAGGGATTCGGGATCGTATCCATATGCCGGACACTGTGAAATTGTGGCCGAGGGCTTTGACGGCAAACGATTTCTGACCTCCGACGTATGATTTTGTCTTCAATGTTTACTTTCCGGAAAATCAATGGGCGACGCTGCGCTCCGGCCTCCATCAGAGTCGTTTGGGTCTCAGCTTATCACAATGCATAAGGCGGGCATCATTATAAGCCGAGACTCAAACGACTCTGGAAAAGCTAACGCATCCTTGCACATTGAAATTCCGCGATAGTTTGTTTGGAGCTGTTTGAATGAAAGTATCTACTGAAAACTTGGGTAAATTTATGGATCAATAAAAGTAAATAAAATGTAAGCAATAGGTATTCCGCAAGTTGCTTGGCCTTCATAGTCTCTCTGCGAAATCCTCCGATGCTGCCATGGACTGAGCGCTTCTTTCCAACCTCACGCCATGTGCGGCGCATCATACCGAAAATGTTTCTGCTTAAAGTCGTCTTGCTCTGTCAAGTCCTTGCAGAATTAGATCGAGGTAACCTGCTTAAAGTTATCTGCTTTATTGCTACTATGCACACTAGTGATCTAGAATGGAAGATATACTTGGTATTTGCTGTTTTTTGGTTGTTCTGTTTTGCTTTCAGCTTCATAGTGTTGACGGTAGATTTCGATATTTAGGGAATAGCCCAAAATCTAGGATCAATTTCATAATATTCTTAAAATCTAGAACTAATTTTATAGTTTTCTTATATTCATTGCAGAATATCCTAGAAACCAAGAAAAAAGTTTGTTATGCCAGGAATTTTTTTGCTGAACATTTGATATAGTAAATATCATTTTTGGGATTCAAGTATTTTAAGTCATTCATCTATGATCATTTCTATCTTATATAGTCTTAACCGACTAATTTTTCATGATTTTTGAATAGTCCATTTAGCACTCATTGGATAGGTTGATGCTTACATAGGTGAAGAAGTGGGACTGAAACTAGTGAAATGAATCACATAGCCTGAATTATCACTTCTTCAGATTACACTAATCAGGACTTCAGGGGTGTAAATCCAGAAATTGATGATTAACACTATGTTATTCATTTCACTAATTTCAATCTCAAAATCATATCTAATATAATACACAACCGAATTTTTATTTGAAAAAAAAAAGTACGGTGAGGTTTTTCTTTAGTTTTACAGATATACAATAACTAACCAACAATCGCGAGGTTCATCTGAACGATTTTGTTCGCTATCTTTGCACGGGGCAGATAAATGTGATCCCCCATCTGCGGAATTTTATGGATGGACTGTTTGAGACATTTTTTCCTGCGGTTACTGTTGGTGAGATATCTCGTTTGCTGCTCACTCGCTTTTAAGCTTTGATAATGGTGATCAGAGTCCACTGAAATTGATATGGTTTTTAGATTTCAAGAAATTTTTAACAATTTATTTTTTTGGCTTAAAAATATAAATAAAAACAGTGAAACACCATTTCATTTAATTTTTCATTTATATTTTTAATGGAACAATATTTTTAAATGTTAACTAAACCATTTCGAAACAACAATCTTCGCACAACGACTTCTACCATTTTCATTTTCTATTGTGTTCCAACAACTTCTCACCGGTTGCTCACTATTGCTCACGGTCATTGTTATCACTCTTTTTCCTCTTGTTTTCTAAAACTTAAAATGACCTTTTTGTTTTCCTTTTATGTATTTTCTCATGTAAATACTAAAAATTAAGATGCCTCTTTCCTAGAAAAGTGGTTAAGTTCCAAACCAAGTTTTGAAAATGCTAAAACATATGAGTATAAATATACTTGACCATCCTTGTAAGGTTGCTGGTCTTCCCAGGCTTTAGAAGGCTGTGTCTGCAGAGAACCAGCTTCATGCTTTATCACACAACTTAGTGTATCATGACAAATTAAAACCTTATTTATATTTACATTTTTATCAACAATATATGAATGAACGGATACATAGATGCATGTATATCAATGTTTATATAGTTTCACCAACCAAATCGTTGCTCTTGTATATCAATGTGTATATACTTTCACAAACCAAATTGTTTGACAAAACAGACTTCGACCATTTTGTTGACTGAAGTGGGTATGTATTTCTGGGAGTTTCCAAGCACCCAGTTATTAGGCATAGGAATGCAGGGCCTGTAAACCAGCTAGTCCATATATGGGAAATTTGATAAGTTTACATCCCTACTTTGCTAACAGCGCAACTCATTCATGTGGTTATACACTTCGAAATATTCATGTGGTCAGCATTGATTTTCAAGATTACTGTTATTTTTGTATTTTGTTTATAATATTTCTGGGGTAAACTAGACTGGAGTAAAGAACCAAAAAATCAAATAAATTTACGGTGATAGTTTTGGACATATAATGTATGTACTATATATATTTTTATCATCATTTCTTTCCTACTTATATTTTTTCTATGTTATATTTCGTCAAGTCAATTGTCGCCGAAGTAAAAGTTTTAAAGCCTGGGCATATTTGGAACCAATAACCTTCAATATTGCCAATCTGAAAAACTGGAACTCTGGAATATTGTCTCTCTCACACTCCAACGATTTTACCGTGCTCGTGCCTATGCGTGAACTAAGCGCCGTCATTGTCGTTGACTTTTTATTAAATCAAGCGTGGCGGTGTTTACCTGTATGTGGATGTATAATCTATGCACCCCATTTTACAAGGTCGGCTGGGCAGCGGGTTTCATTGCCAAACGTACACTTTATTATATTTTATAAAGTTAATTAAAATCATGATAGAACATACAAAAGATGAGTTAAATAGGCCAGGTCAAACAGTGCCGAGCATGGTGCGATGGAAACCCAGAGAGGCGGAAACACAAAATTGACACACAAACAAACAATATTGAGTTGCTCCTCTTTCATTGATGTAATAAACTTGGCTTTGAAACAGCTATCTATAGAACTGGGGCTTTTGGCTTTTACATATACTTCATTCTACTCGAACACCACGAGAAGTATTTATGTTTTTAAGCAAGAGACATTCAAAATAATTTTAACATGCAAACATATATTATATTTAGTTTTTTTGAAAATAAAATCAAATTAGAGCTCATTCACATTCTAAATCACACTTTAATGGGAACTGCACTTAATTTAGGTTATCTCTTCATGTATCACTCCACTTGGTTCTTGCTATATCTTCATGCCAAAATAATTACTATTTCAAATAATTTTATGGTTTGGTTTATGAGATGAATTGGGCCATACTGGACTCAAAACATGGCGTCTGGTGGAATTGAAAGTGGATCAAGTTAAAGCTGCACGAAAATGTTCAACACCTAGATTTAAAAGTACCTTGCAAGTAATAGCATTTTCAATAGTAAGAGAGTGACCTCTCACCTATCCAAGATGCTCACTAGTACTGGAAATGCAGGAATATACCAATTAATACTTTTATGCATATGTGGAAACAATCTAAGATAGTAGGATGATAATATTTTTCATTATCAGTATCCATTATAGGATCCATCACTAGTCTAAATAAAACACTCATCATAACATAGAATACTCATTAAAGAAGCATGAGATAACACATTCACATCACACACTTACCTTAATATAGTGAAAACTAGTTCTTAGAATAGACAAAATAACACTAAATCTTAAAAGAATCAAACAAAAGCTTAAGAATTCTTCCAATAAAACTCTCTCTCATTTAATGCCTTATTACATTCATGTTACGCCTAATTCCCAATTGGTGGGTTACACAAATAGCTATACTTGCAACATTTGGCACAAGATTACTCCAACCGTTAGCATAGTATCCATAGTATTAGATGATCGACATGGTTGGTGCATTTGCAAGGTGGGAACTCTTCACACAAAACCTATTTAGCGCAACTGAATTCTCCTTAATACAATCCTTGTGTGTTTTTACAACCTTAGGCTTGCTTTTGTGCGAACAAGCCTGCTTTTATTATTTAGCTAATCAATAAGTTAAGAATGTTTGCTTTGCAAAAATTGATGGCATGGAAAATTTTAAGGATGGAAAATTTTCTTGAAGTTTAAAACATTGGCGAATCTCACTAATCCCTAATATGCAAATTATAAATGTTTATTGATATATTTGTAAAATTAATCAAATTTATAATTATTTATTATATAGTCTCTATATAATGTTGGGGATTTTTAAGGTAAAATAATTTTATATTCTAAAATTTGGGCGAATCGTCTTTTATAAAAGTGGAAATTGGCGAATCTTTTTTGTGGAAAAATCATGGAAAATTAGCCCACTGGGCGAACATTAGCCCCTAAAATTTTCCCTGATTGATGGAAACAATGGGACCCTGATGAGGAGGAGTTGTTAAAAACTGTGGAATTCAATATTGAATTCATTCAAGGTTGGTGAGTAGTAGTCTCAAATGTGAGTAACATTCTCAAATTATTGCAAAATGTGTTTATCTCATTTGGTTGATGTAGATTCCATGATGTGATTAAATGATCAATGTTGGATCATTATATTATTTGTCATCTATTTTGATTTTTCTAAAGTTAAAAAATTGGAGGAGTCAACTCACAAGTCCCACTTTGGCGAGTTTGGGTTTAAAACCTTATGCAGTAAATTTGAGGCATTTAGTGAAGATTTTATGGTCCAAAAACTCTCTCTTGCATGGGAACCCATAAGATTGTTCTACATTCATATAATTTGCAAACACTGAAATAAACATCTCAAATGGAGCATGTATGCAAAATTTATACCACCCATAAGATAACTTTACTATTTTGTCCACCATGATTCTAGAGGACTCCACATCAACCCCCTCACTCATGGAAAAGGTGCTAGCCACATGGGCCTTATGTAGTCAAATCTAGAAGATTCTATTTGTGGCTCCAATTAATGGTTGAATAGATCAAATTTAACCCCCATTTGTTTACTAGCAAATGTTATTGTTGGACTAGTAGGAGGAAAATGGGTCAATTCTATTCATGTGGATTTTGTTTCAAAGTATACTTGAGTAGCTAAAAGTGGATAGAGAGGTAATAATAGAGAGGGTTTTTGTTTTGTGGCATCGTACAGGCCACAATTTCACTTTTTTATATTCACACCATTTCCATTTAGAGAAAGAGAGAGTAGAGTGGCCTCACCTTCCAGCTAGGTTTTCTATTGAAAGGGTTTCCCATGCCATATCTTCTGTTATGATGGTTTCATGAGTGCTTGTTCTATTTTTTCTTTATGCTTTGAATTTTATATATAGCATGCATAAGATGAAACAATAGTTAATAAATATGAAAGAGAAAGCTTAAACCTCATGGTATAGATTTTGATATTTCATTAAATATTTATTAGATATGTTGTGACAAACTATCTAGTAGAATATCCATGTATATTATTGAAAATTAGTAAACATGGAGTATTGGAGCTCAAACTGATCTTGGAGCTCCAATATTATAGAGGAGAGGGTCTACTATTTAGCTAGGGCTATGATGATATTGCATGTAAGAGGATAGATATTTATCATTACTTATTTGCATGCAAACATACAAATTCTTACAAGATCCTCCAATTTCTCACCTATTTGACTTTTTGAGTCATGGGTTTGTTACTATGTTATCTTTTGAGGAATTGATTTTTTCATCTCATGTATGCCTCGCAGGAGTATTTTATGTTAAAACTCATAAGCAGAGATGTGAATGAAAAAAATTTGAAACACATGGGCCATTGCATGTTCTTCTCACTATTTAATAGATTTTACAAGACACTAATATTTTTCTATAATTATCTAGTGCTACTAATTTCTAATGATATTTGAACTAGCAACTTTTAGACTTGTATGTTCCTAAAAATATATTGGACTAATAGACAACTACTTGGCAAAATCAATTAACATGAGATATCATATTTTAACACTCCCCCTTAATCTCAATTGCTATATTCATTAGCACTAGCAATGCCTAAGAGCTATCTCTAAAACGTAAAATAATTTTCCCAAAATTTTGAAAAAGATACTTGTTACCCAATTTCTAGATCCACAAAATTGAACAGATATGCCATCATTGTTGACAAACTTATGAATGAAGTGATAATGGGTGTCAATGTGCTTGATTTTCTTGTGAAATACATGATTATTTGAGAATGTAATTGCTAAGCTCTTATTACAAAAAATAGAATTTGGCTCTTTCTCCACATGGGAAAGATCCTTCAAAAGTATTCTTAGTCACACTACATGGCATCATTTTGTTTTGGAGGATATTGAGATAATGGTTTATTTCTTAGAAGCCCATGATATCAAATTCGTGCTCAATAGAAATTCATCTTAGAATATATTTCTCATATCATCAATATTACCAACAAATTTATTATCTATGTATCCTATAGGTGTGTTGAAGTTATAAGCTATGTATTTCTACCCACCAAAACATGGGTGAACTATAGGATAAAATTTGTCTCCTCCGTGGACAACTAGCCAACTAGAACCCCTATGTGATCATCACATAAAATGATGCCAAGATCATCCACATCTTGCTTCTGATTGATTTCTCTGTCCAATATGGCATTCCTTGAAGGAAAGAGGGGCATCTATTCAAATGTACTTTTGACATTTTCAATCATGTTCTCTCACCTAATGATACATACATACTACTATATATCGGGGTGAAAACATGATGATTGACTGATCGTGACTACATTTTTGTTCCCTTCACTTGCAAGTTCATTTTATCACTCTAGTTCGTTAGGACCTACTTGAAGGTCTTAGGGATTTAGGAAGAGCATTGTTGAGAGGTTCTAATTGAGATAACATGTCTATAATTATTCCATACTTACAACGTTCCATATTTACCTTTATGAATATTTATTAATTAAACTTTTAGTCTTTAGTTAGAAGCATTCTAACACTTTCATCCTCATCTTTGAGTCTGGGCCTAGAAAATATTTTCCTAGATGCTGAATTAGCTAAAAGAAAGATGTAAGCAGAAAAAATCCACCATTAAAGTAAAGGATAAAATGCAAAATATGGCTAGGAAATTTAATTAGAACATGGGAAAAAAATACTAGCATAAGATCTATCCCCATCATTAGTCATCATCAAGTTCTAGAAGCACATGATGATTCATCTACAAAAGAAACCCTTTTATTATCCCAACCTAGATGAGAAATAAATTGAATCGTCTTTAAGGGTTAATGGAAGAAAATAAAAAGTAATTTTGACCTCCTAAGTTGTGCACCCAAACCAATGCAAAATCGTAAATAAGTAAAAGGTGCACCAAAGGGGTGGAGAAAGAAGGCCAAGAAAAGGGACCTCCAATATTTGATGACATTACTATGATTACCTGCTTTGAAGTCATTTACACCTTGCATAAAATATTTTAACATGCATCTATGGATTGATGGGCTAACATTGGACATTTTATTTCCCCTTGGTAGAGGGAAATACCCAATATTGTTATTAATCTAACCATCCTTAATATATGGAGGTAACTCGTTTACACGATTTGATCTAGTTAGACATTTGAGTGTGAGCTTTATGTGAAGTATTATCGTGCCCCTTAAGTTATGCATGGACCACTAATATTCACTTATTGCGATTTTACCTAAGGATTATTCATTTCACTTGACCATTAGAGGGTTTCGTCAGGTGGTTTTTCCTTGGAAATAGAGGCCTCTTGGGAGATGTTTACTAACCTTCTCAGCAACATCCAGAAGCCATTTTCCCATTACGGAGAACATATATGATCTTTTTGATGCAATGATTCCCACCTAGAATAGAGTGTTAGGTTATGTGATAGTTTGAGATGGTACTTGACACTTTTAAATACTCCAACATGCTGAAATTCTATGCCAGTGAGGTTTGGTGTTGGAATTAAAATTGATGTACCTGAATGGGCCCAATATTTCCTTAGGATAGACTTAACATTGTTTGATGGGAGTTTCTTATTCTAAAGCCTAAATGATGATAATATTACATAGGATGGCTTTCATATTACTATTTTATCGTAATGCTTGATTATATTGGTGCCACCATTAGGGGACTTTTGATGTCTAAAATGCGCTTTAGATTTATAGGAGAATGTGGTAGTTTAGGAATTATTATCCATTTACCAATCTAGACTTGAGATCCACTTAGGAGGGAAGGATGAGCTCAAAGGATAAGAGGTGAAATCTCCAAGATAGGATTCAAAGTTCGTATCCAAGGTAAATGGTTGGAACAACTCCTGGAAGCTTTTGGAAGAGGAAGCTTCAGGATTCTTTTTATTTTTCTCAAATTTATAGAATAAGCGCACCCACAACAAGGGACAACCTACTACTAATCAAAGTAGGTGAAGAAATGAGTAACCTATTATTGAATATGGGTCCCTAAAGGACCAAGGTATAATGACCTTAAAAGCATTGAAATGAGGTAGTTAAGTTTAGAAACATAGGTATTTTGGAGATTCATTCCTAGGGTCTTTTATACGAATGATAACAAGGTGTTCATCAATGTTTATTGATCTAGTTTGTAGGCCTATTAAGCAGATGCCACAAAATGGCCTATAAACATAGGTGTTTTTATCCCCCCATAATTCTTAACAAACTTGTGATAATGCTTTGTTAACTTTAGAAATCCTTGAAGATGCCTTAAGGTTATGGGAATTTTATATTCCTTGATGAATTTAACTTTGTTAGGGTCTATTTGAACACCCTTATGGGATACAACATGACCAAAATATTCCACATCCTATTACCCAAAGAAAAATTTGGAGGATTTTGCATACAATTGTTTCTCCTCTAATAATTTGAGCACCCTATCAAAATGTTGAACATCATATTTCCAAGACATTCAATATATTAGTATATGATCAAAAAATACTAACAGTTTTTTTTCTAAGGAAGGGTTTGAAAGTGGAATTGATAAAACCTTGAAATGTGGAAGGTGCATTAGTAAGGCCAGAAGACATGACTAAAAAGTCATAATGACCTTCATGAGTTATAAATTTTTATTTCAAAGTGTCTTTTGCCTTCATTCTAATTTGATGATATCCTAAATGAATATCCAACTTCATGAAGTAACTTTATCCTTGTAGTTTTTACAACAATTCATCAATAACAAGAATGGGAAACCTATATTTAATAGTGAGTTTGTTGAGCTGTCTATAATCTAGACACATGCTATTAGCCATCCTTCTTATGCATCAATACTACCAGAGAAGAGAAATAACTCATTATACCTGCCTCTAGCATTTATGAAAACATACATTCAATTTCACTCCTCTACGAATAAGGATATCAATAAGGTCTAATGTTTGGAGGAACACTTCTTGAAATCAAGTGAATAGCATGATCATGATCATGAATAAGCGGTAGACCTTTGGTAGTCTAAAATATCTAGGAATGATTGTCAAGGACTCTTTGGAGATCTAAGGGAAATAGATGACATAGATGTTTGAATATCTAGTGAACACAATTATGTATCTACCACTTGTTTTAACTTATTCAAAAGATTTTTCATTCCATTAGAGTCGATTATCTTCCCAGGTTTCCCTGTGATACCCATTAATTCAATTTCCTTTCCTTCCAAAAAAAATCAAGAAAAGTTCTTCAAAATTAAAATCTATCACCCCAAAAGATTGTAACCACTGGACTCCTAATGAAACAACGACACCACTTATTGGAATGGAATACATTGGACTATTCAATACATAATCCCCCATGATTAGATTTACATTATGGAAGTTCCCTAAGAAATTTATAGTTCCTCCATTTGAAACCATCACTTGACATGCTAGTCCTATATATAGAAAGCAATATAAACCCTTAGCTATCTTAAAATAAATAAAATTATGAATACCACTTCAATCAATAAACATTATTACCTTTTTCTTCTTGATATATCCTTCTATCTTGAGAGTTTGAGGAGTGGTAATTCCCACCAAGATATTACAAGATATGGTCGGATTCAATTCTTGTTTTTTAGCCCATTAGGTTGGTTCCTAATGTATATATTCTGATTTTGATGTTTCTTGTTCCTTTCCTTCCTCCTCTTCGAAATAAATGTGAAAAAAAAAAATATTCTTAGGACACATATGACCTTTAGTGTATTTTCTATCGCAACTCTAACAAATATCTTTTTCTCTTTTTTTCCTTCAGTTGTTGTGATGTCAACCTTGTAGATTGTGGGAATATAGGAAGGGAAATACTTAAATCTTTATAGTTGTGAGTGGTAGACATCGTTGCTGCCATAATTTTGGTTTCAACTTTTCTTTCCACCCTAAATGAATTCTACAACGAATTATTTTCTCAAAGGTGAACCTCATGTTGGATTTTATCCTTTAAAGTCCCTATGAATGCATCAATCAAATGTTGATCTCAAATATTATCTCCCTTGATATTCGGTCATTAGAAGTCCTCAATGTGCTCCCCAATTGAACCCATTTGTTTGAGATTTATCATTTGGATAAAGAAGCTATTGCTCTTTGTATCCTCATAATGTGCTATAAAATCCTCTGTAAAAATTGTCCAAGTGACTAGTGCTTAATGAGAACAAATTTGTTGATACCATATAAATTTATTGGCCTCTAAATACATAAATTAAATGTGTACCTTTTATGTGTGTTCCACATCGTGTAGATGAAAGTATTGCTCCATCTATAATATCCATGTTATTAGATCCTTGCAATCAAACTTCATCATATCAATATTTTGAATTTGGTTTGTCTTTAACCCAAATTTAGAGACTCTAAAATCATGATTTACCTTCCTTTTTTTTCTCATCATGTGTTTCATGAAATACCTTGTCGCCACTAGGAAGCATTTCTTGTAGCATATTAGTCAAGCCTTCCTTGAAACCTTCCATTTCTACTTCTAAACCATCCTTTAAAGCTTCCATGTGCTTTTTTATTTTTTCTTCTAAACTATCCATGTCCCCTTTTAGACCATACATCTTAACAGTCATCATCACTTCCAATTCATTTTTGGCTACTCTTTGTGAGAGTGAAATTTGTTGCACTTGGTCTTGTCATTTTGATATATCATGTTGCATTTCTTCTTCTTTTTCATTCCTCATTGTAGATATTTCAATTTCCTTACTAAGTGTATCCATTTTATTCCTTTTTGTCATTTTAGAACCAAATAATGATATCTATGTTTCAATATTCCCTTTGAACCTCTTCAAACTGAATTTTCAAACAAAAGATGCCATTTTAAAAAAATACACAACTATTTCTTCCTTTTTGTAGCCCAATATTAAAACTATTTTATCTTTGTAATTTTAGCATCCCAAGGTCTGAAACTGTTTCTTGAGGTACTTTTACGTGTCTTCTTTCAAATCCCACAATTTAGATTGAAATTGAATTTTTCAAGATAAAGTTGTATCCAATGTTTCATGATGGCTTGATTATGGACTAGTTCAGTATAGAAATATGGTACAAATTTCCATCTGTAACTCTTTCAACTTTTTCACTAACACTCATCTTCAATAAACTACAATCTATGCACTTTCATCCCATTCTTACAAAAGTCAAATCCAATGGTTGAAGCGAAAGTGATGATGATTTTCCCTAGGTCACATGTTTGAAACTGAATTCTATAACATGCTAAAACCCTATATTTTTTGGACCATATGTAAAGAAAAAATATTTAAAACTTTTACATGAATTTCACCACGATTTCTACTCCACAAGGAAAAAATTTCATCTTTTGAAGCCTCACAAAAAAATGTTATAATTAAAATACCAAGATGTCTTGTTTGAAGTAGCAAAACCCTACGATCCAAAGCTTTGATACCAAATGTTATGTAACTAGATCACAAAAATAGGGGAAAATATAGATCAATTACTTGAATATAATCCTCTTCGAGGGAGAAACATCCTTTTACATCACATAAATGAAAAATTATTTGATGTTTCGAATGAAAATACCTCCTTGGTATATATAGGAGTCTAAGGGGTCAAAATATAACTAGGGCCTACATAACAATAACAATGCAAAGACACAACAATAATAATATGGGAATTATACTAGTATTATACGGACACAATAGGGGACATGCGTTGCACATGTTTTCCAGTCTCATTTACCCACCATTCCCATCATGCCAAAGGTTGGCTCAGTCCTTGGCCAGGTGGTGGGATGTGAGAGAAAATGATAGGGAGGAGTATACGTCTCTCCTCCTTATGAATTAGTAAGGTTGATGATTTATTGGTGTGCAATGTTTATGAGGCAATAATAAGTGGGACTAAAGTGCTCTAATCATGTGAGGGTGAGGGATAATTGTGCTAGGATTCATTGAACCTTTTTTATCGAAACACTTTTAGTGTTGTCCATGGTTGGTTGGCTGATTTTGCTGGACATTTTGTTGATATTTCTAGTGAGGGAGGAAAGAATGGAGGGACACTGGACAAACCAATTCTCCATGAATTTGTCTAGTTAGGTAGCATGGTTTTTGTTTGAAATGTGTTATATTCTTTGCATGAATAACCAATTTGTAAACATTAGGAACAATGGGCTAGGAGGTGAGATGTTAGTCACAGGGGGTGAAACCCGCAAATTTTTTTTGGTGATTTCTTATATTTATTTTGGGCACTCAGTTTGTGTTTTTGAGAATTTTATGGTATATGGTGGTTCAACCCATTGTTTTCTAATTTTGATTAATGAATTATGTTGTAATTGAATCTAGGTTAATGTAGTATAGGCTTTGGATGATGGAATATCATGGATATTGTATTACAAATAATGAAAATGATAACAGAGTTAGAGGTGTGGGTCTAAATGATTTGTTAGTTTTCCCAGTTTGGGTTTCCAATATAAATCCATATACAATATGTGATTGACATTGTTTTATTTTTCCATATTGTACAAGGTTTAAAACTTATAATATTGCTCATCCTTACACACTTGGTTTCATTTTTCTTATGTTTTTTGTCAAGGGTGGTTTAAGTACCAATCTTAATTGGGTGTTCTCACAGTCGAGGTTTTGGTATAGGTGGGGAAGAAATCATGGTGGGTGGAGGCCAATCCTAACGTCCCTCACTTGGTTCCACTCATGGTTAGTTGTGTTTTGTTATCTTGTGAAGGTTTTTAGTTAGTGACCTTATATAGTATGTGGGGCTAGCTGAGTTGGTGATGGGAGGAAATGGGAATGGAGTGCTAAGGTGGATAAAGATTCCTTTGTGGCTCACCCCACTCAAGTTTCCATGGTTATTGGTGAGGCATGGTCAGTTGAAAAATGTACTATGGTATATGCTTGAAAGTTACAAAACAAGAAATGGAACATTTGAAAGAGGTAGTGTAGGAGATAAGCGTGATTCAATTAATTGTAAAAAAACTAACCTTTACAAAATTCCCATTTCATACAATAGTTAATAAACAAATTTTGATGAAAAAATTCCCTTCAGTCATTTATGCCTAACTATACTTCCTTTTTATTTATAATATAAATATATTCCCATGTTTTAGCCAAAAAAAAATGTGTCAAAATAACAAATCTAAAAACAATTAAAAGTACATCATCATAATGTATGTTATAGATGGAGAAATCAACCATATCATTAATTTGAAATTACATAAAAACGAAAATTTATTAATATTGAAAAAATAAAATAATAATCATAAAAACTTAAAAATCAATTAATATTACATCATATTATAACATTGAGATATATCATAGAGTAAAACTATATTCATAATAAATCACTATGATACCATATTAATTAACTTTTCATCCTCCACCTTGATAAATAAAAAATATTAATATATTTAATTATTTTTTAATGATATATTATTATTTATTTTTAATTATTTAATTAAAAAAGAATATATTATTGTGAATTTAATCTTTTCAATAATAATTATAAAAATAGCTGATAAATATAAATCCAAATCTACCATTGATTTTAATAATTTTAATTGACTTTTATTTTTTTAATGTATAGGTATAAAAAGATGATAGAGATGATTATTAAATTCTTCATGATATACAAAACAATATAATGTAAAGATGATATGTTATGATGTAACATCCATTTACACTTGCTTTTATTTTAGTTTTGTATTTTTTAAAATATCAATTAACTTTCCATTTTTATATCATTTTAATGATGAGGTAATTAAATAGTCTATAATGCAGAAAAAAGACATATATCAATTAACCTTTTTATTTTAAATTCATGTATGTGTTTAATAAACTAATTACTAAATAGTTCCAAAACATTTTTAAATATTCTATAATAGAGGACAAAATATCATTAAATATTCTATAGTGCAACAGTTCCACAGAATATTCTATAATACAAGACAAAATATCTTCAAAATATCTTCCAATATTCAATAGTGGAGGACAAAGACAAATATCAATTAACTTTTTTAAATTCATGTATGTGTTTAATAAAGTGATATGATGTAACATCCATTGACATTTTATTTTATTTATAAAAAGATCATTATTAAAATCTTTTTGATATACTAAACGTTATAACATAAATATAATCTATTATGTTATGATGTAAAATTTATTGATATTTTATTTATTTATTTATTAATTAAATATTAATTTAAATTTCATTAATAATGACTTGCTTAAATATTCTATAATGCATAACAAAGACAAATATCAATTAACTTTTTAAAATTCATGTATGTGTTTAATAAACTAGTTACTGAATAGTTGTAAACAACTGTTCCAAAACATCATTAAATATTCTATAATATAGGACAAAACATATTTAAATATTTTATAATGTAATACAAATATAGATATCAATTAATTTTTTAAATTCATATATATGTTTAATAAATTGATTACTAAGTAGTTCTAAAACATATTTTCTTAAACTGATTACTAAGCAATTCCAAAAACATCATTTTTTAAATATTGATTGATTTTCTTCTTTTATATATTTTAAACATTGAAATGATTAAATAATCCATTTCTATAATACTTGAAAAAGTGGAATATCAATTGACTTTTTTCATTTCATATAGATATTTGATAAATTGATTACTAAGAAAATCCAAAACGTGGATGATTACATTTTCATAATACAACACTACGAGGACACATTTTTAATTAAAAACTATCAAATTTAATTTAAAAATTTGATGGAAATTTCTTTTAGAGTGAAAACAGATTTTATCTCTCGTGGCGTTTGGTAGATCTGAAGTTGAGATGGATCTAGATTGGTCTTAACTCTAGTCTTACATCTTAATCATAACTCTAATCTTAACTCATACTCATCTCAATAAACTATTTAACATTTGTTACTTCTCACCACAATTTAATCATGTCTTTACATACAAAAAAATGGATAGAATTAAGGTTTAGAACTAAACCTTCTCTATATCTTATTCTTTCATGACTTCAATATTACTTTGAAGCATGTGAATAAAAAAATGGAAACCTCAATTACTTCAATGGGCGATGGATCAATCTAATATAGGTACAACTTAATCTGGATAGATACAATGTAATCTGGATCTTGCGAGCCTATTTCCTTTTTAACTAAAAGTGGGATACTTAGGGAATTGTAAATAAATATATTTCACAGGAGTCACTTCCCACCATTATTTATGTTTCCCTTAACACTTTTGTAAGAGTAAAATTGTAAATGTGTAGACTTATTAGTGGTTACTACCCACCAAAATTTATGCAAGTGATTGTGCCTTAGCAATTAATTATTCTACCAACTTCACATATCAATTTATTAGCTACTTCCAAATTAAGACTACTTACTAGTGGTTACAACCCACCAAAATTTATGCAAGTCATTGTGACTTAGCAATTATTCAATGTATCCACTTCACATGTCAATTTATTAGCTACTTCCAAAGTAAGACTATAGGATTTGATATGCACCTTAACCTCCATTATTTTACCATTCACGAATGTAAGTTATATTTTTTTATGTAGTTTTTCACATGTTTCTAACATGAGTGATAAAGCAAGCTGCCATATAATACTTGTTTTAATTTTTATGGTAAGATGAACATTAATTTATATCTACTATTTATATGTCATATATTCTAATGTGATATGTATATTATGATTTTCTTAATTGAGCCAGCATGTAAATGTT
Source organism: Pinus tabuliformis (assembly GCA_031772625.1). Classification (NCBI taxonomy): domain Eukaryota; kingdom Viridiplantae; phylum Streptophyta; class Pinopsida; order Pinales; family Pinaceae; genus Pinus; species Pinus tabuliformis. The sequence goes on from CM062817.1 coordinate 603,125,321, forward strand.
AAATGTTTAATTTTTACAAATATTTATGCTTACACAACTCCCCTAATTTATATTATGCTCTATATTTGTTTACTCAACTAAGGTATAAATGTTTATGTTGAATGTAAAATTTTATAAACATTTACGGCTACACATTTCCCCTATACTGACTTGCACTTGTAGGTGCAATAATTTAATCTGTTAATAATTTTAAAATTTTTATTTTTTATTCATTATTTATCATATTTTTAAAAATTAAAATAATAATTATAATATATAAAAGAATAAATATTAAAAGTTGCCTACTAGTTTATACTAAGTTTGCAGCTTCAGAAAAGGGACTAAGAGGGATGTTAATTTAGTGATATGGAACTCTTTAGAGGTACTTTCTAAGGAACCCACATGGTTTCTTGTTAATTCTAATATCTTTATTTATCTATGAATTATTTTTTAAATCACATGCTCTTAAGTTACATGGGATTTTATCTTATTATTTCCTATTCGGATTTCCATGGTTGGAGGAATTTCTAGTAGTTGTATTTCTTTACCAAGCAGAGATGCTTGTATATGGAGGTTCCATTTCCATCTAGACTTCGTTGGGAGAAACAACAAATGTCCTTAGTGGGAAAAATAAAGATTTTAATTGAACTCCATCAAAATTTAATCCAACATACAAGCATATCTTTGGTTTTCCAGTATACTTCTAGTTTGCTTTCTTTGCTCAATATTGTTTTAGTTATATTGCCATTTGTGTTCCATGTTGGTGTTTTGTCTTAGATTTTGAGGAATTGTACTTAGTTCTCATGCGCTCTCTTGTTGAGGGATTATCTTTCCTTTTAGTTATCCATATTTTAAGATTCCTTGAAATCCCTTATTTGTTGTTTCCATTGTGTCTAGTTTAGATGGGGTTTTTATTCGTTTTTCTTTAGTTATCTCACAAAAACATTTTGTTTTTTTTGGTTGGATTTTGATTATTTTGGTTCTCTATCCATCTCTTAATAGTCCCCTTTTAACCCTTAGCTCCCTTAATCTTGTTTAGAATTATGTTCATCAATCTAGCTTACTATTCATTTCCCTTTAATGGCCCAGTGAATTTGTTCTATTTCCTTGTTAATATCATTAATGCAAATTAGTTTGGGGCTCATAGCAAGAGAAGATGCCATCACCCCCTTCCAACTCTTGAGCGTGATTTTCTATAGAGTGTTTTAGTGCACTGTCTATGTGTGATTAACCCATTCTAAAATTAGAATAGAGGCACATGATGTAAAATGGGACACTATAATAGAGAGAAAATTTATCACAAATACTGAGGGCGAGGTGGAGCTTGGGCACTAGGTTCCTAATATAGGAAACACAAGAAGTGGATATAAAAGATATATGTAAAGTATTGATATATATTAACAATTGATGACCATCATGGGAAAAGTATTAGTTGAGACACTGAAACCCAGTATGTGATTAGTCTATATATGGATGAAATGTAGAAGAAGATAAGAATTTTGATCGAAATGACATTGATTTTAGCTAAAAAAGCTAGTAGAATTGGAGTTTTATACCTTTGAAGAGGATGGAAAAGTCTCTAATGCTACTTAGGTGGATTCGTCATTCAAAATGATGCATTTATTTTTCATTTTTGTTATATATTGTAGTAGCAACATGACTACAATTCTAGGTGTTATGAACTCTAACTTTTGTAGGAAAGTCTCATATTGATAAAAACATTATTATCTCTTTTACTATGTTATCAGGTTTAAACTATTTAAATGGACAAAACAATTTCTTCTACGCTACTGGTCTAGTTTCCCTAGTGATTAAAACACAAGGTGTTGTGAGCTCTATGTTTTCTAGAAAAGTGTCAAATTGGTATAAAATTTATAATCTCTCGAGTTATGTTATTAAGTTTAAAATGTTTAAATGGAAAATATTTTTTTTTTACCATCCTACTAGCCTAGTTTACCTTGTGGTAGATAAGTAAGAATTATGAAAATAATTTCATTAAGAGGCACTCTCCAACCCATAATGGAAGAGATGTTGTAACATCTTGTTAATAATTTTGGCTCAAAGTAAAACAAAATAAAAATAAAATAAAATAACACAGAACTACTACTAATAATTAATAATTAAACTAGGTTGATGTTATTTCTCATTGTTCTATGTTCTCGCTATATTTCTTTGCATATTTGGTATTCTGGTATCATCTTTCAGGTTAGATCCATCTTAACTCTAACTCTACAAAGCGTGAAGAGGGATGCAATCTCTTTAGATGAAAACCTCCTTTAGAGTGAAAAGAGATTTGATCCCTCACAAAGTTTGGTAGATCTATATTTAAGATGAATCTCGGATAATAATAATAATTAAAGATAGAAATTAGATTTAAGGTTTATATACTCGATTGCTATAGAATTTGAACTTATAAGGAGAGAAAATGATCAGGAAGAGTAAAAGCTTCTCTTTAGTTTGAATTGATAATATTTTATTAGAGGAAGGTTTAAGGGAATGACCACCATCGATGATTATTTTCTAATGTACAATGTTTATGAAGCAAGACAAAGTGGGACTTAAGTGCTAACATCATTTCAAGGAGAAGGATCATTGTGGTAGGATTCATTAAACCTCTTTTATCATAGTAGTTTTAGTGCTCCCCATGGTTTGTGTATGAGTGGAGTGGACAATTTATTGAGGTTTCCAGTGGGAGTGGAAACAATGGAGGCACATTAGACAAGTTATCCTTTGATGACTCTCTCTATCTAGGTAGCACGGATTTTGTTCAATATGTGTTATATTATTTAAATGACTAGTCCAAAATGTAGAGATTAATGAGTAGATTCAAAACTTCTCATGAAATTACTAAATCACAAGACTCGAAGCTACTCTACTAATCTTTGGAAGTTAATTCACTATCTAGAACACAAATCATAGACATGCAAAAGGAAAAATCACACATGCATAAATATTTATCTAGGTGAAAGAAACTTCTCAAAACCCCTTCCTATCTATATTTCATTAATCAGATAATAAACATGAAATACATATGTTTTCTCAAACTTGAAAACACCCTGCAATTGTATAGTCTATCCTTCTGCCTAACCGACTGACTTTGGACAACACTTAGCCAATTTTCAATCCCTCCAATATCTTATTTCCTTGCGATATTCCTTGAGGAAATTATATCATATTATTTATGAAATTCGGTCTATTGAATTGCATAATTCATGTATCTCCTTTCTCTAACTACATGCACCAATTGTACACATTGGAATAGTCTACAACTAATTGTACATTTCCTTGGAATCTTTATCTCAACTGGGTAACTCGAATTCTCTGAATGAAACAAATATTTTAGGTTGATTGATCACTGAGTGTGTTTGAAGTTCCACTTCCACAACTTGACCTCCACTAGTTCTTCTAACAGTTATAACTAGTTTAACTTACAATAATTCAATTTAACTGAAACAAGTTGCTACAAATTAGCAATAATTCATACTGAACTGAACTCAAGATTCACCAAATTGAATTAACTGAGTTAATTGAGCGACAAGTTCCATGTCACCCAAGTTAATTACCTTCAAGATTTCTGTTTAAATAGAAATTCAAATTTCTCTAGTTTGACAAAGGCAAAGTCAAATTGAAATTTTATTGTTGCATTTTCAACACTCCCTCTCGATAAGAAAGGGATTATCAACCACCCTTGTCCTGCACCTATGGAACTCATGCTTCCCCCTTGACAAGGAATTTGTCAAAATTTTAGCATATTGTTCCTTCGTCAGATTATATTACAACAACATAATCCGCCTTTGCACATAATCCCATAAATGGTGATACCGAATATCAATATTCTTGGATTGATCATGAAAAACATGATTTTTAGATATTTTAATGCAATTCCGTTTATCATAGTAGATCACAGTTGGATCCATCATATGAACAAACAAGTCAACAAGTATGTTTGATGTTTCTCAACCAAATCGCCTTACATGCTATTTGACTTGCAACCGTGTATTCTACTTTTTTCACAGCTAAGTGTCACAAATGTTTTCTTCTTAATGTATGAAGAAAGCACTATGGACCCAACAATAAAAATTCCACCTAATGTACTCTTTCGGTCTCATGTACTTCCCACCCAATTTGAATTTGTGAAGCGACATAACTTCTCTCCCTTTGCCTATTTGTACCATAGTCGAAACTAGGTAGTGCCTCTAAGGTACCATAGAACATGATTAGATTCTCTATAAAATAGTTTGGTTGGCCTAACCATAGATTGACTCAGTTTATTGACTACATAGCACATAAATCCTCTTCTATTCACAAGATACATGACTAAACCCACTAACTGTCGATAAACAATGGAATCCACTTCCCCACCTGAATTGGCATCCTCTTTCCTCTAGTAGGTAGCTAACGGAGTCTGCATGGGTTTGCATTTGTCCATGCCAAACTTATGAAGTATCTTGTTGGCATACTTTCCCTGAGAGATAAACACTTCCCCGTCACCTTGCCATATTTCCAGTCTAAGGATGTAGTGCATGAGACCCATGTCCTTCATTTCAAACTATCCTACAAGGTCCTCCTTTCAATATATGATCAACTTCTCATCACCAGTAAAATTTAAGCCATCAACATATAAGAAAATAATCAATAATTTACCTTCTACCATAATACAATACAGGTTTACATCCACTTCACTTTTGGTGAAGCCCAAATCGGTGAGATAGTTGTTGGTCCTAGTGTACCAAGCACAAGGTGCTTGCTTGAGACCATACAATGCTCGGTTGAGTATGCACACATGAGACTCTCAATCAAAAGTCTCAAATCCTTTTGGTTACTCGATATACACCTTCTCCTCAATATCTCCAGTGAGGAATGTTGTTTTCACATCATATGGTCGATCATACACCCAATTTGTGCACCTATAGAAAGGATTGATTTAATGGATGAGTACCTTTCTATAGGAGAAAATGTCTCCTCATAGTCAATCCCCTCGACGTGAGAGTTCCCGTTGGCCACAAATTTGTCCTTGTAATATTCTATGCTTCCATCAACTACATACTTCACCATGAAAGTCCATCTTGAACTCATAAATGATTTGTCTATTGGCCTTGGGATGAGTTCCCAAAGAATTTTATTTAAAATGGACTCGTAATCCTCCACCATTGCATCAACTCATACATGTTCAATCATTAGAGCTATGTAGCCAGTGTAATGATTTGGTGACCTTCTATGACTGCCCTAATTTGAAGGAGAACCCACATTCTCCCTCGCATAATACACAAGTCTCTCAGCTTCCTTGGTCCATTTTCTACCTTCTCTAGATTATTCTGCTTGAGTTTTTGTCTCCACTCTTTACTCCTTAACTTGTGGCTACTACACAACATCATGAGGCTCCTTTTTTGGAACTAAAAGCTCCTCCTCTGGTGGTGTCTGAAGCTACATCTCAAGAGAGCACCACATCAATTTGTCTTTATCAAATTTTACATCCATTCACAGAACTGTCATCATGAGGGATGGAAATTACAAATGGTAGTTTGTCTAAAGGGTATTGATAGTTTTACTAGATTTTATTGTAAATTGTATGGCTATGTCTGCAAGTTGTACAGGAATGATATAGTCCATATGTTGTATCAAACACTTATTAATGAAGTGGTTATGTTTTTTTATGTTGTAAAAGGTACACATAATCGTTGCGGGCGTTTCTGTATAACCCAAAAATAGCCCTAATTAAGCTATTGACTCTGGCTTCTTCCCTGATTCTTAAGAGACATGGCAGTAAATAAAGGCTCAAAAAATATTGAAGTACGACACGTCTAGCTTCCTCCCTAAGAAATCCTCCTCCAGTGTAATCATGCCAAGAATCTAATGAAGACTCATGTTCTACAAATAGATTCTTGTGTTGCATGCTTCATCCCACCAGTGCAGAGGTAGACTTTGGTCATTCAACATCACCCTTGTTGTTCTCACAATCCTACGATTCTTCCTCTCAGACACCCCATTCTGCAGTGGGTTGTGGGGTGCTATCAACTCTCATTGAATGTCTTATTTTACACAAAAACTTTCAAAATCATTTGAAATGCACTCACCTCCATTATCACTCCAAAAATCATTCACCTTCTTGTTGGTTTTTTTCTGAACCAGTGCTTTGAACTCTACGAACTTGGAGAAAGTATAATCCTTCTTCCACATGAATAAGATCCAACACTTCTGTGAGAAGTCATCAATAAAAATGACAAAACATTTGGGCATTGTAGTGGAGGCTATTGGGAAAAGTCCATAGACATCAAAGTGGATCCTTCCAAGGACTGCATGTGCTCTGTTGTTTTGATCATGGAAAGTGGCTTTTGTGTACTTCCCCAAGGTACAAACATAGGTACTAATGAAACGGGAACTATTACGTCAAAACGGGTATTGCAGCCAAAAAACCCCAAAAAAACATGAAAAAACAACCCAAAAATGAAAATTCTTTACGCCAGAATGATGTTTTTATTTTTTAGGGTCAATTTTCAATATTTTTTTTAAATGGATGGAAAACACAACTTTAAAAAAATTGTTTATTCTGGAATAACAAAAAAAAAAATTGGGTTACAATTTTGACATTTTTTAGCAATGGAGTTAAAGAGAAAATATCCAGACTTTGAAAAACTGTAAATTTCCAACGATTCTCAGACATGATGTTAAAGATAAAATATCATGTCTTGAACCCTAATAATTCTAACTATTTCCATCCATATTGTTAAAGATAAAATATCTTGACTCTAAAAAAGCTTGAAATTGTGATTTTTTTCGACCATAGCATCAAAGATAAAATATCACGACTTAGAAAAACATTAAAATCTTAACAATTTTTCAACCATGCAATTAAAATGAAAGATTATGACTACAAAAAAATCTCAAGTTTTCAAAATATTTTAAGCATGACATTATGGAAAAAATTTATGACTAAAAAAACTTAAAAAATAAACACCTGAATGAAAAAGTTATTGTACCAAGAGTAATTTTTTAAAAATTTTAAATGTATAGCGATTTTAAAATCTTAGCTTAAGACAACTTGAGACATTGCAAAAAAAAAATTAAAAATAAACTATCAAATTCACATGCAGTGTAGGTGAGCTCAACCCATTGTAATGAAAACTTAAAGACCAACCATGAAATTAACACATTGTGGGGTAGACTCGATTCATTATACCGAAAAATTTTAAATCAACTATCAAATTGCACATAATGGGATCAGGCTGCTAGACAAGCATCAAAACAAACCCTACAATATATATCTATATATATATACAAGCATCAACACAAACCCTACAAGATATATATATATATATATAAGAAAGATACATAAGAAAACAAAAATTCAAATATTGAAAAAAAAATAATAATAACAAGTAATAATAATAAAAAAAAAAGAAAAAAAAAAAGGAGAATCAAATATAGAAAATATATAATAATGAGATAAAAAAACTATAAAATGTAAAAAGAATTAACCATACCATGAAAAAAAAAGAGTAAAATAAAAAAAAAAAAAAAAAAAAAAATACAAATTACAAAATTAAGAAAAAAAATTACAAAAAAAATATAACATTAAAAAAAAAAGAATTAAATTCCCCCGCCCATCTGGAGACCCAACTGGCCAGGGGTGGCAAGGGGACGATTCATGACAAAAAATAAATTAAATCTCTTAACATAAAAAATAAATAAATGAAAAAAAAAAAAAAAAAAACAGAATTCACTTAAAAAAATGAAATTTTTTAATAAAAAATTAATAAATAAAACAAAAAAACAATTAAAAAATATTGAAAAAAACAAAAAATTATATATATATATATATATATATATATATATATATATATATATATAATTTAAGGAAAAAAAACCATTTTTTTATGTTAAAAAAAAAAAATAATAAAAACATGATTTAAAAAAAGGGTAAAATAATTACCCAAAAAATAAATTTAGAAACAAAAAAAATAAAAAATATTTAATTAAAAAAATTTATAAAAATATATATATCATAAAATTTAAATTAAAAAATAAATAAATAAAATAAAATAAAAAAATAAAAAGTATTTAAATTTAAAAATTAAATCATAAATAAAAAATAAATAAATAAATAAATAAATTAAAAAAAAATTAAGTGAAAAAAAAGCCACATTAAAAATAAAATAAAAATCAAAAGAATTAAAAAACAAAAAAAGAAATTAATAAAATAAAAGACAAGAAAAAAATTATATATATATATATATATATATAAACATTAAAAAAAAATAAAAAATTTAAAATTAAAATTAAAAAATATTTAAATTTAAAAATAACAATAAAAATATTTTAAAAAACAATGAAAAAAAAACAATTGAAAAAAAAATTGACTGCTACCACAACCCAACCCCACACCTCCCCTCTCCTCTTCCTCTCCTCCCCTCCTCACGCCACCCACTCCCTCCCCCGAACCCTCCCCTCTATGCGTCCCCCACTCTCCCGCTCACCCCTTGGCACTCTCCACCAGATCCTCTCCCCTCCCCCTGCCCGTGCCCCCAGCCAGCGGCCAAGACAACGCAGGTCGATTTCTGGAATTTGCCTGCGACCTCTTGACCACTGGCTGGGGGCCCGAGCGGGCTGGGAGAACCGTTTGGGGAAGTCCGAGGGGTGAGGTAGTGGGGGGTGTGGGGGTGGGAGTGGGAGAGGGGAAGGAGCGAGTGGGTTGGGGAGGCGAAGAGGCAGAGAAGAGAGGAGAGAAGGGGGGCTGCGTCGGAGGAGGGGAGGGGGAGTGGGGTGGTGACGGGGTTAGGTGGAGCAAGGGGCTAGAGTGAGGGGATGGGGAAGAGGTCAATTTTTTTTTATTTGTTTTTTTTAGCATTTTTTTAATTAGTTTTCTTTTAATAATTTTTTCTTAATTGATTTTTTTAATATTTATCTTTTAATTTTTAAATTTAAATATTTTTTAATTTTAATTTAATTTTTTTTTTTCTTTTAATTTTATTTAATGTTATTTCATTATTTTTATAAACTTAATTTCAACAAATAATTGTTATATTTTTTATTTTTTTGTTTTGTTTATTGAAATTATTTAATTTAAATATATATTTTTTATTTTAATTTTTTTCTTTATTTTTTTATTTTAATTTTTTTTGGTAATTATTTTAAGTTTTTTTTTTTTTTTTTTTTCTAATGAGGTTTATATTTTTTATTTTTATTTTTAACTTTAATTTTTTTATTTTAGATTTTTTTTAGTTTAGTTTCTTTTTCTTTAAATTATAATTTTTTTATCAAAACTTTTCATTTTTATTTTTTTTATATTTATTTATTTATTGTTTTTCATTAATTTTTTATTCAATTGTTTTTTTTTTTTGTTTTTTACGAGTTAATTTTTGTTTTTTTTCTTACATTTTTTGTTTTTTATATATTTTTTGAATTTGATTTTTTTGTCATGTTTTTTTATTTTTATTTTTATGTTTTATTACTAACACGAAAATCACCAACATTTAAAAAAATTATTCACACTTAATTCATTAGAAAATTTAAAGTGTAAAAAATAAGCCCTCGAAATAAAAAAGGTTGATGCTCATCAACACTTTTCAAAATCAAGATGAAAATCACTAAAAAAAAAGTTCATACTTGATACATAAAAAAATTTAAAGTATAAAAAATAAGCCCTCTAAAAAAATGTGTTGATGTTTTATCATTAATTTTCAAAATCGGCAAATTTTAAAAAAATGTGTTCATGATGCATCAACACTTTTCGAAATTGGCACGAAAATCACTAACATTGAAAAAAATGTAGAAAATTTAAAGTGCCAAAAATATGCTAAAAGACTCGCATCACCACTTTTCAAAATTGGGTGATTTTTTGCTACCTAAAAAAAATGAGTACCAGTTCACTTTCTCGTTTGATAGGTAACTATGTTTACACCTTTTGCATGTATCATGCTTCTCTATTTCTCCTTTAGGGAGCCTTGTCGTTATTTGTTGCGTGATCTTCAAAGCGTCTTGATGCAAATGGCCACGTATTCTATTCCAAAGCTCACATACATCACGGCTCTGCACCTTCTCCACCTTTGTGCTCAATGCAGCAAAATCCTCCACATATATCTTGTACACGTATTTCACATGATCCTCGATCTACATCACCTGTCCCATGGCTATGTGTCACAGGAATGATTTTCCTATGTTGAATATCACATCATAACCACAGTCTTCCAAAATTGCAACATAGATGATATTTGTCTTTAGACACGAAACAAACATCACATCCTTGAGTCTGAGCGGGGAGCCCGAATCCCTCTTAAAGGTGATTGTACGAATCTTGGTCGAATTTTACCTTCCATCATCACCCATCTTGATGTGCATATAGGGATCGTTCTCTTATAAATCACTAAAAAAATTATGTTCCCTATCATATGGAATGAGGCACTACTGTCCAAGTACCACATGCTCCCCATCACTGTGTTGGCCATGCATGCAATGAGAGTAAAGTCAAGTTGAAAATGTGAAGCCAAAGTTTCACCTGTTGCTTCTCCTAAGGTATTCTTTCTTGTCTTCTTATGTGGACACTTCATGGCATAGTTCCCATATTCATGACAGTGAAATCCTTGATATTCGACAAGTCTTTCTTCTTGCCTCCTTGACTAGATTTTTCTTTGGAATGTAATTTCTTACCTTTCCCCTTCTTTCCCTTTCTAGCTAAGCCAAATTTTTCTTCATCCTCGCCCTTTGATAAAGTCTCATCTCTGGTATTCCACCTTATTTCTTCTTGTACCAAATCAGACCATAGATGTTCACAATTTGGTAGTTTCTCCCTCCCATTCACTGAATGTTGGTAGTTGTACAAGCTCTTGGCAAGACCCAAAAGGGCTAGGATTACCAAATCATCCTCTGCAACAGTAACACAAACTTGACCAAGTTCATCATGACATTGTGTGAACCCGCTCAGGTACAGTGGAATAGTCTCATTCTTCTCCATTTTGATATTTCAAAGTTTATCCTTAAGTGCCAACTTCCTATGGTCACTACTATTCTGGATCAAATATGTTAGTTCTTGCCACACTGCATACATAGTCTCTTTCACATGAATATTTGAGACAATATGGTCTCGTACTCACTCCAATATTATTATCCTTGCTTTGAACACACATTTCTTCCATTCTTCTAGGTCATGAGCATCAAATGTTGTTGGTTTCGAGATATCATTATCAATGAATTCCTTCAATCCATTATCTTCCAGAACTTCCTCCATGTGCTCCTTGAAAGTGGCATAATTCGAGCTTCTGTCAAGGGAATACTTGGGTCATAGTCCATAGAAATCTATCCTTCTAGATATGAAGAATTGATACTGTGAATCCAATCCTCATGTAATGAAAACTTTGAAATATCTTCTCCACAGTGAATCCTGCTCTGATACCACGTAGAAATTAATTTGTGTATTCAAATTTTCTCTTGAAATTTACTAAATCAAAAGAATCAAAGCTACTCTACTAATCTGCATAAGTTAATTCACCATCTAGAACACAAATCATGGACATGGATAAGGAAACATCACACATGCACAAAGATTTATATAGGGGAAAGAAACTGCTCAAAACCCCTTCCTATCTATATTGCATTAATCAGAGAATAGAGATGAAATACATATTCTTTCTCAAGCCTAAGTACACCCTGCAAGTGTATAGTCTATCCCTTGACTGACTAACTCTACCCAACACTTAGCCAATTGCCAAGCCCTCCAAGCTCTTATTTCCTTGCGCTATTCTTTGAGTGAATTAACCCCTATTATTTATGAAATTCCCTCTATTGAATTATGCAATTTCTCTATACCCTTACTCTGACTCCATGCACCACTACACATTGCAATAGACTACAACTGATAGTACACTACCTTAGAATATTCATCTCAACTACGTAACTCAATTTATCTGCATGTAACAATTACATTGGGATGATTGATCAGTTAATTGATTAATCATCGAGCGTCGTTGAAGTTCCACTTCCATAACTTGACCTCCACTAGTTCTAATAATTAGAACTAGTTTAACTGACAGTAGCTCAATTTAATTGAAATATATTGCTACAAACTAGAAATAAATCATACTGAAATGAACTTAAGCTTCCTCAACCCAAATTAACTGAGTTAACTGAGTGACAAATTCCATGTCACCTTAGTTAACTACCTCCAAGGTTTCTGCTGAAATAGAAATTCGAATCTTCTCTAGTTTGACCAATGCAAAGTCAAACTGAGATTTTCTTATTTCATTTTCAACACAACATGCAATTTGTATACATCGAAAACAATGGGTTATGGGGTGGGATGCTATTGAAACAGGGGTGAAGCCCCCAAATTTTAATTTTAGGTGATGTTATACATTTTTTTTCATAGGGTTTGTGCTTTTGAAATTTTTATGGTGTATGGTGGCTCAAACAATAGTTTTCCAATTTTTGTTAATGAATTTATGTTGAAACATAAAACATGTTAGAAGATTAGAGGTTTTGGATGTTTGAAGCTCATGTATATTGTATTCCAAACAATGAAAATGATAACAAAATTAAAGGTGTGGCTATAAACAATTTGCTAGTTTTCCTAGTTTGGTTTTCTAATATAAAGCGATATGCAATATGAGATTGACATTGTTTTACTTTTCTATATTATTGAGAATTTGTTTATTGTTGTACAATCATTGTAACATATAATTTTCCTCATCATTACACACACTATTACATTTGGCTTATGTGTTTGATCAAGGATGGGTTGGGTGGGTGTTGATCTTAACTAGGTTCTCTCAGAATTAAGGTTTTGATCAAGGTGGAGAAGAATCTTTGGTGGGTGGACACCAATCCTAACTTCCCTTACCTAGTTTCACTAATGGTTAATGTTATTTTCTTATCTTGTGAAGGATTTTAGTTATTATGTGGGCCTAGTTGAGTTGGTAGTGGGAGGAAATGGGAATGAAGGGTGGAGGTTGATAAAGATTATTTTATGGTTCACTCCACCCACTTGTGCATGACTATTGGTGAGGCATAGGAAGCTGAAAAATATACCATGATATATGCTTAGAAGTAACTAAATAGGAAATGGAACACTTAGAGAAAGTGGTGTAGAAAATAAAGGTGATTTGATTAATTGTAAACAACTAATGTTTACAAAAATTTCTTTTGATACAAAAATGAGTAGACAAATATTGAAGAAAATTTTCAATTATTACCATCATCTATAACTAACTATACTTCATGTTCATTTATAACATTAATATCCTTATATCTTTTACCTAAAATGTTAATCAAAATATCTAATTTAATATGAATTAACATTAATCATCATAATATATCTTATATATGAAATAATCAACCATATCATTAATTTGAAAGTAATTATAAATGAAAAAATAATTGATATTAAAAAAAATAAAATAATAAATATGTAGTAACTAAAAATTAATTAATATTATGCCATTATGATATATGAGAAAGTAAAATCGTCTTCAATATCATATCAATTAAATTTTCATCCTTCACATTGATAAATCCAAAATAGTAATATATTAAATTATTTCATTTTAATAATATACCGTTATTTGTAATTGATTTTCCATATCCATCCCATTCAAGTTGATATTAAATAGACATTTTGAACCTGCGACTAAGGTTCATCATAATATATCTTTATTTAATTTTATTTATTTAATTAAAAAAATCTCATTACAAATTTAATTGATTCATTGATTTAATATTCTTAAACAAATTTAATAAATATAAATCTAGTCTTTCCATATATTTTTTCTTTTTACAGTGTAAGGTGGTTCCCTCTAGGAAGAACTCCCCTAGCTTCCACTATGCACTTCTTTGCACCATCAGATCTAATGTTAGATGATTGAAACAACCATTAGATCCCATAGCTTTAAATGTCAACCAAATCTTGATTTGTGCATTATGCAACTATTACTTGTTAATCTTTAATATAACCCATAACATATTGCAAGTACCTTTACAATTCTCAAATATTTGGAAGTCCATAGGAAAGTTGAAGCAATTAGAAGGAATCATGGTCCATGGAATTTGGATTCTCCTTTTAGTTCATCTCTAAATCCTAGTTCAGATGTCGCTATTGGCTCTCCATCTATGACTGCTAGCATTGGATCTTAATCTGCATTCGCATCTACTGTCGTTGGAATAAATGCAACTGGAATTTCTTCCTCTGCTGATGAAACTGATGCTTTTTCCTTTTCTGTCACCTTTTCTCCTTACTACTGGAATACTGTAAATATATGCCGCAAGATCTAAATATACTGACTAAGGGATTGTAATAGGCTACAGGAAAGGAAGGGAGGATAGAACTGGTTGAACTCCAACTCAGTCTCAATCTAAGGTATGGATATCGATATAAATAAAGAATACCTATTAATTGATTGGGGAGAAATAACATTTCAGTGGTTAGCATACGATACATCTTCTATTTGTTTCCTATTGATTCGGGAAGTCGAGTGTTCAACTCTCTTCCGTCAGAGTCCCATCGAGCAACTCTATATCTAGAAATTAAGATATGTTAATAAATATAGGGTATGAATTTCTCCATCTCCTCTTGGCTTTTCAATATTTCCTCCCATGATTTATGCATTCACTATCCATCCGCCTGCGTGTGTTGTAACTTTTTCCAAACCTTTCGGTCATTTATTTACACCTCAATTGTATCCAAACCCTATCCTATCTCATTGATCTATGACATCCTAGCTCTCCCATGCACATAAACATTTACCTGTATTATGTGTGCTCTAGCTTATCATGAACCTTTGTTTCTATAACTATGGAGGTTTCTTCCTACAGCTAAGGAGGTTTCTTACCAGACCAATGAACCATTCTAGAATATAGCTATGGGAGCATACTAATAAGCCAAACATCAAGAAAGGACATCAATAAAGGTAAACCTTTCTTTCTACAACTATGAAGGTTTCTTCCTACAACTAACGAGGTTTTTTCCTAGACAAATGAACCATCCCGGTATATAGATAGGGAGGCATACCAACGAACCATAGATTAAGCAACATCATCAATTAAGGTCATTAAATTCTATGTTCCCTACTCGGTGGGCAACGATATCCCTAATTATCTTAATTGAGTTGTAAAAGCATATTTATCATAGTTCATTCCCTCGTTTGTTGGACAATGATTTCCACATCATTTTATTTCTTCCCTCAATCGTAAAATTCATAACTATTGATTGTCCATGACATTCAATCCCTCATTTGGCATCCATATATTTCAATCTCTCAGACTTCATCTATTCCAATTTTTATCCCTCCCTCATGACCACTCTATTTCTTGTTTATTCCTGACTATTGGTTGCTAGTCCCGAGAATTGGTAGATATTCCCGGAAAGAGTTATTAATCTGCCTACCTGCTATTGGTTGACCAAACAAAGGTCCTAGAAAAGTTGTAAGTGCCCACCAATTCCTCCCAATATCCCTCCAGGGTTTTACATTCATTCCTAAGGTAGTTCTTGCGATCCAATAAACCAAATTTAGTAGATGTCTAATGTGTCCAACATAAAGGTAATCATGTAGCCTTTTCGAGGTCCTCCCTAAAACCGAGTCACAAAGTGGTGAAAGACAGTTCCATGAGAATTTATTTTTTATATTTTTTAATCGATGGAAGCATTCACCTTAAAATAGTGAATATCTCATCTATATCAAATATATTATATCATAGTGTGTGAGTGACATTATAAAAAATATTTGTAATGAATCTTTATATATATATATATATATATATTTCTTAAGAAAAGTGAGATGCAATATTTTTCTATAGATGTTCACATATAATAATGTATCAAAAATCAAATTTAAATTAGTTCTAATGTTATTAAAAAAAAAGGAATGAAATTGATCTCTGAGTTGTTTTGCATTATCATGGAACTTCACTTTCGATGACTTTATTTTATTCTTAATATCATTAAGCCCGGCTTTAGAATGCACCTTATTAGCCATGTTACTCTAAATATTATAGTCCATTGTTGGATTGACTTAGTACATTGGGGGATTCAATTTCAAATTTACATTATGAAAACATGTACAAGTCATGAGATTCATAGATATTTGTAACTACTAATTGACTTTTCCTTGGCATAGACTCGCATGAAATACAAACTCCATATATTGAACATTTCATACATTAGAAGGAATATTATTCAATTTTGTTACAAGAATGATCAATGGTCCAGGTGGATATTGGTGGAAAACCACGTATCCCACCTACACCTCCATTTAGTTTCATCAGTTTCCTTGTTTGTTTGAGCATTTACTACTTTTAGCAGTTTTTTGGGTCTTGAAATTCCAAAGCCGTTTTGACCCCTAAACGACGTTTTTTTGAGGTTTGATGCTAGCCCATAGCCAAAGGAAGCTGTGTGATGAAAATCTTGTAGTACTCAGAAAGACATTTCCAACAAGGCATCATATGCACCAAATGGAGAAAATATGACCAAGTTATGACCCCAAGAAGTTAGCTGCCCAACTAACCGCAACGGGGCTCATAGGCTCTTGGCGTTACTCTTGGGGTTAGGGTTTTGGTTACTTAGGGTTTCCTCATGTTTTGAAATAATAAATAGGCCCTTGAGCTTCATTCTAACACATTTCAGAGGCATGTAGCTGCCACATCTCTTCTCAGAGATAAGGTACCATCGTTCGAGCTAGTCTTATTTCCATTTTGTTTGTAAGCATATTTCCGTATTTGATATTAATAAAATGAAGTGTTATTTCTGGTGCATCTTTGTATTTAGGGTTATATATATAATTTCTTGAATTCCTTGTTAAATTCAGATCAGTGATATCAGAGCGGTCTGCTCTTTCTCTATTTTTTTTGCATGTCCCATACCAAGTCTGGATATAAGGATTTAGGGCTTGAACTAGTCGAACCTTTGCAAGAACAGCTTGGTAAGTCCTGATGGCCTCCCATGGGGGAAGAAAATAAAGACAAGGGGGTAGGATATCATTTCAAAATATTTCTCGAAGAAGCCCTCGAGCGATAGAAGAACGCGAAGATGGACAACTTTCCACAAATCCTTCAATGACTACCCAAGGGCGACGCATCTACTTCCATCAACTACTCTCGGGCTGTCACACCCTTTAAGGCACAAGTTAACTTTGACATTCCCGTATTTCAAGGTTAGATAGCTGCGGACACCATAAATAAATGGCTAAATCTGCTAGACGGATATGTTTTTGTTCATGATTTTTCCATCCGGGAAAAGATTACTTTTTCTCATCTCAAAGCTGCCCCACACCTCAAGGACTAGTGGGAAACCTATTGTGGGTAGAAGGATGAAAGTACACCTTCACTATTTTCAGTCGCACCCACTTGGGGTTCATTTTGGGATGCCATCAAGGAGCAATACTACCCTGTCGGGAGCTATCAGGATAAATAAATAAAGTGGACCACACTACGAGAGGGAAAGAACCAAGACGTGCTAGAGTTTACCAATGTTTTTCATACCCTTCACACAAAGTTGGGTATAAAGGATTTTAAAAAGAAATTGGTAATCAAGTACCATGGCTGCCTACACAGGTACATCCAAGATGAGATGGAGTTCCTAGACATCTACTCGCTCTGCACGACATACCAATACACTGTCAAGATTGAGAAGAAGCTTAAAAAGAAAAAACAAGACTTTGGATTTGTGAATTTGAAGCTAGGGAAAGGCGCCCCCAAACAACAGAATAAAGGGAAAAGCCAAGGCGGGGTGACCCAGGATAACTTGCTGAAGCCATAAGAAATTAGCAACACCACAAAGACAAACAAGGACACAGGAAAGTGGTGTGAGTTAGATAGGATCTCCACTCATAACACAAGTGAGTGTCGGGCCAAGAAGTCACTAGTGGCCGAGCTGAAGGCTTCCAAGTCCGATGCATGTTCTATATTTGAGTCAGAACCCGATAAGGGGAATGAAAAATGGAGGAAAATCATTTACGTAGAGCCCAGTGCGATTGTGGCCACCACCAAGATCTAGAATATTGAGCCTGAAGATCTAGAAAACGCGGAGCTCCTATTCCACTCACAGATGTGGGTGAAGGGTTCTTCGCTACAATTCATTGTCAACAATGGGAGCGAAAAGAACCTCATTTTAGCAGAGATCGGGAAGGATAAGGGCCTACCGACTACAACAAATTCGTAGCCATATAACATCTGATGGCTTCACCAAGGATGAGATCTTTGTGTCAGCTAGTAATGTTGTCTTCCCTATAGAATCAAGCCCTTCACGGATGAGGTACTATGTGACGATGATCTTCCTGAAGTTTGTGATGTATTATTAGGACAACCATACTTATGGAAGTGGCATGTTGTATATGTGTCTAGACCTCGTTCTGTTTTTATCTCTTTGGGTACTAAGTTATATAGGATATCGGAGGTAGCCCCACCTACTGTTATCTCTTGATCTTTGCTAAGCAATGCAGTAAAGTCATCTCCCAACCTGTGAAATTTGTTTTCTTTCTAATTCATTCTCAAAGTAAGGAAAAGGTCCTAGCCACATCCATGGCCCCCGAGAAGGTTTAATCCAAGCAGTAGAAGTAGGTGTATATGGTCGTGGAAGAATATAGGGACATCTCCTACTCACCCACAGGGGTACGCTTGCATTGTCAGGTCAAGGATTCAATCAATCTAACTCTCGAAGAACCTCCACCCAACGGACTGATATATCAATGCTCCATTTTGGAAAATGAAGAGATCAGGTGACAAATCTAGGAGTTGTTGCAGACAGGGCACATTTGACTAAGTTCCTCGCCTTGTGGGAGCCCGATTGTACTTATACAGAAGAAGGATGGGACCTAGAGGCTCTACATTAATTATCAGGCACTAGACAAAATTACTATTAGGAACAAGTATCAAATCCTACGGCTTGATGATCTGCGGGACCAACTCAAGGGGGCCAAGTATTTCAGCAAGATCAATATAAAGTCTGGTTATCACAAGGTTCCAATAAAGCCCAGAGATGTATGGAAGACCGCCTTTAAATCCAAGGAAGGACTTTTCTAATGGTTGGTTATGCCCTTCGAGTTAACAAATTCCCCTGCTACTTTTATGAGGCTAATGGATGACATCTTGCGACCCTTCACCAACTCGTTCATGGTGGTTTATCTAGACCACATCCTCCTCTTCAACAAGAGTTGGGAAGAACACTTGCAACACATTTGGCAGGTCCTTCAAACCCTTCGACAACACAAACTCTATGCCAACTTGGAGAAATGCACCTTTGGAAAGAGCTAGGTCCAATACCTGGGTTACATCATAGATGAGCATGGCGTGCATATGGACATGGCAAATATCTAAGCCATTTAGTACTAACCAGCCTTGACCACTCTAATGGAGCCTCACAGCTCTTTGGGTCTTGCCAATTTCTATTGGAGGTTCGTGTTGGGATCCTCCCATATCACTTGGCCTTTGAGTCAGATTACTATGGGTGAGGTGAAAGAAATTTTTCCTGGTCCGAGTCCCAACAGAAGGCATTTGTTGAGTTGAAGCACCACTTCTTCTCTCCACCAGCACTCACACATCTAGACCTGCAGTAACCATTTGAAATTGAGACAGACACATTAGGCTATGCTATTGGTGCAATCCTCAACCATCACGGGCATCCAATGGCCTATCATAGTGAGATACTTTCTGATACAATTCATAAGTAGCCCACCTATGATAACGCAATGTTTTCCATCATGCAGGCTTACCGACAAGGGAAGCACTATATTCTTGGGAACAAGATGTCATCCACACTAATCATCGACCTCTTCAGTTTATACAGGTGTGAGGGAAGTTTTAGAATGATTGCCATCAGAGGTGGTCTACATATCTGCAACAATTCCACTTGATGATTAAATAAAAAAAGGGTAGCACCAATCATGTTGCAGACTACCTCAGCTAGCCCCCAGTTGCCGCACTGACTACTTTTCTCAACTCTTGTGGTCACGAGACCTCTGGATAGACACAACTATACAAAAATGATCCATAATTTCCCTCGACATACCAAATGCTAATAGCTGGCAAGAAATTTCCCAATTTTCACCTCGAGGATGCATTATTATGCTACTTCGGAAACCTTTGTGTTCCTTCAAACGAGCGTTCCAAGCTTATTTGGGAGGTGTTTTGGTGTCTAAAAGACTATGGCTATGTTGCAAAAGTACTTTTATTAGCCCAAACTTTGACTGCATGCTAGGAAATATATAAGATCTTGCACTACATGCGCCATCAACAAGCCAACCATCAAGAAGGAAGGCTTGTACACGCTTATACCTACTCCCAACCAACTATGGAAATCCATCTCCGTCGACTATATGTTTGGCCTCCCTTCTACCAAGCATGGTAATGACTGTGTATTTGTCGTCATGGATAGATTTTCTAAGATGGATATATTGGTGACCTGCAAGAAGAATATCACAACAGAGGACATTGTCAAACTTTTCTTTGAACACGTATGGGTAAACTTTGGGATCCCGTAGACCATTATATTAGAATGGAATAGAACATTCCTCAACACATTCTAGTCAAGTCTCTTAACACTATTAGATGCCAAGATAACCAAATTGACTTCCTTCCATCCCCAAACTGATGGTCAGACGAAGGTCATCAATGGGATGATAGTGCACATACGTCGAATGTACAACTCCAAGCATCCTCAAACCTGGGATGAGAGTCTTCCATATGTACAACACAGTTATAATAGAGCTTTCCATAGCTTGATGGGTTGCAGTCCCTTTCAAGTGGATCTAGGATTTCAACCATTGTGTCTGATTGATGTTACCCTGCCTCATGTGACTATGTAGACATAATCCACACATATATTGTCTAAGGCTGATAAAGCGACCAAATTTATTGAACACATCTAGCACATTGACCAAAAGGTTCACGACATCCTAAAGAAGTCAAAGTTCAAGTACAAGCAACGATATGCTCAACATCTGGTGCCACACAAGTTTCAGGTGGATGACAAAGTTTGGCTTTGTTTGTAGAAATAACACCTTATCTAAGCCATTGGAAGCTCAAAGTAATCTGATAGGGTCCTTACACCATTACTAGGGTTGTGGAAGACAATGATTTTGAGCTCAACATTCCCCCATTCCTTGTCTTGCATCCAGTGTTCAATGTGGACCACCTTCAACCATACTTCCCACCATTGTTGGACACATCAAACACTACAGAACAACTCACACCAACAAAGTTAAACCCAATCTACATGCAACAGGCCACAACTGATCAAATTATGGACACACAAGTTAAGAAAAATTGCTAGAAAAATATCCAACTATATAAGGTTGTCAAAACTGACCAACTCCTACACCAAGGCAAGTAGCTCATGAGGGACCAGGTTCAACATAAATTTCCTCACCTCATGGAGGCTTTGCACACAATGGGGACCATTTCTTCCTAAGGGGAGAGGAATGATCCAAGTGGGATATTGGTGGCCAGCCACCTATCCCACATATAACTTGAGTTAGCTTCACTTGTTTCCTTGTTTATTTCAATTACTATTTTTACCAGTTTTTCGTGTCCTGAACTTCCAGAGCAGATTTGAACCCCTAAATGACAAATTTTTTAGGTTTGTTGTAGGCCAATAGCCAAAGGCAAGGGCCTAAGGAAAATATTGTAGTACTCGAAGACACCTTACCAACAAGGTATTGTACGTGCCACCACTACAGCAAAACAGGCAATTTGCGCCAGATTTAGCACCAGATTTTAGTGCATTTTTTTCTCAATTGGGATGAGCAGCCTGGTGCTAAAACTGGCTCTATTGTAAAATTTTTAAAGCGTCATTTTTTGCACCAAATTTTGCATCTTTTTTACACCAATATTTCCATCATTTTTTGCATCATATTTTGAACCAAGATTTTCATTTGGTTTTACAACAGGTTTTGCTTCTAGTTTTGTGCCATTTTTTGCATCTATTTTTGCATCATTTTTTGCTTCCTCTTTTGTGGCATTCTTTGCTTCTAGTTTTGTGTCATAATTTGCATCGAGTTTTACACCATCTTTTGCATCTGATTTAGTGCCTTTTTTTTACATCCAGTTTCTGCCAATTTTTGCATCTAGTCTTATGCCATTTTTTGCTTCTAATTTTGTACTTATTTTTACATCTATTTTTGTGCTAGTTTTTCTACCTTTTTTTATACCATTTTTTCCATCCAATTTTGCACCATATGTTGAATCTGATTTAGTGCCAAATGTTGCATTCATTTTTGCGCCATTTTTTGCATCCACTTTTACGTTTTATTTGTCTCTTTTTTTTTCATCCTATTTTGCACCATATTTTGCATTTAATTTTTCATCATTTCTTTCTTCCAATTTAACATCATTTTTAACACCATTTCTTGTATCCAATTTTGCATCCTTTTGAGCATCTAAATTTGCATCCTATGTTGAACCATATGTTGCATCCACCTTTGCATCCCATTTTGTGTCTATTGTTATGTTCAATTTTGAGCCATTTTTTTCATCTACTTTTGCATTTGTTTTTGCACCAAGTTTTGAATGATTTGTTGCACCTCATTTTACATCCAATGTTGCATCTCAATTTGCATCCAAATTTGAACCATTTTTATGCCCATTTTTGCACCATTTTTTCTTCTTTTGTGTCCAATTTTGCACCATTTTTTATGTCCAAATTTGCATCCATTTTGGTATTTAATTTTGCATCCTATTTGGCTACCAGTTTTGCATCCTTTTTTCTGCCACATTTTGTGTCCACATTTGCATCTCATTTTTCACCTAGATTTTAGTTTGAATTTTCATCTAGTTATGCATCATTTTTGACATCCTTGGTTTCACCCTTTTTTAGTCCCATTTTGCATCTTGTTTTGTGTCTTTTCTTAGATCCTTTTTGCATCCTAATTTTACACCATTCTTTGCATCCTCATTTTGGTGTCCATTTTTGAACCCTTGTTTGTGCCCAATTTAGTATCTTTTTGTATGTCTTATTTTGTTGCCTTCTTTGTGTCTAGTGTTGCACCCTTTTTTAATATTACTTTAAAACCCTTTTTGTGTCATTGTTTGCATCTTGTTTTGATGGCTAGTTTAACATCCAATTCTACTCCCAATTTTGCATCCATGGTTAAATCCACTTTTGGCTTCTTGTTTAGAGTTTTACTTTTATTTCCATTTATGACCCCCTCTATGGGTTCATTTTACTATGTTAATTTACATAGTGAAATATATTAAAGTTTCTAAATAGAATTTTGATGTAGGATTTAGTGCACGGTTAGATGAAAATAAAACCCTCTCAATTTATCCTGAAAACCTAGCACAAACCAATTAAGAGAAAGGTTGTTCTAAGGCTTAGGATTCTTAGTAGATCAAGATGTAGAGTATAGATTAAGAAAAAGAGAAGGAATTCTTGTGAGTCCTCGCATGCAGGTCTTCTTGGAGTTTTTAGTATAGCTAGGAAATGCTCCTAGCTAGCTCCAAAGCTTGGTCCTACACATAAGAGAGAGAATAAAGCAACCTTAACAGCATAATATCTTGATAATCAAAACTATCAGAAACATATAAATATTATTGAATAAATAAATATAAACCAAAATCCCATACATCCATTAGTTAAATAGAAGAAGTAAAGAATGAATAGAAACATATGGAAGGAAGAACAACTGATCTATATTAATAAAGGAGTTGGAGGAAAGTTACAAAAACCAGATGTAGTTGCAACATCACCTCTGCAAAATCATGGCTCTAAAACTCTCCCTCTCAAGATAGATCTCAACAGCGTGACAATACAAGAATTCCCATCATTTTTTCAATGACCAAGCCTCCAATATATAGGAAAGTGAAGGCTATGAAGATTTCCCAAATTCCTCATTATTTCAATTTGGGAAAAATCTTTTGGGCGAATAATGTCTCCTCATATAAAAATGGCCTTTTCGACTTTTTAGATGCTTTTGTGCTTAAGAAAAAGCTTCCCCATGCTTTATGGCTCTTTCTCGCTTTTGTATGCTTTTATTTTTTAGGAAAAATCTAAAGACGAGGATAAAGAGATCACATTCCACCATATGAGTTTCCAAAAGTAAACAAGAGTGTCAAATTAAAATTCTAGTTTGCTTATGTTTTAGTTTTTTTTTAATATATATTTAGTTTTAGTATTTTTTTATTTTCTAAAAAAATATGTTTAGTTTTTGGTATTCTTTTTCTATAAGAAAAATTATATTTTGTTTTTATAAAAATGGATTTTAAACATTCCATTCATGCTAAATTTGTGATTTTATGGTAGGAGTTTAAATTATATATAAAAAAGTAACTTAATTCCATGTGTTGTGTCGTTCAGATGGGTGTTATACATCTCTTCCTTGCTAAGTTATAGATTGTGTTTGGGTTTTCTTAATGCGATAAAACTAATTATGTTCTTCATGATATCTTGAAATGTTCATCTTGAACTAGGCTAATAAAACAATAAAGTTAAAATAAGTTTGCCTTTGTCCTTTGTAGATCTTTGTCCCCATTAATCTTGGTCTTAATAGATTAATTGTCTTATGGTGGCCTTGAGTGGTCACTTCCATTAGGTGCATGCTTTATAGTTTTCTGTTAGTGACATTTTTTAGGCTTGATAATATGTTATTTAATTTATCAAAATGTGTTATTGTCCATATTATTGTTAAATATTAATATTAAATATGTTGGTTTTTTAGCATGGTCTAGAAAAACGTTCCCAAAATGTTTATAGATTGTATTTTCTAATGCAATGATTCATTGCTTGATGAAATTGTTTTGGATATTTTTTTTAGTATATTAAATTGTATATGATAAAGTCAAAAGTCACCTATGTTTTAGATTTTCATTGGTCAATTTCCCTTAAGGCCATCAAGTTCACCATTCGGTCCCAGGCTAAGGAAATATAGGAGTCATGAAGTGGAATTGTCCAAGCACTTAAATATTGAGACGTTTTTTTTAGTCACATTATACTTCCGTTCTATGTAAATTCTCGATGAAAATAGTCTCATGGAACATGAGGGGCCTCAATAGTAAAGGAAAACAAAGACTCATAAAAGAAAAATAGTACGCAAAGCACCCATCAATAACATTGATATGAGAAGCAAAAATATTAAGTGAGGTTCTACCTCATATAATTAGAAAATGGGGGAGGAATTTCCAAGTAGTAGTGGTTGATGCTTAGAGATACTTGGGTGGAATGATTATCATTTGAAATGATCAAGACATCAAGGTTACCAATATGTTTACCTCTTTTCACATTATGACAATAGAAATTTAGTTAATTGACATGGAGGACTACTACCATGTATCCAATGTCTATGACTCCAATATCTCAAATGGAAAACCTCTATTTCTCAATTCTATTTCTAGCACAAGTAATTTATACTCCCCATCTCCATGGATTACTGGGACTGGCTTCAATACTATCAAGTGTCTCAAGGAAAAGAAAGGATGAATCACAATGTTTAACAAGTTATTTTGTAAGCTATACCATTAAAGCCATAAAGTAGTCTCCATTAAAGTTGTCAAGAAATGAGTCTCCAACCCACACATGTGGATCAATGCGATGTAATACATTTGTGTGTGGTGACTAACTTAATACACTGCTCTAATAACTCCAAAAACTTATGTATTTCACTCCTTCACATAAATTGATAGTAGTGTGACATAAGTAAACCAAGATTAGACATGAAAGCCTTAGGCAACAAACATTCCCTAGATCCTCAATTAGGTTCTTAACTGATGAAGTGAAAATGCACGGAGAAAAGAGGAATTCATGATTTAACCATCACAAACATGTGATCAAGTGTGACTAGGAGTGTATATATTTATATATTTTCCAAAGAGGGAGTGAAGACATGAGTTACCATTCATTGGGCCTTATTTTTCTTTCTTTTTCATTTTCTTATATAAAGGACTTAGGGAATAAGGTTTTCATAAGTTTGGCACAACTCGTAGATATAATATTTACATGAATTTTCACTTCAACTTTAGAGCTTAGACTTAGATAAATCAATATAGAGTATATTTAATGATTTTGTCTTTCACTTTTTGAGTTTATTTCATCACAAATGACAAAAGGGGAAGTATTTTTCCACAAATCTATGAATGCTTAATCATAATGGCATCATGTGATGAAAACAAATTAATGATGTTATTCTCTATGAAAATGATGGGTATTCTTGAGAAAATCTTATGCTTGTGGATGTCTCCTCTCTAGTTGAGAGGGAGTGAGGGTAGACACCATATTATCCATGTGTGATGTACTATGGCCAAGACTAACAATCGTAAGCCTAGTAAAGACACTAGTAGGGATAATGGTGGATTGGATAAACATCTCGGACCAATATTCTTTGAGAATTTGGACTTTGACTAGGAATAATCGCCATAAGTCAAGTACATTAATCCAAGGTAACAATAGTCATGAGGATTGACATTTCCTGGTGTCAAATATTATGAAAGTAGATTATGAAATGATCATGTGAGGACATACCTTGTGAACATCTTGGTGGGGTAAGTGCCTAGAGAGGCAGTGGTGTCCAAATTTATGCCTCCCAACATTGTGCTCTGATCTAATGGAGAGATAAACTTGTTAGTCAAGGCCTTATTATTTTGACAATGTTGGCTATGATGATGTAAATCATCATTGATGCTTATCAATCCAGATCCCTTCTTATATGAATATTTCAACTTGAGAGTACTTTTTTGTCTCATTATGAGTACCTCCCTAGTTTAGAGGGAGGGTCATCATCTTCATTATCACCATCATCACCACCATCACCGTCATCATTATTGTCATCATTTCATTATTGTCATAATCACCATTCATGTCTTCATCATCATCATCATGATTATGGACATTGTCGTCAATTGTTCATAATTATAGGTATCATAAGAAATATCATCAACCTAAAAAATGTTACGAGTGCTCGAAAAGGGTTGTTAGGACACATGATATATGAAAGAAAAATAACAACTTTATTTTTTAGAGATGATCGATGATCATCATCATCACTACCATTATCATCATCATTATAATTGTCATCATCCCCATCATCATAACTAATATATTTTTTTATCATAATTGTTGTCATCTTCATCATGAACATCATAATCATCATTCATGCCATTATTGTTCTTGATGATGACCAAGATGAAAATAATGATAATGATGATCAGATGATGATGACTTGGAAGATGACGCCAAAGATAATTATTATGATTATGACCATGACAACATTTAAAAATTGGGAAGAATGGTCAATGTCATTAGCATCATCATCATCATTATCATTGTAAATCCCATCGTCTTTATCATCATTGTCATTATCATAACAATCACAATTCATGTCATCGCCATGATCTTCATTATCATCATCGTTATAATTATTGACATTGTCATCAGTTGTTCATAATTTTCAATGTCATAAGAAATATCATCAATGCAAAAAATATGATTGTGTGTTGGAAAAGGAATGGAAAAGTGAACAAAAAAATGGGGGTAAAAATAGACGTAAATTTTGATGAAGAGTGGACACAACATAAGTAGATGCAGAACAAGATAGAAAAATTGACACAAAAGTGGATGAAAAGGTAGATGCAATAGTTGATGCAAACTTGAACACAAAATAGGATTCAAACATGGATGAAAAAGTGGAAGAAAACATGGGCACAATAGTAGGCATAAAACGTAGCATGAATTGTGGTGAAACAAATGTGGATACTACAATGAATTTAAAAAAAAAAAAAAAAAACACAAACTTGAATGCAAAAAGGAGGAAAAATTGGATGAAAAAAGGGATGTAAACATGGGTCAAACATGGGTGCAATAGTGGACACAAAATTAGTTGCAAAATTGGATGAATCAAAAGTGGATGTAAAAGTGGATTGAAAATGGGATGAAAAAAACATAAACAATATTTGATGCAAACTTGGACACAAAAGAGGATGCAAATGTGGATGCAATAGTGGAAGAAAATTTGGGTTGCAATGATAGGCATAAGATATGGCACAGATCATAGCACAAAAAAAGTGGATGAGAAAGTGGATGTAATAATAGACACAAAAAAGGATGCAAACTTAGATGCAAGACAAGATGTTATAAGGGATGTAAAAGTGGATGCAAACATGAGTTCAACATGAGAAACAAAACTGGATGCAAAATATGGATGTAATGGAAGTACATGCAAAAGAAGATACAAAATGAGACGCAAAACCTAACACAAAAGTCGACGCAAAAATAGATGCAATATTTTATGCAAAAGAGGATGTGAAGATGGATGCAAAATTGGAAGAAAACATGGGTACAACAATAAGTACAAAACATGGCACAAATAATGTCACAACAAAAGTGGATGTAATGATAGATGCAAAAAAGTAAGCAAATGAAGATGAAAAATAGGTTGCAAAAAGGGATGTAAAAGTGGGTGTAAACATGGATGCAACAATGGATGTAAAATAGGATACAAAAGTTGATGCAACAAAATTCTATGCAAAAGTAGATGCAATACGAGACACAAAACCTGATGTAAATCTTGATGCAAAAGTGGATATAAAAAGGGATTAAACCTAGATGTATATGAGGATGAAATCGTGGATGAAAATTTAGAAACAAAAAAGGGTGCAAAGGGAGGTGTCAAACTAGGTGCAAATTAAGGCACAAGAAAAATGGATGCAATAGTGGACACAATAACAAATGAAAAAGAGGATGTAAATATGGATGCAAAACAAGATGTAAAAGTCAATGCAACAAAAGTAGATGCAAAATTATACGCAAAACTAGACATAAAACTCAATGCAAAACTTGGCACAAAGCGGATGCAAAAAATAAGCAAAAATGGATGCAAAAAATGATTTTAAAAATGATGCGAAAGGGGATGCAAGAGATGATGCAAAAGTTGATGCAAGTGTAGGTGCAAAAAGTGGATGCAATAGAGGATGCAAAAGATGGTGAAATAAAATTAGGTGCCAAACTTGATGCAACATGGTGCAAAGGATGGCACAAAAATTGGCATAAAACCTGGCGTAAAACTTGGTGTAAAATTTGGTGGAAAACCTATTACAATACCTGGTGCTAAACTTGATGTAAGACTTGGTGCAAAACTTGGTGAAAACTTTGCATCAAGTTTTGCACCATATTTGATAAATGGACACAAATAGCACTAAAAATGGTCTTTAGACGCAAAAAAGGAAGCAAAAAGGGATGCTAATCACAAGGTTTTGTTCTAGTGCACATAGAGATAATATGACCAAGTTATGACCCTGTGATGTCGGCTGCCCAACTAACCCTAATAGGGCCTACAAGCTCTTGGCGATACATCTCTTGGGGTTAGGGTTTTGGTTGTTTAGGGGTTCCTCGTGTTTTTAAATAATAAATAGGCCATTGAGCCTCATTGTAACACAATTCAGAGGCATGTAGCTGCCACATCTCTTTTCAGAGATAAGCTACCATCGCCCGAGCTAGTCTTATTTCCATTCTATTTGTAAGCATATTTCAGTATTTGATATTAATGAAATGAAGTTTTATTTCTCTTGCGTCTTTGTATTTATGGTTATATCTGTAATTTGTTGCATTCCTATTTAAATTCGGATCAATCAACCTTACTAATAAAAGCTTAAGTCTCCACAATAACTTTATAGGTTGATATAATTCTCAAGCTTTTTAGTGATCATAAATATAGTTTTGATATTAATAGCTCTAGATTTCTTTGGTGATCATGAAAATAGTGTGCCCTACCTCACAATCAAAATAGTAGTGAATAATATTAGTATGCGAATTGTTTAGTGCTTCTACCACCCTTCACACTTTTGTTGGTTTCTTCCATAGAGATACTATAAGATTTGATCTGCATGTTGACCATCGTTAATTTAGCATTCACTTATATAGATTACATTTTTTTATGTAGTTTTTCAAAGAGTTCTAACATGACTTATAGGGGAAGCTTCCATATAATATTTGTTTCAATTGTTTTAGTTTATATGGTAAAATGAATCTTAATTTATAGCTACTGTTTATGTGTGATATATTTTAATATGATATATATATTATGATTTTCTTTTATAGAATTTTTTTTTTATATTTTTATTTATAAAAACAAAATTTAAAATATAAAAATTTGATTTTTTTTTAACTTTTATTATTAATTGAGCTCATATGTAAATGATAAATTCTTACAAACATTTATTCTTACATATATATCCCTATACTTTATATTATGTTCTAAGTTTTTTACTTAATTGACATATAAATTTTTATGTTAAATATTAAATTTTATAAACATTTACCTCTTCAACACCGTGCAATAATTTATTATGTTATTAATTTTTTATTTTTTGTTTTTTATTCATTAATTTTTTATATTTTTAACATTTAAAATAATAATTATAATAGAGAAAAAAAATCATGTTAAAATAAATAATAAAAGTTACCTACTAGTTTACAATGAGCCTATAGGTTAACAAAAAGGGATTGAGAGGGATGTCAATTTAGGAATTTGGAATGTTATTAGTTTTTAATTTTTAATTAATTATTTATTTATATATTTAAAAATTGAAAAACTAATTATAATTATAATATATAAAATAATCATGTTAAAGTAAATAATAAAAGTTACTTACTAGTTTACAATAAGTTTGTAGATTAACAAAAGGGACTGGGAGGGATGTCAATTTCAAGATTTTGAACTTTTGAGAGGTACATGGTTTTTGTTAGTATTATTATTTATTTATAAAGAATTTTTGAAATCATATATTGGGATTTTATCTTATTCTTATTTAGTTGGAGGAATTTTTAGTAGTTATACTTCTTTACCCAACATAGCTTCTTGTACATGGAGGTTCCATCTCCATCTAGACTTAAGGTTCCTGCCTCCAAGTTGTACAAAAGTCCTCAGTGGGGAAAATCAAGCTTTTAGCTAAATTTTATGAAACGTTAATCTAACATACAAGCATAGATTTGGTTCTCAAGTATATTTCTAGTTTGTTTTCTTTTCTCAATATTGTCTTAATTATATTTCCATTTATGTTCCCGGTTGGTTTTTTGTCTTAGATTTTCATGAAGTGTATTTAGTTCTCATAGCTTTCTCTTGTTCAAGGATTATCTTTTCTTTTTGTTCTCTATATTTGAAGATTCTTTCGAATTCCTTGTTTGTTGTTTCTATTGTGTCTATTTTAGAGGGGTTTCTTATTGGTTTTTCCTTTAGTTACCTCACCCTATTTAGTTCTCATGGCTCTCTATTGTTCAAGGATTATATTTCTTTTTAGTTCTCCATATTTTAAGATTTGTTTTTATTGGCTTTCCCTTTAGTTAGCTAACCACGGCTCTTTGGTTGTGTTTGTTGGATTTGGATTATTTTGGTTCTCTAGCGATGTGTCAGCACTCCCTTTTTAACCCTTAACTCTCTTTTTCTTGTTCAGAATTATGTTGATCAATTTAGCTTACTATTCATTTCCCTTTGATGGCTTGGTGCATTTGTTCTATTTCCTTGTTAATATCATTTGTGCAAATTGGTTTGGGGCTCATAGAGGGAGAATAGACCATCACCCCCTTTCCAACTCTTAAGCCTAATTTTCTATAGAGTGTTTTAGTGAACTATCTGTGTGAGAGGAATATGATGTAGAATGGGAAGCTATAATAGAGAGAAAATTTATCACAAATGTTAAGGTTGATGTGGATCTTGGGCAATAGGTTCCTAATATAGGAAACACAAGAATTGGACAAAAAATATATGTAAACTATTGACATGTATTAACAATTGCTTACCATCATGGGAAAGGTATTAGTTGAGAACTTTGAAACGCAATATGACATTAGTTTATATATGGATGAAATGTAGAAGAAGATAAGAAATTTGATCGAAATATAATTGATTTTAGCTAAAAGAGCGGGCAGAGTTGGAGTTCTCTACCTTTGAATATGATGGAAAAGTATCTAACACTATTGAAGTGGATTCACTATCCAAAAGGACACCTTTATTTTTCAATTTTGCTATATATGATAGTAGCAACATGACATCAATTCTAGGTGTTATCAACTCTAAGTTTTACAGAAAAGTCTCAAATTAATACAAACATTATTATCTCTTTCATTATGTTATCAAGTTTAAACTATTTAAATAGACAAGAAGTTCACTACTACACTACCCGAATAGTTTCCCTAGTTCCTAAAAAACAAGTCGTTGTGGGCTCTAGGTTTTCTAGCTAAGTGTCAAATTAATATAAAATTTATTATCTCTTGAGTTCTGTTATTAAGTTTAAAATGTTTAAATGGACAAAATAAGTTGCGTTACCATCCTACTATCCTAGGTTCCCTTGTGGTAGAGAAGTAAGCATTATGCCAATAATTTCACCGATAGACACTATCCAATCCCGTATGGTAGAAATGTTGTAAGGTTCAATTAAAATTCTTGCTTCAAAATAAAATAAAATAAATTGAATTAAATTAAATTAGGAAACATAGAATTATTAATTATAATCAATAATTAAACCACTATAGATTTATTTTAACTCTAACTCTACTAAGTGCTAAGAGGAATCAAATCTCTTTGGACGTAAATTTCCTTTAGAGTGAAAAGAGATTTTATCTCTTTCAGAGATAAGTAAATCTGTATTTAAAATGAAACTGGGATAATAATAATAATAGTAATAATAATAATAATTATTAAAGATAAAAAATAAATTAAAAGTTTATTTACTCTACTTCAATTTAAATGGAATTAAAGATAAAAATGAATAAAAATGAAATTAAGATTAAAAAATAAATTAAAAGTTTATTTACTCTACTTCAATTTAAATTGAATTAAAGATAAAAATGAATAAAAATGAAATTGAGATACAGGATCCACGATTTCTATATAAGGACACACTGAAATTGTGAAATTGTGGCCGAGGGCTTTGATGGCAAACGATTTCTGACCTCTCATGTATGATTTTGTCTTCACTGTATACTTTACGGAAAATCAATGGGCGACGCTATGCTGCGTCCTCCATCAGAGTCGTTTGGGTCTCAGCTTATAACAATGCATAAGGCGGGCATCATTATATGCCGGGACTCAAACGACTCTGGAAGAGCTAACGCATCCTTGTACATTGAAATTCCGCGATAGTTTGTTTGGAGCTGTTTGAATGAAAGTATCTATTGAAAATTTGGGTAAATGTATGGATGAATAAAAAATTAAAAGGTAAGCAATAAGCATTCTGCATGTTGCTTGGCCTTCATAGTCTCTCTGCAAAATCCACCGATGCTGCCATGGACTGAGCGCTTCTCTCCCACCTCGCGTCATGTGCGGCCCATCGTACCCAAAATGTTTCTGTTTAAAAGTCGTCTTACTCTGTCAAATCCTTGCAGAATGAGACCGAGGTAACCAGAAGTTACCTGCTTTATTGCTGCTATGCACACTATTGATCTAGAATGGAAGATATACCTGGTATTTGCTGTTTTTCTGGTGGTTCTGTTTTTTCATAGTGTTCAGCGTAGATTTCGATAATATTTTAAAGATTTTGGGAATATCTCAAAATCTATGACCGATTTCATAGTTTCTTTATACTGATTGAATTGGGTTAAGTCGTTTATTTATGATTATTTCTAGGAGAGATCATTTTCAATTAAGTAATTTTTTATGATTTTTGAATAAGTTTATTTACTACTCATTGTATACGGTAATGCTCATACAGAGTGGTGAAAGAAGTACCACTGAAACTACTGAAATAAATCACATCGCTTTAATCATCACTTCTTAAGCTACACTAACCAAAACTTCTGAATTATAAACCATATAAACCCCATAAGTAATGATTAACTCTATGTGATTAGTTTCACTAATTTCACTCACAAAATAATATTTAAAATAATATTTAATATAATGTATTAACAAAAGCTCACCGCATTTAGTATAGTGTTCCGCATCCTAGCATTTAATATAGTGTTGCGCATCCTAGCTTCATCTGAACGGTTTTGTTCGCTATCTACAGATAAATGTGATCCCCATCTACAGATGTGGATGGACTGTTTGAGACATTTTCTTCTGCGGTCACAGTTGGTGAGATTTCTCGTTTGCTGTTCGCTCGCTTTTAAGCTTTGATGACGGTGATCAGAGTCCACTAAAATTGATATGGTTTTTAGATTTGAAGAAATTTTGAACATTTTATTTTTATGTTTAAAAATATAAATAAAAACCGTTCAACGCCATTTCATTTATATTTATATTTTTAATGGATCACTATTTTTAGATGTTAACTAAACCATTTCGAACCAATAATCTTCGCACAACGACTCTTCTACCATTTTAATTTTCTATTTTGTTCCCATAACTTCTCACCGGTTGTTCACTATTGCTAACCGGTCATTGTTATCACTGTTTTTTCCTCTTGTTTTTTAAAATTTAAAATGACCACCTTCTTTTCTTTTTATGTATTTTCTCATGTAAATGCTAAAAATTTAGATGCCCTTTTCCTAGAAAAGTGGTTAAGATCCAAAACGAAGGTTTGAAAATGCTAAAACATATGATCATAAATATACTTGACTATTTTTGTATAGGTTATTGGTTTTCGGATGAGATAATTCACACATAAAACACGAGTTGTTTCTCTTTTATTGATCACAAAAAATATGATGCTTACAATGAACTTGATGAAGGGTATTTAACCTTTTCCCACTAGCTTCTTGCCTAAAATATCTTGACATGAAACCACATGCAATCACACACACAAAGTCGTCTATTATTCAACTCGAATTGACTCAACACTCAAACACTCACTGAACTCACTCTCTATATTTAGTCAACTCGACATGCAGGAGTAATCACAATTTCTAACACTCCTCCTCAAGTACAACTATATGACTGAACATGACTCAACATGACTTAACTATCACATAAACATGTCTGCTGGTTTATGTCTCAGCTAGGCTTACAATGACTCGAGAATTTTACAATTTTGCATTTTTTTCTCTCTGCTTCCAAATTTTATATGCTCGAAATTGCTTCATTCTCTCTTGAACTTTCTTGCTATAGGCTTTATTCACTTGTTGCTGCTGCAATTTTTCTTTGACATGTCTTGAACTTGTTCTGAAAAAAATTGGATCATGTCTTCTATAATTTCCTCTTCAAATATTCATTAAACCACACACTGCTTCCAAAACATTGCATCTTCAAACAGTGTTCTTTGCTTTGCTTCTTGTGCTTTATATTCATGAGTTTGACTCGCTTCAATTTGTCCTATTGGTTTCTGAATCCATTATTCAATGAGCTTCAAATCTGCATGAAAGTTATTAACAACCTTGCTTTCAACTTCTTTGCCCATGCTATTTTGAACATTTGCATATTCAAAAGCGATGTTATAAACATCTTTAATATGACTCTCTTCAGTGAGAACTTTCTTATCTACATCTGCCTTCTTTTCAACTGTATGGAGGTTGTCTTCGACTGTTATGTTGTTAGTGGATATTCTCATAAAAAACTCTTCAATCGCTTTATCCTCTTCTTAATCATCAACTACTGCTAGATGACATACTGCTTCATGAGTAGTTCAAACTGCTTCATATCTTGCTGCTACAATGGTAGCTTCAACCTTCAATGTTTCATCAAACTTTATGCTTATCATATTGTCATAATTAATCCCTGTTTCAAAAAAGAAACCACACATATCATCAATATAATGTTCATCCACACTATGGTGAGATATCCAAGCATGAATGTGCTCATTGTCATTTTCATTGACAATTTCAACTTCACCAAATCCATAAGTTGTGCTTGGATTCACCAATTCACATCTCACTTTGCAATCATCATCCACATGCTTTTCATCACAATGGGATTCACCATCATCTGCATCATCCACATTACAGTGGAGTATTTGAGCATTTATTTGCTCTTTCTCTGCTTCACACACAGAGGCTACTCCTCCTCTCTCTGCAATTTCTGTTGCATCATCTTCATCCATATGCATGCTTGCATAATGGGTTTTCAATTGTATGGTCTTGACAACCAACATCCACTTTTGAGTGGGATTCTCCAAACTCTATTTTCCTCTCAGAGTCTTCCTCATCTACTCTCAGATCTGCAGCTGACTTCTTTGATTGTAACATAACCTGTTGTTGCATGTCACTCTCTCCTGCACCAAACTCTACTTCGAGGAATTTCCATGTTTCCTTGGAAGTTGTAGCTTTTGCTACCATGCACAAACACTTCTTATCCAATGCTTGTTTTATAAAATTCAATGCTAAAACATCACACACTGCATCATATGGATTATTGGAATCATACTCAATTAACTTTTTAGGTTGAAGAAAAGTTAACATCTTGATAACCCAATGATCAAAATATTCACCTGCAAACATAAGAGGTGGTAGCAAATCAAAACTACACCAATCACCATTGATTTCTTCATTGTCTTTTGCTAGACTTCTCAGTTCCTCAACTGTGGCCTGAACCTCTCTAACCATGGCAACAATCTTTGTCTCTTCTTTTCGATTCATTTTCTTAGTCTTCTTCAGTGGCGCTTTGCGACACATGAATGTTGTCACTCATTTTCTTATAGCTTATTTGTTGATTGCATATGGCTATCTTCCATATTGTTGCTAGAAAAGAATATGATTTTCAATATACAGCCCCAGAAGGCACAATTTTCACCCAAAAACTGTCATTCTTAACAAAACACCAAAAAATAACAAACTTTACAAAGCCCTAAGTCCTCTTACCAAAATAGACCTTGTAAAACTTACAAATTATAACAAAACAGTCACAGGCAGAAACACCAGCAAAAGTGAGACAAAGCTCACACAATTTTTTATTAATTCATTTGCTCAATTACATCACATTTATACATGAACCTCTCAACTAATTCTGGCAACCAATTCCTAACTAATTCATAACTAATTCTGTTCAACCAATTCATAACTAATTCTATTTCTACATTATTCTCACATCCTCCCTTAATGGAGAAATGGATTCTCTACAATACCTAACTGACTTCTAAAAACTTCAAATTTGATTTTACCAAGGGGCTTAGTAAATATATCAGCCACATTATCCTTGGTGTTACAAAATATCAACCCAATTTCTTTGGACTCAATTTTCTCACTTACAAAGTGGTACTGTAACTCAACGTGTTTTGTTCTAGCATGGTAAACTGGATTATGTGCTAATTTGATAGCACTCTGATTATCACAATTGATACATGTTGCACCACTTTGCGCTTCTTCAAGATCAGCAAGAACTCTCCGCAACCAAATAGCTTCACAGGTGGCATTGGTTAAAGCTTTGTACTCTGATTCTGTTGATGATAAAGAAACAGTTGGCTGTTTCTTACTGCTCCAAGATACGACCCCTGATCCAATATGGAATGCATAGCCAGAGGTAGATCGTCTGTCATCTGGATTTCCTGCCCAATCTAAATCAGAAAAACCTGTCAGTACAACATCAGATACATCAGTATACATAATACCAAGATTCATTGTTCCCTTTAAGTATCGGAGAACTTTCTTTGCAGCATTCCAGTGATTTCCTGAAGGCTTAGCCATGAACTGACTAAGAATACTGACTGAGTATGCAATGTCTGGTCTGGTAGTGGTGAGATAGTTCAAACTTCCCACTAACTGACGATATAATGTTCCATCTGCCTCTTTCGAACCATCTTCTTTGTACAACTTTGCATTCTGTTCTAAGGGAGTTGACATAGCTTTACAATCTGTCATATTGAACTTTTTAAGAATCTCCTTTGTATATTTGCTTTGAGTGATCAATGTTTTACAAGTTTCTCTCCATACCTCAATGCCTAAACAGTAATGCATTTCACCCAAATCTTTCATTTCAAAAACCTGTGACAACTGAACTTTAATTTCTTCAATTAACTTGTGAGCACTGCCTGTTATAATGAGATCATCCACATATAAAGATATTAAAGCAACATGTCCTTTTTCATCTTTCTTTACATACAAGTTAGGATCATTTTTGCTTTTCACAAACCCATTGTGAAGAAAGAAAGTATCAATCTTTACATACCATGATCTTGGTGCCTGTTTCAAACCATACAATGCCTTTCTTAACCTGCAAACCAGATGCTCCTGTCCCTGTTTGACAAACCCTTCAGGTTGAACCAAATAAACTTCTTCCTGTAAATCACCATTTAGAAAAGCAGATTTGACATCCATTTGATGTATGTGCCAATTATGTTTTGTGGCTAAGGCAATCAGTAATCTAATTGTATTCAACTTAGCTACTGGTGCAAAAGTGTCTTCATAATCAATGCCCTCCTGTTGAGCATATCCTTTTGCTACTAATCTTGCCTTAAATTTATCAATTGTACCATCTGCTTTAAATTTTGTTTTATACAACCATTTGCTTCCAATTGGAACTTTATTTTCAGGAAGTTCCACTAATTCCCATGTTTGATTTTTCATAATAGAAGCATACTCATCATTCATAGCATTAATCCATGGTTCATGTTGTTTAGCCTACTCATAATCAATTGGTTCTTCAACATTCATTATATTAGACATTAAGGCATAGTCTCTATACCTTGCAGGAGGCCGAGTTTGTCGGGACGACCTTCTTGGTGTGGGTGTTTCATCCATGATTCGTCGGCTTTGAGGTGTATCACCCCCTTGTGATGAC
This sequence comes from Pinus tabuliformis, assembly GCA_031772625.1. Lineage (NCBI taxonomy): Eukaryota > Viridiplantae > Streptophyta > Pinopsida > Pinales > Pinaceae > Pinus > Pinus tabuliformis. The sequence continues at coordinate 603,163,837 of CM062817.1, forward strand.
TCACTGCTGCTAGATGTGCTCGTACTGCTGCTATCATCCTGATCCTGTACCTGTACCTGGACCTGTTCCTGTTCCTACTTAATCATAGTATCAAGCTTGATATGTGCATCATCATTAGAAATATGCCATGTATCATTCTTTGTATTACTTTTATCAGTCTGCTCATGAAACAATACATCACGACTTGCAAATAGTTTATGGGAACTTGGATCAAACAATTTATAGGCTTTCTGATCCGTACAATATCCAATGGAAATACACTTGATGGACTTGGCATCAAGTTTTCTTCTGTTAGCTTCAGGAATATGAGCAAAAGTAGTACATCCAAAGACTTTGAAATGACTCACATCAGGTTTATTACCATAAAGAACCTCAAAAGGAGTTTGAAAAACTAGTTTCTTAGTGGGACATCGATTCTTCAGATAAACAGCAGTGTTAATGGCTTCTGACCAGAAACCATTAGAGATGTTCTTACCTTGCAGCATACTACGAGCAGATTCCACCAAGGTTCTATTCCATCACTCAGCAACACCATTTTGCTGAGGGGTATGTGGCACTGTGAACTGTTGTTGAATTCCATTAGATTTACAATAGGTGTTAAATGCTTTGGATTTATATTCACCCCCTTGATCAGATCTGAGTATTTTGATGCACTTTCCTGTTTGTTTTTCAACCATATTTCGAAACTCTTTAAAATACTCAAATATGTCACTTTTCCTTCTAACAAAATAGACCCAGGTATATCTAGATCTATCATCAATAAAAATAACAAAGTATGAAGCACCACCAAGAGACCTAGTTTGCATAGGTCCACATACATCAATGTGAATTAATTCAAGTATATCATACTTTCGTTTCTCAGTATGAACAGGAAACTCTTCTCTATGCTGCTTACCAAGTGCACAAGCTTCACATGGTAAATGTTCACACTTCATAACAGGAAGACCTTCAACCATTGATTTCCTTTGTAACAACGATAAATCATTGTAATTGAGGTGCCCATACCTGTGATGCCATAATTCTGCTGTCGATGTCTCTTGTGATGTCAAAGCATCATGGCGCTTGACTGTCACATCCAATCTGTACGATCCTCCAACCCTGGTACCTGTAGAAACAACCTTGTAGTGGTCCTGAACATCTTTCACTATACACCCCAGTTTACCAAATTCTACTTTTAAATGATTATCAATGATAGCAGAAACAGATAGCAAATTCTTTTTAAGAGCAGGTACATACATCACATTATGAATCTGTCGCATTTGTCCATTAGGTAAGTACACATTTATTATGCCATAGCCTTGAACTTTAAGTGACCTATCATCTCCTAGGTAAATGTGTGTACCATCAGATTTCTCATAATATTTATCATACCATTCTTTATTACAAGTCATGTGTGCCGATGCACCAGAATCTATAAACCAAGTATTCTCATCATCAGTTTCAGCAGACAATGCAGCATCAGAAAGAAATAACTTAAGATTTTTAAATCCATCATTCACTGAGGTGTCTTTGTTTATGTAGTTTCCATTATGCCTGTTATGTCTTTGATTAGATTCATTATTCTTTCTCCTATACCAATCTTTTGCCAGATGTCCAGGTTTTCCACAATAATGACATACAATGTTCCTTTTAACATAAGAATCAGGAGGTGCCTTACCTTTCTGCTTTGCTTGAAAATGGCCTCTGTTTCTGTCCCATGGTCTCCCTCGGAATGGTTTTTGGCCTCTTGCAGTCAAAGCCAAATCAGAACCATTTGACTCAAGTTCAAAAGTTTTCATGCGCTCTTCTTCTTGAAGAAGAATTCCAGCCAATTCTTCAAATGTAGGAGGTGTCGGTCTAGCTGAGAGAGCTGAAATAAAGACTTTATAGTCTGGGACTAACCCCTTTAAAGTAACGGTTACCAAGTCTGTACTAGAAACCTTTTCACCAATATCACCAAGCTTATCACTAAAGTCTTTAATTCGGGAAACAAAGTTACTAATGCTTTCATTGGCATCCATTTTGATAGATAGCAGCTTTGTTTTTAAAAATAAAATACGATTTGCATTAGAAGTCTCATACAAACTTTTAAGAGTGTCCCATGTCGCCTTCGAAGTTTCACAGTCCCGAATGTGAGGAATAATATTGTCCTTCACTGACATACGTAGCAGCACCCTTGCTCTTACTTCACGCTTCTCCCAATCTTGAGTGTTAGTAGGAGGTTGAGGCTTGGTCTCGTCACCTTTTACAATCGGCCAGAGATTGTATGCCTCCAGTACTGTGATGATCTTAAATTTCCAATTTACATAGTTTTCTCCGTCAAGTTTTGAAGACTCATTTAAATATGAATCTGCAAGGGGATTAGCCATTTCTCCACCAATGACCAAATTCAAACAAAAAATCACAAGCTTCTTAAACAATAATACCGCAGGCCTCACTGCCTCACCGTTTGCATTAATCAAGCCAACAAAAAACACGTCTGTATTTCTATCCTGTTACACACGGTAGCTAATCTGCAATATTTTCTGTTACAACAGATCAATTCGTTCTCAAATTCACAACCAGATGCGCTGCAAGGAGAATGAAATTTATGTTCTAAAACAGAGAATGAAATTTATGTTCTAATCCGGCTGGGGTTTCTGGCAGTGGACAGCTCCAGCAAGCAAAAACAGCTCTTCGTAAACAATAATAAACAACAATACCGCAGGTCTCAGTTTTAACACCGCAGGTCTCAGGGAGGAGGTCCTTATCCTCACGCAATCACACAGCAAGACTTTATTGTTTTAACACGCAGCAAAGAACAAAAAGAACGGACGCAGGGGAGGTCGCCTTTCACGGAGGGCTGACCCTTGGTACTCGAGCTGAGAGAAATAAAGAAAATACCTCTATTCAAATTAAAACAGATCACCTCTGGCACTGACCACAACGGTTTCTGCACGTTTCTGCACGCACAACCACTGCACGCAAGGGTTTGATCTGCACGCACAACCACTGGGATTGCACAGCCACTCTCTGCGGCTCTCTACGGGTGCACAACGGACTCTTCGTCCTCCACCAGGTTCCAAACGCTATCAGGTTGACAGTTAGGTTCAACCAGCACACCACCGCAGATGCTACAGTCGATGATTCCTCTCCATCGCCTTCGAGAACCGGATCTCAACGCCTGCTCTATAGCAAGCACACCTTCTTTGCTCTGATACCAACTTACAAATTATAACAAAACAGTCACAGGCAGAAACACCAGCAAAAGTGAGACAAAGCTCACACAATTTTTTATTAATTCATTTGCTGTAAAAATTTCCTAATCCCAAATTTTATGTTTTTTTTTTATTATTGAAAAAAAACTTGAAAACAAATTGTTTTCCCAAACCCTTTTCAAAAATCCCTTTGCGAAAACATTAGTAAAAAACCCCTTTCATGTTATGAACTTCCAAGTTAGTCCTTTAGCGCTTCCAACCACATATTGAATTCACGTGCATGAGGAATTGCAGAACACTGTAAGTGTAAGATTTGTAACATGGATTTCTGCTAAGCCTGCCAATAATAGAAAAACTTATATTTCGTTTCTTTCACACGAATTGTTGTTAATCCATTCTCCCTCTCATTCTTTGTAGCCTTGCTCTGACACTAATTTGTTGGAAAGGCGAAAGAGACAAAGTATGAATTCACATATAGACACTAATTTGTTGGAAAGGCGGAATAGACAAAGTATGAATTCACACATAAAACACGAGCTATTGTTCTTCTATTGATCACACAAAACATGATGCTTACAATGAACCCGATGAAGGCTATTTAACTTTTTCCAACTAACTTCTTGCCTAAAACGTCTTGACATGCAATCACACACTCAAAGTCATCTATCACTTAAATTCGACTTGACTCAACATTCAAACACTCTATCACTTAGTTAACTGACTCTCTATATTTAGTCAACTCCACATGCGGGAGTAATTACAATTTCTAACAACTTAATCACACAACTTAGTGTGTCCTAAAAAATTAAAACCTCATTTATATCTGCATTTTTATCAACCATATATGAATGAATGGATATATAGATGCATGTCCCTAAGTACTAGACTACCTCTTCAATCATTGCTCTTGGATATCAATGTGTATATACTTTCACCAAACCTAATTGTTTGATAAAACAGACTTCAACCTTTTTGTTGGACTGAAGTGGGTATGTATTTCTTGAGTTTCCAAGCACCCAGTTATTAAGCACCGGAATGCAGGGTCTGTGAACCAGCTAGTCCATATATGGGAAATTTGGTAATTTTACGTCCATACTATGCTAAAAGTGCAACTCATTCATGTGGTTGTGGTTATACACTTCGAAATATTCATGTGCTCAACATTGATTTTCAAGATTACTTTTATCTTTGTTTTTGCTTTATAGTTTTTTTCGAGGGTAAACTATACTGGAGTAAAGAATAAAAAATTCAAATAAATTGATGGCGATAGTTTTGGACATATGATGTATGTATTGCTTCTATATATACTTTTATCCTCATTTCTTTCCCATTAATAACTTTTCTCTCTTGTATTTGGTCAAGTCAATTGTCACGAAAGTAAATGTTTTAAAACTTGGGCATATTTGGACCCAATAACCTTCAATATTGCCAATACAAAAACTAGAACTCTGGGAATTCAGGTTGTGAATATTGCTTCTCTCTCGCACTACAAAGATTTGACCGTGCTCGTGCCTGTGCGTGATCTAGCGCCCTCATTGTTGTTTCCTTTTTCATGCAGTTTACTTCATTTGTCGAATTAATATCCTTTTCCATTTTATTAAATCAAGCGTTGCCGTGTCTACCTGTATGTGAATGTATAATAGAGCATGCGTTTTAAAAGGAATTTGGTTTTTTCCAGAGTTTTTATGGGAAAATTTCTCTTCATTTATGAGTTTATCCACTAAATTTTATGCTATAAAACGATGGTATATTCTATGCAGTGGCTGCTCACAAGATCGTTCGGGCAGAGGGTTTCATTGCCAACCGTACACTTTATTATTTAATGGTGAACACGCCCATTATGAACATTTTAATTAGGATAATATCAAATAACTTGAATCATTCTTAAAAATTTTAAAAATTAATTAAAATCATTATAGAACATAAAAAAGATTAGTTAAATCGACGATCGAAAACAATGTCGAGCATCGTGCCATGGAAACGCAGATAGGAGGAAATACAAAATTACACACAAACAAATAATATTGAGTTGCGCTTTTATTGATGTCACAAACTTGGCTTTCAAACAACTATCCATAGCGCTAGGTTTCTGGCTTTTATTGATTTAGGTGGATTTTTAGATACAATAGCATGGAAAAGCTTAGAATCAAAGTGCTCAGAATGAAGTCAACTCAAAACCAAGGCGTAGATCTCATCAACCTGATTCCAACGGCATGAACGACACTTCAATCTGAGTCTGAATGATGAAGTTATCGTGAAAAGAAGGATGTTATGTTCCTCAAGAAAATGAGGCATTTTATTTTAAAATGGTATTTTAAGCCTAAAAGACAAAATCACAATCGGCACATCCCAAAAGGCGGACTTAAAGAAAGGCAACAGAACCCCCAATCAGCGATTGCCGAAATATTGGGTCGGAGGCACGTCGGCGATATCAGAGCAGGCAGGGGGGCCGACTTGCGACAAAGCGATCGATGGGATTGTTATCGACGATCAGAGATTGGTACATCAGACCATTATGTGGGTGGGGTGTCGATGCGATGGCCTGATGCCGATATTAGCGATTGGCCATCCCCGATTAAACAGGGCTTGCACTCCTGATATGCTGATTGCGATCTCAGGCTCAGACCCGATACAAAAAATCCATCCGATTTAATAAAATTTGAAGTCCGGGGCTTGAAGATTTTTTCGCTTTTTAGTGTTTTTCGGGATTTTGGGTGTTTATCGTTACAACAATAATGAGGCCATTTTAAGGGATCGGTTGTGCCTCCAATCCTTCTTCTCTCCCTGCCTCCATTTTTGAACGATGTAGCCCAGATTTATGCGGCCATTGTCATGAAGAAGGCTCCATAAAGCCTGATAGTTGGAAAGAGAACAAGGGAGAGGAATTTCAACACGCTGATCGTGGGAGAAGAACTTTTAAGAGACTGATAGAGCATATTTGCCTATTTTGGACAAGTTTTACATGACTCTAGCCCCTCTCATTGCTACAAACACATTGGTGTTGCTTACTTCTCCATCTGAGGTCTCCATTTCGTAGACATATTTCAGAATGGAGGTATAAGCCTCTTGTATGTAGTTGATGATTGTAAATTCCCTTCTTTCATGCCATTTAATATAAAGGACTCCCCATTGTTTGAGCTGGGCCTAGAGACGTAGTCCAAATTGGACGAACTCCGCTATCAAGTCTTGGTGTCTTCTTTTTGTGCCTTTGTGTGCTTTCTTCTTCTTTTCTTGAGTGTACATTGAATTTTTGTGTTATGCTGCAATTTTGCATGTGATTCTTTTCATACATCTATAAGCGAAAGTATCCTGAATCAAGTGGTATTCGGGTAGGGCTTTTTAGATGTGAATTCCATGTTTTCATGCTAACAAGAAACAGGCTTCGAAGAGGCGAAGGGATCTATAACCTTTCAATCCAGAGGCAGGGCATGCACCTCAGAGAAGAAACATGGCTGAAGATGAAGCTCATATTGAAGAGGAGCGTAATTTCAGAAATACTTTCTATTCAATGGCAGAGAATATCAGTTAGCTGGTTTTAAGGCCGGAGAAAGCAGAAAAGAGGAACCCTGAAGGACAAGGTTCAACACATGGGAATTGTGGAGAAGAAACCCCTCCTTCTCCTTCTTGAAGTGAATTTTCTTCCTCCTCTCACCACCATAATCGTAGAAATTCAAAAGATGCATCTAAGAAACCCTTCTTTAAACTAGATGTTAAATTTGATCTTCCTATGTTTAATGGTGAAAGTAACACAGAAAAGCTTAGTAATTGGATTAGGCAGATTGAGGTCTACTGTAGGATTTAGCAGATCATGGAGGACGAGGCAAAGATCGAGCTGGCCTCTCTATAACTGAGCAGTCCCGCTCTCATTTGGTGGGAGAGCAAATTGCAGAATAGTAAGAATGTGGGTAAGTTATTTTCCTCATGGCCTGATTTCACTTCTGCGTTAAAGGAACAATTTTATCCCCCAGGATACAAGCAAAAAGCCTTGATGAATTAGCAGTATTTAAGACAAGGCAAAGGGCAGGATGTTCAGAGTTTTACAGAAGAATTTAGGAAGCAAGCATTGAATCTGAGTATAGCACTTGATACACCTGAAGTTGTGACTAAGTATATAGGCTCATTGCATAGATATATTAGGCATTCATTGCTGTTGTTTGAACCAACCACTATTAATGTAGCTAGTTTGAAGGAAATTCATATTGAGAACAGGGGCAAGAATAAAAGAGATGATCAGTCAAGAAAGCCACCGTTCAAACTTCCCAATGGGAAATCCAAAGCGAAATGGAAAGGGAAGGAGAAGAAAACAACAATAGCCAAAGAAGGAGAACAACCTTATTGCAATCACTACAAGAAAGAAGGCCACGATGACAATCACTGTTGGAAGCAGCACCTAGAAAAGTGTCCAAAGAAGTATGGAGGAAAAGTGAAGCAAAAGATAGTGGCAGTGGCCCAGCAAGACCTTGGATCAGATTCACGAGATGAAGCGCTGATCACAGCAGCAAGAACAAAAGATACTCTTACACCTCCTGTTAATTCTAAATTGCATGAAGACACCAGTTCTATAGATGAGTCCCTTTCGAATGACTGTAAAAGAATTGAATTATTTCATATTAGAGTTGTTGTAAATCATACCGAATTTGAAACTCTGTTTGATACTAGGTCCCAAGCAAACTTAATTGCAGAATCCCTGGTAAAGAAACTCAGCTTAGAGACAAAACCACACCCAAAACCTTACCCGCTGGGATGGATACATGATAAAGAGAAATTGAATGTAACCCAGTAGTGCAAAGTTAAATTTGTGATTGCGTCTAAGCTAGTAGACGAAGTAGAGATGGATGTAATACCATTGGATATCTGTGGCATGGTGTTGGGGAGCCCATACCTGTATGATAGAAAGGCAGTCTTTTTCCGTCATGAGAACAAATATCAAATCACCAAGGATGGGATAGAATATATAGTGAGGGCTCATCAAAATAAAATTAATGCCAGCCTTGTAAGCGCTAGACAAATGAAAAGACTAGTGAATTCCAATAAAGGATGCATGCTTAAGGTTGTAAGGGAAAAAGAGGTAGAATTCGTTGATGCGTTCCAGGGCTGCGATCGGGAGCATAAACATGAACTAACTGAATTTATTTCTATTTATGATGAGCTATTTCAGGAACCGAAGGGATTACCTCTGAAGAGGGAAATCCAACATGAAATCCATCTACAACATGATGCCTCTCTGCCAAATATTGGCATGTACAGGATGTCGGCTATAGAAATGGAGGAAATCAAGAGACAAGTGCAGAAATTGTTGGATCAAGTCGTCATCAGGCCAAGCACCTCTACATGTGGTTCACCAATTGTTTTAGTGCCAAAGAAAGATGACACCTAGAGGATGTGCGTGGACTACCACACACTCAACAAGATAACTATGAAAATTCACTATCCCCTTCCATGCATAGATGATTTATTAGATCAATTAAAAAGTTCTATTTATTTCACAAAGTTGGATTTGCGCAACGGCTATCACCAAGTCAGAATTGTGGAGCAGGATGTGTGGAAAACCACTTTCAAAAGCAAGCAAGGGCTGTTCGAATGGATGGTGATGCCAATCAGGCTTTGCAACACTCTAGCCACCTTTATGCGGGTTATGAATGATATATTTCAGCCTTTCATTGATGATTTTATTCTTATATATTTAGATGATATACTTGTCTTTAGTAAGATTTGGTATGAACATGTGTCTCATGTAAAGAAAGTGCTTGATGTGCTGAAAAAGGAAAACCTCTTTGTAAAATTGTCAAAGTGTGAGTTCGGGAAAACCTCTTTGGGTTACTTAGGTCATATTGTTAGTCATGGTCAGTTAAAAATTGATCTCTCTAAAGTTGAAGCAATTGTTTGGCCTAAGCCTACTAGTGTAACCGAGGTCCGTAGCTTTCTAGGTGCAGCCTAGTATTGGAGGAGATTTATTGCTAATTTCTTTGTTATTGCAACACCTTTGCACAACTTGACAAGTGTGAAATAGGTCTTCCAATGGGGAGGAAGATAGCAGAAGTCCTTCGAAACATTGAAGGACATTATCAGCACCGCACCAGTCTTAGCCTTACCTGATCTCCAATAGCCATTAGAGATTGAAACCAATGCCAACGGTTATGCCATGGGAGCTGTAATGATGCAACAAAATATGCCGATTTGTTACCATTCTAAGAAGTTTTCTCAAGTTGTGATAAACTATCCCACCTATGACAAGGAACTTTATGCCTTGGTGCAGAGTGTGAAAAAGTGGAAATGCTGCCTGATCGGCAAGGAGACCATTATTCATACAGATCATTAGCCCTTGCAGGACCTTTAGTCACAAACCAAGTTGTAGCAATCTCGTCATTTGAGGTGGATGGGCTTTCTTCAACAGTTTCATCTGGTAATAAAGTATAAGAAGGACACTAGCAATTAAGTGGCCAATATGCTATCTCACCCTCCTACTTCTGCTTCTATTATTTTGCATAATGGTTCGTTATCTTTTGAGAGTTATGTTGAACAATATGTTAACGATGATGAGTTTAAGGAGGTTTATACTAAACTAACCGATGGTTCACACGTGGAAAACTATCACTTGGAGGGGAAATTTTTGTATCACCTTGGTAAATTGTGTATTCCCACAGGGGAAAGAGTACATGTAATTCAAGAGGCCCACACCTCTCTTGTTTCTGGACACTTTGGTGTCGAAATACTTTATTCATGTACAAAGATTTTGTTTTTGGCCTCATATGAAAAACATTGTGTTCATTGTGTAAAGGGTTGTGTGATGTGTTCTGTTTCAAAGCCCTCTAATAGAAAACTTGGGCTCTACACACCACTCCCTATTTCGAGTCGTCTTTGGGAAAGTGTGTTGATGGACTTTGTAGGAGGTTTACCTTTGTCTAGGAAGGGTCATGACTATTTGTATGTTGTCGTTGACCGTTTTAGCAGGATGTGTATTCTTATGCCTTGTAAAAGGCAGATTACTGCAGAGCATACTACTTCTCTTTTCTTTCACCATGTTTGGGTCCACCTTGGATTACCCACATCAATTGTGTCAGATCGAGACTCTCGCATTCCTGGAGAGTTTTGGACCAGCTTGTGGAGGATGATGGACACCAAATTTAAAAGAAGCATGACATTTCACCCACAGACTAATGGATAGACAGAAGTTGTAAATCATACCGTGGTACACTTATTATGAGGCTATTGTGGGAAACATCCCAAGTTGTGGGATGAACATCTACAATATGTACAACATTCCTACAATTGAGTAGTGCATTCATCTACGCAACGTTCACCATTCGAGACATGTTTTGGTTACCTACCAAAGAACCCTTTTGATATGGTATTTGGAAGGGAAGATGGTTCCAGTCGACGTAATGATAGGGACAAAGCTCAATAGTTCATTCAGTGAATCCAATTGATTCACCAAATAATGTAAGAGAAGTTGGAAAAAATTCAAGCCCGTTACAAGGTTCGACATGATAAACACTGAGCCGACCATCAATTCCAAGTGGGCGACAAAGTGTGGCTCCACATCAAAAAAGACAAGATGAAGGGAGAAGGAAGGAAGTTCTGACCAATCTGGTATGGACCATTTGCCATTTTGGAGAAGATTGGGAACAATGCCTTTCATCTTGAGTAGCCGGTATATATGCAGATGTACTCAATAGTGAATGTGGAGAACCTAAATTTGTATGAACCACCGTTGATCATAGACATTGATGAGGTGGTCACAATTCCTATAGTCGATGATTTTACACCAAAATATCTCCATGAGATGCCTGAAGACGTCATCCTCGACAGAAGAAACAGGACTTCATGGCGAGGAGATGTAGAATACCTTCGAGTTGGTTATAAGGGAATGCACCCCAACAAGGCCAGGTGGATGGAGAAAAATAAAGTGAGAGAACAATTCCCTCACTTTCCAATTGACTAATGAAAAGCTTTTGGCAGTCCAAAAGCTCCTCAATGGGGAGGATTGATCTAGGGCATAGATATCGTCGTCCTGATTCCAACGGCGTGAACGACACTTCAATCTGAGTTCAAATGATGAAGTTATCGCGAAAAGAAGGTTGCTATGTTCCTTAAGATAATGAGGCATTTTCCTTTAAAATGAACTTTTAAGCTTAAAAGGAAAAATCGCAATTGGCACATCCAAAAATGTGGACTTAAAGAGAGGCAGTGGAACCCCTGATCAGTGATTGCCGAAATATCGGGTCGGAGGCACATCGGTGATATCGGAGCAGGCACGGGGGCCGACTTGCGATAAAACGATCAGCGGGATTGTTATCGACGATCGGAGACTAGGAAATTGGACCATTATGTGAGCAGGGTGTTGATGTGATCGACCGACATCGATATCGGCGATCAGCGATCGGCAATCGGCCATCCCTGATTAAATAGGACTTACACTTCCGATATTTCGATTGCGATCTAAGGCTCAGACCCGATACAGAAAATCCCCCTGATTTAATAAAATTTGAGGTCTGGGGCTTGAAGATTTTGCTGGTTTTTAGTGTTTTTTAGGACTTTGGGTGTTTATCATTACAATGATAATGAGGCCATTTGAAGGGGTTGGTTGTGCCGCCGATCCTTATACTTCACCTACCTCCATTTTTGAACCAGGCAGCCCTGATTTATGCGGCCTTTTTCATGAAGAAGGCTCTATAAAGCCCAATAATTGGAAAGAGCACGGGGGAGAGGAATTTCAACACATTGTTCGTGGGGGAAGAACTTTAAGGAGACTAAGAGTGCATTTTTCTATTTTGGACAAGTTTTACATGACTCCAGCCCCTCTCATTTCTACGGACGCATTGGTGTTGCTTACTTCTCCATCTGAGGTCTCCATTTCATAGAAATATTTGAAAATGGAGGTATAAGCGTCTTGTATACAGTTGATGATTGTAAATTCCCTTCTTTCATGCCATTTAATATAAAGGCCCCCCCATTGTTTGAGCTGGGTCGTGAGATGTTGTCAAAATTGGAAGAACTTTGTTATCAAGTCTTGGTGTCTTCTTTTTGTGCCTTTGTGTGCTTTCTTCTTCTTTTCTTGAGTGTACATTGAATTTCTTTGTTAAGCTACAATTTTGCATGTAATTCTTTTCATACATCTATAAGCGAAAGTATCCTGGATCATTTACACATATTTGATTCTACTCTAACACTATGACGACTATTTATGCTTTTATTTATGTTTTTCCATTAAGGGATTCAGTGAAAATAACTTCAACATGCAAACACACCTTATATTTGGTTTTTCCCAAAATAAGTCTGAACTTGAACTCACTCACACTCCTATCCCTTCATGCGTTAGTGGACTTGGATATTGCTAGATCTTCATGTGGGTGTAATTACTATTTGCAACATTCCCCCTTAATTACAATAGTATAAGTCAACATAACATGAGTGAAGATGACTCAACTATGTATTTTACGCTTATAATAAAAATTGACTCAATCATCACTCAAACATGAATGTTGGTCTATGTCTAAGCTAACAATGACTCAAAACTTTGACATTTTTGCATTTTCCTTTTTGTTTCTTATAGATTATATATCCTCAAAATTGTTTCATTCTCCGTTACACATTCTTGTTGTAAGCTTTCCTCACTTACTATTCCTACAATTTCTTCTTGAATTCTCTTTTATTTGTTATTCTTCACTCATTGTTGCTGTGATTTCTTCTTGAATTCTCTTGTATTTTCTCTGAGCTTGTATTTTACATTTTAATTTTTAATAATGTTTTTAGTCATGAACTACTTCCACAGCTCTTCATATTCAAATTGTAAAATTTTTTTTCTTCTTCCGCCTCATATTTCCGATCTTCCTTCTTCCATATTTCTTGATAGCATAGTTTTCTTTCTTCTTGACTCCATTTCTGAAAGAATATTTCAATGTTTTATCCTTCGTATTCTATTTCTTTTCCTACATACTTGTCGCCATCTTCTCTTTTAGTTTGATTTCTATCCCGTTTACTTGCACACTCAAAATCAATGTTAAAAACATCTTCCTTATGCTATTCACTGAGATATTTCTCATCTTCATCTTCCTTCTCTACCTTCTTTTCTACTCTTTTACAAACCTCTGTTGCTGCAAACAAGTTTTCTTCCACTTGGCTTCTTGAAACAAGTGGGCTTCTCTCACCAAATAATAACATATCAATAAGAGCTTTCTTTTGCATCATGTGCAACCACTCATTACTAGTTAACGATTCTTCATCAAGCTTAACATCAACAAATCCAATTATTGGATCCAACAAACCATTTAATGCTCTATTCATAGCTTTAATGATGCCAAACTTAGTTGTTGTTTCTCCACACGCTACTTCATAAGCAGTGCCAACTGCTTCATAATTTGATGCTACGATGGCATCTTCAACCTTCAATTATTCGTCAAACATGACACTTGTCATATTTCCACAATAAATCTTTGTTTCAAAAAATAAACTACACATATCATCAACATAATGTTCATCAACGTTTTGGTGGGATATTCAATCATGCATGTGCTCACTAACAGATTAAACTTCACAAACTACAACAGTTTTGGCTGGATTCACCAATTCATTTCTCACTTTGCAGTCATCATCTACATGTGTTTCATCACAGTGAGATTCACCATTATATGAACTATCCATGTTACAGTCGAGTTCTTGAGAATTTATATTCTCTCGCTCTTCTTGATACACAAAGGCTTCAATTTCTCTCTCTGTAACCTTTGTTGTGTCTTCTTCATCCATCTGTATGTCTGCATAATGTGTTTCACTTTTATAGTATTCATGACCATCATCAACTTTTGAGTGGGATTTTACAAGCTCTGTTGTCTTCCCATAGTATTTTTCATCTACTCTCAAATCTACAACTGACTTAACAGACTCTCACACATCTTGCTACTATATGTCACAGTCCTTTGTGCCAAACTTTTCTTCTAGGATCTTCCATGCTTCCTTGGAAGTTGTAGCTTTTCATTCCTTGCACAAAACATACTCGTCCAATGTTTGTTTTATAAAATGTAATGCTAAAACATCGCATACTTCATCATATCGGTTGTTATACTAGTACTCAATTAACTCTTTCGCTCGAAGAAAAGTTAGCATTTTTGATAACCCAAAAATAAAAATATTTACCAGTAGAAATAGGTGGTAGAAACTGTAGGCTACACCGATCACCCTTTATCTCTTTTCCATCCTCTGCTAGATTTCTCAGTTCCTCGATTGTGCATTAACTTCTCTAAACATGGCAACAATATTTGTATTTTATTTTCGATTCCTTTTATTCATTTTCTTTAGTCATGCTTTGTGACCGATGACTGTGGCCTTTCCTCTATCTTATAGCTTCTTTCCTCATTGCATGAGGCTCTATTCCTTTTATTCCTTTGCTTCAGTCGCGCTTTGTGACCCTTGACTGTGGCCTTTCCTCTATCTTATAGCTTCTTTCCTCATTACATGAGGCTATCTTTTGTATTTTTCCCCCTCCCCCCTGCCCCCCACAAGAAAAAATATGATTTCAATATGCATTGTGTAAGGCACAATCTTTGTCCAAAACAATGTCATGTTTTCTATGAATGCGTAACAATATATCTCTTTTAATTTTTTTTGTAAGCAAAGGAGCCCAGAAGTCACCTCACACGTAATTGTTAGTAAACAACCAAGGGCTATGACCTGTCCTCCTCTCTGTAGCCCGAACTACAACATGAGTATTTGAACCTAAGTCTTTCGAGTTCCAATGATTTCACTTGTCTCGAGTTACCAACTAAACTATCCCTATAACTTATAACAATATCTCTCATGCTTCAATAACTCTCAAGCTTAAAAATGACCTTTTGCAAAACTTTGAATTTAACTTTAAGGAGGCACATATGGTATTCACATTTTCAAATAAACCTTTTTTAAATCCTTTTATTTGTGATCTTTATGAATAACTTTGGCCACGTAACTTAAAAATAATCTCCATATATAAAAAAATATCTTTTGGATATTTGAAATGATTTGACACCTCCTTTTAATGAATGCCTCGTAACGTTTTTATGATAACTATGATTTGATTTTTTGACCTTTTTGTAAAGCGTTAAAGACTCACTACCAATAAGCAATTAATTTTATTAGCTCATGACTTTTCAACAGACCACTGCACCTTTCGCGAGGGTGGAGCTGCAATTGGTGTTTAAATTCAATGTTCTTTTAACAAATAAGGACTCCAATGAGCGAGAACTTTGTAAGTTTGTGACCATCTATGCACCTTTTATCTTTGACAAATGGTGATGGGCACCTTAAACTGCGATGGTTCTACAAGGGTCTTCTTCCGTCAACGTGATAGCTATGTTGGATCTTTGTATTTTCTAGTCTTTCCTCCTCTGATACAAGTTTGGTGGAAAGATAGAGAGGAGGAAACACAAAATTAACACACAAACAAATAACATTGAGTGTTTGTTTCTCTATTTATCTCATAAACTTGGCTTTCAAATAGCGATCCATAGAGTTTTGGCTCTTAGTTTTCACACATATTAAATTTGAGTTAACTTGATTACAATGAACCCGGTGAGGAGTATTTATTTTTTTTAGCAATCAATTCACTCAAAATAATTTCAACTTCCACATACACACTATATTTGAATTTTTCCAAAATAAGACTGAACACAAACTCACCCACACTTGACTGAGTTAACTCACGCTCTAAATCTAGATTGCACTTAACTTAGCTTATCTCTTCATGCGTCACTCAACTTGGATCTTTCTAGATATTCATGCGGGAGTAATTACTATTTCTAAAAATTTTATGGTTTGGTTTATGAGATGAATTGGGCCATACTCAACTAAAAGCTATGGCGCCTGGTGGCATTGAAAGTGGATCAAGTTAAAGCTACACGAAAATGTTAAACAATTGGATTTACAAATAATTTGGAAGTAATATCATTTTCAATGGTAGGAGAGTGACATCTCACCTATCAAAGATGCTCACTAGTATTGGAATTGCAAGAATACACCAATTAAGACTTTTATGCATGCAAGGAAACAATCTAAGATGCAAGGATGAGACTGCTTATCATTATCAATATCCATTACAGAATCCATCACCAGTTGAAATAAAACATTCACCATAACATAGAATACTCATACTCAGTGAAGAAGCATCAGATAACACATTCACATCACACACTTACCTTTGACATATAATGAAAACTAGTTCTTAGAATAGACAAAATAACACTAGAACTTTATATTTCTCAATTTTGTTATATATGATAGTAGCAACATGACTTCAATTCTAGGTGTTATCAACTCTAAGTTTTGTAGAAAAGTCTCAAATTGTTACCAACATTATTATCTCCTTCATTATGTTATCACATTTAAACTATTTAAATGGATAAAATTTTTGCTACTACATTATTGGTCTACTTTCCCTAGTGCCTAAAATACAAGGTGTTGCGAGCTCTATGTTTTCTAGCTAAGTGTCAAATTGGTATAAAATTTATTATCTCGAGTTACGTTATTAAATTTAAAATTTTTAAATGGAAAAAATAAGTTTTGTTACCATCTTACTAGCCTAGTTTCCTTTATGGTAGATAAGTAACCATTATGAAAATAGTTGCACTTAGAGGCACTCTCCAACCTATTATGGTAAAGATATCATAATGTTTTGTTAAATTGTTTGGCTCAAAATCAAACAAAATTAAATATAAATTAAATTAAATTAAAAAGCATACAACTACTAATTTTAGTTAATAACTAAACTAGGGTAGATTCATCTTAACTCTAACTCTAAAAAATAGTAAGAGGGATCAAATCTCTTTGGATGCAAGGATCAAATTTTTTTTTATGCAAATCTCCTTTAGAGTAAAAAGAAATTTTATCTCTATCAAAAATTGGTAAATCCAGAATTAAGATGATGATGATAATAATAATAATAATAAAAATCAAATTAAAATTTTATATACTCCACCCTTATAGAATTTAAACTTATAACATTTTATAAAAAAATTATATTCTCAAAATTTATATTTATATTTGACTATATTTTTTTGGTTGACAATTTACTGAATATTAAGAAGGATAAAATAAATGAAAATATAATAAATTTGTTACTATATTATATATATATATATATATATATATAATACATTTTTTTATAGTTATACTTTTTTCTCAACTTCTTGTTTTTATATAAATTTTGTAATATCTAATTTTTATATATTTATATTATTTCCATTTAATTTATCAATTTATGAACATAATATGGTTAGTATGACCTATTATAAATACATTTCAATTCTATCAAAATAATTACTCAAAAGAGATGTTGATGGGTGGGGACATGTGTTTCACATGCCCGTCATTGCCATTTACCCACCACCCCATCATGCCTAACGTTGGATCAGTGGTTCTCCATGTCGTTTGATGTGAGAGAAAATGTTGAGGAAGAGTATGAGTAGGATGTGAGAGAAAATGATAAGGAAGAGTATGAGCCTCTCTTCGGTATGAATGGATAAGGTGTTGTTAGAGGAAGGTTTAAGGGAATGAGACAAGCCACCATGGATGATGAATTTTTAATGTACAGTGTTTATGAAATGATGATTTTTTAATGTACAATGTTTATGAAGCAAGAAAAATTGGGACTCAAGTGTTAACATGATGTCAAGATGTTAAGGTGAGGAATAATTGTAGTAGGATTTATTAAATTTCTTTTATCACATAAATTTTAGTGGTCCTTATAGTTGGTTGATGAGTGGAGTGGACACTTTTTTAAGGCTTTCAGTGTGGCTGAAAACAATTGGGGCATATTGGACATGTTAGCCCTCCATGACTCTCTCTTACTAGGTAGGATGGATTTTGTTCAATATGTGTTATGTTCTCTACATGACTAGTCCAACATGCAATTTGTATGCACTTTCAACAATGCGTTAGCGGGTGGGATGCTAGTCAAATAAGGGCGAAGCCCCCAATTTATTTTTTTGTGATGGTTTACATTATTTTGCATAGGATTTGTACTTTTGACATTTTTATGGTGTGTGGTGGTTCAAACATTAGTTTTCCAATTTTTGGTAACGAAATTATATTGAAATATATGTAGAAATTCTCATTATAGATTAAACTGATTATGCAATGTACTAAAGCAAAATACTTAATCTACTTCTACAATCAAACTTGCAGAAGCGTAATCAATTTTGAGAAAGATCAAACATAACACATATAACATAAAAGAATATTCAATCACACACAAAACATGAAAGAATACTCTGGGGAAAGCCTCAACTAAAAACCCCGCTGTCTGTATTATCATACAAGTGGAAATATCTCAGGATTACACAAAGGTTTAGCTCCCAAGCTATCCAGCTCTCGGTACAATCTCTCACTACTACTCATAGACAAAATAGACAACACATATGCCTTCTCCTATGTCCTTGTGCAGTTTTCCCTGGGTCCTCTAGTTGTAACCTGTGTGATCCTCATCTCACACATTGCTCTGACCTCTGTAGAAAATACATAATCCTCAAGGAATGAGTTCCTTCTACATGCAAAAGATTTCCTCATGGTAATATTCTTGCAACTGATAGTACACTGTCCCTGCCTTTAATCTTAACTGGGTCTTTTTCTGAACTGACAAGCATGAGTTATTTATGAGAGAATTTTTAGTTATCTGGAGAACACTAGTTGCATGCATGCATGCATTAACTGACTGAACTCACAATTAGTTCCGCAAACTGTTTGAAACTAATCTAACTGGACTTAACTCAGTTAACTTAGCTAACTGATTACAACTCAATTACAACTCATCCTTATCTCCTTAATTAAGGGATAACTTCCTCAATCAAAGGGATAACTATTACATGACTTCACAAAGGCTTCATGTTTGAATTAATTGCCACGCATCTTTAATGGCAGAAGTGTCCTCAGACATGTAATTTTATTAATCAGAAAAAATAATTACATAATTTGATTTTGCAAGAATTTACACCCGAATATCCAAACACTCTTGCAATGAGCTATTTATAAGTTCCATGTCCTAACTACCTCTAATTATGGATCACTTATTAAATACCAAGTGTCCATTTACAATAAATGCTATTCAAATCAACTAGCTAACAAATCTCCTAAAATAGAGTCTAAGATATGACACTTTGGAGAGTCATATCTAGTTACAACAATATACTAATTCTAAGTAATTAAACATTCTAGAATAATAATTATTAATAATTTAATATCTTAAATTAATAATTATTTTATTCTAATTTTATAACCTATGATAAAATTGTATTTTTGGATCATCTAACATTCCCCCCTATGATCCAAAGATACATTACAACAGATACCAAGTTCATCCTTGAACTTAGTAAATTTTATTCTGCCAAGTGGTTTTGTGAAAATGTCAGAGATCTGATCTTTGAAAGGACAATAAACTGGCTTGAGGACATCTTTGGCAATGAGAGATCTGATATGATGATACTTGGTGTCAACATGCTTTGTCTTTGAATGAAAAACTGGGTTCTTGGCAAGTTTGATGGCTGACTGGCTGCCAATGAATAATGATGTATCTTCTACGTGAGAAATGCCCAAGTCCTGCAAAATTTGACGCAATCAAACAATTTCACATGCTGCTTCCCATGCTGAAATGTACTCTATTTCTGCGGAAGAAGTGGCCACTGTAGCTTGTTTCTTACAACTCCAAGATACTACTGCTGACCCCATGTTCATTAAATAACCTGATGTTGATTCGCAATCATCAATACTCCCAGCAAAGTCGGCATCATAATATCCACCATGTACAAAATTTTTAGTCTTTGTGTAAAGAAGACCAAAATCTTTTGTTCCTTGGATATATCAAAGAACTCTTTTAGCTGCATTCCAGTGGTTGTCTCGTGGTTCCTGCATAAAACGTGAAAGAATACTGACTGCATAAGATAGATCAGGAAGAGTATTTGTCAAATCAATCAAGCTGCCAATCAACTGTCTGTAAGTTGTACTATCCACCTTTCCCCCCCTTCAAATTTTGAAAGTTTCAAGTTTTGCTCCATGGGGGTGAGAACAGGCTTGCAATCCTGCATGCTAAAGCGCTGAAGAACCTCTGTTGCATACTTACTCTGAGAAATAAAAATATGATGTGGACGTTGGAAGACTTCAACTCCAAGATAGTAGTGAAGTAATCCCAAATCTGTCATCTTAAAACCTGCATGTAACTCCTTTTTTGCCTATGCAATATGATCATCATGGTTGCCAGTAATGATCAAATCATCTACATACATAACAAGAATTACCAGATATTTACCCTGTTGTCGCACATACAAAGTATCATCAGATTCACTTCGTTGAAAACCAAATTTCTTAAGGTATTCATCCATCTTTGCATACCATGCTCGAGGAGCTTGTTTTAATCCATATAAAGCCTTGATCAATTTGCAGACTTTATGTTCCTGTCATTCAATTTCAAAACCGGGTGCTTGGGTCATATACACTTCCTCCTGTAAATACCCGTTGAGAAAAGCACTTTTCACATCAATTTGATGAACTTTCCATCCTTTCGGAGCGGCCAATGCAAGTGCTAATTGGATGGTGTTCCATTTAGCTATAGGAGCAAACGTTTCTTCATAATCAATACCTTCCTACTGTGCAAAACCTTTTGTGACAAGTCATGCTTTATACTTTTCAAGTTCTCCCTTTTGATTATATTTAATTCTATAAACCCATTTGCATCCTATGGGATTAACATTTGATTGACAATCAACAAGTTTCCAAGTGTTGTTATCAATTACTGCTTGACATTCTTCAACCATAGCCTGTTTCCATTCTTTATATTTTACTATTTCTTTGAATGTGGAAGGTTTAGTAAAATCATTTGCTATCAAGGAAAAATTGCCTTCCCTTCTATGTGTCCTTCTGGTGCCTGTTTTATTTTGCTCATCAGGCTTTACATCTTTCAAAAGTTGAACTGCCCATTTGGTAGTTGGTGCTCACTTGTTTGCGCTTCTGAAAAATCTCCATCATTGTAAAGAGGATTAATATAAACTGATGTTCGTCGTTCAGGTGAAGAATGTAGAGAAGCACGTCAGAAGAACTGTTGCTACTTGGAGATGCAGATGAACTGATAGAAGACCCAAATGATGTTGTTGATGTAGATGGATTGGATGACTCATCTTTAGAGGAAGGAAAATCAAGTTCATACCAATTTGGTGAAGTTGGTTAACTTTTCATTTTTCCATTTCATTTACTTCCCTTAGTTTCTAATTTTTCAAGAAGATTTTCAATTTCTTCAGCACTCTTACTCTCAGTATCATAAAAAATGACATCCCTGCTCACAATGAATTTTCCATTGGTCAAAAGACGATACCCTTTCTTCTCATCAGAATAGCCAATCATTGTGCATTTTAAACTTCTTGAGTCAAACTTATTTCGTTTTTCTTTCGGAATTAAGGCGTAACATACTGATCCAAAAACTCTAAGATGTTTAACTCAAGGTTTGAAACCAAACCAACCTTCATAAGGTGTGATTCTGTTTAAAGAAGCAGTTGGAGATCTGTTTCTTAAGTAGACAACTGTATTTATTGCTTATGCCCAATATGTTGGACTTAACCTCTTGAAAGTTAACATGGATCTCGCCATTCCTAACAAGGTGCGATTCATTCTTTCGACTACTCCATTTTGCTGTGGAGTGTAAACATTAGTAAGATGTCATCTTATGCCATTTTCACTGCAATAAGTTTTAAATTCATTTGAAGTGAATTCTCCCCCATTATCTGTCCTGAGAGTACCTATCTTTTCTTTGACTTCATTTTCAACAAGTTGGTGAAAAATTTTAAACTTCTCAAATGCTTCTAACTTGTTCTTCAAAAAGTAAACCCAAGTCATTCTACTGAAATCATCAATGAATAGTAAGAAATATTTGCAACCACCAAATGAATTTTGTAGTGGACCGCAAACATCATTGTGAACTAGTTGTAGCCGCCTGTTTGCATGCCATGAACTTGTTGGAAAACTTTCTCGACTTTGTTTGCCATAAATGCAAGCTTCACATTTTGCATTTTCCTTTTTGAAAGTGGGAAGTCCTTTAACCATTCCTTGTTTCTGTAATTGAGAAAGACTCTCAAAATTTAAATGTCCATATCTTACATGCCATAGTCTTACAGGTGAAATGCTTGTAGTCACTGCCCCTGCAAAATCAGAATGCCTTGGAATAACTGTCCCTTTCATCGGTAACAGTTTTCCATCCTCATAACCTGTCATGACTGTTTTCAAGTTCTGTTTGACTGAATTAATCTTGAATAAACCATCTTCCATAATCACATGATGTCCTGCTTGTCGAATCGTGACTAAAGAGAGCAAATTTTTCTTAAAACTTGGTACATACCATACATTGGAAATCATTTTTTCTCCAATGCTAGGGAGAAAAACTTTAACTGCTCCTTTTCCATAAGGAGTATGGTTTGTATCATCAGCAAGAAAAATGGGATTAAGTTGGCAATCTTGAAAATTCCAGAAAAAATCACGTCGACAAGTCATGTGCTGAGTTGCCCCTAAATCCAAGATCCAGGCATCTTCATAGTCACTTCTAAAATGGGATGAAAGTTGTGATGCTGGCGAGGAAGTAAAAACATATTCTAAGTTATGATCATCTTGATCATTTGCAAATTGCGCTGAATGCTACTGAAACTTGGGAATTTTATTAAGAGATGTTGAACAATCTTCAATATAATGGCCAACTTTGTTACATCTTTGACACACACTTTGAATTAAGTCTCTTCCTCTTCCTAAAGATTGTCCTCTGCCTTTTCTTTGACTTCTATTTTGAGATTGTCCTCTGCCTTGATTATTATTTTCTTGAAAATTTCTCTTCCTTGGTTGTTTTCTCTACCTTGAAAATTACTTCTTCCTGAACTGTTACCTCTGTTAAACGTGTTTCCTCTGCTTTGGCCTCGACCTCTACTTTGTACATTATGTGCTGCTTGATTCTAATTTCCTCTGCCTCTGCCTCGAGAACTATCTTCTGATGATTTACTAGTCCTGGCCTCTGTGAGAAAAACATCTTCACCAACTTTCTTCTTCTTCCCAAAAGTTTTATCATGTTGGGTCAACATTTCACAGAGTTCATCAAACTTTAGTTTCTCTAATTTCTCAGTTAATTGTAGAGTCTCCAAAAAATGCGTGTAGGAAGAAGGAAGTCTAGCAATTACAATTGTGACCATAAAGCTATCATCAATTGCTGGAAAACCAGCATTAATGATTTCTTGCCTAATATTCTTAAGTCTTGAGATATATTCAAGAATATCACCTTCTTCAGTTAATTTTTGTTGTAACAATTTTAATTGTAAATCAATTTTTTTTTATTCAGGCTGAGTATCAAAAAGGTCTTTAAAAGTTTTCAAAGCATACCATGCATCTGTAGCATTTTCTATATGGAGATACATTTAATCATTCACAGAAGATTTAATAAGAGTTAAGGCTTTAGCATTCTCGACTTCCAATTTTGCTAGTGCAGCTGCATCTGTGGGTTTATTCTGCTTAACATCTCCATCACATATACCCTGCCATAATTCATTGTAAATGAGAGTGCTTTCGATGAGACAGTGCCATGTTTTATAAGATTTGGTGCCTCAAGTTTGTCAGAATCAGAAAACAAATTAATCAACTTAGACATTGTAGCATTGAAGCTTCACACCAAGAATCAGAACCGAAATGACAAGATGGACAACACAACACACCACACAAAAAACACGATCTATCGGGGCTTGGCCTTGACCCACGTATAGTCATTGACGCAAGAGAAAAATGACTGAGCTTTGCACTTGACTCTAGTCAATTTCTCGAAAAATATAGGGCAACTTTCAAAATTTGACTATTACAATGATGTTCTTGCAAAACTTGGTAAAAAAAAGTTACCCCCGCTCAAAGTAAAATTACTTTGAGTTACAATGCCACACTTATCTCTCCAAAAACAAATTACAAATTAAATGTCCTTATTACTCCAAAAAATTTAATGCCCTAAACATTTACAATAACCCCTCACACCTTATTTCTCCAAAAATATTATTTTACAAATATGAGAAAATCCCTTATCTCTCCAAATTACAAAATATAAAAAGCCTTATTTCTCTAAAAGTATTTTATCCTTCCATTATCTTTACAAACAAACTTTGCAAAACTTTTCTCCTTATACCCTCATTGAAAATCCACTTAAGTAACGTGCTTTTTATAACCATGAACATTTTATGTGCAAAAAATATTCATGTGAGTTTCAATGAACAACTTCATGATCAAAACTCACCTGCAATGTAAATGTGCAGTTTTCAAATGTGTTGAGGGACTAATAAATAGCACCAAATATTGTGCCGCAATTCCGTTAGCTTTGCATGTTTATTAAAAACTTTTATTGTTCCACGCAGGCTGGCAATGCTGGCTTTGCTGGCTGGCAGGCTGGTTTTACGCTGAAAATCACACCACAGTGTATGTAAGAATCTTCTAGTGCCTTGTTTAGAAATTCAGCGTGTGGGAGGGCGGCCCGAAGACATATTTAAATACAAGCATGCTGGGTGATCAAACATCCATTCAGCCGTAGAGAAGAATTGCAAAATGTCGGCTTCGGTAATTGTTGTCAGTGTTTTGAATATGGGTTGTGCAGATTCGAAAGTTGTCGGCCTTTTGAATATGAATACAGAGGATCAGGCTCAGAATAATAGGCTATTTCAAAGGCCCAGCTGAAGCATCCGTTGATGCGATACACTTTATCTTGAAGGAACTTGTTCTTAAATCTTTCAATTAAATGCAGCAGTTGAAGCGCTTCCCTACCCTTCAATCCTATGTAGTTGTTGCTGCACACAAAGTTTCAGAGAGGTTCCGCGAGGATGGCCGTAAAACTGTAATAAAATTAGTGGAAATAGAGTCTAGCTATTTTCGCATCCTTGAAGAGGATCGAGCTCTCCACGCTCTGACCAAGAAATTAAACACCAAATAAATTTCAATAAAACAAGTAGGAATAAAGCTAGGAATAAGTTTCAATAATGGAGTTTGGCTATTTCCGCAGCGTTGAAGCATGGATCGAGCGCTCCACGCTCTGACCAAGAAATTAAACACCAAATCCTGTGAGTGTCTTGTTGTTCTCCAAAATCTTCCCCAATATGGGTTAGACATTCAATTTGACAGTATAGAGTGGCAGCAATAATTCTCACAATTGATTTTCATATTTTAAAAAAATTTAAAATCACTAAAATAATAAAATTTCTTTTATTCTGAACATAAAACTGGACAATTGTCATACCCAACATTCGCTGAACAATTCAATGGAGTTTTCCAAAAACTTGTAGATCTAAAATCTCCTCCTCACATCCACTGCAACATTACTTGAGCTCCGATATCACAATAATGGCAGAAGTGTTGTTAGACACGTAACTTTATTAATCAGAAAAAATAATTACATAATTTGATTTTGCAAGAGTTTACACCAGGAGAGACATATCTACTTACAACAATATACTAATTCTAAATAATTAAACATTCTAGAATAATAATTATTAATTTAATATCTTAAATTAATAATTATTTTATTCTAATTTTATAACCTATGAAAAATAGTTGTATTTTTCGATCATCTAACAATCTCCCAAACGTGGATGGTTACATTTTCATGATCTCTCATGATTATGACAGATTTTAAGTTAAAAATATAAAATTTCACGTGATCGTAGGTTATAATCTCAAATTCTATGACCTAACTCTAATTCGGATTCAGCAAATTCCAACCTATTTCCAAAATTCTGCATTTAAGATAAACTTCAAATCTTAGAATATGTTGACAAAACATACAAACCTCGACAGTGGTAGAATACTAATATGACTGTGTTATGGTGTTTTGTTTCTCTATCATTTCGCGTAAACTTCCTAGAAAAAGATGCAATGGTTAGTGCACACATTGGTTTTACGTTAGCGCTGATTTGATGAAATAAAAAACCAGTTGTAATACAAGCTAGGGGAGGGATTCCTATTCTTGTGCAGGGACCAGTAGTTGATATAATACTGGTCCCACCAAACCACCAGTGATTAAGACTTTTGAAACCAAATTTTAAACAGAAATAAAAAACATTATGTATAAATAAGTTTTAAATTATGTCCAAAAATCACCCATACATTGACTGGGCCCACAACTGTCCATAAATAGTATTTTACTACTTAATATTGCAAAACATATTGACCCAAGTAGAAAACAGCTAGAGCCATAAAGGCTTCCAAACTGGTCTATTCCAGAAGTACAAAACAACAGTCACTTCAACCCCCACTCATGAGAACTCCAACTTTGCATCCCAAATAAATATGCCTACCTGCACATAACAAAAGGAATGTATGTCATCCATAACTGCTGTGTTGTTCAACAACTAAGCACCCTATGTTCAATAAATGACACCCAACCCAATAACAATTAAATCCAATTTGTTCAATAAATGACACCCAACCCAATAACAATTAAATCCACTTTGTTCAATAAATGACACCCAGACCCAATAACTGCAATAAATGACACCCAACTCATTCTATTTCTCATTAAAACAAATCAAAGCACATGGATCAACAAATAAACAATTCCCAACCATTAGATCACAGCAAATTAAATCCATACCACACATTCAAAATGAAGCCATTGCAATCCATGTGCATCCATGTCCACCAATTAAAATCAAGTCCCCAAAACTATAAAAGAAGTCCACCCACTGTTGAAGTTACATCTTATGCTTTCAAACTATTCAACAAACTTGAAGACAACATCACAAAACAGTGGCCAATATATTCAAGTTAGTTATATGAATTACAACTCATTCTTCTTACAGTTCTGTTTTCATTTATCAGATTTTTCTTACATTACAGTTCTGTTTTCATTGTTTTCATTTATCAGATTTCTTACATTACAGTTCTGTCCATTCATTTATCAGATTTCTTACATTACAGTTCTGTCCATAGGGTGGTGACAGTTAACCTATACAGTTACAATTAACCTTTTTTATACAGAGTTTATGTATGTGTTCTAGCTTATACAGTTAACCTATTGAATACAATGGGAAACTTCTAAACATCTAAACATCGTTTCTCCTAGTTTCTTCAATGGGAAACTTCTAAACATCGTTTCTCATCCTGTTGCCGTTCTCGATAACCCTTTATACACGGTAGGGTCTCCGCAACGAAAGCCTCGTTGTGTCCATGTTGATTGGACCAACTTAACAAAAGCAATATGAAACAATACACTGTACAGTAAGCTCAACTTTCACACTTCTAAAATAGATCATTTTTTCTAGGATTGCAAACAAATTAGTGCAGTAAGCTATCAAACATCTTGCTCAGAAAGACAACAAATGAAATAAGAGGACAAGATGCTATTAGATTTTAAGTCTGCTTAATAAAACAGGTGTTTTTAAGTTTAAAAATACTTGGGCTACATTAGTAATCCAGCTCGCTATTAAGCCATAGCTGCAAAACTCAAAA
Organism: Pinus tabuliformis; assembly: GCA_031772625.1. Lineage (NCBI taxonomy): Eukaryota > Viridiplantae > Streptophyta > Pinopsida > Pinales > Pinaceae > Pinus > Pinus tabuliformis. The sequence goes on from CM062817.1 coordinate 603,191,466, forward strand.
CTTTAAAGGTGCCAATTTCAGAAATACTAGTTTAAGTTCTCCTGGCGTAAGAATTATTATTTCACACTTGGTCATGTTATGAATATATATTAGAATTGCAAAGATTTTGGAACTGCAACAAAAGTGGTATACCAGAAAAAAATAGATACTGAAGAAACCCCGTGAACTTACATAATTATGAGAGAAAATTTCACAAATATATCAAAATATAATGAAAAGTGAGACCTCTCAGCCGAATTTTAAGTTCAGTTACATTTTACAAAGGTCGCGCTTAAGTGGTATACCAGGAAAAACAGATACTGAAGAAACCCGTGAACTTACATGATTATGAGAGAAAATTTCACAAATATATCAAAATATAATGAAAAGTGAGACCTCTCAGCGGAATTTTAAGTTCAGTCACATTTTACAAAGGTCGCGCTTATTTTTGCTCATGCAACAAGCACATGGAACAAACTAAATAGGATTTTAGTGAACTATCGGTGGAGTAATATGAGGAGATGCAAGCCATTTGTTTCAAAAAGCCTAAGGACAAATTAATTGAAAGAAGAGACAGAGTAACTGTAAAGGAAACAATCAAAACAGGGCACTGAATCCAAATTTCCAGTAAGCATGGTAAACACCAATAAAATACTAAGCACTGAAGCAATAATTTCAACTCTTTTGAAATTATGTAAAGATAGAGAAAAAGACTCATTTAGACATTACATGAAAAACTAAAATCAAACTCACAAATTCCATATCAGTCAAGTGGGAAGCATTTCTAAGTTTTTGTAACCAGATATGCGAAGCAGAGGAAGACATGTCCCAATAATGTAAATAAAAGCACAAGTTTACCTCCATCGTAAAAATCTTGTTTTGACACCACAGATGAGAAAACATCTTATCTACCTAAATTTTTGTAGTCAGATATGCTAAGCAGAGAAAGAAAGTCCCAATAATGTAAATAAAAGCACAAGTTCACCACCATGGTAAAAACTTGTTCTGACATCACAGATGAGAAAAAATCTTAATCTCAAGATCTACCTAGTGTTGTAAGTTACAAATGGTATGAATTCTTTCAAAATGGTATTCATGTGTGTAAGTCTTTTGTTAGCCTTGAAAATTTAAGAATGCTATCTATTTATGTTTAATTTTATTTTTAAAACTGTAATAATTTGTTGACCTTATTTGTTGCTTACCTTACAGGAATTGAAGGTTAGCTTACAGGAATTATTCGATCATCAGCTTCATAGGGATAATTTTTACAGAAGTAATAAAGCATAATTTAACATATATTCTAATGTCTAAATGCATGCAATAATTTTACAGGTTGTTGCATCTATGGCAAAAGGAAGTTACTCTGCTCGTACAAGGAGAAGTGGCAGGAGAGTGACAAGGGGTGCGCAGCTGCGATGCACATCGTCTGATGATGACAGGCCAGCTGATGTCGATGCCAGCAATGCACCAGGGAACATTGTTGAAGATGACCATGTGACAGCTGCTGATGTTAACACACCATCAGCCACAGAACCACCATCAACAACAGTCCAAGGAGCAAGCTCAACTAAAAAAATCAGTGCTATAAGAGGATGGACAAAAGAACAAATGTTAGTTGCAATTGACGACATAGAGTTTAATGGATACTCAGTTCGGGCATCTGCAAAAAAACATGGTATTCCTCCCTCATCAATACATTATTGGATAAATGGACTGACTCATACAAAACGTAGAGGGCCTCTTACAGTTATGACTGAGGATGAGGAGGCCGAGGTGGTTGAGTGGTGTAAAGAGATGGCCCAACTGGGACATGGGCTAGAGTTGATACAACTCAAATCAACAGTTGCTCAAATCTATCAAGGGAGGCCAAAACCATTCAAAGATGGGTTTCCTGGTAAATCATGGTGGTTTAGGTTTAAAAAAAGGCATCCAGAACTTGTATTGCATACTGCTGAGGGCCTTGACAGAGACAGAGCATTAAATTTGCGCCCTGCAGTTGTGCAAAAATTCTATGACACACTTTCTAGTGCTTATGATAAACATTCTTATGGAGCAGACCATATATGGAACTGTGATGAAACAGGTTTACAGGCAGGGAGGAATTGTGGCATGCGGGTAATTGCCAAGAGAGGGAGCCGAAATGTGCCAAAGATTTTGCCCAAGAGCAGGGAGTGGATAACTATTTTATGTTGTGTTAATGCAATTGGTACTTCAATCCCATGATTTTATCTATTCAAAGGTAAAAATCAACTGAAAAACTATATACAGAACTGCGAACCAGGTGCATGCATGGCTGCACATCCCCATGCATGGATGACTAAAGAACTGTTTCTAAGTTGGCTTTTTCACTTTGCTGCATCGGTACCAGGTGGCGTCTTGCCTAATAACAGACACCTTTTGATATTAGATGGCCATGGGAGCCACATGGCTGTACAAACAATTGAGGAAGCAAACAATTTAGGCATTGACCTATTGACATTGCCAGCTCATACCACTCATAGACTGCAACCCCTTGATGTTAGTGTGTTTGGCCCTTTCAAGAACTATTTCAGGTCGGAGCGTGCTGCATGGATGGCAAAGAATCCAGGGGTTGAGGATAAAAGGTTTGAGCTAGCAGAGCTTGCAAGTAAAGCTTTTAAAAGGGCTTTGACACCATCAAATATCAAGGCTGGCTTTAGGAGGACAGGAATCTGGCCACTGAACTATGATGCTCTCATGCATGATACTGGTTGTAGCCAAGCGTTTCATGTGGATGGTCAGGAAGAAGGGAATGCCCAAACAGGTGTTGAAGTGCAAGAAGTAGATGACCAAGATGATGTTGTTGCAGCTGGGAATATGATTTCCTTGTCTCAAGGACACTTATATGCTGAAGATGATGAAACTGTATGTGAAATACAATATAACAATGAACAAATTCGCAGTAACATGGAGATTGTTCCACCAAGTCAAGAACATGAAATTCCTGTTGTTGATATTGTTAATGTTATTGCTGAACATGCAGTTGACAATGACCAATTGACATTGCCAAGCCAAGTAACCCCACCTTCATGGCTAGCAGAAGCAATGATCAATATGAATGCACATAGTGTCTCAGCAACCAATGAAGAAAGCATGAACATGCCCTCACAACCAGCAGAATTGAACAGTGAAATTGTTCATTTTTTTGTGGACAATATATCAATGGAAGAAGATGAAGGACATAATGAGGCATCAAATGAAGATAATGATATAGTTCAATCAGTTCCAACAGAAACTGGAAGGGAAGTACCAAGCAATGACATGCAGGTGGGAGGGGTGGAGAAGACACTTGGACGATTCCTAAAGCTACCAGTACAGAGAGTATCAATGAAAAAAAAGCAAGGTGCACCAGGTAGTCTTCGTCTGGGCCGAAGCTCACAGTTACTCACCTCAGAGGACTATATAAACCTGTTAGTTGAGTCTGAAAAAAAGAAATTTGAAATGCAAGAATTAAAACAGAAAAAAAAGGATCTAGTTAAGGAGAAGAAGGCAGCAAGGATTGTTGCAGCACAACATCGAGCAGATGAAAAGATTGAAAGAGATAAAGCAAGGCAAATTAAGGACCAACAAAAGCAAATGGCAAGACAGGAAAAGGAAAAACGAAAGGCACAACAAATGCTTGAAAAGGAACAAGGGATGATCAATATGGTTGACAATGATACAAGAATAGCTAATGAAACCAGAATTATTTTAAACTCATTGGACTCCATTGCAGATAATACACCATTATTCCAAGATCTCATAAACATTCAAGTGCCTCACTATACCACTGAGGGTTTACCCACTTGCCTTATTCCTACCAGAGTTGGTGCCAATTCTATGTATGCTCATTACACACCTCCACTTAATGCAGGGACCAGTAGTGCAAATGTGAGGTATGGGTACTCAATACCTCCATGGTTGGAAGCTGCAAATTGGAGTCAATCATATGGCAGCAATCAACCATTTCCTAATCAACCCTTGACAGGTAGGCCAACCTACTTGGCTCAAGAAGGTAACTCGGGGAGTTTTGGCACTCAAGATTCTCAGGGCCATAAAGAATAGGGGTATCATATGTTTTTGTTTGTAACCACATTATGATGTGGATTTTGGATGGATTGTGTCTTTTTCTTGTCACAAAAACATTCTGGCTTACAACCTAGGTTGTTTTATTGCTTTGAAACACTAACAACATTATGGTGCTATGCATTCACTACATTGAAAAGCCAACAGAAGCTTGGTTGGTTGTAAAGCAGTTTTATTTGCGAGTTAAGCACAAATGATATCAGTCCACAAAAGACGCTACAATGATAACTTAGATACTTATTCCCCTTTTGAAATTGTTATGTCAATTCATATTATGTCTTGGGGCATCTTTTTCCACTGCAAAGATGAACAATATTTCACAAAATAAATCACTTAATACTTCACCATTAGCTTCAAAATGATGCTCCCAACACTGATAAGTGATTTCTTATGGATATTAAACCTTAGCAAATTGATTTCTTCTTACTAAAACAAGTACACCAGATCTCGAAAAGCATATTTCAGATATCAGAAAACATATACCAGACCTTAGATAAACACTTGGAAAGTCACCAACAGAAAAACATATGACTTTATTAGTCTCTTATGGTCAATGTTCAGTGGTCTTGGGCTTATTATTATTGTCTTATGGTATTTATGCAGTCATCGTAGCAATATGCTTTAGATCTAATTATTCATTGCAGTCAACAAGTATCATAGAAAGCAGGCCACTGTAAGCAGTTTTTCAACTTTGAAAGAATAACCTAGATCTAAGTAAGCTTACCTACAAGCACATACTTCTGTAAAATATCCTAACTCTCAAACACATCCATCTTCTATTGAATACAGAAAGAAGTTAATACACAACAATAGCTCAAAACCAAAACTGAACTAAACTTAAAGCCTACACAACATATGTACTCCACAAAGATCATAAAGAGTTACAATTGGAACTACTGGACTCTTTGAAGTCATTTTCTTCATTTTTGAAGTAATTATTATTTAAATTTGTTGAAGAAAACCTGAAACACTGAGATAATAAGACACAGAGCTGCAAATAAATTCTCAACCATAAATAAGTAAATAAATCCAACAAATCTGATTTTAATATAATCAAATATGTAGTCATATATAGTTCTAAAATAATTGAGCTAAGTATTGTTCCAAGGAAACGAACAAAATGCATGTGATAGACAAAATTGAATGGCATAGGCAAACATGGGAGATAGTCTTTAGGAACCTAACCCAAACTACTGCAAGCACTATATCGGTATTCATCAGATTAGTCCCATGGAAGTGAGAAGCTAACACAATGCTTGAATAAGACTACTCATTGTAATCAATTCAATGGGAATCGGAGCCATATGTGTGAAATAGTTATAGGTATAAATGTATTACAGCTTCTACTAATATGGAGTTTAAGCTTAGTCAATTATATATGGTACATCAATTGATACCGTGTAAGTGATTAGACTATACGCTTCATATTCCATATCCTTACATTGAGCTTATATCAGTAATATGTAAGAGTTATGATATCACTGTAATCAAGCTATACTAATACAGGAACAAGAGCTTATCGTAATTAAGGCATGTAGATTATGTGAACACTGTCCATAAGGTTATGCATTGTGATTACTAGTAACCAATACAGAGAAACAAGCTATCATAATATATGAATAATACGTAAGCTGCTTACACCATAGGCTCTAGTATCCTTCAAGAAGCAAACCAACATTCCGAAGGACAGAGACAATCTGAAGATGGTCTGAGACATTAGCTTAGAAGGACTGAGGAAGCTAGATCTTTGGAATGAAACACTAGACCTTGAATCCTTACAATACCTGCTTAGGAAGGAATCTGCATACCTTCTTATCTGTATAACTCCCTTCAGACCCTCAGAACAAGACTAGACGCAGTAGAACCCTAGAAACAGCTTAGCCACCTTAAGACAGTCTGACAAACTTCCTACAAGCAAACAACCTTACATCTCATAGAAGGATTTAGAACACCACCGGCTTAGGAGTCTTACAATTCATGAAGTATGCCTAAATTATATGGAATGGTACAGAAGCTCGAAAGGCAGTTGAAACATTCTCTGTTCATGCTCCAATATTGAAAGGCAGCCTATAATATGGCAGGGACCTGAAGCCTCACAATCTCCTAGTGGATAAGCGAAGAGGTGTAGTAAAAATAGCATATCTTGGCCTTGGAAGAGCATTTACAATTCCTATTAAGAAATATACACATGAGAATCCAAAACCCTAAACCCTTCAACAAAGCAGCTAATAAATTATACCTTCAACAAAACCAGAGGGCTACCATTATATCAGAAAAAAGCACAAGACCTTAACACCGAAAAGCTACAACATCATTTCCGTATGTTCCGAGTCTCACACTAGCTGCAAGCTTTGGAGATGGCAACCAAAACCAAGCTGCCATTAGAATCCAAAACCCTAAACCCTTCAACAAAGCAGCTAATAAATTATACCTTCAACAAAACCAGAGGGCTACCATTATATCAGAAAAAAGCACAAGACCTTAACACCGAAAAGCTACAACATCATTTCCCTATGTTCCGAGTCTCACTCTAGCTGCAAGCTTTGGAGATGGCAACCAAAACCAAGCTGCCATTAGAATCCAAAACCCTAAACCCTTCAACAAAGCAGCTAATAAATTATACCTTCAACAAAACCAAAGGGCTACTACTTAAAGCTGCCATACAAAACCAAAGGGCTGCTACAATAGAGATGGGAATAGAGACTTATAAAGCACTTAAATTCAATACGCAAGGTAAAACCTGTCTCCAAATTTAACAAAACTTCCAATAAGCGAGGTGAGGTGTTGAGAAACACACGGTGAGAGGTGTTGAAAAACACTTCAGAAAATGGCTGGTAGGATAAAAATCCTACCGGATAGAAGCCATCAGTCCAGAGCTCGCCACACATTCGGCGGACCTTCTCCAGTGCTCGTCGGACCTGCCACAGCTGCAACAATTGGAAAAAATTAACAAATGAGCAAATGCAGAAGAAAAAAACCCAAAAAACCACACAAATACCACCGAAATATGCAATTACCTGTAAATTGGTACTGGCTCCTCCCCAAACAGCAAATAGCACGAATTAAACAACCACCCAGGAAACCCTAAACCACCGGCGGTCCAGACTAAACAGCAATTCGCACAGCAATTGGCGGGCAAATAGCGCGAATTAAACAACCACCCAGGAAACCCTAAACCACCGGCGGTCCAGACTGAACAGCAATTGGCGGACATGAGCTCAACCATGGCGGACATCATGCACAGGTAATGGAGCCCTCCCGCGCCATCATCGGCGGAGGGCTTCGAACAAACACCGGACCCGAACAGAAAACCCACAGTCGGAGCATACATCGCGGCGTAAAGGCGGAAATGAGCGGATCCATGGTCGTTAAATAAACCCTAAACCCTTGACACGCATGTTAACAGGTGGCTCGTTAAGTTGGCGATGTGTCGTACGAGTCCACGTGCCGTCCACGTGCTTGTCCGCCAGGTGGAGGGGAGGGCGCACAGGTAATGGCGTCCTTCCCCTACCAGAGCCAGGTTTTGATCCTCGGGCTTGTGGGTTATGGGCCCACCGTGCCTCCGCTGCGCCACTCTGACGGCAGATCTAAGCGCACTCACAGACAGATTCATTTCGGCGTGGAGAAGTTGAATTCATTACAACACTGACATTTTATTAATGGAAAGGAATCCATGATATTAATGGAAAGGAAACCGGGATATAAGGGATCCACGATATTAATGGAAAGGATTCGGGATCGTATCCATGTGCCGGACACTGAAACTGTGGCCGAGGGCTTTGATGGCAAACGATTTCTGACCTCTCATGTATGATTTTGTCTTCAATGGTTACTTTCCAGAAAATCAATGGGCGACGCTTCGTTGCGGCCTCCATTAGAGTCGTTTGGGTCTCAGCTTATCACAGTGCATAGGGCGGGCATCATTATAAGCCGAGACTCAAACGACTCTGGAAGAGCTAACGCATCCTTGCACATTGAAATTCCGCGATAGTTTGTTGGGAGCTTGTTTGAATGAAAGTATCTATTGAAAATTTGGGTAAATGTGACGATCAATAAAAAATTAGAATGTAAGAAATAAGCATTCTGCAAGTTGCTTGGCTTTCATAGTCTCTCTGCGAAATCCTCCGATGCTGGCATGGACTGAGCGCTTCTCTCCAACCTCACGCCATGTGCGGTGCATCGTACCCAAAATATTTCTGCCTAAAAGTCGTCCTTCTCTGTCAAGTCCTTGCAGAATTAGATCGAGGTAACCTGAAGTTATCTGCTTTGTTGCTGCTATTCACAGTATTGATCTAGCAATTTAGGAGTATGGAAGATATACCTGGTATTTGCTGTGTTTTTGGTGGTTCTGTTTTGATTTTTTATTTCAGTTTCATTGTGGTGATGGTAAATTAATTTAAGATTTACGGAATATCACAGAATCTAACGACCGAGAAAAGAGTTCAACAGAGAGTTCAACAGCTATGCGACGAGTTCTCCTGGTGAACATTTGATTTTAGGTAGGAAAGTACGGTAGGATTTACGGTGAGGTTTTTCTTTAGTTTTACAGATATGCAATAACTGACCAACAATCGCGAGCTTCATCTGAACGGTTTTGTTCGCTATCTTTGCACGGGGCAGATAAATGTCATCCCCATCTGCAGAGTTTTGTAGATGGACTGTTTGAGACATTTTCTTCTGCGGTTACTGTTGGTGAGATTTCTAGTTTGCTGCTGACTCGCTTTTAAGCTTTGATGATGCCGATCAGAGTCCACTGAAATTGATATGGTAATTAGATTTGAAGAAATTTTTGACAACTTATTTTTTATGCTTAAAGATATAAATAAAAACAGTGAAACACCATTTCATTTATATTTTTAAATGTTAACTAAACCATTTCGAACCAAGAATCTTCGCACAACGACTCTTCTACCATTTTCGTTTTCTATTTTGTTCCAATAACTTCTCACCGGTTGCCCACGATTGCTCACCGGTCACTGTTATCACTCGTTTTTCCTCTTGTTTCCTAAAGATTAAAATGACATTGTCCTTTTCCTTTTATGTATTTGCTCATGTAAATGCTAAAAATTAAGATGCCCTTTTCCTAGTAGAGTTGTTAAGATCCAAAACCAAGTTTTGAAAATGCTAAAACATGAGCATAAATATACTTGACCATCCTTGTACAGCTTCCTGGTCTTCGCAGGCTTTAGAAGGCTGTCCCTGCAGAGAAGTAGCTTCATGCTTTATCACACAACTTAGTCTGTCATGACAAATTAAAACCTCGGTTATATCTACATTTTTATTAACAATATATGAATGAATGGATATATAGATGCATGTCCCTATGTACTAGACTACCTCTTCAATAGTTGCTCTTGTATATCAATGTGTACATACTTTCACCAAACCAAACCAAATTGTTTGACAAAACAAATTTCAACCTTTTGGTGGACTGAAGTGGGCATGTATTTCTTGGAGTTTCCAAGCACCCAGTTATTAGGCATCGGAATGCGGGGCCTGTAAACCAGCTAGTCCATATATGAGAGATTTAGTAAGTTTACATCCCTATTATGCTAACAATGCAACTCATTCATGTGGTTATACACTTCGAAATATTCATGTGCTCAGCATTGATTTTCAAGATTAATTTTATCTTTGTTTTTTGGTTTATAATTTTTTCTGGGTAAACTAGACTGGAGTAAATAATCAAAAAATGAAATAAATTTACAGTGACAGTTTTGGACATATAATGTATGTATTGCTGCTATATATATTTTTATCATCATTTCTTTCCTATTAATAATTTTTCTCTGTTATATTTGGTCAAGTCAATTGTCGCCGAAGTGAAAGTTTTAAAACCTGGGCATATTTGGACCCAATAACCTTCAATATTGCCAATCTGAAAACTGGAACTCTGGGAATTCAGGTTGTGAATATTGTTTCTCTCTCACACTCCAATGGTTTGTCGTTGCCTTTTTAATGCAGTTTCCTATCTCATTCGTCGAACTAATATCCTTTTCCATTTTGTTAAATCAAGGGTGGCGGTGTTTACCTGTATGTGGATGTATAATCCAGCATGCGTTTTATAAGGGGAAGATTTCTCTGCATTTATGAAGTCATCCACTAAATTTTACGCTGGATAACGACGGTATATTCTGTGCAGTGGCTGCTTACAAGGTCGGCTGGTTAGCGGGTTTCATTGCCAACCGTACACTTTATTATTTAATGATGAACATGACCATTATGAACATTTTCATTACCATAATATCAAATAACTTTAATCATTCTTAAAATTTTATAAAGTTAATTAAAATCATGGTAGAACATACAAAAGATGAGTTTAATCGACCATGTCAAACAGTGCCAAGCATGTTCCGATGGAAACGGAGGGAGAAGCAAACACAAAATTGACACACAAATAAATAATATTGAGTTGCTGTTCTTTTATTGATGTCATAAACATGCTTTTCAAACAATTATCTATAGAGCTGGGGTTTTGCCTTTTACACATATTTGATTTGACTCAAACAGTGTGAGGAGTATTCATGTTTTCACAAAGGATTTATTCAAAATAACTTTAACATGCACATACATATTATATTTGTTTTTTCTCAAAATAAAACCAAACCTGAATTCACTCATACTCAGTGAACTCACACTCTAATCTGAAACTCGACTTATCTCTTCAACATCATGCGTCACCCTACTTGGATCTTGCTCGATCTTAGTGCCAGAATAATTACTAATTACTGTTTCCAACAATTTCCTGATTTGGTTTATGAGATGAATTGGGCCATACTGGACTCGAAAGTTTGGCCAATCGTGGAAGTGAAAGTGGATCAAGTTAAAGCTACACGAAGATGTTCTCACACCTAGATTTACAAGTACTTTGCAAGTAATAGCATTTTCAATGGTAGGAGAGTGATGTCTCACCTATCCAAGATGTTCACTGGTATTGGAATTGCAGGAATATACAATTAATACTTTTATGCATGTGTGGAAACAATCTAAGATGCAAGGATGAGAATCTTTATCATTATCAATATCCATTATAGAATCCATCATTAGTCTAAATAAAACATTCATCCTAACATAGAATACTCATTAAAGAAGCATGAGATAACACATTCACATCACACACTTACCTTTGGCATATAGTGAAAATAGTTCTTATAATAGACAAAATAACACTAGGATATTAAAGAATCAAACCAAATCTTAAGAATTCTTCCAATGAAACTCTCTCACATTTAATCCCTTGTTACATTCATGTTATGCCTAATTCCCAATTGGTCAGTTACACAAATAGTTATACTTGCACCATTCGGCATGAGATTACTCCAACATTTAGTGTATTATCCATAGTATCACATGATCAACATGGTTGGTGGATTTGCAAGGTGGGAACTCTTCACACAAAACCTATTTTGCGCAACTGAATTCTCCTTAATACAATCCTTGTGCGTTTTTACAACCTTAGCCTTGCTTTTGTGCCAACAACCTTGGTATTATTATTTACCTTATCATTAAGTCAACAATGTTTTCTTTGGTATTGTTATTTAGCTCATCATTAAGTCAACAATGTTTTCTTTGGAAAAATTGATGGAAATAATGGGACCTTGATGACGAGTTGTTGTTAAAAATCCTGTAATTCAATATTGAATTTATTCAAGGTTGGTGAATAGTAGTCTCAACTGTGAGCAAGATTCTCAAATCATTGCAAAATTTGTTTATCTCACTTGGTTGATGTAGAGTCTAAGATGTGATTAAATTATCAATGTTGGATCATTATATTATTTGTCATCCATCTTGATTCTTTTAAACTTAGAAAATTGGAGGCGTCACCTCACAAGTCCCACTTTGGTGAGTTTGGGTTTAAAACCTTATGGAGTCAGCTTGAGGCATTTAATGAAGATTTTATGGTCCAAAAACTCTCTCTTGCTTGGGAACCCCTAGCATTGTTCTACATTCATATAGTTTTCAAACGGTGAAATAAACATCTCAAATAGAGTATGTATGCAAAAGTTATACCACCCATAAGTTTACTTTACTATTTTGTCCACCATGATTCTAGAGGACTCCACATCAACCCCGTTACTCATGGAAAAGGTGCTAGGCACATGGGTATTATTTAGATGAATCTAGAAGATTCTATTTGTGGCTCCAATTAATGGTTGAATAGATCAAATTTAACCCCCATTTGTTTATTGGGCAATGTTATTGTTTGGCTAGGAGGAGGAAAATGGGTCAATTCTATTCATGTGTATTTTGTTTCAAAGTATACTAGAGTAGCTGAAATTGGATAGAGAGGTAATAATAGAGAGGGTTTTTGTTTTGTGGCATCTGACAGGGAACAATTTCACTTTTTTATATTCACACCATTTCCATTCAGAGAAAGAGAGAGTAGAGTGGCCTCACCTTCTAGCTACGTTTTCTATCGAAAGGGTTTCCCACGTCATATATTGTGTTATGATGGTTTTGTGAGTACTTGTTCTATTTTTTCTCTATGCTTTGAATTTTATATATTGCATGCACAAGATGAAACAATAGTTAATAAATATGAAAAGACTAAGAAAACTTAACCCTCATGGTATAGATTTTGATATCTCATTAAATATTTATAAGATATGTTCTGACAAACTATTTAAGTAGAACATCCATGTATCTTATTAAATGTTTGAAACTACCTTGGCATGGAAATTACTAAACATGGAGTATTGGAGCTCAACCTGATCTTGGAACTCCAATATTATAGTGGAGAGGGCCTACTATTTAGCTAGGGCTATGATGATCTTACATGTAAGATGATAGATATGTATCATTACTTATTTTCATGCAAAAATACAGAGCCCTACAAAGTCCTCCATTTTCTCACCTATTTGAGTTTTCAAGGCATGGGTTTGTTCCTATCTTATCTTTATAGGCATTGATCTGTTCCTCTCATGTATGCATCGCAGGACTATTTTATGCTAAAACTCACAAGCAGAGACATGAATGGAAAAAATTGGAAACACATGGGGCATTGCATGCTCTTGTCACTATTAAATAGATTTTACAAAAGACTAATATTTTTCTATAATTATGTAGTGTACTAATTTCTAGAGATATTTGAACTAGCAACTTTTAGACTTGTATCTTTCTAAAAATATATTGGACTAACAAACAACTAATTGGAAAAATTAGTTAAAATGAGATATCATATTTTAACACTCCCCCTTAATGTCAATTGCTACATTCATTAGCACTAACAATTCCTAAGAGCTATATCTAAAACTTAAAATCATTTTTTCCCAAATGTTTGGCAAAGATACTTGTTACCTGATTTCTAGATCCACAAAATTGAAGAGATATGGCATTATTGTTGAAAAAATCATCAATGAAGTGATAGTGGGTGTCAATGTGCTTTATTTTTTTGTGAAATGCATGATTATTTGACAATGAAATTGCTAAGCTCTTATTACAAAAAATAGAAGTTCACTCTTTGTCCACATGGGCAAGATCCTTCAAAAGTCTTCTCAATCACACTACATGGCATCATTTTGTTTTAGAAGATATTGAGATAATGATTTATTTCTCAGAAGCCCGTGAGATCAAATTTGTGCTCAATATAAAATCATCTTCGAATATATTTTTCTTATCATCAATATTACCAACAAATGTATTGTCTATGTATCCTATAAGTGTCTTGAAGTTAGAAGTTATGTATTGCTACCCATCAAAACATGGGTGAACTATAAGATAACTTTTGTCTCCTCCATGGAAAACTAGCCAACTAGAGGCCCTATATGATTATCAAATAAAATGATGTCAAGATCATACACATCTTGCTTCTGATTGATTTCTCTCTCCCATCCAGCATTCCTTCTTGAAGAAACATGGGGCACCTATTCAAAGGTACTTTATCCATTTTCAATCATGTGCTTTCACCTAATGATACATTCATACTACTATAGATCGGGGCAAAAACATGATGATTGACAAATTGTGACTACATTTTTGTTCCCTTCACTTGGGAGTTCATTTTATCACTCTAGTTTGTTAGGACCTCTTCTAAGGTCTTAGGGATTTAGAAAAAGCATTGTTGGGAGGCTCTAATTGAGATAGCATGCATATAATTATTCCATACTAACAACCTTCCATATTTCCCCTTATTCATATTTATTAATTAAACTTGTAGCCATTGGTTAGAAGCATTGTAGCACTTTCATCCTCATATTTGAGTTTGGGACTAGAAAATATTTTCCTAGAGGTTGAAGTAGCTAAATGAAATATGGAAGCATAAACAATCCACCATTAGAGTAAAGGATAAAATGCAAAAGATGGCCAGGACATTTGATTAGAACATGGGAAAAGACCTAGGATAAACTCTACCCCCATCATTAGTCATCATCGAGTTCTGGAAGCACATGATGCTTCGTCTACAAAAGAAATTCTTGTATTATCCCAACCTAGATGAGAAATAAATTGGATCATCTTTAAGGGTTAATGGAAAAAATCAAAATTAAGCTTGGCTTCCTATGTTATGCCCAAAAACTAATGCAAAATCATAAATAAGTAAAAAGTGCACCAAAGGGGTGGAGAAAGAAGGTCAGAAAAGGGGTAACTCATGCCTCCATGATCACTCCCTCTTTATATCTATAGACTCAAGATGGCAGACCTCCAATATTTGATCGCATTGCTATGATGACCTGCTTTGAAGTCATTTCCACCTTCCAAACAATATTTTGACATGCACCTATGGATTTATGGGCTAACATGGGACATTTTATTTCCCCTTGGTGGAGGGAAATACCAAATATTATTATTAATCTAACCATCCTTAATATATGGAGGTAACTTGTCTAGAAGAGTTGATCTAGTTAGACATCTGAATGTGAGCTTTATGTGAAGTATTATGGTGTCCCTTAAATTATGCATGGCCCACTAATGTTCATTTATTGCTATTGTACCTAAGGATTATTCATTTCACTTGACCTTTATAGGGTTTTGTCAGGTTGTTTTTCCTTGGGAATAGAGGCCTCTTGGGAGATGATTACTCTCCTTCTCAGCAACATCCAGAAGCCATTTTCCCATTACTAAGAATATATATGATCTTGTTGATGCAATGATTCCCACCTATTGTAGAGTGTTAGGTTATTTCATGGTTTCATATGGTACTTGACACTTTGAAATACCCCTACATGCTAAAATCATATGTTAGTAAGGTTTGGTGTTGGAAATAAAATTGATGTACCTGAGTGGACCCAATATGTCCTTAGGATAGACTTGACATCGTTTGATGGGAGTTGTTTATTCCAAAGCCTAGATGATGATAATATTACACACGATGGTTTGCACATTACTATTTTACCCTAATGCTTGATTATACTAGTTCCACATCACCCCTCTCTCCCTTTACAGGGTGACGTAGGGTACCTTGGTGATGACATCATGGTTTCGACGCTCTTTGGAGGCATAACCCATGGACATGGAGCTACTTTCTGGAGTATGAATCACTCATCATCCTATTTCTCACTTGTGAAATTTTTAGATTTTCAGGAGGATGAAGTCATAGAGGAAGAGGAATTTCCCCCACACACACTACAACAAAAGAGAAAAATAATGCCTAAAATAGTGCCAAATTTAGTGTTTTTTAGTTAACGAAATGAACACATTTCTCAACAAAAAAATCAGTGGGACTAGGTATGTTTATCACAACGCCATATTTGGTGTTGTAAATTGCTCTATAAATAACATCGTGAATGGTGCTTAGAATAACACTAGAAAAATAGTGCCAAAAATAGCACCAAAAATAGTGCCCTAAATAGTGCCCACAATCTTTCCTGTAGTTGTGCTAGAAGTTATGCCAAAAATAACACCCTAAATAGTACAAAGAAAAAAGTGAAAAATAACACCTATAATAGCGCTAGAAAGAGCTCCAGCAAAAGATCAAGGATTAGCGCAAGTTTATCGTCAAAAATAGTGCCAGGATTTGCTTCCAATTTGTATCTTAGTTTGGCTTCTAGTTTAATGTCCATTTTTACTTCTTGTTTTGCTTCCAGTTTTGCTTCTAGTGTGGCTTCCAATTTTGCTTCTTGTGTGGCTTCTAATTTTGCTTCTAGTGTGACTTCAAAATTTTCTTCTAGTTTTGTTTCTAGTGTGCATTCCAAGTTTGCTCCCAGTTTTTCTTCTAGTGTGGCCTCCAATTTTTCTTCTATTTTTTGCTTCTATTCATGGGCACTTCATTGGGGGAGCAATACCATACCATGTTCATTCATATTCGGGGATACATATTGAGAAAAATATGAAAATTACGTTGAGAATAAAATAGTGGGTAAAGGGTTTTTATATTGGAAAGTATAAAAAATGAAGTTCAAAGTTAATGAAAAAATATAAAGAGGTATAAAAAATGTTAATGAAAAAATGGATTTCTAGAATATTTAGTGAAATTAGGGATTTTTTAAATTGGAAAGTTGTATTGGGTTAAATAATGTTCTTTTTAGATGTATTTTCCAATATGTAGTCAAATTAAAGGTATTGTTTAGTATTCCATGGATGCACGTGATATGTCATAGTTTCATTGAGTGAAGCCTCCATGCTTCTAGTGTGGCTTCTAGTTTTGCTTCTAATGTGAATTCCAATTTTTCTTCCAATTTGGCTTCCATTGCTGCTTGTTTTTTTTCTTCCAAACTTCAGGAATAGTGCTAGGATTTACGTCCAGTTTGGATTTTGATTTGGCTTCCAAATTTGCTTCTCGTTTTGGTTCTAGTGTGGCTTCCAATTTTACTTCCATTGTTGCTTCTTTTTTTGCTTCCAACAATGATTATTTTTTTGCATACAGTTAAATTAATATGTTTTATTTCAATTCAATTAGTTAAATATATCACATCTCTTAAATAAATTATATCATTATAAATTATATGAATGCATTTCAAATATTTTGTAGGATAATGTTTATAAATAATTTTTAGGGAAAAAAACATCCATACAAATTAACAACATCATTGTACTTGTTAAATCTCCGTCAAAATATAATCTACGACATCCAGTATATACAAAATAACAAGATAATTATTGTAGCATGATCATCATCTATAATTAAGAAAAGTGAGTCAAATACATATAATTTAAGTGAGTTTGACAACATCTATCATAAGCAATAAATCAAATCCATCATATGTAATAAATATGCATCCAAATCATGAACAAATTTCCATGTATAAAAATTGACGAGTCAATACTGACAATATCATCATCATATATATCTGAAACAAGTGAAATTCACATATACTAGTAGATCAATAACCACGGGGGCTTCACTAAATTAACATCTAACATAGCACATGTGTTCATGGCATACTAAACAATACTCTTAATCTCACTTCGTATTGGAAAATACCTCTAAAAGTCACTTTATTTAGTCCCATACCAATACGAACCGAATACACCTTCCCAATGTAGAAAACCCCTCCTTTCACTATATATTGTAGGTATCATTTTTTCATTAACATTTTTTATGCCCCT
Organism: Pinus tabuliformis; assembly: GCA_031772625.1. NCBI lineage: Eukaryota > Viridiplantae > Streptophyta > Pinopsida > Pinales > Pinaceae > Pinus > Pinus tabuliformis. The sequence goes on from CM062817.1 coordinate 603,209,010, forward strand.
TTATATTTATATCTTGTTGTCATTGTCACAAACACCCTCAAAAATTTTGTGTACACTTGAATTTTGGAGCCTAATGTGGATCTTGCGATCAATCATTCCATAATCACTTCTTGGTCAGTTGATTCTTTTTTAGCTCCCTTCTTGGAATGGAAGTGTCGAAGTCATTTTCTCACGCATTCTCAGTTTGTAACAAGTGCATGCGAACATTCTTTTATGCAAGCTTGGACAAGCAATACACGTTCCATCAAGAGTGTGCATGTGCAATGTCCAGTCCATGTTGACAGTCAGTGCACACTGACAACGGAAATTTCTCACATTATGGTTGTGTTTGTACTTCCATTTTGATGAGTTTTGCAACTATTGATTCCGCACACCTTTGTTTCTACGAGTGTCATTTTCATGTTTTTGTTTGTCGCTTTTTCTTTCTTTCCCTCTAATTGGTGTCGTTTTTCATGTTATCTTTTCTCCAGCATGTTTTACTTCCATTGTCGTCTAGATATCGCAAGAGTCGTTCAAACTCTAGAAATTTTCACGTGTTTGCATGCTAGTTGTCTCATAATGTATGTATGCTTGTTCTAGTGGTTTCAAGGGATTATATTTATGTGAATGAGTTAGTCTATCCATGTCAACATTAGTTGCGTTCATTCCCAAAGTTTTAAGCATTGTCACACAAGTGTCTTCACGAGCATCACAAAGTTTACCTTTAGTGTTGCACTTTTTGTAAAATCCTCACAAAGTTTTCCCATTGAGGTAAATCTTTTGTTAACATGTTCCAAATGATCTATGTTCTTATTCCATAAAATTATTTCAAGTGTGTGATCATATTCAAGTCCTAACATTGTTCACATTGGTTTCACTGATCCGACACTTAGCCAAATTTTAGAAAATTCCCAACAAACTAGCCTCATCAATTCTTCCTGAACTATTCATTGTGCAGTCTCAGCCCTGAAGCAACAACTTTGTCTCTTGGAACTATGCAATGTGCAGTCTTTGCCTCCCATAATTTCCCACTTCACAACCTTACTGCTCAAACCGAGCCCCTGAGTCGTAGAATTGATCAATCTTTCTCTCTAGCCAAGTGAGCATTGTGCATTGTGCAATCTCAGTCCTCAAGCCTCAATCTTGATCTCCTGAACTACACAATAGCGCAATCATCTAGCCTCTTTTCCTTCCAATATTGTTCATTTCATAATTTCAGTGCTTAATACTAGGGATTGGCCTTCAAAACCTCGAAATCATGCCCTCTGGGTAGGCTTGAGCTATGCATTACATAGTCTTAGACCTCAATCCTAACACCCAAGCTCTTGAATTATGTAACTACATAATCACCTAGGTTCCTCGCTCGTCCATAATTATGGAATAGGCTGATCTAGTGCACATCCATTTAACCCATCATTTTGAGCTCCCAAACTGCACATTTTTCTTCCTTAGTCTATCTAGAACTGCACATTGTGTAGTCTCAAGGCTCAAGCTTCACCCCTAACTACCTAATCTATGTAATTGTGTAGTCATCAAGCCTCTTTCCCAGCCTATCACCTACTCCTAGCTCAATCTTTGGATAAATGTGCACCATCTTAGACTAGGGGTTTATCGGATGAATGTTGTCTTATCACGAGTGAATTGTAGATGCAGGAACACTATCATGCTATCGAAAGATCATGAATAATGAGATGGATAAGGAGGACATGCTAGAAGACACATATGAAGTTGAAGAGATAAGATGATCATCAGGCGAGAAGACGAAGGAACACCAAACTCTAATAGAATATGAAGATCAAGATCACATGGAAGACTCCTCATCTTCAAGTCATAAGGAGGAGGAAGAAGAAGAACATATACTATCTTATTGCGAAGACACAAAGAAAGAAGCAGTAGGCAAAGATAGTTTGGAACTATCACAAAGTCATTTATTCTATGTCATCAGTGTCATGTCGTCTCCTATCACAAGTCATCATATGCCACATCATTATTATGGATTATGTAATTACCTATTCAAAATGTATTATAAAGTGGAAGTCTAAAGGACACATTCAGAATATGAAGATTCATGCAAAGTAAAAAATTCATAGGAAGTCAAATAGTCATGAGGGTAGTCAAAGAGTCACAAGCAAGGTGAAGCATCACCTCTTGGTTATATATACACCCTCATTGTACGAAGAAAGTAATTTTCACCTTGGCTTCTCTTGCAAGGCATTAGAGAGAAAAATTAGTGCTTTTGAGGAGCAAGGAGTGGTTCCAATGCTCCACTATTGGAGCTAGTGATGTTCATTGTATAAATGTGTCTTGGATATTTTAATTAATAACACAATCCTTCATGGCCAACATGTTCTTCATGCGTTGATTATCAATATTTTTAAGAATATTCCATGGATGTTTATATTTCATGCTTGTTTTCATCTATGCAAAAGTAGCTGAACAATTTTGGTTATTTTAGTACTTATCTTATTGAGAATGTGTTGTAATTGTTCTTATTGTCGTCCCATCCTTGTGGACTATTTTACAAGATACTAGATAGATCTTTCTGATTCATTGGTTGTAATGATTGTTGCATATTTTGTGGACTATTCTAGTGGATGTTAGAGAAATCCTTCTTGTTAGTGATTTTCATGCTAATTTTAAAAAGTGGGTATTCTTCATCAGACCCTTTTTTTAAAAGACCTATTTTTTGACTTTCAATTTTCTAATATATAAAATATAAATAATTATTTTGTAAATTTAATAATTTTTGAGTGGTCATTTTTTTCATATTTTCTTGTTTTTTTATTTTTATTTTAATTTTTTTGTAGTGAGGTTTTTATTGTTTTACATTTTTTAATTAGAAGGTCGATATTTTGAATTTTCGATATTCTACATATTTATACATCCTTAATTAATTTTTCAATCTACATGAAATAATTGTTTCTAAAAAACAATATTTTTTAACAATGGACATAAAAATAACCATTTTTAACATAAATGTAACTAAAAAACTACACGTTTTGAAATTTTTTTGCTAGAATTGACATGTCAAAATCACAATTTTTATACGAAAATTTTAACGAAAATTGGTTAAATAATAGTTTTTTTTTATGAATTTCATGTCAAAAAAATAATAATAATCACTTTTTTTCTCAAAAAGTAATGATTAACTTAAAAATTAATGTGAAAATCACATATTACAAATATTGAACGCATAACAACCTTAATTGAGTGTTTATCCTTCTCATAAAATGTCAATGTCAAAACATTGCAAAGCTTGATTTCCAAGCATAACTTAAATTTAATCAACAATGTCACGTAATCCAAACTCTTCATCCTCTAGAGTTTCATCATTGTCTTCTTCCACAATATTTTCTGCTTCCTTTTGTTCATTTTCCTTTTCTAATGGATCTTTGATGTCTACAAATCTCCCAATGTATGTCTTTCCAAACATTCCATGTAATGGTGGTTGGGGTTCCTTTTCTTTTTTTGCTAGACGTGATTCACTAAAGTCCCCTTTCTTCAACCCGATTTCTTGCATTGCATTTGGAAGAAATTGAAGAGCATTAATTCTTTGCTGAATGGAATTGCACTGTATTGGATCATTTTCAATTGCAATGCAATTTCTTCATTTTTGAAGGCAACATGCTAGTGTTGTACCTATTTATCAAGCACAAAAGAAATAATGAAGTAAATTAGTACAATGACATATAAATTAATAAATAACATATTGAAATTCAACACCATATAATAAAACTTACCTGAGCCAGAAAATAAATCCAAAACCCAATCTCCTTCATCTGACTGCCGCAAAGAAATGGCTAAATCGAGCTCCTAAATAACATTGGGTTACATTGTTTAAGTGCTCAAACAGCTCGATCAAGTGCTTAAAAAGGGCTCAATTGAGCAATCATTTTTTCCACCCAAAAGTGTCATCTCTTGGAGTGAAATCATATCATATGTAGCTAAAGGCTAGACAAAATATGTTTGAGACAGAGACATAAATGGTCATAATACCTACACATATCCCTTATACAGGGATTTAGAGCACAAGTCATTCAAACAATACAATTTAATACGTAATTCCATTTATTGATATTATCTTTCGGGATGTTTTTACAAAAAAAAAATTGAAAGGTTGTTAATATCCTCTCCTCTTATTGTTGCATTTATTCATACTTTAGTGATTAGTAACTTCATAAATGAAACTAGAAATTGGTGAAGATAAATTGCGAAAACCAAGACTTACCCATTATGATCACTAGTTAAAAATGGTAGCAAGATCTTTGCATCAAAGAGGACACCACTAGGTAAGATTTTGACAAACCTTATTTAATGTAGTTGTTAGTCTATATAGACTATGATGCTTTCAGTTTTGATTTGTTAATATATTTGTTTTAAAAGAAAAAAAAAATAAAAATAAATTTAGTACCAAAGATAACATTTTTAATATAATTAAACTCAATTTTTAATTTTTATTCAAAAATATCTTATTTAATTTTAATTCAAATCTTAATTTTTATTTAAAAATCTCATCTAATTTAATCTTGTTTTTCATTTTTATTTAAATTAACTAAATATTTCATTATCACAATCTTATATATATATATATATATATATATATATATATATATATATATATATATATGTAATTCCATTTATTGATATTATCTTTTGGGATGTTTTTATAAAAAAAATTGAAAGGTTGTTAATATCCTCTCCTCTTATTGTTGCATTTATCCATACTTTAGTGATTAATAACTTCATAAATGAAACTAGAAATTGGTGAAGATAAATTGTGAAAACCAAGACTTACCCATTATGATCACTAGTTAAAAATGGTAGGAAGATCTTTGCATCCAAGAGGACACCACCGAGTAAGATATTGACAAACCTTATTTAATGTAGTTGTTAGTCTATATAGACTGTGATGCTTTCTATTTTGATTTGTTAATATAATTGTTTTAAAAGAAAAAAAAATAAAGATAAATTAAGTACCAAAGATAACAATTTTTAATATAATTGTTTGGGGTGATTCTTAGAATTGCCGGGTGGTGGGGCGATTCTCAGAATCGCCCAGCCATCGCCCTGCCACCACCTGGGTGGTGGCGGGGCAGTGGCTGGACGATTCTGAGAATCGCCCCACCACCCAGCGATTCAGGTGGTGGCAGGGCGGTGGCTGGGCGATTCTGAGAATCGCCCCACCACCTGGCGATTATGAGAATCACTATTATCACCATTTCAAATGCCGATAATGTTATATGTTGAGGCTACTATTATTGTTTATATGTATTCTTGTTTGTAGGCATATACTCTATATCCTGGATTGAGTTACTTCTATGGATAGTCTACATATATGTCACTTGGCTTGTAAAGCATCTGTTCATGAATATTACTGTAAATCATTTGAAACCTCAGCACATTAACATTGCTTTCAATCATAAACAATGGACTTTATTATCAGAGTATATTCAACATGATTCTCAGTGATAAATCATTTATATGAATATATGTAGAGCCTCTGATGCCCTGGGTTTTTAAAGAAATACTGGGTGCAATTCAGAATCATGTTATTAGGGGGGCGAGGGCTTTGATTTTAGTATTTGTGGTTGAAACTATCCGTTGCTCTTTCTGGGAATTTTGTTTTGTTATTAAATCAAATCCAACATTTTCTATATCGCAGAAATTTCACTGCTCTCAACGACACGGTGGCCGTGGGGGGTCTTATTGGAATGATGGGACATATTCAGGAATCAGAAGGATTATCACCACCACAAATGGAAATAATTGGTTAACTTCAATTCAACTGCATTATGCTCTGGAAGGGGATGCAAGTGTCAAGGATAAATATATCGAGGCCCTTCCGCATGGTCTCGGATTCGAACAGGACAACCGAATCGTATGGTAAGTAGTGTTTTATGCCCTTGATTGTAATTCAGTTGTAAATTTGTGTTATTGATACTTTCAATTAAAAAATCTAATGGTTCGCTTTGTGAGTAAGCTGTGAGATAACCCCAAAAGGGTTAATGATGAGAGCATCATACTCAATCACATGAATTGTATAAGTTAAACCTTCCAATACATAAAAAGACTGAAAATAAGTATTTCTACTGATTACTAGTTTTGTTGCCCTGTGCATGCATGTGTGCAGTACGATTTAAACTATCCAGAGGAGTTCCTCACCAAAATCAGTGGACGCCTTGGAAAATATGGACCAAACGAAGTGATCATTTCTTTGACATTTCATACGAATCAAAGGGATCATGGACCATGCGGGCTGGAAGCAGGAACTTATTTGAGTATATTCAACATGATTCTCGGTGATCAGTGGTTTATGTGAATATATGTAGAGCCTCCGATGCCCTGGGTTTTTTAAGAAATACTGGGTGCAATTTAGAATCATGATATTAGGGGCACGAGGGCTTCCACCTTGGTGTTAGTTATTTATTGGGTTTGTTGGGCCGATCAAAGCTGGAATTAACAGAAATATCATTCTTGGGCATGTCATTTCAGGGATTTTTAGGAAGATCCCAACCAACGTGCGTTGAGAATTAACCCTGGGCTAATTGAAGTAAACTTTCACCAGCATATGGCAAAATCACAATATAATAAACAAAAATATTACTGTAATGATAATTGTCCCTCTTAAGATGATAAGAGGGTCGGCTTTGATTCCTAATATTATTACAGTGATGATTACTGTTAATCTAAATGTTGAGAAGACAGTGAGTTTGTGCTTTATGTGTGCACAGGGAGTGCAACACAAACCTTGAAACAATATATATTGAATATCATTATAATAATTCTTCAGGTTCTATCGCATTGTTCTAAGTGGAAAAAAAAAAAAAACGAACAAATTAAATTAATGCCATTGAAATTCAAGAGCCCAAAGATTTTCAGGTTCTGTAAACATCCTACCTCTGGTCAAGTCTTGGTGCTATGAACATCACAACTTCGTATTGACCCTTTTAACTGGCAAACAGTTTCAAGCCCTTCCTGTTAGATCCTTACTCCTTCCATTGTTAAATGAGAGATGTGGTCAGATGCATTGAAGCTAATTAGCTTAACACGTTAGAAAGGGTTTACTCGGTCAAATCTCCATATAAAATTGACGACTCTTGGATGGTAATTCACCAAAGTATCCAAGTGAAAGAAAGGCTTGCAAAGTCTATTTTCATGAATTCCCATGGTCCACACTGTCAAGCTAAAGAATCAGTCAGAGCCCTGCTTGGAATTGCAGGAAGGCAAAGAGTGTTTGGAATTGGTTGTATTTCTGGACTTTGGATTATATTTCCTGGTTTGATTCACTAGAAAATGGCCATGTGAGACGACCATATTTTGTAATCAAAAGTCACCCCGTTGGAATTTGGCAATGCATCATGTGGCGACTTTATTTGCCTCCTGGAAAACCAGATGTATTTGTCCCTTTTAATTTTCATGCCTTCTAAGAGCAGAGCGAGATAACTTCCTTATGTGAAACGTATAATGAAATTTCTTTCGGAAGAACGTTCTTTATGTGAAATGTATAATGAAATTACTTTAGGAAGAACGTTTACAGAGTGAGATAATGTGAAACGTATAATGAAATTACTTTAGAAAGAAGTTAAAAGTCATGTAAGAGTTTCACAGCCCTATTTTTTACATGATATGTATTATTTTAACAAATTGCTACTCCTATTTACAAATAACCTTGCAAGATTATATAAAATTGTTTGCATTAAGTATTTTCAAGTAGAGCAAAAACAGATGGCCATATCTTCGTATCAAGGGTTTAATTAAATATTTTTTCAAGAGAGTAATTCCAGGCCTGCCTTAAATTTTAAGGGGGGCAAGGGCTTTGATTTTAGTAATAACATGATTTTGAATTGCACCCAGTATTTCTTAAAAAACGCAGGGCATCGGAGGCTCTACATATATTCATATAAACCACTGATCACCGAGAATTATGTTGAATATACTCAAATAATAGAGTCCATTGTTTATGATTGAAAGCAATGTTAATGTGTTGAGGTTTCAAATGCTTTACAATAATATTCATGAACAGATGCTTTACAAGCCAATTGACATATCTATAAACTATCCATAGAAGTAACTCAATCCAGGATATAGAGTATATGCCTACAGACAAGAATACATATAAATAATAATAACAGTGTCAACATATAACATTATCAGCATTTAAAATGGTGATAATAGTAATTCTCAGAATCACCGGGTGGTGGGCCGATTTTGAAAATCACCCCGCCACCGCCCCGCCACCACCCGGGTGGTGGCTGGGTGATTCTGAGAATCGCCCCACCACCCGACGATTCTGAGAATCACTATTATCACCATTTTAAATGCCGATAATGTTATATGTTGAGACTGTTATTATTATTTATATGTATTCTTGTCTGTAGGCATATACTCTATATCCTAGATTGAGTTACTTCTATGGATAGTCTATAGATATGTCAATTGGCTTGTAAAGCGTCTGTTCATGAATATTACTGTAAAGCATTTGAAACCTCAACACATTAACATTGCTTTCAATCATAAACAATGGACTCTATTATTTGAGTATATTCAACATGATTCTCGGTGATCAGTGGTTTATATGAATATATGTAAAGCCTCCGATGCCCTGGGTTTTTTAAGAAATACTGGGTGCAATTCAGAATCATGTTATTACTAAAATCAAAGCCATCGCCCCCCTTAAAATTTACGGCAGGCCTAGAATTACTCTCTTGAAAAAATATTTAATTAAACCCTTGATACGAAGATATGGCCATATGTTTTTGCTCTACTTGAAAATACTTAATGAAAACAATTTTATATAATCTTGCAAGGTTATTAGTAAATAGGAGTAGCAATTTGTTAAAATAATACATATCATGTAAAAAAGAGGGTTCTGAAACTCTTACATGACTTTTAGCCTGTAAACGTTCTTTCTAAAGTAATTTCATTATACGTTTCACATAAAGAACAGTCTTCCTAAAGAAATTTCATTATATGTTTCACATAAGGAAGTTATCTCGCTCTGCTCTTACTTTTAAACCTTCAAGTATGAAGATTGAAATTTGTGGCATTCAAAAGTAATATTTAATTAAAAACATAAATTGATTTCATCTTTTGGTTCGTATTCCATTTATAATCTACAAATTTCCTTTTAAAAATAGGTGATTTATTTGCATATAAAATGATAGTGTCTGAACGAACTATTCATAAAAAAAATTTCTATATGCAGGGTTGTAGATGGATTCAATAAAAAAATATTCGCGAGAGTTCGTATTTCTAGGCTTTGCGTGTCTTTTATGGGTTGAGAAAAGGACCTCTGAAGGTGAAACGATATTCGGACGGTTGGTTGAAACATGGGTTTATTATTGTTATTATTATTATTAAGTATTATTTATTTATTATTATTATTCGAACTTGGTATTATTTATTTATTATTATTGTTATTTTATGTTAATCATTATTCATTGTTATTATTATTATTTTATATTGATCTCGAAAGCGAAAGATGTAAGTTTAAATATGGTTTAAGCATTTGTTAACATGGTAGATGCAACGAGAATCACTATTATCACCATTTTAATAAAAATTTAAAGGAACCATTTTTATATTTTAAATGCGATCTATGAAGGATATGCGAGGTATCATGAGCTAGAGAAGGTTTACATTGAAGAATTTTTTTGTAGCATAAGCCATAAGCCATTTAAAACTTTAACATCCGTATAAAACATAGTTTTTCTGTAGTTGAAGAATTTATAAAAAATTAAACCATTACTATATATTTTTAGATCTGAATTTGTTTGATAGTAATTTCAAAATTTTGTAATCGTAAGTTAGCGTAAGATTTTTCATTCCACTATTTTAGACCACTAATGGCATTCCATTCATGCCATTTGACTTCATTATAGGCTAAAATAAGCACATGATGCAATAGTTAGTTAATTTAATGTCATTCCACTCATGCCATTTGGCTTAATTATAGGCTAAAATAAGCACATGATGCAATAGTTAGTTAACTAGTTTGTTGTACTTCATACTAAGTATAAATACTTATATGTTTTTTCACTAAGAAGTGGTTGCCTTCCTTCATACTAGGAAATAAGTTTTAATTAGTTTTGTTTACTTGGTACTAAGTATAAACACTTAAAAATGGTCGTATTCCTGGACACTAAGGGAAAAAACACTAGAATTTAGTAGGAAGTTATTATAGTTAAGTAGTTTTTGTATAAAAATTAAGAGAACTAAGTTTAAGGGATTTTATTGTTTTGGTGTTTAATCATTTTTTCCTGAAATTCAAAGAGTAATTGCTTCCAATCTTGCTGGTTAGTGTGTGTATGCTTGTGATTACCAATTCTACTCTAGAGCAAGGGTGACTCTAAAGAAGTGGTAATGCTAATTTTAAGTGGTAATTTTAATTTTAAGAACATGTTGAATTTATACTTAGGAAAGAAAAATGATATTCTACCAAAAACATTAATGTGTTTTTTTCCTCATAAGAAACTTTGTTTGGCACATAAAAATTTGATTTTACTAGCATTTTTATAAAAGTTTGAAAATTGACCCTAAAAAAAAAAACATCCTTCCAGTATCATCACTTTTTCGTTTTGAAGCTATATTTTGCACAAAAATTTTGTAGTCACTGCCATTTTTAAAACATGTTCAAAATTGACCCCTAAAAAATAAAATCATCGTTCCAATATACACACTTTTCATTTTTAGCACTGTTTTTGATGTTTTTTCGCGGTTTTTTGGCCAGAGTTCCCATTTTGAGTTTATAGTTCCTCGTTTCAAAGTTTACATTGATTAATATTTGAGTTTCTCATGAAGATTTTAATCTTCAATCTTATTCAGTCAAGGAATATGTTCTTATCAAAACTTCCTCTTCATCTTATGATCCTTTGAGTTCTACCTTTTGTGATTCATATACTTGTGACATAGATACTACATGCTTTGCAAGTCCTTCATACAATGAGTTACCTATCAATTGGAACAAGGTGGTAAGATTACCCATGATGTAAATGAAAACAATCAAATCTTCGAGTACTCTTCCCATCCCTCATAAACTCTTCACTTGCATGGAGACAACTCTTCAAATCAACTTGCTCACAAAATTTCCCCGATTCATAAAACTTTGAATTTACGATCAGAAGAATCTCTTGACTTGATTAATCTAATTGTTGAAAAAATACGGTAAAATAGGTGATAAAGATGGCTACCATCTGGTGAGAAGTGGCCTTATTTAAACTAGTGGTAGCAACTATCCTCAAACCATGCATGATCTGGTTCAATCCTCAAAATGCAATTTTACAATTGTGGAAAGTTTCGGGACCTGCCAGGGATTTGAGATACTTCAACTTCTTTTGATGGTTCTGTCAGGATCTTGTGACTTTGGTAAGCCCCGCAAACTAAGTCAGATCTAATTTTTCCTACACAATCCTTCTCTTTACATGGTTTCACTCGATGAAAATTTATGGTATCTCATAAGTTGTCTTTTAAATTTCCAAGATTTTACTTCTGACTAGATTAAGGAATCTTTTCTAGTTCATTCATCTTCTTGCAAATATCCTACAACAAACTCTGGTTTGGAATGTGTATCTCTCATAAAGTCATGGAATTTCGAAGTTGATCATTCCAAAAACCATCTTCGGCTGAAAGAATCATATCTATCAAATTTAATTCAAGGTTAGCAACTCCTTGATTTCCTTATGAATATTATATCTTGAATCTTGTTCTTCATTTCACCTGAAATCCTCTTGAGTGCGAATAAATGCATAAGTTATTGTGAAAATAAAATTCTTATTCATTCCCTGCATCTTGACTGGTTTAATGTGTTTGTTGTACTTGCATTTATTTTCACCTCTTTCGATGATTATGATGCTAGTATAGTGTGTTTCCTATTACAAAGAAATAGTTTGTCACATTCATCATGCAAGGAAGATGATTCTATTATTTAGAGAAATTGTGAAACTATTCAAATTGATTTATCTTTGTTTATTACAAACTAGGAATTTGATGCTTTAATCATCCCATCTAATCATTATTCTAACTTCGATTACTATCATTTGTTTTATAATTTTCCCACCAATATATTCAATGACAGTTGTTTTACATAATTTTATCTTCACCGTTCAACATTTAATTATTTGGGTTTTTTACGACTAGTTGAGGAACTAACCTTCACTAATGGTTATGTCAGGTCCTCATTGTCTCGACATGACTGTTGAATATGATCAGATATATTTTCCCTCACAATACTTTCATCGTAGTCCTATGCCTCTAATTGAAAATTCATCTTTTCAAGGATTCATGGTTTTAAAGAGGATTTCCATGAATTTTATGATCCAATCCATAACTATTTGGAACAATCTTAACTGGCAAGATTTGTTGAAAATAATATGTTTCAATATTTCCTCATGCTTACTAAGGAGTTCGATGAAGATGGAGACACATTCACGGGAAGCTTCCAAAATTTTTTGAAGGCTGGTTCTCATAGAAAATGTAATAATATAAACTAGTTATAATTGGTGGCTATGGCCTATCTTTCTACTCACATGCAAGACCTTAAAATATTTTACAAGCTATTCAAGTTCTTATCTTTCCTATTGCAAATTGTTTTATATTTTTTAATCGAACACATCTTTATGATTGCAGGTGGGAGCAATTATGGAATAAAAATTCCAAATTCCATTATATGTGACCCCAAACTTCTAGCTAGTTAGGGTAGGACTAGGTATAGTTTCATTTTAGTTTACCTACACATCCTTCCTGTATTCATTTCCTATAGTTTGTCTTGTGTTATTTGGTTTTGGTTTCACATCATGTTTTTCTTTAGCTATTTTATGTCTTTTCTTCTAGTTTTTTTTCCTTATCATGCGTTGTATTTGATTTCATTTTATCATAACTTGAATGAAGATGCTTTGTTGGCTCACAAGGGAATGTGGAAAATAGAAAAGGACTTTGTGACAGTGCAACATTTGGCTAACTCTCTGCCTTTCTTCCTTATCTTAGTAACATATTTGGTTGATGATGATCTGACAGAAAATATAATCCTTGCGCTAATAAATCCTTGTGTTGAGCCATTATCGCCATTTCTATTCTAGAAACCTCATGCCTACACTCGGGTATTAATGTTTCATTGTTTTTAGGCTGATCCAATCAAGTAGATAAGGACAAGGGGAAAATCTAAATGAGCAGACCAATATCAAAGGTCTTAATATCCTTCTCTGAAGGGAAACCACTCCTTCTCTCAATAATTGGGGATCTCTCTTCCACCCATCAAATATATAAGTGACGATGCATAGTCGTATATAAATAAATAATAAAGGCGAAAGAAAATAAATTCTTCCTGTGCAGAGAGGTGAAGCAAGAAACTTTGTCGAGGTACTATCCAGGCTCACTAGTAGCAAAGTAATTTTTTTGTTCCTAAAGTGACTTCGTCGGGGTACTATCCATGCATGCTAGCTGCAGAGAAACACTAGAGATAAAAAAAAAATGTACTCTAAAAATGTACAGCTCATGAACTTCATTACCCTATCCCGATTCAAAACATTATGTGATCATTGGTCTTATGTTTGTGTTTAATTGGGTAAAGGAATGAAGGTGACTATGTTTATTCTTGAGGTAAGTGGGGAAGCCAAGGTAATTTGAATGATGAATTAATACTTCTTGAATAAGTAGGCCCTACACGAAAAAATTTACCAAGGTAGAGATGCTAGAGTTCTACTAGTGTGTTGATAAGTGTTGTCACTATGACAAGAACCCTCCAAAATTTTCCATACAATAAAATTTTGGATCCTACTATGGATATTGTGATTGGTAGTTTCATAGTGACTTCCTGTTGAGATGATATTTTTTGAGCTCTCTTCTTGGATTGGAAGTGTTGAAGTTGCTTTCTCACACATGCTCAATCCGTAACAAGTGCATGAGCGGATTCTTTTATTCAAGCTTGGACAAGCATAGCACATTCCATCAATACTATGTATATACTACTTCTAATCCATATTGACAATTAGTGCACACTTAGAACGATATTTTATCACATTCTAGCTATGTTTGTACTTCCATTTTGGTGAATTTTGTAAATTGTCACTTCCACACACCTTTGTTTCCCAAGTTTCGTTTTCATGTTTTTGGTTATTTCTTTCAGTTTCTTTCACTCTAATTTTTTTTTCATGTTATCTTTTCTGCGGCATGTGTTACTTTCACTATCATTCACATATTGCACGAGTTGTTTTCACTTTAGCAATTGTCATATTTTTGCATGTTAGTTGTCGCACAATGTATGCATCCTTGTTTTGGTGGTTTCAAGGGGTTACCTTTGTGTGAATGAGTTGGTCTAACCATGTAAAGAAAATTCATACTAATTCCCAAATTTTTAAGCAATGCCACACAATTTTTATCATTATTGACGCAAAGTGTACCCTTAGTGTCACACTTGTCATAAATTCATCACAAAGTTTTCGCATTGAGGAAAATATGTTGTTAACATGTTCCAGAAGATATATGTTGTTTTATTATCAAATTTCTTCAAATGTGTGATCATAGTCAAGTCTTATCACTATTCACATCGGTTTCACTATTCCCACACTTAGCCAAATTTCAAAAAATTCCTAGCAACCTAGCCTCATCCATCCTTCCTGAACTGTACATTATGTAGTATCAAGCCTCAAGAAACGACCTCGTCTCTTGGCACTGCATAATACACATCATCTTCCTACAAGAATTGCATATTTCACAACCTCAGTGCTCAAGTCGAGTCCCTGATTCCCAGAACTATGCAATCTTTCTCCCCAACCAGGCTATCATTGTGCATTGTGCAGTATTGGTCTTGAAGCATAAGTCTCGAGCTCTTGAATTGCACAAATGCATAATCATATGGCCTCCTTTCCTTTTAGTACAACACATTTCAAAATTTTATTGCTTAAGCCCGGGCCTTGGCCTCCAAAACAGCGCAATCATGCCCTCCAGCTAGGCCTAAACCATGCATTCTGTAGTCTCAAACCTCAAGCCCAACCCTCAAGATCCTAAACTATGCAAGCCCAACCCTCTCAAGTGCCCATCCCTTCCGCCTACCATTCTCAGCTCCAAAATTGTGTTATTTTCTTCATCAGTACATCTTGAACTACACATTCCACACTCTCAAGATTCAATCTTCATGCCTAAGTTGCACAATTATGCATTAACTGAGCCTCTTTGGGGGCCTATCACCTGGTTATGTCTCAGTTAGTGGATCAATGTGCACCATCTTAGACTAGGTTTTCATCAGATTGATGTTTTCTTGTCATGAATGGATTGAAGATGCAAGAAGTCTATCATGTTATGGCAAGATGATGAAGAAGGAGATGGAGAAGGAAGACATGCTAAGAGACACATATGGAGTTGAAGAGATAAGATGATCATAAGGTGAGAGGATGAAGGAGTACCAGACTATAACAGAAGATGAATATCAAGATCACATGGAAGACTCCTTATCTTCATGTCATAAGGGTGAGCAAGAAGAAGAACATGTACCATCTTTTCAAGAAGAGACAAAGAAAGAAGGAGTAGGAGAGGACAGTTTGGCATTGTCACATCATCATGTAGTCCATGTCATCGATGTCATGTCATGTTTATCACAAGTCATCATAGGCCACATCATTATTGTGGATTATGTAATTACCTATTTGAAATGTATTATAAAGTGGAAGTCTAAACGACACATTCAGAATATGCAGAGTCATGCAAAGTCAAAAAAATATAGGAAGTCAAATAGTCATGAGGGTAGTAAAAGACTCACAAGGAATGTGATGCATCACCTCTTGGTTATATATACACCCTCATTGTATGAGCAAAGGAATTTTCACCTTGGCTCCTCTTGCAAGGCATTAGAGAGACAGATCAAAGCTTTTAAGGAGCAAAGAGTGGCTCCAACGCTCCAATATTGGAGCAAGTGATGTTCATTGTATACATGTGTCTTGGGATTTTTACTTAATAACAAAAGCCTTCATTTCCAACACATTATTCATGCATGGATTATAAATATTTTTGAGAATATTCTGCAGATGTTTGTATTTTTTGTTTTCTTTCATTTGTGCTAAAGTAGTTGAACTATTTAAGTTATTTTAGTACTTATAATATTAATAATTTATTGTAATGGTTTCTATTTTTGTCCCATCATTGTGGACTATTCCGTAGGATACTATATAGATCTTTCTCATTCATTGGTTGTAATGGCTGTCACATATTTTGTGGAATATTATGTTGGATGTTAGATGGATCCTTCTTGTTTGTGTGTGTCTCTACTTGGGTGGTACTATTACCTCTCTCTTAGAGGCTAAATTTTCTCTTTCCCTCCATAGTAAAAGAAATTTGACACATATACAACTGAACGCTCTCCAGACACACCTTCTTGCTTTTTGAAAGCACCACGTGTTCCTCTCTTTTGCTGATAGTTAGAGCCAAGGAAAATCTATAAGAATACATGGAAATTGTGTCGATACTCTAGATATGGATCGTATTCCAAATGGTGTGAAGTCTAATTGGGAATTTACATCGGGGAGACCCCTTGGTTAATGTATTTCTAGCTCCATCAACATATTCCTATTATAGTAACATGATTCCTCTCTTATGAACCCACATGCATTCTAAAATGCACCTTTCTTCTTTTTATATACATTGTAGATAGATATTATTTTTCTCACAATGAAAAATTACTCAACCCACACGCAAGCACCTCTCACCATGATTTGTGGCATTTAATAGGCTAAGAAACACAAATATCAACCACATTTTAGGAATATTGATTATGTGAATGTATATAAAATGACATATAAATTGATTTATATGATGATGAAAAATCAATTGATGAATCTTTATGATTACATTTGCACCAAATAAGATGTTCAGGCATAATTCTTGATGCTTCCTATGGATTTCAAAGGTGATCCATCTAAGGCTCATGTTCCTACTGACATTTTAGGCCAAGAATGAGACCCATGAACCAAAATTATGAGATGGATATTCCATGAATTCAGATTGTAGATAGTCATGATTTCTATTTTATAGGTTCATTTTATGTATGATTCCAGTGCAAGGTGTGAATCTATTTTTTTTTTATGAAAGAGATTAAAATGTTTCAAGATAATAATTTCCTTAACCAAGCAACATAACCCAAAAGGTGCATGAAGGACACAAATATTTTCCATTACCACCTCCAAAATGGCTTCATGAGCAAAAAAATTGAAATATTTTACCACCAAGTGATGGAGTTGTGACAACATGTAAACCATGATGATGGGAAGAAGCCTTATAGAGCAAGTAGAAAGGTTAGGTTTAGGTGTAATATTACAATGATATACAATACTTTGGATTAGAACATGGAGAACAATTTCATAATGTAGGCCAACTCTCTATGAAATTTTTTTCATAATACAAATAACTATTAGCTCACATCAATTAGAATGAAAGAAATAGATGTGCAAATGACAACATAGAGAAGCATGAAATATGCATTCATAGTCCATGTGTTGAGAACAAGGTGAAAATGTGAGTTCATCATGAGAAACTACAAAGGTCTTAAAACAACTGTCAATATAGTCCCATATTTTAGTTTTGGTAGTGGATAAATAAATATTTATAATGACATGGTTATTGTCTAATTGGTACATGTGAATAATTATTTTTCTATAATTTTGATTTTGCATGTAATTCATTTACCATGCATGGTTTTATCTCTGACACACATATCATACATTTGTGCAAAGGAAACTATGGTTTATAAGCTATATTAAGTTTGTTATATGAACATAGAACGAGAAAAAGGTGAAAGAACAAATGCATACAAAAACTAATGCAGAGAATGAGAAGCTTTTGAAGAATATGTTATTAAATGGGCATATGTAGAAAGATCAGTTTTCGACATTGTTGTAGTGGCTGCAACACCCTCAAAAAATTTGTCTTGCACTTAAATTTTGGAACCTTCCTTGGGTTTTCCTTTGATGGTTGCAAACACTCAAGCTCATTACACAAGCTTTGTTAGAGTCTTCTTCACCCATTTGCTTGCTTAACCCATTGTCATCTTTTGGCATGTTGATTTCTTTGTCAATATTGCAATATTTTTCTAGTGTTATCGAAGGTTTGTCTTTGTGTTTTTGGGTTTTCTTAGCTATGTTAGCACCTGTAGAACTCACACACAAAGTTGTAAGTATTATCGAGCAAGTGTCGTCACAATCATCCAAAGGTTTATCCCAAGTGTCACATGTGTCACTTTCAACGTTAAATAGTCCCACAAAGGGTCATGATTTTCTATGTTTTCTCAGTGGTCGGTGTTGTCATGTTGTCAATGTATGCTAATTATGTGATCACAATGTTGAGACATCATAAGTTCACTTGCCCCTCACCTTGAGCCATTTTACTAATGGCCTCTTGACGGAATAGATTCACTTAACCGGACCTTGACTGAGTTGCACTGCATAATCCCAGAGGTGAGCAGCCTATCTTCCTTCCCAGAATTGTGCAAAAACTACCTCACTTCCTATATGAACTACACACTTTTGAAGAACAATCATTAAGCCTCCCTCCTTCTCGTTGGAACCTCGCCTAGGGTAGAGACCTGAGCCTGCATTGTGATGAGCCTCAGCATTGTAATAAGAATGTTGCAACTCCCAGAGCTACCAACTTTAATTATGAACCCAGGGTTCGTAAAAGCTTAATAGGTATCAGAACTTTATGTGAAGCATATAGTGTGTCCTTCCTTTGCTATCATGATGTAATGGAGTGCATGTAATGAAATCAAATCCTAAACTAATTGCAGAAAATGAAATTCTAGAAATGGAAACCTTAACCTATTCCAAGAAAGAAATAACAAGGAAAGAAACCTATTCTAATTGCATAAAGTAAATATCATGAACTAAATGTAAATAATTACATTTCAAATAGTTTAGATCCATTAACAAAGTTCATTGGATGTGGCAATCAAGAAAATCATCATTGTATTGTCCAATCCATAGATCTGTCCATTAGACCAAACCATTGAAATGTTTTTCATGGTTACATAGGAAAGTCTTAAGTTCTCTTTATGCTTCCCTAATAATTTATTTATAGCCTAGGGGTCTTGATTCAACCCCAAGGGACAATAACCAAGCTTCTTGAGTGAATCTGGTCAAGTATATACATGTTGGAAGGTTGTTCAGATTTGTTATAGGGAGTTATAATTCATCGAATGATAAAAAATAAATCAAAATTGGATGGGAAATTTTTTTTTATTTACTAGGATGTCCTGGGTCTCCATTCCAAGTGGAATCACTCAAAAGGACCTCTGTTAACCCATGCTAAAAAATCACAGAAAATTAATAGTCTAAAATCTAGAAATTCGAGAACTAGTGAGCTAGTAAATCTATTAAATACCTAACCTAATCAAGTGCAATTGAAATGGGGTATTTTTTATTAACTAGAATGTTTTTTGATTTAATGCAAGTAGAATCAACTTGATTTAAGCTCAATTACATGCTCTAAAAAATAGCATAAATTTATTGTTATTTGCCACAAGGGACTTCTAGAAATCTAGATTTCAGAATATGAAAACTAATCGAAGTAGCTCAATGATTACTATGACCTTCCAAAGTTGTTCCAATGATGAAATGATGCTTGTGATCCTTCAAAATAAATTAATTCAACCATTTAACCCAATCCTACAACAAGAAATCATTAATAATAAATGCACAAATAGAAAAAGACAAGAACAAGAGATGCATGTGAATAAGAAGTGAAAGGAAGAAAAGTAAATGACACAAAAGGGATCTGAGGCTCCTAGGATGGCCAAGCCCAAGGAAAATCAGAGTCTTATGAAGGAGATCAATATTTAGAAACTGAATATGGCACCAATCTGGATTATTTCCATCAATACAATTACATTCTTACAAGAAATGACAATGGAGCTACAAAAATATGAGTTCTCTCCACAAAAAAACTAATAAAAAATCCATCCCTAGAGAAAAATTCGACTTAGTACTTATAAAAAATGATTAGGAATCATTCCCCTTAAAAAGAGGAATATTTCCCCACCAAAATTCTTTGATTGGTGGATCTTGTTCCCAATACTAGGAATTTGCATTAAATGGCAGGGAACACATTCCTAGATATTTTCTCAATCATTGGAGCTCCACAATCTGTGTCATAATTCCAGAATATCTTGTTCATTTATTATTTAATATTGATCCTCTTGTAGTAGGGAGTGTTGAGTCGTTAATATGCCATTATTATTATCACTTTTGAACGTTTATTCCACCCATTTCCACCATTCTTCATCATGTCATTTATTATAATTTATCATTTAAATCCATTTTATAAATGATTTATGCTCTCATGGATAAATATTATTTATTCTCCTTTATTTCTAATAAATTGATTATTATGCATTATTTTACCAATGATAGTTCTAATAAGTTGGTTATAACATTATTCACCATTTTTAGCCTCCAAAGTAACTTCCAGATTGAAGATTTGATTTTTAAATCTGCCAACTCAGAAATTCGCTGGTTTAAGGAGTGACAGTTTTGCGGTTGAGATTCTGAGCAAATGAAGACGAATTTGGAAAATCCGGAACATGGGTTTTGTCCAGAACGGGCCCAATTATCTTCATAAAGAACAGTTTGCCCAAATTCGGCTTGTACAGGGAGAAACGCAGGGTTCTTTGAGCACGATTTTCTCAGATTTGCAGTTGCGGCCGTCCTCCAAATCTTAGCTGCAAAGCCAAATCCGCCTTGTTCTTGTTGATCAATTGGTTAGAATCCATCCAATTTTGTAAAACAAATCATTTTGTAATTATCCATGCTTTGATATTTTTCTATTTAAATGAAACCCAAGATCAGAGAGCGGGGGGAAGAGGACGATTGTTGTTGTAATTATAAGTTTCAGAACAACTTTGATCATGGAGTCTTGTTGAGACCTGATTTTGTATACTTTTGTTAATGCAATCAATATAAAGGACTTGGTGTTCAATTCGTCCCTGCATCTGAAGTAAGTTACGGCGGTGCCATTGGAAGCTACGGGCCCAGCTCCAACGGACACTTGCCGTTGTATTGTTATACGGTAAATTGTGTGTGGTTTGTTTATTTCCATTATTTAAGTAATCTGATGTATTTGTTATATGCTGTTCCACGCTCTGTTACGACTAATCCATTAATGGTTTCATTCAGCAAGTTTATGTAAGTGACTCTATGTTGCGTAATGAATCTTTTCGGAGTTGATTACATGTTCACTATTTAAACCGATTGTTTCTGTTACAGAGCTTTCATATTAAATATTGCTATTGGATTCATTTTGAACTCTTATTCGTGGGAACCCGAAAGTAATATTATTTCATTTGGAAACAGAAGTCATGTTCTTTGGAAACATCAGATTGCTATAATAAGTATGTTGTGTATATATGATTGACGATTTGCTGTTCCATTTGATTAAACTGTCTACTTGTACAAAAGATTGCTCTTTCTTTGTATGTAAGTTGATGCCGAGAATTGAGAGTGTTGAACTCGCGAGATTTAGTTTCTTTCCTGCCGTTCCTTTTTACTGCTGTTCCATTTCGGAATTACCATTCCATTCTGCTTTCTTGTTGTTCCTTTTTACTTGCATTCATTGGTTTCGAGTGTGGGAGGAGGATCAAGGCTGTCGTGAGACACAGCAGACGCTATTATGCTCCCAGATCCATGATCCATACTCCATTCCATCAATTTCTAGAGGAATGAGTTATTGCTACTATATCCTCGATTGATGGTTGTTTGAATGAATGATTTAGTTTAGAACATTTCAGTTCCTTATTGTTCCAATTAGATTTTGTTTCAAGCATTCATTTACTTGTGGGTTTTAAGCACTATACTGCGAAACATTACTCTTGAGTAAATAGCCGCCTCAGACAGAGTACACTCTTGAAATAAAAAGTCGTCCCTGGGTTGATAATTAATGTGAGGTAATTAGGAGTTCACAAGACACCTTTTTATCGCTCCACATTTTGGCGCCGTTGCCGGGGAGAGTGTAGCCATTTCTAAAGAGTAGTGTGAATTTGATGACTGCCTGCTAGGGAAGAGTTGGATCTTAAAAACGGAAGGTAAGAACCTGCGTACGGAGCATGTAAAAGCCCTGCTCCCCCGTCCGCTTTCCAGCAGGACTGTTAAAGAACCTAGAGTAGAAATAGATGTTTGAATTTTTGTGTGAATTATTAGGAAAAAGATAGAAATTTTTAAAAAAATGAATCACATGATCTCACGCAAGTGGTGATGTAAGCACCACCCATTTCACTAACTAATTGACAGGAACATTTGAAGAAGGAGCCTTGAAGAAACACATGAAGAACATCTTCTATTATGGTAAGAAATGGCTCACGTTTCTACTTTTGAATTTCCTATCAAAGATCTAGGAATGACACAAATGCACATAATTCCCCCATCTTTACCAAATTTTCATGGTTTAGCAAATGAAGATCCACATACATTTATGTTTGAGTTTGAAATACTTTGTAGAGGATATGATTATTGTACTAATGATGAAAGATTGAAAGTGTTTCCTCTTACTCTAAAAGGAGCAGCTCTCCGATGGTTCATGAGCCTAGGTGGGAATTGCATCCAATCATGGGAGGACATGAAGAACATATTCTTGAAGAAGTACCAAGACTATTGCAAAGCCAATGAAGATATTTTCAGTATGATACAAGGGGAAGATGAAAGCTTGGAGGATTATGTAGATCGATTTCAATACAACCTTCAAAAATCAAAATATAAGCATTTGGAAAAAGAGATTTTAAAAACACTCCTTCTTAAAGGAATCAAAGATGAATTTTTAGAACTTTTAAATCAGATAGGAAAAGGTGATGTTTTTCAGTTATCATATGATGATGTTTGTGAGTTGTGCATAAGGTATTCAAGAGGAATCTCCAAGGCTGGTAAGAATCCTAGAGATGTTTTTTCTTTGTTTTCCAAATCTGCTACAAGAACAGGAGACATAAGAGCTGAAATCAATGTGTTATTTGAACATTTTAAAGTTGATTTTATTAGCTCTCTAAATGAAAAATTGGATGTTTTGCAGGTTCATAAAAATGAAGAATTTGATGAAGTGTTTTGTTCTCATGACCGAAAGGAGCATCTCATAGATACTCACTCTTCCTTATCTACGATGGAAGTAGCATATCAAAGAGATGAGGAAGCTGCAACAAGGTCAAAACCACGGAAATCATGGCCTACAGGTATGGTTCAAAACTCTCCCTCTCGACTTTCTTACTTGCATAATCCATTATGGAATACTAATGTGTTAGGGCAGCCATGTCAATTTCAATTTAACCACCTATCTTGTTTACAAGTTGGGCATGGTTCATCTTATGATGGCATGACTACTCTCCCTCATCTTGTAGCACAAGCACATTCTCCATATTCTCCACCAGCTCCTTCACAACACCTTGCTTGCCCATCAAAACCATTCACACAACCCAATCAGCCACATCATCAAAATACTCCATTCCATACACATTTTCTTGCTCAACTAATTCCACACCCTCACCATAATAAACCAGTACAACATGCTTACAATGTTGAGCTGGCAAATTTACCCACCCTTCCCACCCATTCTATCTCACATGCGCCATTAAAGAAAACCTACAATGAGATTCAGAATGTTTCAAATGCAAAAATTGTAGAAGCTGTGGAAGAAAATGATGTTTCTTTTACTATGCATCAACAAGCTATTTTAAAAGCCCAAGAACTTCATGATATGATGGCTATGCAAGATCAAAAAAGTAAAGGATACATTGAAGATTGGTTTCACTCCATCATTTGTTTGCAACATCACTCCATGCTTCAACAATTTTTGATATCATTTTTTCAAGGGAAGATGGCTTCTCATACCCTAATTTTCATTAACATCCATTTTTCAAATTTGGGTATGCGTATACATGAAGCCTTATGTCGAAAATGGCTTCACTGGAAGTACTCATACACGTAGTCATATTCATCCTTCAATCAAAGTAGGTTAGTGAATAAAATAAAACAAAATAAGGACATAAATAAATGCATTTTGTTTTTCCATGTAAAACTAGGGTTTTTGTTGCAACATGCTATGCAAATCAACACCGGTGATAATTTTTTTTATAATTTGTGTATGCAGATGAATCATAATGGAAATAATAAGTTCTACAAACACTCATTTTCATTTTTATCACCAATTTGAAAAAATGCTTGAATTTCATTTTTTTTGGCTTGCGGGCTTGATGAACTTTCTGGAAAAACAGTCGGGACAATCATGTTTTGAGGGACCAAAAGTGAATATTTTTAAAACCTGTTTCTATCCTAAGTAGCCCTTGATGTCTAATTTCTAACCCAATTTGAATCACTCAATTTGGATTTGAAACGGAAAAGTTAGAACCAAAACATTGACCGGTTATCTAGCGTGCAGCTCAGGAACAGAGTTGGGACAGTCCGTTTTTGGAGGCCTAAATGACCATATTTTTAAAACCTATTTCTATCCTAAGTCGCCCTTCATGTCTACTTTCCAATCCAATTTGAATCACTCAATTTGGATTTGAAACGAAAATGTTAGAGCCAAAACATTGACCGGATGTCTAGCGGGCAGCTCAGGAACAGAGTTGGGACAGTCAGTTTTTGGAGGCCTAAATGAATGAATTTTTAAAACCTATTTCTATGGTAGATTCCCCTATGAATCTAGTTTACAATGCAATTTGAATCACTCATTTTTGATATCGTATGGGGAAGTTATGATCAAAATACTGACTGTCTATCGTAAATCAGCACTCTTAAAACTATGTCTTTCCAGCTGTTCCTTAAAGTATTTGACCTATCAATTCTTCTTGTCTTCAAAACCTGTTTCTATTGGAGATCAATAAATGAATCTATTTTCATTTCCAATTTGAATCATTCGAATCCAACATCAAACGAAAAAGTTATTCTTGAAATATCAACTGTTGGTCTAAGCCGGGTAATCGAAAATGACTCTATTATGCAGGTTGTTCTAACTAAAATTGACATATCATATCATTGAATATTTAAAACCTGTTTCTAATGGAGATAAACCTTTGAATTAGCTCTCATTTGGCTTTGGAATCACTCAATTTCGACGAAAAATAAAGAAGTTGTGATTAAAACACTGCAGGTTAGTATGATTGGCCACTGCTCTCCCGCAGGTAACAAATAAATTTTACTTTGTTATTTTCTCTATGGATTTGTTATACAGAATAACTACTTGTTGTTTTTTTCATAATTCTTGGATTAAGGGAGCCCGTACACCTCTCTTTCTTCATGATTTAATGCTTTATTGCAGGTAGATACTCGTTTTTTGCAGGTCTTGGGAAAATAAAGAAGGTCAACTTATGGACGAGTGATTTTTCAAAGAAATTTTTATAAAACAAAGGAATTTTATCCAAATCATTACCCAAGAGATTCATAATAGAACAAATGAAGAATTGATTTCAATTTCCAGATTCATGTCTTGTCACTGCTGCCAAAACATTTTTCAAAAAGATCATTTTTTTTACATAATATCATAGCTGTTGTAACTTAATTTTAAATAAAATGTTGTTTTTTCTAATTTCTTTTATATTTTGTGTTTCAGGTGTTGCTTCATTCAAAGTGCAACTCATCCTCAGCATCAATGCAGTGAACAGCTAATTCATTCTTTGCGTGTTTTTGCTATCTTTGCTGTTCATTTTCGAAATGGAACAGCATTTGTGTGATTTTGCTGTTCCTTTTCGAAATGGAACAGCACTTGCGTGTTTTTTGCTGTTCCTTTTCGAAATGGAACAACATTTGTGTGTTTTTGCTGTTCCTTTTCGAAATGGAACAGCATTTGTGTGTTTTTGCTGTTCCTTTTCGAAATGGAACAGCATTTGTGTGATTTTGCTGTTCCTTTTCAAAAGGAACAACACTTGCGTGTTTTTGCTGTTCCTTTGCGAAAAAGGAACAGCACTTGTGTGTTTTTGCTGTTCCTTTTCGAAATGGAACAACATTCGTGTGTTTTTGCTGTTCCTTTTCGAAATGGAACAACATTTGTGTGATTTTGCTGTTCCTTTTCGAAATGGAACAGCACTTGTGTGACTTTGCTGTTCCTTTTCGAAATGGAACAGCACTTGCGTGTTTTTGCTGTTCCTTTTCGAAATGGAACAACATTTGTGTGTCTTTGTTGTTCCTTTTCGAAATGGAACAGCATTTGTGTGATTTTGCTGTTCCTTTTCGAAAAGGAACAGCATTTGTGTGATTTTGCTGTTCCTTTTCGAAATGGAACAGCACTTGTGTGACTTTGATGTTCCTTTTCAAAAAGGAACAACACTTGCGTGTTTTTGCTGTTCCTTTTCGAAATGGAACAGCATTTGTGTGATTTTGCTGTTCCTTTTCGAAATGGAACAGCATTTGTGTGATTTTGCTGTTCCTTTTGAAAAGGAATAGCACTTGCGTGTTTTTGTTGTTCCTTTGCGAAAAAGGAACAACACTTGTGTGTTTTTGTTGTTCCTTTTCGAAATGGAATAACATTCATGTGTTTTTGATGTTCCTTTTCGAAATGGAACAACATTTGTGTGATTTTGTTGTTCCTTTTCGAAAAGGAACAGCACTTGTGTAATTTTGCTGTTCCTTTTCGAAATGGAACAACACTTGTGTAATTTTGCTGTTTCTTTTCGAAATGGAACAGCACTTGTGTGTTTTTGCTCATCCTTTGCGAAAAGGAACAACATTTGAGTGTCTCTGCTGTTCCTTTCTCAGAAGAAACAGCATTTGTGATTTTTCGAACGACATTTGCATTTTCACGTTTTTTGTATGTATTTTTGTTTTTTTTTTTGGTGTGCATTTTCTTTGATGTTCCTTACACGAAACACCGCTTTGTGAGTGTTTTTGCTGTTCATTCAAAAGAGCAACACTTTGGGAATATTTTTGAGGGCAACCCTTTCCTTTCTCTTGTGGGATTATTCATAGTCATCTCAACCACATTCTCCTGATTCTCTTTCATGGCATGAAGTACACTACTTTTATGAGGATAGGAATTATGGATTCTTTTGAAGCAAAGTTAATATTATTCACGTTATGATCTTTAAAAAGGACAACTCCTTGCTGATAGATTCTTTTTAAAAGGGACACAATTATTTATATATTCCTTTACTGCATTGTTTTCTGCTGCACATGATATTGATTGATCATCTTAATACCATGCTGGTTCCACCCTTCCTGGTTATAATCTTCTCTGTCTGTAATAAATGAGATTATGGGTATATTTTTTTATTTTGACATGTTCAACTTCTTCCGCCATCCCTGCTCTTAAGGAGTACTGAGCCTCCCCCTTTTTATCATAAAAATGTGAAATAACAACAAAATTTTGTTTGCAGATGGAGGATAGGGGGTCTCATTACGAGCCAGCCTACCATGTTCATAAGGTTGTAACAAAGTGACATTCCCATTATGGCCACCACACCAGGGTTATGATCCATTGGATAGCCAAATTATCCTTGGAATAGGAGGTCTCATCACGAGCCGGCCTGATCACTTTTGCTACCTCCTAGTGAATGGCAGTGTGGTTGTCTGGTTACCACGCCAGCACACTGATCTCTTCTGTAGAACAGCACTAAAACTCTCCATTTATAAATTGAGGATCCTGGCTCATATGGGTTAAAAAGCAACCCTGCCGAGGCTATGGACGCCTGCTGGCAGCAGCGGCTCTGCTTATGGTATTGAAGTTATATCTTTTCGTCAATTATTATTATAATACCCTTTTCTTATTTTCTTTTTATCAGAGAAGTTATTTCCTTAACTTTTTCCCTGTTTGAACCTTTATGCATGGGAAATTGTTTTATGATCAATCACATCATTTTCAGCTAGAATACCGTCAGCAAAGCATCTTTTTAGCATATTGTTGTCCTTTTTCGTTTTGTATAAACTATCATCAATCCAAAGCGTCCTATCTCTTATTCATAACTATCTTTACACACTTTGCTCTCAATATAACCATAACTTTCACCATCCTATCATTCATAAGTGTACTCTGCTTTACTTACTGATATATTGTTTATTCCATTGCCTTGCCGTCGCACCACCCCTCTTATATGCTTTATGGTTATGGAACCCATTTTCCAATTGGAGGGGGGGAATGTATGCATTATGGGATTGCATGCGATATGATTACTACACTTTGCCATACCTTGTTGATTTGACAACATAATAGTATTTCATGTATACATAAGTTTTTCTAATTGCAATTTTGCATGCATTTTCTCTGTTGCTATTCAAAGCTAACACTATGGATTCAAGAACATTGTATGCAAAATAGTGCTTTGTTTACAGGAGAACAACAAGTATGGGCAGAATTCTATTCGTAGCATGACCACACTATTGCACTTCACAGTAGAGGCTCGTGAACGTGAACAATTCTTCAGACATGATGTGCTTCCCTGGATTCTACCTTTTGCATCACTTTTAGCACCAACTCTGCCTACATCAGCTTCAACAACTGCCAGTATTTATATGTCATTCCACATTTTTGGAGGTAAAACTTGAGGTAAAATTGCATAGTTTTCTAATTTATTATAAATTTAGGAGAATCTAATGAAAATCCATTTTGAGCATTATTTACCATCCTTCATTTCTACCACTTCCCATTTTTCAGCAGCATATCATTTCCGAGTATGGGGGAGTGTTCCTTCATTTTTTCTTATGACCATGTCATTCATATTCTTTATCATCCATTGCTCTTCTTATTCATTCTCAACACCTCCCTTATTTCATGTTGTTTTACACCAAGCGTACAATTCAACAGCTGGTAGCAACCACCTCTCTTTGTTTTCTAGCATCGCATGAGGACATGCTAATTTTTCAGAGAGGGGGAGGAATTGCTACGCATGATGGATGTTTTCTATTTTCTTTTAAGGCATACAATTTCAATATAAAAATTTATTTCCCTGATATTTTCAAAACCTATGAACTCAATTCTTGTGATCTCTAGGAAACACAGACATACTATTAAAATACACATACCTAGATAAATTCAAGATAAATTGGTTCATAATATTTCGGAAATCATGCACTCTCACCTACAACCATTTTGTTTATATCTCATGATCCATGCATCAAAACGATCTGATTTTTGGATCATAGAAGCCTTCATATATTACAAATCTACTTGCAACATTTCAACAAAATCTGGTTTGTAGTTTTTGGGAAAATTGTTAATGAAGTTTGTTGTTATCTATGTCATATTTTGCTGCAACTTCATACATATAGTTGAATGTCAATGTAAAAATTGTTATGCCTTCATCGAGATTGCTAAAATTGAATATTTTAAAGGAAGCATTCAATTATTCTCAAATTTTTATTGCTTGGTTAACACATGGGTTTTTGTCTTTGGGTTGCATGAGGACATGCAATATATTCAATTTTCGTTGCATGAGGACATGCAATATATTGAGTGTGGGGGTATGTTGAGTCGTTAATATGCCATTATTATTATCACTTTTGAACTTTTATTCCACCCATTTCCACCATTCTTCATCATGTCATTTATTATAATTTATCATTTAAATCCATTTTATAAATGATTTATGCTCTCATGGATAAATATTATTTATTCTCCTTTATTTCTAATAAATTGATTATTATGCATTATTTTACCAATGATAGTTCTAATAAGTTGGTTATAACATTATTCACCATTTTTAGCCTCCAAAGTAACTTCCAGATTGAAGATTTGATTTTTAAATCTGCCAACTCAGAAATTCGCTGGTTTAAGGAATGATAGTTTTGCGGTTGAGACTCTGAGCAAATGAAGACGAATTTGGAAAATCCGGAACATGAGTTTTGTCCAGAACCGGCCCAATTATCTTCATGAAGAACAGTTTGCCCAAATTCGGCTTGTACAGGGAGAAACGCAGGGTTCTTTGAGCACGATTTTCTCAGATTTGCAGTTGCGGCCGTCCTCCAAATCTTAGCTGCAAAGCCAAATCCGCCTTGTTCTTGTTGATCAATTGGTTAGAATCCATCCAATTTTGTAAAACAAATCATTTTGTAATTATCCATGCTCTGATCTTTTTCTATTTAAATGAAACCCAAGATCAGAGAGCGGGGGAAGAGGACGATTGTTGTTGTAATTATAAGTTTCAGAACAACTTTGATCATGGAGTCTTGTTGAGACCTGATTTTGTATACTTTTGTTAATGCAATCAATATAAAGGACTTGGTGTTCAATTCGTCCCTGCATCTGAAGTAAGTTACGGCGGTGCCATTGGAAGCTACGGGCCCAGCTCCAACGGACACTTGCCGTTGTATTGTTATACGGTAAATTGTGTGTGGTTTGTTTATTTCCATTATTTAAGTAATCTGATGTATTTGTTATATGTTGTTCCACGCTCTGTTACGACTAATCCATTAATGGTTTCATTCAGCAATTTTATGTAAGTGACTCTATGTTGCGTAATGAATCTTTTCGGAGTTGATTACATGTTCACTATTTAAATCGATTGTTTCTGTTACAGAGCTTTCATATTAAATATTGCTATTGGATTCATTTTGAACTCTTATTCGTGGGAACCCGAAAGTAATATTATTTCATTTGGAAACAGAAGTCATGTTCTTTGGAAACATCAGATTGCTATAATAAGTATGTTGTGTATATATGATTGACGATTTGCTGTTCCATTTGATTAAACTGTCTACTTGTACAAAAGATTGCTCTTTCTTTGTATGTAAGTTGATGCCGAGAATTGAGAGTGTTGAACTCGCGAGATTTAGTTTCTTTCCTGCCGTTCCTTTTTACTGCTGTTCCATTTCTGAATTGCCATTCCATTCTGCTTTCTTGTTGTTCCTTTTTACTTGCATTCATTGGTTTCGAGTGTGGGAGGAGGATCAAGGCTGTCGTGAGACACAGCAGACGCTATTATGCTCCCAGATCCATGATCCGTACTCCATTCCATCAATTTCTAGAGGAATGAGTTATTGCTACTATATCCTCGATTGATGGTTGTTTGAATGAATGATTTAGTTTAGAACATTTCAGTTCCTTGTTGTTCTAATTAGATTTTGTTTCAAGCATTCATTTACTTGTGGGTTTTAAGCACTATACTGCGAAACATTACTCTTGAGTAAATAGCCGCCTCAGACAGAGTACACTCTTGAAATAAAAAGTCGTCCCTGGGTTGATAATTAATGTGAGGTAATTAGGAGTTCACAAGACACCTTTTTATCGCTCCACAGGGAGCAGGTCCCTAGATTATCTCCCCCTATAAATCTCCATAATCTGCCCAATATTCTCACAATATTCTAGAAAAAAAATAATATTAGGCACAAATATGCAATTATCCATAAACCTTCCTAATGAACTTATTAAAGTTAAAAATACATTATCTAATGCAAAAAGAGAGGTTTAATGTGTTGAAGGATGGTCATATGGGCCTTAATTTATTTCTAATTTAGAGGTACAATACCCCCCCTGCTAAAAGTGTTGATCATCCTCTAAGAAAATTAGTGGCCTCATTGTGCCTCATTCATGGCCCTGGTGGCCTCTCTCTTATGCATTTCTCCATCCTTTCTCTTAAGAATATTGGTTGTAAGTTTTCCAAGGATAAGCACAAGAAAATGTAGTTGTTCCTTTCATGATTGTTTAACAGTATGTGTAGCAAAAACAACATAACTTTCCTCTTTGTAAGTGAACTCTGTTGGCTTGTAGATACATTTCATTCGTATCCTCTCCCTTGAAACCTTCGTTCTATTTTCACTCGTTTTTCCAAAATTGTTTGTGCATAGAAAAAATCACAGTGTTTCTTGAGACCATTAGCTTGCCTTCTTCCCCTTATTCAAGATGAGTTCTTGAATTCAGTATGGAAAGGTCTTCCACATCCTTTTCCAACCTCCTGATACCTTTTTCCACTATTTGGACACCTCTAAAACCTTCAAAATGCCTTTAGATGAGAACTAGGACATTCTATAGTAAATCTTCATTCACTGTAGTAAACTACATGAAACCCTATTTATACTTGTTTTGAGCATAAATGATAGTTTGAGCCTTGGGTAGGCCCTCAAATTGACTTCCATGCCTTTCTCCCATTTTTATAACATCTTTTAGGCCTTGGATAAAAGCCAGAAAAGGATTACAGACCTCTTGGAAAGCCTCTTTTCATTATTGCAGTTTGAGTTCTATTTTTATGGTGAATGCCTTCTTTCCTTTTGTTGTCTTCTTCTTCTCTTTTTTGGCCTGGCTTTGAGTTCTCTTTTTTTATTAGGTCTATCTTAGGCACTCCCATTTTGGGTTTTACCACAACTTGTTCCTTTCTTCCTTCTCGTAGCAACATTCTTCCATCCTGTAGCAGTCATTCCTCCTCTTTCAGGGTCTGCTAACTGTGCAGTTGAGTGATGAGACATGATGTAGAGGGTTTGGAGGATGATGCTAGGGCTTAGAGCGAGCAGTGTAGGTTTGTGAGAATGGAGAGGATGTGATCTATGTGTTTTTTTCAAGAAATTTTCAGGGTGAGACAGAATGTAGGGTTTGTTCTTGACAAATATTAATTTTTTTCTTATGAAATGGGATGGATGAATGATGGATAAATAGTGGATACGAAGTGGACGAAGTTCTTGTTGTGCTCAAGGTGACTTGGCCTTTGCACAAATTTCCTCTTTCAATTGTTATCCCCATTCCTAGAAATCATCACCCTTCTTAATTTGGCTTCTCCACATTGCTTGGGTGAAGGAGTGAGCTGCAATTAACTTGTTGAAGGCGGCTGAGACTGTTAACCCATCCTTAGCTTATAAAAGTTCATCTCTCATGCAATGAAACCAAATTTCAAACTATAATATGTTGAAGAGAAGAGGTAAAGAATATTGCATACGTGTACCTACCTGATGGTTATTGGAGAGGCATTCATGCTTCTACTGAGTTCATGATTGATCCGTGGTCCTCTGCATAATTTCCATTGTTTGCTTATAGACAGGTTGTCATAACTTGGTGATTCTAAACCTTTGTCTTCTAGCTACCATGGGCAAGCTATCTTAGTCAAATCTGGCCTTCTTGGAGTGTTGGGCTTGGCCATGGATGATGTTCACCTTCCCTATATCTTATTCCACCATTAAGAACATTTTTCACACTTTAGTTCACCATCTGTACCTTCTATTAGCTTTCATCCCGTTTCTTGTAGTAAACTAGGACTCTTGTAGTACTATATGAAACCCTGTAGCAGCCTTGTTTTGTCCATATCTTCAAAGCGATAGACTAGATTGACCTGAAATTTTTTGAACGTGTTTCCATCATCCTTATGCACCTCCCCATAAAAAAAAATTGGCCAATGGATACAGGAATATCGAGAAAAATTAGAAATGGCTGAAGTTGATGGAGGTTGATTTCTTGGAAATCTTGCACTCGAATTTGTTGAAATTTCTTGGGCACGTTACCATCATCCAATTCATCTCCCCATGAAACAAATTTGTATATGGATGCATGAATATTGAGAAAATTAAAAAATGGTTTTAGGTGATGGAGGTCGATTTCTCAAAAACTGTGCATTGGAATTTGCTAAAATTGTTGAACATGTTACCATCATCTATATGCATCTCCACCTTAAACAACTTGGCAAACGAATGCATGGCTTTCAAGATATGACAAAACTAATTTTTTTCTCTATGTATTTATGTTTCCTATAGTAAAAAAGAGCATTCCTATAGTATTTTAGGACAACAAGGAAAATGAATGGGAAAAGATTAATAATGATGGGTGGATGGTGGAAATAGATGAGGGTGATGGGTTGGCATGGCCTTGGCTCTTCTGGGGCATCTGAGCAAAGGAGGACAAATTCCATGTTTGACTTCCTTTGACTAGAATTTTCACCAATTTTCATTTTCCTTGGTGCCAACTTGTTTTTGTTGCTTGCAGATGTTGGAGAACACCTACATTCATGAGAGAGAGATAGATGGAGCAAAGATTTTTTTTTTATTCTTTTTTTCTTCTAGGCCTACTAGCCACCTCAATGAGATTTTCAACTAGTAGGTCTGCCTAGGTGTCTCAAAGGAGGTTTTTAGCTAGGATATATATGTTTTTTTCTTTTTTCTTTTTTCCAACCCATTGAACTGACTCATGGAGGTTTTCAATCAATGAGGCAATCTCAGGAACCTCAAAGGAGATTTTCGCTTGAGATTTTTATTTTTTTCTCTTATTTTTCATTTTTTATTTCTTTTCCTATCCTACTTTACTTGAAAAAACATAATCATTTTTAAGTGTAGGAATACTTCCAATGGAGCCATGTGCACATCAAGATAACAAATAAATTGATGTGTAGGATTGCAATATATGATTTGATATGTACTTGAATTTTAGAGACAAAATGCTTTGACTTTGAAAGTATCAAGCACAGTTGAAGAAGAGAGCGATGCTCCATCATGTTGATTTTCTGGAACCAAACATCAATATAACTTTGATTCCCTTGGTTTTCTTTCTTATATGTATGATTCTTCATGTCTTGCTCTACCATGACCTTCAAATATTCCTCCTTTTGTTGATTTTTCTCTTGAATACATGGAGGATTTGATGGTAACCATGAGGGAGCTTTCTTAATCTCTGATTTTGATGTCTGATCTTCATCAAGTGTAGCCCATGATTCTTTGGTCTTCTCTTTTGAATCTTATTTTTCTACATGTTGTCCTTCAATGGCATCAAGATAATCTATTTGTTGTAATATTCTTTCCGATTTGAGATGAATACCATTGAGATCAAGAGGAGATATTTGGAAGTGTTGTAACTTAGCATTGTAAGTGATCTTAGGTGCTTCATTGTGTAGGTTTGGAAATGGTGGTACAGGTAGTTGAACAGGAGTTGATATTTGAGATGCATGTGGTTGGGGTTGTGGTTGAGGTGCAGGTGGATGGTAGCAATAACATGGATTTGCGTATGGAGGATATTGAGGAAAATATTGAGGATATTGTGGATGGATCCCATAATTTCCCTACCAGCCTTGTTGCCAAGATTGGTTTTGGGCTTGACATGGCCAATGTTTCCAAGTAGATGGTGTCTTCCAATTACTTTGAGGTGGATATGCATAACCTTGAAATTCTGAATTAGGATTTTGCATCATACTAGGTTGACTAGGTTTCCATGGTCCTCTGGGAGCTACATAACATAGCTGCATTGGAAATTGACTTGCTCCATTGATCTCTTGGTAAACTTCCTTCAACATTGGTAATGAGGGGAAATATTTAACATCATGTGATTCTATATGGACAACAGAAATATCAACATCTTCTTTTTGCTCATTTTGTACTCTTAACATTTATACTTGTTCACTTAGATTGCTAAGAATTTACGTTTTAAAGTTATCAAGAAAATTTCCAAGATTAGCTTGACTTACTGAACTTGATGTTGATTGACTTACTCTTGCCCTTCCTCTTGATATGTGTTTACATGTTTCACAAATTTCTTCAAAGGATAATTGGTATACATCACCTCTACTCGTGAGATCAAGGAAATCAATCCATTCATCCCTAATTGTTCTAAGTAAGAGGGTTTCTAGTGTGTCAGATCCTAAATGATGTAGTTTTCCCCTCTTAACATTATACATGAACCTCTCTATTAGATCCTCAATGCTCTCATATTCTATTTGATTTATTCTAAAGAGTTTTTCCTTAAGACCACGGCCTTTATATTTTTCTAGAAATACCCTTTGCATATCATTCCATGATCTTATTGAATTAGTCCCTAAACTCATGAACCATTTAAGAGCTCTATCCTTCAATGTTTCCAAAAACAATCTCAATTTTTAAGTTTTAATAAGTAATCATAAGATCTAAAAAAAAAATCAAATTCAATGAGAAAGGTTTCTGGATCCTCTGAACTTAGACCATGAAAGTTTGGAACAAAAGATGGAGGGGTGTTCTTCATGTGCACACTAACATCAATATCATGAATGAGAAATTTAAGAAGATCTTCTTCATTTTCATCGTCACCATCCATTTCTTCTACCTTCTCTGTCACCTCTTCTTGTTCTACATGCAAAAGTGAATGGTGGTGTGGCTCTTACTGCATCACGTGCTCAAATGGAGAACTATTTTTTTTTCTTTTATATAGAAACAAAATTGAACTAGAATGCTAATGCAACGCAAGATGCATAATGCAATTTTTTTGTTTTTTTAGAAATTAAAAAGAAATGAATCAAATATGTAAGAAAAAAATGCATACTTTGACACCTCCCAGACAACGGTGCCAAAAAGTGACGAGCCTCAATATTCCAACAAGAATGCTGCAACTCCCAAGAATACCAACTTTAATTATCAACCCAGATTTCGTACAAACTTAAGAGGTATCAATGTTATATTTGTAGCATACAATGTGTCCCTCCTTTGCTTTCATGTTGTAATGGAGTGCATGTAATGAAATCAAATCATAAACTAATTGCAGAAAATGAAATTCTTAAAATGGAAACCTTAACCTATTGTAAGAAGGAAATAACAAAGAAATAAATCGATTCTAATTGAATAATGTAAATATCATGAAATAAATATTAGTAATTACATTTCCAATAGTTTATATCCATTAACAGAGTTCATTGGATGTGGCAATCAAGAGAACCATCATTGTATTATCCAATCCTTAAATCTGTCCATTAGCCCAAATCGGTGAAATGTTTTGCATGGGTAAAGAGGCAAGTCCTAAGTGGTATCTAGTCTTCCCTAATAATTTATTTAGTTGACTCAACCCTAAGCGAAAATAACTAAGCTTCTTGAGCGAATCTAGGCAAGTATATACATTTTGGAAGGCTGCTACAAGGTTTCGTATAGTTTAGTACATGAAACAACATATTTTATCTAGGGAGTTATAATTCACTGAATGACAAAACAAATCAAATCCAAATTTGATGGGACAAATTTTTTTGTTGACTAGGATTTCTTAGGTCTCCATTCCAAGTGGAATCAGTCAAAAAAACCTCTGTTAACCCACACTACAAAAAGGTAGAAAAATACTAGTCTAAAAGATAGAAATTTGAGAACTAGTGAGCTAGTAAATCTATCAAATTTCTAATATAATCAAGTGTAAATGAAATGGGATAATTTTTGCTATTAAATAGAATTTTCTTTTATCTAATTCAAGTGGAATCAACTCGATTGAAGCTCGTTAGTATTCTCTAAAAAATAGCAGAAATTTACTCTTATTTGCCACAAGGGACTTCTATAAATCTAGATTTGGGAATCAAAAAACTAATACAAGTAGCTCAATGATTACTATGACCTTAAAAAAATGTTCCAATGAGGAATTAGGTTTGTGATCCTAGAAAATAACTTTCTTCAATCATTTAACCCAATCCTACAATAAGAAATCATTAATACTAAATGAAAAAATACAAAAAAGACAAGAACAAGAGATGCACGTGAATAAGAAGTGAAAGGAAGAAAAGTAAATGATACAAAATGTCTTTGAGGCTCCTAGGATGGTGAAGCCCAAGGAAAATCAGATTCATATGAAGGATACTGAGATTTAGAAGCTAAACATGGAACCAATCTTCATTATTTCCATCAATACAATTACATCCCTGCAAGAAATGAGAGTGAAGCTACAAAAATACGAGTTCTCTCCCCAAGAAGACTAATAAAAATCCAACCCTAGAGGAAAATTGACTTGGCACTTATAAAAAATTATTGTGAATCATTCCCCATGAAAGGAGGAATCATTCCCCACCAAAATCCCTTGATTAGTGGATCTCGTTCCCAATACTAGGAATCTGCATTAAACGGCAGGGACCACATTCCTAGATTTTCTCAATCATTGGAGCTCCACAATTTGTGCCATAATTCCATAATATATTGTTGATTTATTATTTAATATTGATCCTCCTATAGTAGGGATCAGGTCCCTAGATTATCTCCTCCTCTGAGTCTCCATAATCTATCCAATATTCTCACAATATTCCACAAAAATAAATAATATTAGGCACAAATATGAAATTATCCATAAGCCTTCCTAATGAACATATTAATGTTAAAAATACATTATATAATGCAAAAATAGAGGTTTAATGTGTTGAAGGATAGTTATATGGGCCTTAATTTATGTGTAATTTAGAGGCCCATCAGAGTGCTCCCGGAAATTATGCAGAGATGTCCTCCCAGTGACTTCCCTCAGCCATGACTCACTGCTCTCAAAAACTGCACAGAACTATCCTCTGGTCCCTATGTTGTCCTAACTTGTTTTCCCTCTAGAAACTACGTGGAGGTGTCCCTTAGGGTCCCACCTTGAAGCATCCACTGGTGTGCTTAACTACATAATTTTGCCTCCCAGTTGCCTCTGCGCAGTTTTCTTCAAAAGTGAAGAATGTGCCTCGAAGTTCCTTGTCCAAGGCTTAGCTATGATTTGTATAGTTTCAATGATGAGTCACCCCTCCTTGTCACCTAGAACTACACAGTACACATTTCCTGAGCCCTCTCCCAGCCTGTTATCTTTCCCAGACCCGAAACATGGAAAACAATGAATCATGCTAGACTAGGAGGTATTGGATTTGATGTTGTCTCGTCATGAGTGAATTGCAGGCACAAGTACACTGGTAGATCATGGCGAGACGATAAACAAGATGAAGGAGTGCACATGCTAGAAGAATTACTTGCAGTTGGACGGATGAACAAAGCACATCAAGCAGCAAGCGAAAGGAATACATGCATGGAACCATCTTACAAGACCAAGACAATTGAGCACCTTGCAGCACCAAGCCATGTGAAGGAGAAGATAAAGCAAAATTAGAGTACATCCATCACTTAGCACTGCAAAAACTTGATATGGACACCACAACCAACCAATAAATGTCAGTAGTTTCGTGTCAAGTTGTGTCATGAGTTGTCAAGGCCGCATCACCACTACGGGCCATATCTATTGTAATTGAATGTAATGTAAAGCGAAAGTCCAATGGAAGCACATAAGAATTTGAAGAGTCATGTTAGTTGAAAATTCATAGGAAGTTGAATGGTCATGAGGGTAGTCCAAGAGTTACAAGGGTCAAGAATCATCCTTAGCTATATATACCCCTCCCATTGTATGAACAAGGACTTTTGACCTTGGCTCCTCCCACATAGCCTTCTGAGTAGATAGTCCATTCTTTGAGGAGTGAGGAGTGGCTCCAATGTCCCACTACTGGGACTAGTGATGTATAGTGTACGTATGTGTGTTGGGACTCTTTCTTAATTCAGAAGTTTGTTAAGGCCAACACTTTTTCATGCATGATTTGTAGATGTTTGTAAGACTATTCTTTCAGTATTTGTAATGCATGTTTGTTTCACCTGTACTAAGATAATTGAACTACTTTAGTTGTCTTAGTAGTTACATTTTTGGGAATGTGTTGTGTTTGTTATCATTGTTGTCTCATCCCTGTGGACTTCTCTACAGGATACTAGACATACCACCCTTATGTATTAGTTATCACCTCTGTCACATCCTTGTGGACTACTCTACATGATACTTGATAGACCATATTTGTTTTCTAGTTATAATGGCTGTCACATCCATGCGGACTACTCTGTTAGGTGGTGTAGGTGTTGTCCCCTTAACTTCGGTTTTAATGACTCCCACATCTACTATGGACTATTTCGTTGGACGCTAGACATACCATCCCTAGTTTACGTGTGTCTCCTCGTAGGTGGTACCACTACCTCTCACTTAGAGGCTCACTTCACTCTCCCCATTTGCAGTAAGAGAACCTAGACACGAGGTACATTACGCACTCACAAAGCACACTTACAATGATGTTTGAAGATACGAGCGTAACACTATCATATGATGATAGCCAGAGCCAAGGAAAATCTCTAAGTAAATGGAAATTGAGCCTTTATACCTGATGGGACTCCTACACAAAATAGTGTGTGGTCTAGTTGAGACTTCATATTGGGGAGATCCCCTTGGTTGATGGATTTCTAGCACTGTTAACAGACAAGTATATTCATACCCTGGAAAACAAGCCAAAAACTAGAAGTTTGTGATTATAAAGTACAAAAGCATCGAATTGCTGTCAATTTGGTCCCACATTTTATTTTTGGCATTTGAATATAAAATTATTTAGTGACATATGTTTTCTAATTGGCTCTTATGAGCAACACTTTCTTGTTTATTTATTTATTTTGCATGTCAACAAATTATTATGCATCAACCACACATACTAGATTTATTACAAAGGTAACTATGGTTTTTAAGCTGTATTAAGTACCTTATGCATAAAGATAGATGCAAGAACAATTTTTCATAAATTCCCATGTAGGAAACATGAAGCTTATGAAGAAACTGTTGTTGAATCTAAATGTTTACAAATAATTGTTTTGAACATGATTTTTGGTGTTTCTCAAATAATATAAGTCAATGGAATTATGTACTTCTACATAAAACATTGTAATATTTGGCTCTCTTCAAATGCAGTGAAGAAATATTTGCTTAGCAACCATACTTAGAGGCCGAATCATCTAATTTATCAACCACTAACAAAATAAATAGATCATGGATGTTATTGCAAAATCACTTGCATGTTCGTGAACCCAATTTAAATTACTTACTGAGTTGAAGGATATCAAGGATCACCTGTTGAATGTCATATGATTAACTGAAGAGTCTTGTAGCAGCATG
The DNA here is from genome assembly GCA_031772625.1 of Pinus tabuliformis. NCBI lineage: Eukaryota > Viridiplantae > Streptophyta > Pinopsida > Pinales > Pinaceae > Pinus > Pinus tabuliformis. The sequence continues at coordinate 603,249,531 of CM062817.1, forward strand.
TATCATAGGATATTGTTTTGTTCTCCTCTTTCTCCAAGATTTCTTACCCTAATACCATGACATTCTCTTCTTTATGGAATATGAAACAATAAGCCTAAGAATGACAGTGTTGTCTACAATTTTTTTCCTTTTTAAAAAGCTTTTACCCTCTAAGAGAAAAGTGGGCTCTCAACTATTAAAAAATAATACTATTTCCTTGCTAGGAAACTCTACAAACTATCATAATTTATATGGATGGATACTTTTCTCTTGGGTTTACTAGTAGAAAGATAATAAAACCAGCCTAGATCTACTAAGTACCGCGAGGATTCAAATCTCATTTCACTCTAAAAAAGGTTTTCATCTCAAGAGATTTTATCCCTCTCAACCCTTGGTAGATTTGGAGTTAAAAGGGATCTAGGCTAGTTCAATTATTAACTATTAATATAATTATTAATTTTATGTCTTATTTTATTTTTTATTTTTACTTTAATTTAATTTTAGTGTTTTTTTTTTTTTTGACCAAGTCAAAATGTTAAACAGGACATTACATTACATCTCTTCCATACTCAACTAGAGAGAATCTCTCGACACAAAGAAGACTTCAGTTTCTAACTAAATTGTTTGTCCTCTTAGTATTTTATCCCACTTAAATAACTATAAATTTCCCCAAGATGTGCAAAGAAACACTAATAGATTTATTAGAATAGTAATTAAGATATTAAAGTTATATATCGCTAGGAAAAGTTAAAAAAAAATATGCATTGATACAATTATCGAGAAAAATAAAAACACGTTAACCACATTAGGAAACTCCCTTAGAAAAAAAAACTTTAACCATATTATGGAAAACCCTTAACAAAATTATCTCTCAAAATATGCTCATGATAAAAAATGAGGAAATATTTGCTTTCCATGAAAGAGGAAATGATTTTCCTTCAAAATATATGACATCCCTGGACCTAGACTAATTTCCCAAACTAACTAATTAGCTAAAATATAAAAATAGGAGGAAACGTGACCTTTCCTGTGCAGTCAATAGACCTCCCATGTGACATTGCCTATACCATTATTTTTGTTTCTATTGCAATGAATGTCCAATGTTGAGACTGAGATTGTTGTTATGCCTTATAAAGTAATTGTAATCTTCCAAACCAAACCATCTTTAACTCAATGTTATAATCAAACCACTTTGTCCTATCTCTCCTCAATAGTTTCTCAAAGAGCTGACCACCTAGGTTTTGTTTTAGTTGTTGGTCATTACCATGGTAATATTCAAAAATCCTATTCTCAGAAATAGAAAATTTGCATCACTTGAGAGTCCAAAAAAACTATTTTATCTAGATATTACCATATTCAATTATTTTGATTATTTATTTAAGAGAATGAAGAGGTATAACTATCTAGCCATGCATAATCTTTAACTTTAAGAAACACTTTCCATTTGTGAAAAGTACCTTTCTCTACTTTCTATCTAAGCATTGATGTTTTCTAGTCTAAAGTTCATATATCTGGTAATATGTGGAAAATACCTATGGAATTCACTTCAGACAAAAAATTGACCTGTATAGATGTCATATCAAAGTTAGTTGATGGATTTTCGTGAAAAAAATAGAAAACATCTACTTCTCAGTGAAAATACAATCATCGCTCTAACACATTCATATTGGTTAGAGTGAGAAAGGGGAGTCATACTATTTTGCCAATGAAATTATCTTATTTGTCCCCATATGTCAAACTCGACACACCTTTCTATGCATATCAGATAGAAGTTGAGGAACCTAGTGTTGGTATTTTGTGTAAGGGAGGGTCAAAGATCAATAGGTTAACTAAGGAATAGAAAGGGACTCCCTTCATGGCTTAAGAAAGAACATCCTTATATTATGGTGGGATTCATTGGAGATTTAATCCTATCCTTTCTACCTTTGTCCCAATAAAAATTACTCACATATAAGGTTCATTTGTGCTTTGTATGTTGTTATATCTGCGCCAGGTGTGATAGGGTTCATGAACCTAAGGATAGGAGGGGATTCTAAGAGACATTGTGGAGGGTAAAATGATTCTTATGACATCAAATAATCTATCAAATTTTTGTTGTCTTTGGAAGTATATGGATTAATAATTGTTGTGAGATTCATAAAAAAAATTAATAAGTGTTTTTAAATTTGGTCATGAGAAGTAGTTCTTACTAAAAGAAATTATAAGAATAAGACTTATACAATTTAACACTGGAGTTGGCATGAACCAAAATGTAATATGAATGATGAAGGAAATAATTCTACGAAGGGTATAGCCATAGCATTTAATGCCTTGCTTAATAGAATCATTTCATTTTAATGCTAAGGTTCTATATCAATCACTGATCAATGGTCAAACATGAAAAATCATTTAGAACTAACCACAAAAGGATAGTAGTGGATTGACAATGGCCTTTAGGGAAAATGCCATTGTGTTAGAACAAATCTAACATAGATAAGTTTAAAGGTGAACAATACGAGAAATAATAGGCCTTCGGTCATCTAGATATTACCTGTACAATAACATGAGAAAGAGGCCCTGAACTGATTATAGGTTGTTGGTGGAAAATTTATAGAAAACACAAATTAATGAAGTAACTATCATACCCTCCATGAAAGCTTTAAATTCAAAAGAACTTACACTTTGGGCATCTCAAGTGACCTGATAAGTATTGAATTGGAAACATACCTAACTATTATTACACTATTTAATGAGAGTATAGCCTCTATGCCTCATTTCAGTAATTGCCTTGAAGGATGAATACCCTCACTAAGAACATTTGAAAACCATACATTACCATGATTAGAAAACTAATTTTGGTTCATTAAATACTACAAATAGACTCAGATTCAACTTCTCTTGTCCTTGAAGATATAATTTAGTTAATATTTAATTTCTAGGACAGTAAAATCTATGGCTAGTGTAAGGATTCTCAAAGTTTGACTTGTTTTAATGCAAAAATTTCATGTTGCATCTCTGCATAACTTCCCAAAATTTGACTTAATAGAAAAAGTAAAAAATACATAGGGTGGCTACCTATATTAATAGAATATTAACATCACTTCTAATCTTTTCATGTGACATGCCCATGAAAACTTATTCATATTTTAAAATATGCCACTATTCAAGAAGCTATGTTAGTAACAATTATGTTCGTCCTTTACCATTTTCAATAAAGGAAGAAAGCACATCAATTTTTAGATACAAGGGATAATTTTTCAAATATTTCTACCTAACAATAAGATTGTTGTAGCTAAGAATAATTTGGACCATATATTTCCTTATTTCAACCTTTCCTATATACCTAGTTCCATGCTTTGTTGCAAACTTACATTTCATATGGATCTTTGTTGTAATTGATGAGAACTATCCAACATGTTTCTTTCAATTAAATCTTAAGAAATATTTGAAGGTTAAGCTTAAAGGCAAGAAAGACACAGGAAACTGTGTAGAATAGAAACCATGTCGAGTTTATCTGGAAACACATATTTTTTACATAAGTACATACAATGATGAACATAGAAATTTACATAAAATGATCTCTCACACACATTCCTCCATAAGTAAATTCCTAACGTTAAAACTTGAAAGATATAATAAAGTCAGGAAAACAATCATTAAGATCACTAAGAAAAAAAGTTCTAGAAGAGACACATTTGCTATCTCTCACTTGAAACTTGTGAAAATTCATTCAGAGGTTTCCAAAACATTGATCTATAAGCAGGTCAATTATCCAATATAATGGATAAACTCTTTTGTCTTCACCCCATATGAATATAAGTGTTCAAGTTTTTTCTCACCACTGAAAGAGCATCCACCATCTCAGGCCCTGCAACCATATAAAATCACCCCCTTCCCAACATTCAAGACAAGATTTCTCTATATATCTCAACTATATTACTTCCAGTGTTGTGATTAAATTCTCATCCATTGATATGTGATTCTCGATCCACAAGTTTGAGTTCATTTTCATCATCAATTGCTGTCTTTTTATGTCACTTCTTGGCTCAAACTCATCTGAAATTGGACTAACAAGAATTCAATGGATTTCTGATATCCTTTATGTATCTCCATTTCCCTCTATAAGAACATTACATACTCCTTGATTGTTATAAACATTCCCAGAAGAAAACTCCAAACCGATGTTGTGTGTGATAAATATCCCTTGTAGTGACACTTCATAACGGAACTCTTGATTGATGTCCCAATTTCCTTTTCATGGAAGTCGACATGCAATCATTTTTCAAAACATAATCCTTTACATGTCTAACCTAGTGATTTTTCCAAGAGGGAATCTAGCCTTGAGTTTTATATCAATTCAAGGACATCTAAAAAGAAAAACTCCTTTTGCTAAAAGAGTTGAACAATGAGGATTTTTACTTTACATCTATATGATATAATATTCACTTGTTGGACATTTTAGGCATCAATGAAATGAATATAAAATTGATTGGGATCAATTTACCGCACATTAAATGTTGCCTATTCTTCCAAACACTCCTTTTGTTGAGCTTCAGTGAAAGATTGCATGCAAGAGACCCAATTAGATGCATTTAATCTAACCTTGATTTGGAAATTTAAACTAATGATATTTCTCATTCTCCATACATTTTATGGAGAATACCTTTAAAGAAATCCAGTTGAGGGCATTAGTATAGTAGACATCCATAATACTTATTCTTGAAGATTCATCCCTTATGATTGAAGAGATTCCATATATGGAATCCATACCAATTTTCTTTCTTTCGTGAGCGTATAAGGAGAACTTTGATTTTTCATAAACCCAAGGGCTTCATCTACATCACTTTGAGCCATTGTTGTCAAGAATCTAAGTTGTCTTAGGTCCTATGAACAATAAATATAGAGAAAAGAAACAAAGACATCAACTTTTGTTAATAAACAGGTTTCTGATATTAAAAGGCCAAAATTGGATTAACGTTATTTCTACACAACTCAAAACTGGTTTGAAAAGATGAGAACTTGAAAGTCACTTCTCCCAAAGCTCGCATGTAACGTTAGGTAATTGGACAAAGGAATATATAAATTACCATTGAAATGCAAAAAGTGCTTAGAGGTATTCTAACAGTGGTGTAAGAATGTGGTGCATCACTTTGTGCTTCCTCTTGTCTCATGGAATAATAAGCACTGGAAATATATTCAGTAAGGTCTTTAGGAATAAAAGGTGATACCCTTCATTCTGCTGATATATAAGACCTAGGAAATATTAATCATCATAAGATTAAAACATGCTCAGCATTAGAGTACTACAATTCGAGAATCAATATCTAAAGAAGAGGTGACAATAAATCACCTGAGGATGGAAGACTAAAGAGGAGTAAAGCCTAAAGTTGGTGTCTCACACTTTTGATGCACATATAACATGTGTCTTTCCATTTCTAGATCACTATCCATATCTATTTTATCAAGTATCAGCCACAACATGTCAAAACAAGAGAGCAATGTTGGAGGAAGATTGACATTCTTTGCAGGTGTTCTTCATACATCACACTAACCTCTGTGATAATGAACAACATAGTATAAAACATAACTCAAAATTGAGGTTCAATCATAGAAGTATGATATATTGTACATTAAAATACCAAAAAGAAAACATGAGCCACACTTTCCTTTCAGGTGAAGAGTATACAAGGAACTATTAAATAGCCATGGAAATAAAAGTAGGAAAATAAAGATAAGAACACTAGAGACAGTTAAAGCTTAAATATAAAACTACTAATTTAAAACAAGTAATGTAAAAGAAAAATTATCTAAGAGAAAGGAAACAAAATCAAGGTAAAAGTATATTAATCCTTTTTTACCAATTCAAGTTCCTAAATGGGAGGAAAAATAAGGGCACTAGGATCTTTGTACAAGTCAACATAGGATTTTAAAGAGGTTTTAAATTTCTCCATCCTCCAATGTATCTTAATTGTTTACATCTTCAAAAATAAAAATGTACCTCATACTTTCGATTCGAGATCCAAAATTGAAGAGGACACAACAACTTTAAGAGGGAAAACGCTGAATAAAAGGCACACAAAAGATTTAGTTTAAAAAAGAAGAAGAGATGAATGAATCCCAAAATAAACACAACATTCCATTACATATATCTTCTATAAAGATATTGATAAAACAAAATCCTTTGCTTATATACAAGACACCTTCTATGCTTCCCACATGGTTGACACAACTCCATGAGATCTATCTCTAGAATTCATGACATTCACAAACTCATATTCATGTTAGGGACTCATATGAAGCTACCTTCAAACTAAATGATAATAATTCATACCAACTATGATTAGAAGCAACAAGAAAGACCATCTATCCATTTATAGAGGTTTTCATGCCCACGTTTGCAATGTTGACATCCTGTTACTCCATCACTTCATGAATGGTAGTATGGTTTGTCTCACCCATATTATAAAATTCATCAATAACACATATGCCCATGTTGGGAAGAACTTGATTAATCACATACAAGATCCATTATTTTTGTCACTTCTCTAAAGGTGCCCAAAGATATATGTCGATAAAAAATCTAATGTAGTCAGTCTAAAATAAAACAATTTCCAACTCCAAGGAAACCAACAACTTGAACATTGGAAAGAATAAAGATCAGAAACATAGCAGGGCCCCACCTTCAAGGACCATTTTCTTGGTGACAAGATCCCTTTCAATAGAAGTTGTCAGACCAACACCACTGTCTCCCCAACATGTGGTGTAAACTCGTTGAGTTTCCAAACTAATCATGTGTTTCAATGACTAAGTCTTTGCAACTCCAGGATCTCCCATCAAACGGACATGCAAATAACATCTCATATTCAAGTAAAATAGAAATTTGAGCAATAAATGTAAATTTTCCATTGTACACAGATTCTACAAACCAGATAAGCAAGAATAACAAGGCATTTTTCTTTGATAAACACCAATTAGATAATAAAGTTTCTCTGTAACCGATCATTAGTAAAAGAATTATACCTCATTCCATCTTTGAGTTATATAGTTGGGGCACCAAAAAGAAGCAAAATGAAATACTTTTTTACATCCCCGTGTCCGAATATTTCTTGAGCTAAAGAATGCACAATCTTCTTGTAGATGTTCCCATCCTTAGAAAGTCGTTATATTTGTTCATGTTTGTCACCTTGTAAAACTTACCTACGGGTGTTTGAAATCAATGAATAAAATAAGCAATATAGAGAAAACATGGATCAAATAGAAAGCCTCCATCCATAAAAGAATTTTCAAATCAATTATGAAAGCAATGAGTGGACTGTATTCATTTGAATGGTTAGCACATTAAACCAGTTTCAAATTGTAGACATTTCAATTTAGATATTGACAAATGAGGAGAAATGACAAATAATGAATAAACACTAATGATTCAAAAAGGAAGGATTCATAATGACTTTGGACTTATTTGACTGCTAAGGCGCATAATTTTATACAAGAACACAAACAATCCCTAATTAGTGCTTAATGTTTGGATGTGAGAAAACCCTTCACTTTGTCTTTAAATAACATTGAATCTCATTCATGAAAAATGAAAATATTACCCCAAATGCGGGTGTTCACAAGGTATGATGTGATGGTAGAGAAAAGGGCCAAAAAGTGGCAGGGCCAAAAAGTGGCATATCCACATGGCCACTCGTAAGCTCACACACATCGTAATAAAATTGTCTTACAATCTTCATAAATGCCTTTCAATGTGGCACTCAAACCAACTTACCAATGCCATCCCGCCTCGGCTCTGCATCATGGAAACCTCAGGCCCTATTCGGCCCACATCCTCATCTATTTCTATTCCTCTACCTCTGAATTGCAAGTGCCCCCTGGCTATCGTGGAGCCAAGCACCCGCATGACAATAGCCAGGAGACACAATATTCTCTGCAGCATAAAATTCGGAAAGGTAAACCATTATTCGCAGAGCCTAGTATGTAACCTAACCCTTTCTTCTGAGCCTTCTGCCTTTGATAATGCCACGCAAAGTGACCATTTCCACTTAGTGACTACTTCTCATAGTCAATTCCTTTCCCCTTATGCAATTATGCCTCGACTGCACCAGTGAATGTGTAGCAGGAGGGGCAACAGCAGAGGTAGAATGCCCCATTCTTTGCCCTCCACTGTCTCTGACTCCTCCTCCCCCTCGTCAAATCACTTCTCAACTCGTTATCCTAAAACTCATAGTGGCAGAGGCTACACTCACACTGTTCGCACCCAGCCTTCGCAAACCTGTCCATCAGCTACTGCTCTCCCTTCCAACACTTAGCACTCCAACTATACAACTCAATTCACATACCAATGATATTTGGATCAACCTCTTATCAAGGCCACCATTACAGTCACGTTTCAGGGTGAGCCTTCTATAACATAGAAGAATCGAGAAAATCTGGTAGAGAACGACACGGGTAAACCATCGAAAGATGAGGATGACCTTGATGCCTATAGATGTCTAATTCTTGAAGAACACCCATCAGCACCAAATGACAACTAAACCAACACGTGTCTTCAGGTTTCAGGTTCCTGGCACCCAGTCCTATGGGTTTATTTTTGCATTTTTGAGAAAAATAGTTAGTTTTGAAGCTACTTTCAATAGAATATCGCTCTATGTTCACATGCTAGTTTCCCCTCCAAGCAGCAAATCTATTTTGGATTGGACTGGTTTCCCTCTTGTGGGTAGTCTTCATTTTGTTTCTGTTGCAATATTCCATGAACCTTGGCTAAGAACTGCAAAGGCCAGAGCCTCCATGTATCATTTTGTTACAGTAATAGATTTTATACATATTTGGAAAAAGAAAGAAGAAAAATGAAAATATTAATGGTGGAAATAATAAAAAATCATCATAGATAATCTTAACTTTAATTGAAATCAAAGATTAGACTCCCATTTTTGAAAAATGAAACATATCCAAATTTTACTTGAACTACAAGGGAATGAGGAAGATGTCTTTATAGAAGATGTAAAGGTACAATAAAAATTACTCTTAATATGTTTTCTTCAAATTTGTCATCGTCATTGCGCCAAGATATGTATCAGTCACCAATCCCACTCATATTGCTCGAAATCCCTTATTAGGAATAGGAAGAAATATTCTAGAGATTTGCACCAGGTCACTCGACCCAACTTGAGGAACAAATTTTCAGTTATGAATGGCTTGTAATATTTTTAATTGTAACAAAATCCAAATCTAATGCAAAAAATAGAACAAATGTAAAAACTTCACATAAAAAACACACCTTCCTCACAAGTTCTCTTCTTATGTGTATTATCATTGATCTAGGTATATCTGCTTTGGGCACATTCTTTGAAAAATCCTAAATTTTAGCATGCATTGAGATTAGTGAAATTAGATGTATAGTTTCTTTGAGTTGAATTTTTCTACTGTGAAATATCTAATATTATACATAGTTTCACCAAAAACTTAATCTGCATCCATAGAGAAAAAGCGACAACAAAACCTCAACTGATAATACTCAAATGAGTTGAATTGTAAGGGAGCATTGAAACAAAAGCAAGAGTAAGTCATTTAGATAAAAGTAATCGATGACTAAATATGAAGCGTAGCCTTAAAGTCTCCAATAATTCATAACTTAGGTCTACATTGCAATCACAAACTTGAATACTAAAGGAAAACCCATTGCAATGTTAAATCTGGTTAGACAACAATGAAAATCAATCTTATGATAAAGTCCATATGGCTTACTAACCTATTCAATAATATTGTAATGGGTTATGTAGCGAGGAAATCATGTGTTTGTCCATTTGTTAACTACACAATTGGTACCTAATCAAAAGGCCATGAAGGTGTTAAATTGTACGGATATAATGTGACCATTTTCTTATAAACATGCCACATTCATGAAGGGGATATGAATTATTTTCATAAGCTAAAGGATGAACGTGTTTGATTAGTTTCAATGTAACGCACCTCCTTACATTCCTAAACTTGGAGTGGTTAATATGTAGACCCAAATCTTGAAGTATGATCAAGAGAATGGGGTCTACAAGTGCCTCGACCTATATATCTATATCTATATAGATCTATATAGATCTATATATATATATATATATATATATATATATATATATATATATATATATATATATATATATATATATATATATATATATATATATATATATATATATATATATATATATATATATATATATATCTATATATATATATATATATACATATATATATATATATATATATATATATATATATATATATATATCTATATATATATATATATATAGATATATATATATATATATATATATATATATATATATATATATATATATATATATATATATATATATATATATATATATATATATATATATATATATATATATTAGTGGTGATTTCAATTGGATGGACACACAACACTTAGATGCTAGGATGAACTCTTAGAAACTACCCTTTGGCTATTGGGTTCGATTGGGTTTTGTGGTATGCCTCTTAGGTTTAAGCTTGTTTGGTCTGTGGGTTTCTTCTTATGTCTAATCTATTACTTAAGTGATGACTGTGATCCTCATTTACCAACTGGAACATATTCATTGTCCACAGTAAAGTATTAATTCTTCCTCCATTTTCTAGTAATTCTGCCAAGTGTAGGCTTAACTAGAAACTATCAATTACTTGAATACATAATAGCTTGGATAAAAAGGGACAAAAAAAAACAAATAAATAAATATGCTAGCATTATGCCAATAATAACTAAAAGTTGTTCCACATAAAAGGGACTTTGCCCAGTTATAGTTAATATTTCTAAGGCCTTAAAATTCACTTACATTTTTGCAAATGGCTACTTAGAAAATCATGTTGAACCTATTTCCCCAAAATGAAGAACATAAGAAATGAAGAATAAGAAACTCACTTTATTTACAGTACCAAGAGCTACCTGCAAGTGCTTCGAAGATATCTTAGCTATATATACCAATACCTTGACTTACCACAACACATGAATAACATCAGAGCCTCAACAACAATACTGCAGTATCTACCTTATCAAAGGTTTTGGAGGAGGAAGGACACATGAGGGAGTTGGAGTCTTACTATGAAAGATAGGGCTCCCATTCCAAATCCTATCAACAATTTATCTCCATACAATAATAAATCATTATGCTACAAGGTGAATGTGACAACACTAAATCAAAAGTACTTTATATTCTTTGGTTGTTGTTCCTCATCTTCTTCTCCCATTGACAACTTGACTCACTCATCAAATATTTTTTTTGCGCTTGTAGTTATGTTAGTAGGAGAGATCATAGGTATATTTTGTATGAGAGTTTGTGAAAAATGGCCAGCAGGTGGCCTACTTTTCCTTTCTAGAAGTGATATGGCATGCTATAAGAACTTTTCTATTTATTTTCCTTTTGCAAACCACAAAACAGAAACTTATGGATTATTTCTTTGGAAACATAAAACTAATTATAATTTTCATACCATTCACCCAATCATAAATTCTTGTCAATCCAAAAGTTTCAAAAAATCAGATATCATTCACCTTAGAATATTGCTTGGATCAGACACACATGCTGCAAGGACTATCAAACACATATATATCAATATAGGCAAAAATAAGAAAGCAAAGTCCCATCAACCTTCCAATCTACTAGAAGCACATATCTTAATAAAGTTACAAACAATTTGGAAACCAACTACCGCACCTATCCAAAAGCCTCTATAGATAGTAATTAATGTCAATGTCATTTAGTGAAAGGAAATGCTCAAAGTATGATTGAGAGCTCAATTTTCAATAATATTGAAGTGAAATTTAACTATTGTAGACCCCATGTGTATGGAAAAGATATAAATACTTCCAAAAATACTCTGATGGCACATTTGAAGTATAGACTCTAATTTATATGTCCAATTTAAAATATAGGAAAGCCAATTACCAGACAAACATTCAAAATAAAATTCACTTCATGTGTTAGTTTCTCTGGTGTAAATATGTTGACTTGAGTGAGCAGAAATTGTCGTCATTGAATTTCATTCTATTAGGTCCTTGATATCCTTTCTAGAAATCAAACCATCGATCTAAAAAGTCAAGGAAAACATTGAAATTTAGTGAGAAGAACAACATACTTATCTGCAAAACATAGTTACGAAAAAAGAACCAACTCTTCTTACTTTCCATGATTAAATGGACCAACTTCAGAGGAACCATAGTAGAATGCATCCAACACAAGTGTTGAGGTAAGGGATATCTTTATCTCCAAATTGTATATATGTTTTCAGGTCAGAGGTACATATAGTTCTCTAGGTATGTAATTATATATTTTTTATGGAGGAAATACCAAATTAATGTTTGAATGAAACAAAACTACAAAAAGATGAATGGATACTAAAATAAACTTACACCAAAAAGAATGCATCCAAAAAAGGTTGAGTTATCTGGAACATTCACCATTCGAACTATTAACTAGACCTAAAGAAAAAGATTACAAAATTAACATCATTTTCATACTAACAAATCAACAAAAATACAACCAATAATTATTTATAAATGATCCAACATATGGACATACATAAGTGAAATTAAAATCTTTTGAAAATTAACCTTATTCAAATTCTTAACAAAATATAGAAAAAAATTGTAATTAGTTTCTTCTAATTAGTATGTATCGCTGCTAAGATTGTATGATAAGTTGGAAATTGCCATAAAAAATTCAAGTTGTACAAAAGCATGATCTGTCAAATCATACTTATGTCTGTGTTGCCCCTTTATTCTATTATGCCAACATAATTGAAGCTCAATGTCTTCTAATCTTTTGAAAATGTCGATGTCATTAGGGTAATCAAACACTCTAGTGCCATCCTTCTTCATAATTCTCTGAACCATTCCAATGTACCAAGTTCCACAAGAAACACTTTGTTTTGTACTTCGAGGAACACCTTTTCTTGTAGTATGTTTAGTAGTGGTAATTGAGTTGCTTTCAAGCAACACCCCACAATATAATCCAATTCCAAAGTTAATTGAAACACCATTTTGTATATCCCTCCCATCTCTCCTAAAGTAGACCCCATTTCTCACTTTCATCAACCCATCTTTGGATAATTTTAGATTTCCAATTTTATTGAATAATCAAACATGCTTTGAACACATCCTTACTGTTAATATCGACTACTAGTTTTATTATTCTTCTTACATTTTCATCAATGGAAACTAAAATTTCTTCCAACTCATGTCTCCACCCACTTTCCATTATTTTTAATTCAGTTTCATTGTGTACCAATGACGATGAAGATTGAAATATAGAGTTGGAACAACTCGGTGAAGAATCATCAACTACTTCATCCACAACTTAGAATGATGGCTAATTTTGATCCTTTTTTCATGGTTTAACCCACCAATAATATTGAGCATAATTTTTTGGTTTCATTCCTAGATTTTATAGAATGTATTTTGCATCCTTCAATCTAATCTTAAGGGCTTCTATAATTATACCCTCGGCGATATTGAATCATACTATGATAATATCTCAATGTTGTGTATTGTTTCTTGGTGAAATCTATTCCAAATGCTTTCTTGCTTCTTATGAGATTTATTAAAATGAATCCCTTGGGGATTTGATTCTTCTTTAGAAACTCTATTAATGGTTCTAATAACATGAAGCAAGTCAATGAAATCATAGTCGCTCTCCACCCCAACCATCCCACCAATTTTTCTAAAGAAGTTCTCACATACATTTGACCCATTCAGGTGCAGAAAACACAACAAGTTAGAGTATTGATCTCGAAAAAACCACATCAACAAAACTATAAGATGAAAAGAATTTTTCACATCTTCATATGCCTCTCTACTAATTAAATTTATGTTTTCAATAGTATGAGATTGTTTTTGTATCCAACATAACCATAATGTGAAGAAATGATGAACTCGTGAGGAATTTCTCACTCTTTCCCGAAGACTCAAACTATGAGACATAAATATGTCAACGTAGTCAACAAAAATCATTAGATAAGTCTTTGTAGCTAGTGCCCTCTCTAACTTTCCACTTGGTGTACTTCTCAACTCTTTCAAACACCTTTGAGCATTACTTGAAGAAATGCATTATGCGGAATTGTAATTTTTCGATCCATCCTCTCTATATCTTGACCCTTAAGTATGGGATCATCCACTTTAAAATAGTGATAAACCATTCTGACATGAACCAACCTTATGTAGTGATTTCCTAAAATTAATTATTTTTGACCTCTAAAAAAAGGATTCACTAGCTTTTTGCCATTGTGGATGTAATATTGGTCGTGCAATCCTGTTACATTGCAACCATTATAAAACTCAGATAGCTTCCATGCTTCCCAAGGAATTTGATATCAAATACCTCATTTTGAAGAACAATCCTTCAACACAATTTGTCTTCTTCTTCTATCCCCATTTGAGGAATGAAAACAATAGGTCCCAAATGTTTTACCACGTGTTTCTTCCACATAGATTCTACCTTTTACCATGTTGGGTGTGGAGCCTAATTATCTTCTTTATTCAAAGGTATCACTGCATTGAACCCTAGTTCGTAATGTGGCAGCAACACCGCCCATAATATTTTCATTGCAAGGGGGGTCTAGGGGGGGCGACAACAATATTTAGGAGTGCCCTCCCACTAGCAGGGGATTGGGAGCAACGTCCTCAAATCTAAAAATATATATAAAATTGCCTTGTAAAATGTTGTAATTTCATAGTTAATTTGGGCTATTCATTAGGCGGAGATCTGACTGTATAAGTTATGTTTAATTTAGGGTTTTTTGCCCTAGAAGGCAACCCCTCGCTATATATGAGGGAATTGTATTGCGTCTATGTAGATCTGTATTCTGAGTGATAAAGAGAGAGGAGATTGTGTGAGAGTGAAGAGGGAATTACAACAGATCTATTGCAAGTTGTATCTCTTTAGTTTGTTGGATAATATAAAAGAAAGGATTGGTTTTTTCCTGTGGAGATAGCCCAAATTGGGTGAACCACGTATATCTGTGTCTCTCTTGTTTTATGTGTTTTTTGTGTTTACATTTCTACAATATATTTTATGTGTTCCATTGCTCTGTAATATATAATTTTCTAAAATGAAATTATTGATAAACAAAATTTTCTTTGTATCTATTGCATGTTGGATGAACAACCACAACAAAATGAGGAAGATGTTTATGTAAAGGGTTTGCAATAATAACACACACATAATGACCAATAACAATGTTCTTAAAATAATATGCTATAATCTCATAGCCTAGAACTCCTTCACCACCTCTCACCAAGAAATGTGATTGGCCTTGGTGTTCTTCTTTCATACCACAAAAACCCGCTAGTGTATCAATTGTTTATATCCACCTAACCTATTTTTTCCTAATTGTTTCATCTTCAGAAAGGCATATAGGAATTGTACCATCCATAACATGTTTTGATTTATAACAAGAATAAAATTTTCTGATTGCCTCAAAAATGTTCTCATACTCTCCTGGGATATATTCCAATGACTTTTTAACTTGCCTTAAATTCGTAGATATTGAAGGACCATCCAAATTCAAGCTAATAAAGCTATGTAATCTAGGACCTCCCCATAACTTGATCATCTCATAAAGGGATTTTGTGCATGTACTATACCTTCTCCTTTATATTGCATGCATCAAGCTATAAAATATGTCCTTGACAAACTCCCAAAATACATATTTACTTTTTAATTTTCCTTACTTATGTGCCTCACACACTTCCTTGCAAAACCTAAACATATCCTTCCTTTCTTACTATTCAAACAACTTTTCCTTTAGGTATCTCATTCTAATAGAGAGTGTAGCAACATTTTTCCTCTCCCACCAAAGGGATATGGTTATCATTTAGAATCCTTGTAGCATTATTGAGTTCATTTTGAGTCAAATAGTATAATTTTCTACCCTTTCCTATATATCCTTCATTTCTTTTATTTGTGCACCTTGATTAAGGATGTAATTGCATCTTAAAGTCATCGCATTATAGAACCATCTTACAAAATTTTCATGTTAGTGAATGAAATGGGAACCTTGTTTTAGAATCCATCTAGAAATTAATATTCCCATGTGTACCATCAATATGTCATTAAATACCCTCATAACATAGCGTGATCTTGGGATGCTTCTTTATGGCCCATAATTTTCCACCCCTTTTATCATCCATTAGGACCTATGTTTCCAATCTCTCCCCATTTCTATGAATATGAGAATACCAGTACCTCCAACATTGTAGTAAAAAGGGATATAATTGATATTTACTAAGATTAAAACTCAATAGAAAAATAAAGATAAATAAAATAATACACAAATTCATATTCAATTTGATTCCAAATTGTTAACTAACACACTTGAAGTAGCAATATTTTCACTTGTTGAACCCCTACGTAATACTTATGGTGATGACAGGACCAAGAGCCTATTCAATCTTTGTTGGAACTTATCATTGGTAGGCTTCTTGGGTCTCCTTACCATGCCACTCCTCAATTAAATGCCCTCATGTGAAGCCTCATTCATAGTGGTAGTAGTGTGCTTCCTTGATTTCATGTGTTCATTTAGAGAACTGACAATATTACTACTTGTCGATACTAAACAAAACCATTTATGGCATTTTGTACATTCCACTCTCACTTTTTATATTTCCTTATAGTTTGCAAGTCTTGCTTCCACCACCTTGAACAAATTAGGCTCTTGTGTCTTATTGAAATCATCAAGAAGTTTGATTGCTTGATCAATATGAAACCGATCTCTAACCACCATTGTTTGTTGTACTTTATTACATGAAGGAATTTCACTACCTCTTCACATTGAAAGGTGTTGTTGGTGGACCACTATTTTCATATGATTGTTTTTGAAGTTGTGCATTGCTCACGCTTCGAAGGAAACATGAACCGTTTCATAATTAATGCAACAAATTTCACAATTGATCTTTATTTTAGACTCTCCCTTTTATGAATATACTTTGAGACTAAGGTTCTCACTTAAAAACTCTTCCATTAAAATTTTCACTTTTTTTCCCAAGATGCTAATACACTAGGTTCAACAACTATTGCTCTTTCCACTAACAAATAAATTTTTTAAAATATCAGTTCTTTATGCATAGGTCCCTCCACATTCTATTCATTTTTTTCAAAGATTAGTGTTATTTCCACTAGGTTTGAACCCTCTGTTTCGACATCAAATGTGCCTAGTTTCCTCTTGATGCCTAACAGTGTTGTATGAACTTTACATTTTTTCTCTTGCTTTGGATTTAAATTTAATCCATCTTGGATAAAATAAAAAGGGTATCCAAATATTTCATCATCCATAATTCCAGCACACATTTTTGCAAATGTACAACTGTCTCAATACCTGACCATGCCAACGACATATTTCTTTTCACTGGTAGCAATTTTATGAACCAGCTCCATCCTTTTTTGCACATAAATAAATAAAGAAGTAAGTAAAAATCCAAACGAATATTGGTTTATTATAAAACAAAGAGAAAGGAAGCAAGGTATGCACCTTCAATTCAAAGCTCTAAAAAAGATGAAGAAATATTACTATTGGGATGAAACATTTTTGGCTTGGTGGGGCATCAGCCCACAGAGCGCGGATCAAAGTCTCACCCGAAGCAGTATGGGGGGATGGTAGAACCAAGTTTTTGCACCCTGAGATGGTCGTGATATCAGTTTATTCCTCCTATTCTTGGTTTCACGTAGGCCATTAAGTTATAGGGCTCTTTCCGCCTAGCCCTTTATTCTACCCTTCAGTACCTCCGCGAAGGGGTACGATTGGCCTTCGCATAGCCCTAACCTACCATTCAGGTACTTTTGCACTGCTAAAGCAACATATAGAACAAGTTTCCAAGTTAGCATTAAGTGTCTTACTTATCTTATTAAACAACCACATTTAGCATCGCATAAATAGATATCCTTAATTGCGTTCGATTATCCAACGTAATTACATACATTTTCACATCACATAAACATTATAAATGAAATTCATACACAATATGACAAGATGCATTAATAGGAAATAAGACACAGAATTTGTAGAATGCTTCTTTTAATTGATATCTTCAAATGACTATAGACTCTATCCGCCCTACGCACATAGCTGCAGGGGTTTGTGCACTCAGCTGCAGACTTTTACCCTAGGCCTCTGTGCACTCAGTTGCAGATCCTCTACCTACACTAAGACCTGAAATTTAGACTTCTCTCCTTATCGCTCAAGACTTCGTCTATAACTATGACTCTTCTGGAATACTTAGAGCTTACTTACTTAGCTCTTTTTATATAATACCATGGTCCACGGACCATGGGTAGATATTTACAACCAACTTTAATTTAAAAAATTAATGGCGGACAACCCTTTATGACTCATGACACCTTCGCGCTCCGGGACCACAAAATGCAGAGACTTTATAACTTTATCACAAAATTAGACCCAAAATATGTGCTTTTAGCCCCAAAGCTGTCCTTTGGGGATCCCGTTTCCAATAGGCCCCCAATACAAACATCATGACTCACCCTTGAGTCACTCGGTAAGCATGGAGATCTTAGCATGGAGACATCCCAACTCAACCCGTATGACTGCAACCTTGGTAGTGCACTGTGCGGCCGCCTGCTTCACGTCTTCAACCATTTTCTTGGTCACTGCTCCTGAATTATTGGCCTGAAGATTTTCCTGAGTTCCTTCAATAGATGTTGTCACTATGTAAGCCTCATCCAACCAGGGCTTTAGTCGTGCCTCCAGAACTTCTTCCTTGTGTAGCGCTGCATCCACCCGTTCCTTCAATTGCTTGGACTCCTGTAGCTTCACTAGTCTCGGTGTGAGCACGATGGTTCAAGATGTGCCTTTGACCTCATCATAACACAATTGTAGGTTGCACGCTTTTGTCTCCAGTCATTGTACATTGGGGTCCTCATGAAAGCTCGTTAGGACCTTGAAAAAGAGCTCAAAAACTTGGGTGTAGTCTGCTACTGCACTCTCGACCACCACTATTGCTTCCATGATAGTGGTTGCATGCTGCTCTTTTATCTCTAGCCGTGTTGAAGGTTGGGCCTTCAACTATAAATCAAAGATCTGCAAGTTCAAATCCAACTGAATCCTCGCTATTTCAATATGTGCATCGCACACCCCTGTAGCTAGCTTGTGGACGCACAGCTCGACTAGTTCTTCCTCAGGAGTGGCCAACTTTAGGAGAATTCAACATGCCAACTTGACAACTTGTATTATATGCTTGTTCTAATTCATCGCTTCGATCACAACGATGATGGAAAAGTCTCGTTGTAGTTCCATCTTCTCATTCTTAATCCAGTGATCACTAATCACCTGGAGGGAGCGGTGCTCACCGGCCCTCAGCTCCACAATCACTCCATCTTGCAAGAGGTGGAGTGCGTCACCAAGAAGCACTGCTAGATTCAATCCTACTCCCTTGACGGTGCTGACAGTGGGCCTGTCAGCTTCATTCTCCATAGTCAGTGCTCCATCAGGCAACACTATTACACTGGAAGCCTTTGCGCGCAACATCTTGGCATCTTCTGAAGTACCGATAGCAAGGCTGGTGGACAGCGTGCCATCCTGTGATGCGCAGGTCTGTAGCTCCTGCAGACATATATGGATAACCCCCAATACTAGTTTCTGCTGCTGCTCAAACTATTGGAGGGCCTCTGCGGTGACATCCCACACCGTGTCATACATGTCATGCAAATCACCCTCGGTGAGGGTGATTGGGTCTAATGATGTTTTAGTAGCCTTTGATTTCTTCCTGGACCCTCCTTTCTCTTGCTCCCTTAGATGCTTGATGCAGGTAGATGTTTCCTGTGGGTCTGTGGCATGTTGTTTAGTCTGCTCATCTGTCTCCTCCTTTGTCTCAGGTGAAGGCGACCTTGCGCCTTTGTCAGAGCCTCACTTTTTTCCACCCATTTTCTTCTCTATTTGCTCAGCGGCATTGCACATTGTTGACCTAGGTTGTCATTGATGTTAATATGGAAATATTCTAGATACTAGATGATGATATGAAGCCAAGGGGAAGCAGAGAAGATCCATGAAGAAACAAGAGCAAGGCCATCAGGAAAGCCAAGTAATGAGTAAGAGTCTGTTAACGGAGGAGTTAACAAAGAAGGCAAATGAAAGCTATCACTTATGCTTAAGAGTATTGCAGAATATCAGAGCAAGAGAGGCATATTGGAAAAGACAGAAGCCATCAAAGTATGAAGGTATCAGACAAGGTCATTAAAAGACATTGTAAAGCTAAAGGAAGAGAATGGAGCAAGAGGAGCCACATTGGAGGAGCAGCACATGTAATACATGCCCAAGAAGAACCGAGAGGAAGAAGTCAGCAAAAGAGGAGTTAACATATCGGAGGAGCATAAACAGAGCTATCAGAGCTACAGGAGGAGCCATATATATGCCAAAGAAGAACTATCGGAGGAGCATAAAGAAAAACAGGCCTCCAATAGTGTATTCCAATATATATATATATATATATATATATATATATATATATATATATATATATATATCGGAGAAATCATATTGAGGGGTTCTATTATGTGCCACTACCCAAAACCCCCGACTGCAATATACATGTGCGAACCCAACGATATATATATGTCCAGGTGTATAAATAGGTGAAGTCCGCTAAATACTTTGGAGCATGTTTTCTTAGTGTATTTCAAATATTTGGGCTCTAGGCCTTGCCACATTAAAACATATGAATTGCAATATATATATATATATATATATATATATATATATATATATATATATATATATATATATATATATATATATAGATAGATAGATAGATAGATAATTGCAATACGTTGTAGACCCACTGCAACATTATGAAATGCTCTATTGTTATATCGCATCCACCTATCAGAACTAGCATATTGCAATATACAAAGGGCTATCACCCTTGAAAGCACCGATTGCGATAAAGTGTGCAGACCCACTGCAACACTGCAATATGGCTTAATACTATGTCGCATCCACCATATCACAAGTGCTTAAGGCCTTGCTACATTGGAAGCACCGATCGCGATATATGTTGTGACCCGATGGTCCTATTGTAACACACCCTAATTCTTATCACGTTCGCCATGTCGGAAGTTATCCATTGCAAGTCTTAAAGGGACAACGCTACAATCTGCCAATTGTGATTACACAGTGGACCTGATGAAGTTATAGATGTAGGCATAATGCATTTGATGTCTGGCCTTAAGCATTCGGTTGGGTTTCTCCATATATTCCTATGTATTTCAAATAATTGTATTTCCCGGGGTTTTGAAGGCCAAAATGCATAAATAACAGTTCCAATAGTTTAGTGGGCCTGAACGAAGGCAATTACGATTACGATGGTGACATGGCATGTGGGGCCTCCTGATTGGTATAGTCTCTCCATTAACAGTGAAGTCCTATGTATGAACGTTATTAAAGAAAAAAAGGGCTCTCTCTGATATTTTTTAATAAGCATCACTTCCTTTGTAATTCGGCCTTCTCTTTTCAATTAACAGTGATCGAGGAGAGAAGCTGAAGGATCAAGTGAGCGTAGAGGAAACTATGGTGACTGAGGAGGAAGCCGAAGAGCCGGTGGAAAAAGGAAACTGACGGTGAGAGGCATGAAGAATATACAAAAATAGAGAACAAAGAAAGTTAAATGTTGTTAAAAAGCTGGAAGAAACCGAGGTAGCCATAGGATCCAACAAAACAGAAAAGGGCCGAAGGACCAACAGGATAGGAGGCATTCGAAGGGAAAGCATCTCTGTTGATCGTGTTACCTTGTGAGAGACTCAAACTTGTGATTAATTAACGAGGTACACAATGCAGTCTGAACAATAATTTTGTGATGTAATAAATAAAGTTTTATCTAACATTGTTTGAAGGGAGAAGTAGCCAGCAGAGAAGCAGTCATGCTAAAGCATTTACTGTGATAGTTAGAATAGATGCTTGAACAGAAAGTTGGCTCTTATGTAGAGCTTAGTGCATCTAATAGTAGACTCACTAAAGCTGTGAGGAGACATTATCAGAGATCGTGAAGGCTATTGCAGACTCTGTGTGGACAATATGAAGAGTTGTAAAGACTCCTTCATAAGAATATTAGTTGTCATTGATGTTGTAGCATGGAGACTATAGTGAAGCTGTAAACAGATAGAACTCAGTAAAGAAGAGTTCTGAGAGTAGAACATTACTATCAAACATACCTTGGCAAGATTGGGTCAGAACCCTTGGGGTTGGTGCCTCAGAAGTAGGAAGGATTGGTGTCCTTGAGGTTGGTGCCTCAGAAGTTGGAAGAATTGGTGTCCTTGGGGTTGGTGACTCAGAACTAGAAGGATTGGTGTCTTTGAGGTTGGTACCTCAGAACTAGAAGGATTGATGTCTTCGGAGTTGGTGCTCCTAAGTCCAAGGTTGGTGCCTTGACAAAAATAGATTTGGTGCTCTAGAGGTTGGAGCCTCACAAAAGTCCAGGTTGGTGCTTGGCAACTGATTGCAACCATTTGTATATTGTATCTATTTTACTGCGAAGATTATGTTAATAAAAGCATTTATTCTTGTTGTTCATCTTGTGTTCTGAATATAAATGTTTTAACGTGTAAAACAATAGTTGAAAAAGAAATATTGATTCACCCCCCTCTCAATATTTCCAACAATTGGTATCAGAGCCAGTACCTTCATTGAAATCCTAACAGCTTGAAGGTTGATCTTTAGAACACAAATGGCTATGTCAAGGAAGAAAGTCTCCAATCCTCCTAAGGATGTGTCTCCCTTTACTACTAAAATAGAAGACAATCAGTTTGAGGAGGCGCCATGGTTCAATGGGAACTTTAATATATTGGAAGCAAGAATGAGGAATTTCTTAGAAACTGAAGGCGTTGAAATATGGAAATCAGTGATTGTTGATAGCAGGATGGATGGAGAATCGAAGGAGTATAATGCAAAAGCAATGAAGGCAATCTTGAATGGGCTACCTGATTCTATAAATAAAAATTTGGGAAAATATTCATCAGCAAAGGATATATGGGACAAACTTCATGACCTTCACTCAAAAGGAGCATTGACCATGACCATCAGTCAAGAAGATGATGGAAATCAAGAAGGAAATCCAGAATCCCTCACAGAAGATGAAAATGAGAATGATGACATGAAGGCTAAAGAAGACCTAGAAGATGAAGAGAATGAAGAAGATTTTGTAGAAGATCTCCTCACTCAACTTATGGCTAGTATGGAAGAGATTAACAATTTGAAAAAGGAAAATAAGGAACTTAAGAAGATAGCACTAGTTGGTGACAGAGATCAAACAAGGGAGAAAGTTGACCTTGTCAAGTTTCAAGTTAAGAAAGGGAAGAAGAGCTTGCCAAGCTTAAGAAGGAATTTCATCAAAGCAAAAGAAAGCATCATGAAGAAGTCATATCCATGACAAATCAATTGGATAAAGAAAAGAAACGGGAAGATACCTTGTCAAGTCAACTTGAACAAAGGCACAAGAGCTTGAACAAACTTGAGGAAGAGATTGGTCAGTACAAGGTAGAGATCTCCTCTCTCAAATCTCAACTACAAGAAACAAGAGAACAAGCACAAGGAGCTGAGAAGACAATGGAAGCATTGGAAATCATAGAAGGATAGGTTGATGAAGTAGGAAAGGAAAGAAACACCGTGAACTGTCAACTAAAAGCAAAGGATGAAGAAATCTTCAAATTAAAATCTAGCATCAAACTTCTCAAGGCCAAAACATGTAAAGCTACAAAGATCAAGGAAGAAATGGAGAGTAGTCTAGCAAAAGAAAATGAAGAAATATTCAAGATTAAGTTAGATATCATCTCCCTTAAAATAGAAGTAGATGAAGCTACTTGTATCAAGGAAGAAACTGAGAAACAACTTTCTAAGAAGAATAATGAGAGTGGAAGATTGGAAGAAGAGATTGTCTTCCTCAGAAAAAAGGTTGGAGGGATGAACAAAATCTTGAAGAGCTCTCAAGCCTTGGATGACATGCTCAGCTATCAAAGATTTCAATTTGATAAATCAGGTCTCAGGTATGCTAGTGAATCCTCAAACAAGAATGATAATGCTTTAAATAAAAGGGATGTGAAGAAGCCAGAAAGAAATGGTGATGCTCCCAGTTCCATCAAAGGCAAGGAGAAAAATCAAGGCAAAAATGGAAGAAATCCTGCTCCAAGAAGAAATATTGCTCCAAGAAGGAATGTAGATGATGTCAAATATATGAGAGGCAATGGTTATCATCAAAGGATCTCAAGGCAGAAAGGCTTCAAAAGTACATAAAGGAAATCTCCATCTCCCAGGTACCAAAGTTTATTTTTTGGTTATTGTTATTCTTGTACAAACTTTGGTCACATGGCAAAAGATTGTAAAGCATATCATAAAGATATATGTTATGGTCCCCAACAATCTCCAAGGAACAATTTTGTAGCAAGAAATCATGAATTCTTATTCATGAACAATGTAGAATGCTTCAAGTGTCATAACAATGGTGAATGGCAAGTGATTGTAACTTAACTTGGGCTCTTACACAAGCTAGAACCATGCAAAAGAAGAAAGATACACAAGTATGGAGAAGGAAGAAAATATAATCTGAAAGTCCCTTGAACTATCTAGCCAACAAAATAGGTCATTGGCCTCAATTTTGAAAATATAAGCATTTGATGGGAAGACTCTGCCAAAAGAGATGATGCATACAGTTAGGGGGAGCTTGTGATTCTTGATCATTATTGCAGAAGCTATTAGTGAAAGGGTCCTTATGAAATCCTTGTTGAGCTATATTAACAATCATTCTTTGATAAAGATCATTTCTCAGTAGTACTCCATTGAAGAACATGATCCTGTAACCATTATTTGGATTGTTGTTAAAGATGTTATCCACTTAATCTCTAAGTAGTATTTGGAGCAACAGAGAAGGTCATCTAATGCTAGAGAAATAGGGCAAATAACTATGGTGCTGATATTACAGATGTTAAATGTCTTGACTCAGGGATTTAATTTGAGAACAGGTAAATTATGGACACAAATAGAGGCAACCTTCAAACAAATAGATACAATTGGAATGGAGTTTGAAGTAAGAGTATCTTATAGCATATAACAAAACTAAAGCATTGAAAGAAGATGCAAATCAAAAAAATGAATTTAAAAGCCAATCACAGACTGGATATCTAAATCTGCTAGCAGAAATAACTTGTAGATATATGTACAAGAAGACAAGGAAAAGATGGCTCATAGAAAGGAGAATGTTGTGTAGTCAAATATAACTTAAACTGATACCGGTCACTTAGAAAATATAGCAACAGTGAGGCACATCCTCTCACCATTTCATCCAAATGTAGTGCTATTGAATACTAGATGGCAGTGACTCAAGGAGAAGCACAGAAACACATAGGAACTTGGATCTGAAGAAAGATAGCAAGAAAGACAATTTCAGTGGCATTTTCTCTTGATTTAGACTATGAAGGCCTCTCAATTTTGATTGTGGAGACAACAATATGGATTGAAGCATAAAACTTGGACATGGACACTTTGTGCATGGCAATTTGAAATCTGGTTGAAAGCATTTAAGTAGAGCATCTTTAAGCATTTTTGAAGCTATGATAAAGTAGTTCTGAGACATGAAGAGGGGATAATGTGCTAATTGATGATAAAGCATCAATCCTTCTATCTTGAACAAAAGGAAGAGCACTATGACAGGGGGAGTCACAGACCCATGAAGATCTACCATTCATAAAGAACAGAAGCAGTGTGATAGGGGGAGTCCCAGAGCACTCCTTTGCCATTGATGTCAAAGGGGCAGATTATTTACCTAGGTTGTCATTGATGTCAATATGGCCATATTCTAGATACTAGATGATCATATGAAGCCAAGGGGAAGCAGAGAAGATCCATGAAGAAATAGGAGCAAGGCCATTAGGAAAGCCAAGCCATGAGTAAGAGTCTGTTAACGAAGGAGTTAACAAAGGAGACATATCAAAGTTATCACTTAGGCTTAAGAGTATTGTAGAATACCAGAGCAAGAGAGGCATATCAGAAAAGATAGAAGCCATCAAAGTATGAAGGTATCAGGGAAGGTCATTAAAAGACATTGTAAAGCCAAAGGAAGACATTGGAGCAAGAGGACTCACATCGGAGGAGCATTGCATGTAATACATGCCCAAGAACAACCGAGAGGACGAAGTCATCAAAAGAGAAGTTAACATATCGAAGGAGCATAAACAGAGCTATCGGAGGAGCATAAATAGAGCTATCGGAGCTATAGGAGAAGCCATATATATGCCATATATATGCCAAAGAAGAACTATCAGAGGAGCATAAAGAAGAGCGGAAGAGCTAAAAGAGGCGGAGCGGTATGTAATATATATATGCAATATACACTATTGAAGGCAGAGTATATATATATATATATATATATATATATATATATATATATATATATATATATATATATTGGAATACACTATCGGAGGCAGAATCTCTCTCTCTCTCTCTCTCTCTCTCTCTCTCTCTCTCTCTATATATATATATATATATATATATATATATATATATATATATATATATATATATATATATATCGGAGAAATCATATCATTATATTATGTGCCACTACCTGAAACCCCCAACTGCGATATACATGTGTGGACCCAATGATATATATATATATATATATATATATATATATATATATATGTCTAGGTGTATAAATAAGTGACGTCTGCTAATTGTTTCGAAGCATGTTTTTTTAGTGTATTTCAAATATTCAGGCTCTAAGCCTTGCCATATTAAAACATGCAAATTGAAATATATATATATAGATATATATATATAGATATAATTACAATGAGTTTCGGACCCACTACAACATTATGAAATGCTATATTGTTATATCGCATCTGCCTATCAGAACTCTCATATCGCAATATACAAATGGCTATCACCCCTAAAAGCACCGATTGTGATAAAGTATGTGGATCTGTTGCAACACTACAATATGGCTTAATACTATGTTGCATCCGCCATATCGCAAGTGCTTAAGGCCTTACTGCATTGGAAGAACCGATTGTGATATATGTTGCGGATTCGATGGTCCTATTGTAACACACCCTAATGCTATATCACGTCCGCCATGTTGGAAGTTATCCATTGCAAGTCTTAGAGGAACAGCACTACAATTTGCCGATTGTGATTACACAGTGGACCCAATGAAGTTATAGATGTGGGTGCAATGCATTTGAAGTCTAGCCTTAAGCTTTCAGTCGGGCTTTTCCATATATTCCTGTGTATTTCAAATAATTGTATTGCTTGGGGTTTTGAAGGCCAAAATGCATAAATAATAGTTCTGATAGTTCAGTGGGCCTGAACGAAGGAAATTTTGATTGCGATGGTGACGTGGCATGTGGGGCCTCCTGATTGGTACAGTCTCTCCATTAATAGTAAAGTCCTATGTACTAATGTTATTAAAGAAAAAAGAGCTCTCTCTGATATTGTTTAATAAGCATCATTTACTTTGTAATTTGGCCTTCTCTTCTGAATTAGCGTGTCCATGAAGCATTGTTTAATTCGATTAGGTAGAGGAAACTACAGCAACTGAGGAGGGAAGTAGAAGGATCAAGTGAGCACAAAGGAAACTATAGTGATCGAGGAGGAAGTTGAAGAGCCAGTGGAAAAATGAAACCGATGGTTAGAGCAATCAATAATATATGAAAACAAAGAACAAGGAAAGTTAAATGTTGTTAAAAAGCTGGAAGAAACCGAGGTAGCCGTAGGATCTAGCAGAATAGAAAAGGGTCGAAGGACCAACAAGACAGGAGGCATTCGAAGGGCAAGCATATCTGTTGATTGTGTTACCATGTGAGAGACTCAGACCTATGATGAATTAATTAGGTACAGAATGCAGTCTAAAGAATAATTCTATGATGTAATAAATAAAGTTTTATCTAACATTATTTGAAGGGAGAAGTAGCTAGCAGAGAAGCAGTCATGTTGAAGCATTTACTGTGACAGTTAGAACATATGCTTGAATAGAAAGTTGGTTCTTATGTAGAGCTTAGTGCAGCTAATAGTAGACTCCCTAAAGCTATGTGGAGACATTATCAGAGATCACGAAGGCTATTGCAGACTCTGTGTGGACAGTATGAAGAGTTGTAAAGACTCCTTCATAAGAAGACTAGTTGTCATTGATGTTTTAGCATGGAGACTACAGTGAAGCTGTAAACAGACAGAACTTAGTAGAGAAGAGTTTTGAGAGCATAACATTACTATCAAACATGCCTTGACAAGATTGGGTCAGAACCATTGGGGTTGGTGCCTCAGAAGTAAGAAGGATTAGTGTCCTTGAGGTTGGTGCCTCAGAAATTGGAAGAATTGGTGTCCTTCGGGTTGGTGCCTTAGAAACTAGAAGGATTGGTGTCTTTGAAGTTGGTGCCTCAGAATTGGAAGGATTGATGTCTTGGGAGTTGGTGCTCCTATGTCCAAGGTTGGTGCCTTGAGAAAAATAGAGTTTGTACTCTGGAGTTTGGAGCCTCACACAAGTCCAAGTTGGTGCTTGGCAACTGATTGCAACAATTTATATATTGTATCTATTTTACTACAAAGATTATATTAATAAAAGAATTTATTCTCGTTGTTCATCTTATGTTCTGGATATAAATGTTTTAACTAGTAAAGCAATAGTTGAAAAAGAAATATTGATTCACCCCTCCTCTTAGTATTTCCAGCAGCCCTCAATTCCACAATCACTCCATCCTACAAGAGGTGGAGCAATTCACCAAGAAGAACTGCTAGATTCAATCCTACTCCCTTGAGAGCGCTAATAGTGGGCATGTCAACTTCATTCTCCATAGTCAGTGCTCCATCAAGGAGCACTAGTGCACTGGAAGCCTTTGCGCGCAACATCTTGACATCTTCTAGAGTTTCGATAGCAAGGATGGTGGACAACGTGCCAGCCTGTGACGCGTGGGTCTGTAGCTCCTACACACATGTTTGGATAGCCCTCAATACTAGTTTCTGCTGCTGCTCAAACTATGGGAGGGCCTCTACGGTGACATCCTACACCATGTCGCACATGTCATGCAAATCACCCTCGGTGAGGGTGATTGGGTCTAGTGATGTTTTAGTAGCCTTTGATTTCTTCCTAGACACTCCTTTCTCCTGCTCCCTTGGACTCTTGATGTAGGCAGACGTCGCATGTGGGTTCGTGCCGTGTTGTTCTATCTACTCATCCATCTCCTCCTCTATCTCAGGTGAAGACGACCTCGTACTTTTGTTAGAGCCTCACTTTGTTCCACCTGGTTTCTTCTCTGTTCGCTGAGTAGCATTGCACTCCACCTAGGCCTTGTTAGTGGCCTCCTTCTTTCTCTTTTCCACCGGCTACATGATATTTAGCTTGGTCTCCTCCTTCTTTCTTTGTGTAGTGACTTACTCCCTCCCACCGCCAAGTCTCCTGTGGTGTGACACTCTGTCGGCCATCGTTCAAGTACTACATCAATGGCATCATCCGTTGCCAAGTGAGGCAAGTCATACCACTTGTGCGCAGGATCCTTCCACGCCCTGATGGCCACATGGTGAGGATCTGCTTTAAACTCTGCGTAACCCTACAGGTTGTCAAACACCGTAGGCGACAACCATGGTTTACGATTGATGGCCATGTGGATGTTCATCTCCATCAAGATCTAGAATATCTTTCAATTCTTGATGTATTGTGTGTTCTTGGTCACCCACAGTGAAGCGTACTTCCATACTTCTTGTAAGTCTGGCACGACCGAAGGGAATTGGCTATCCTCTGGTAGCTCCCATGCTACCAGCACAACAGATAGCAAGAGCCATGCATAGTGGAATGTCCTTTTGAGTTCCTGTGCCTCACAGAAGTTCGCAAGGATATCACTATAGAGATAGCCTACCTAATTGAACTGAACTCCTTCGGCGCATTAGGCTGCTAGCACGATGACAGGCACTGGGACCTCATCGGCACGGCACTTTCTCATCACCTTCATTGCTAGAATCTTTGTAGCCACCTTTATAATAAGGTCATAAATGTTGGATATGGAATATCCACGTGGCTTCCTTTCCAACTTAAACTTATCTTTCATGGCCTCCGTGAGGGCTTGCTCCCTAGATTTCCTCCAATTATCATGATCAAATTTTCTCCTGTGTAAGGCAACTGCGTGATGCGATGGATCAACCTCTCAATGATGGGTATTGTCTCCTCTAGTCATAAACACCCATCATGCACCAAGCATAATAGCTGCTTGATGACCAATATTGTAACCGAGGTGCGTTGTAGTGCGGCACCCAAAGCAGGTTGAGCAACCCTGCCTTGTCTACTCCTCTGAGCCACCTCCACATCTCTAATGCAGTCATTCCAGTGGTTGTGTTGATAATGCGACACGTCAGCTGCTCTGTCGACAAGTGTGGGAACTTCTCATTATCAGCCAAGTCCCAGTCTTCGATTTTTAGCAGAGGAACCCATCGCAAGTGTGGTCCTTCAAAAACAATTTCATATGGCAGTAGAGGGGTTTGCAAGGGGACCTTACTCTCATGAATATCTTTCGACACCTTTGACTTTCCCTGGCATGGAGGGAAATACTCAGGTAATCGAGTGATAGGGTCAATGCCCTAGACTTCAACTTCTTCCACATCTACTCCCACATCCTCATCATCCATCATGATGTCTTCAATTTCGTCCTACGTCGGCTCCAAATTTATAACTTTTCCCTTCTCCTATGTTGTAGGCTTCAATGGGTTTCTTCTTCGTGATGCATGCACCAGTTTTGTAGGCTGCTTTCCCTTTTTATCCTTCGCACTCTCCTTGGTTGGGGTTGGCTTTGGTCTCGATGTCCTTGGTGATTTGGGGACTTTGGGTAATACTTCGACAACCTCTGGAGTAGCTACTTTTGCCTCCATCTCAATTTCCGACACCCACTCCTCTCCTTCGGTATCTATAGCTTCTGTGGGTGTCGACATGATGTTCTAGAAGAACTCCTGTGTCTCCTTTGGCAATGTCTCAAATATTGAACTAGCTATTAGAAGTTTGTACTGCTCGCGATTCATGTCCACCTAAGAGCTCAATAACTCAATTCTCGAAATGCCAAGTGTTTTTCATTGGACATCCACATGTAATTTATGGGGCATTTTGAATTCAAATCCAATCATTACCCCCAAATTCGGTTCATTAATCCCAGATTAGACCCATAAATTTCGTCTTAAATTCGGTTCATTAATCCCAGATTAGACCCATAAAGGATTTGACCCATAAATTTCGTCTTAAATTCTGTTTTCCCACTCCATTTGGCCACATTTCTACTGTCAAATCATGAACAGTGACTTTAATGGTCACTTTTCGGTCGACCTGTGCAATTTCTCCCTAGGTAGCATAGCTCACTTCGCATTGTCATGAACCCTGTGATACTTCCTTGCTTCACACAATCCTCTAATCATGCAGCTCCCCAACCCAGGTAGTGTAGTTTATAGTCGTGCACCTCCTTTCAGCTGCCTGGAGCGCCAATATTGTGCTACCTTCTTATCGTCACATGGTTGAAACACCAGTCTATGACTTCAAGCGACTTCCATTCACCTTTCTTGGGAAGTAATCTCCATTCAATTTGACCAACTGAACCACTCCTCCATTGGTAACTGCCTTAATGACATTGGGCCCTAACCAGTGCATTTTGAATTTCCCTAGAAATTTATCAAAGTTGATGTCATATAGAAAAACTAGGCCGTTTACCTTAAAGGTGCATAGCTTAATGTGCTGATCATGGCATGCTTTTTCGCGCTTCTTTTGGACCTATTCATGAAATCCAGCTAAAAATCTTTCTTCCTCAAGCTCAACCAGCTGTGCGAGCCTCTCTTCCAAGGCTCCGCGATCCATCATACCTGTGAGCACTACTATGCACAGACTAGGCATAATGTATTCCATGGGCATCAATACTTCAACACCATATACAAGCCTAAAGGGTGTTTGTCCAGTCAACTTCTTGCATGTCGTTCGATAGGTCCATAGTATTATGGTTATGTTTAGATCCTAATCACTTCGTTGAGCATTGCAAATCTTGGTCAGTGCATTCTCCAACACTTTATTGAATGATTCCACCATCCCATTATCCTATGAGTGATAAGGCGTGCTCTTCTCGTGATATATCTGAAATTCCTCTGTTAGCACGTTGATCGTTTCATTCAGAAAGTGCATACCGCGATCACTCATCAAGCTCTTGGGACACCCAAATCGCGTCAATACATAATCAAAGAGGAACTTCATAGCAGTCAAGCTTGTACAATCCTTTACAGACTAAGCCTCCACCAATCAAGTCAAATACTCTGTCGTGATGATAATATACCTTGTTCCCGTCATTCCTTGGGGTTGAATGGGTCCCACAAAATCTACCTGCCATTTCTCAAAGGGTTGCAACGTTATTTTCGGATTCAGAGGCAGTTATCCCTTCGAGATGGCTTGCCAGTCCTTTGACACTCATCACACGCTTTGCAATACGCTTTTGAATCCTGATGGACGGTTGGCCACGAAAACCCTCTGCATAAAATATTTTACGTGGTCACTCTCCCTGCATAATGTCCTCCTGTAGTGCCCCCATGAGCATCTGTGAGGATACTGCTCCTTTCAAAGTCTAATACATACCATCGCAATATCTAATCAGACCCCATTTTATATAGATGCTTGGAAATGATAGAAAAGTCTATCGCGTGGACCACCATCTCCTTCTTTTATTGGACGGTGTATCCTTCCGGGGAAGTTATTATTGTTATGAAGTGTATGATATCTTCAAAATGACCATCTTCGACACGCAACACAAGCAGTTACACGTCAAACAATCCTTCTTCCAAATTAGTGGGCACTTCCATTATTTAGATGTGCGACAGATGGTCTACTCCCACGTTCAATCATATATGCTTCACAATAACATCAAAATCATACTCTTGGAATAATAAAAACCATCTACAAATTCTTCCCCCCCCAACACAGGCTTACTGACCAGGTATTTCAGCACAGAATGATCTTTATACATCTTAAAATGGCCTTCCAGCAGGTAGTGTCTAAACTTCTGGAGCGCGTATACCATGGCTAAGCCTTCGTGCTCAGTGATGGACTAGTTCTTTTCCACCTTGGATAACCTTCTACTTGTGAATGCTATGGGATGGTCCAAGTCTCCTCCACCAGGCTATGTTAGTAGTGATCCCAATGTTATACATGACATGTCGACATATACATCAAACTCCTTCTTCCATTCTGGGAAGACTAAAATCAGCGCAGTGACCATCTTTTCCTTCAATATATCCATGCTTTTCTTACTATGCTCATTCCAACAGAATGTCACCTCCTTTCTCAACAACTTCTCCATAGGCGCGGTGATATGGGCATAGCCTTTGATAAACTTCTTGTAATATCTAGTATGCTCTAGGGTAGTGCGCAGCTATTTAACACTCCTCGGTGCTTCTAAGTTAAGTATCACTGCAATCTTCACGGGATCTACCATCAATCCCTTTCTACAAACCAGATGACCCAGTAGGGTCCCAAAAGGAACACAAAACAGGCACTTCTTTAGATTGAGCTTGATATGGTATCTTCGACAATTATCTAGCACCAGGTGTAAATAGGAGACATGGCGTTTCACTAGCCCAAACATAGTCCAGTCATCAAATTACACTTCCAGGAACTTATGAATAAATTCCTTGAACACGGCAATGAATACACGCAAAAAAAACGTAGTTGCGTTCTTCAATCTGAAAGGCATTACAGTGTACTTAAAACACCCCAACTCAGTCATGAAGGTTGTCTTGCTCCTACCCTCTGGTGTGATTTGGATCTGATGGTACCCAGAGAACCCATCAGTGAAGGAATATGCTTCCTAGCCACCTACATTGTCCAACACTTCATTAGTGAATGGAGTCGGGAAAGGATCATGTACACAAGCGTCATTCAACTTCCTGAGGTTTATGGATATCCTTATTCCATCCTTCTGCTTCTTCTTCTGTACCACCATTGGGCTTACCCAATTAGATTCTTCCATAGGCTCAATGATTCCTGCCATCAGCATCTTGTCTAGCTCTAAGCGGACCTTTTCTTTATACTTCAAATTGAGATGGTAAGGTCTTTGCTTAACCGGCTTCACGTAGGGCTTCAACATGATCTTCATAACGCCTACATCCCTGATTATCCCTTTTAGATCCATAAACTTGGTAGAGAACAAATCCTAGTATTCATGGAGTAATTCAATGACCTTATCCACTATCGCATCATCCTAGTAATCTCCAATCTTCACAAATTTAGGCTCTGCCTCCATACCAATGTTTACCTGTTTTGTTTTTAGTGGTGCAGTTATATCAGGATTCTCAATCTACTATCCTTCAACTTCACGGTGATCTTCTGTTTCAGGGATGTTAATCTTTCACAGATCCTCATCTTCTTCTTTAGAAGTTACGTTATAGCATTCTAGTGCGTGGCTCATCTGAGTAGCCCAATCATATTGAATCACGTCCAAAGGATTCTGCGGTATCTTAAAGATTTCTACTTTTACTTCTTGTAGCGCTTCATCAATAAAGTCAAACCTGTCTTCAAAGTTGAATGTCATTATAAATCCTTCGCGTAGAATATCACATTCACCTATACCATGGCAGAGCTCTATTTCTAAGTACTATTTCATTGGGATGACATCTAGGGTGTGACAGAACAAGTGCACCCATTCAGGTTGGGGCTTCTCTCCATAAGCCTGAGCCCATTTGGTCAAGTGCGTGCGTGGATCATCCTGCCCATCATATTTTTCTGTGATTTGTATCTTCAGTTTCCCAAACCATGTTCTCATCATCCTCCTACATTCATGCCAATCATCAAATCTACCCTTGTACGTACCCCACCACCTTGCTAGCATAGCGCACAACACCCATTCCAAATCCTGGAAGCGCTGCTTCTCTGGTACCTCCCTCTTGAATACATCCAAAAATATATCTACAACATTCAGGCCATCATAACTGGGTAGATTTCTTACCTCTGATGACACACAATGCAGCTGATGAGCACCAGTATTGCAGCAAGAATGCTACAACTCCTTGGCTGCCAACTTTACTTTTATCAACCCGGTAGTTCGTAACAAACATGGAAGCATCAGTGCTATATGCACAAGTGCTAGTTCTCACTGTAGGTTGTCACTTGGTCATTCGGCGCAAGATCACTAGGAGCTCAAGCGAACTTCTATAGATTTTAGAAGAAGCTCTATGTGTGATGAAAGGAAAGAAAGATTATTGTACAGATGTTATTCTGACTGCAGAAAGGAGAAATACTAGAATGTAAAGCAAAACCTAGTAAACCCTAACTAACAAGCTAACTATACCTTTGCCAAAAACATTATGAAAACCATGAAATAAATTCCATTACCTACTTAACGAAGTAAACAACACCTAACAATGTTATTTCTGGAAGTAAGTAAGCAAAAAACATATTTTTGGATTTTTATGTGAATTTAACATGCATCTAATTTACTGTGTGTGAGTGTGGCAGTGAATAGGTGGCATTAGAGGGTGGTTTTGGAGCTTGGGAGGACGTAGGATGGTGTGGATGGGTCCTAGGAGGTCTTAGGTGGCTTTCTGGAGATTTTTCCCACACTCTGCCTTCAAAAGAAATCCTATAGGAAAAACTACAGGAGGACACAGGAAAACTACAAGAGGAAAACAGGGAAACTATAGGAGGCCTACAGGAGGAGGCCGAGAGAAATTTTCGCTGTTTTGAGGGTGTGTGAGTGGGTGGAAAAGGTGGATGAAGATTGTAATGAGGTGTTAGGGTGCTTAAGATCTATCATGAATCACCAGGAGAGATAAATATGATTGGGTTTGCTTAAGGAGAGAAGAAGAAGTTCTATGAGAAATGAAGGAAACTAGGGCAGAGTTGAGGTGAGGTTTGGGAGACCTATAGGGAATGGATTAGATGGAGGCTGTTATTGTTAGTAAGCTAGCATATTGTTGGAAGATATCTTATGCTTAGAACTAACAGTCAACCAAGAAAATCAAGTAACCAATGAAATGAATGCATCCTAGGAAAAGCAAAGTTTTGCATTAAAATAGCCTAAACTATGATGTATAGAAGGAAATGTTGGGAAATGTTGTAAGAAAGGAAAGAATGCAAAAGGACTATTGAAAATTAGGAAGTGAACATGATAAAGAATATCTAAAGCAAAGTAAAACTGGACTATCAACCTACTAGAGAGTTGTAAACACTAGAAGTCCTAGGAATGAGAAAAATCTTTGTTTTTGGGGCAGCGAGAGAGTCTTTGCCTCAAATCATGGTCCCAGAGGGAGGAAGATAGGCCAAGGAGCTATTGCTAGCCTTTTGAATCTTCTATGATCATTTTTTAACCTGCTACAGAAAGCACAAATGGAAGTAAGATACTAAATCATCAAAAGCAACCTATTCTTAACCATAAGAGAAATACATCTAACAACAAACTAATCTACAAACTGAAGTAAAGCATACAAATACAAGTAAAGAGAAGCTTGGCTACCTGGATTGGGCCCTAACCTAAGAGATTCATCCCTCTGAGGTAACTCAATGCTAGCTCAAAAAGGATTCCATCTTCATTATCAAAAAATAGCAAGATTAGATAAAACAACCACAAAATAATAAGCTCGAAATTTGAGCAGAGTTTACACAAGCAAAAAAAGTCAACCCTAGTGAGGCCCTAGGCCTCTCTACTTATACATATGAAACTACTAACAACTTCCTTAAAATTAAGGAGGATTGGCTTCCAAAGCTCGAGATAACTATCAATCATCTTCCACTTTCTCTGCTGCCTTCTAATGCATGATTCGGTTGCTTGTACTCTGAACTGAATGAAGGGGAATTCAAAGTGAGGAGCAATAAATGAGGGGGATTCCCTCCTATAAGTCCTCTCCTTTTTCTACTTCAAGTTATTGTTGTAGTTTGACCACTAGATCCTTGAATTTGACCTCGAAATCCATCAATAATCTGCATTAAATACATGTTAGATCACATGGCATAATAACTAACGCAACTCACCTTATAAGCATAAATATAATGAGAAAATCATACAATAAGCTAAGAAAATGGTTGATTTGAATAGGTTAGCAGGTAAAATGATACCATATAATTACCCATTTATGAGGCTCATCATCACCCCCTACTGAAGGTGTTGCTCATCCTCTGAGCAACCTAGTCAATCTCTTCATCTTTTATGGCCCTAGTGGCCTCCCTAGCATTCCAGGCTTTTGATGTGGTCTACTCATGTTCTCCTAAAATCTTGCCTCTCTGTCTATGTCCTTCAATTTCTCTTTCTCTTCTTCTTCTCTTTTGCCTTCTAGCATGCCTAATATGAGTGGAGGACTCAATTTGAGGCCAATCGAGTTGACCTTCAGCCTGTGCATGGAGCACCTGTACATTGGCACTATTTTCAGTGCCTCCTTCAGCATCATGGGGGAATGGTATTCCCTAATTTGCAAGCTGTGGGGTAGGGTGTTCCATCTTCTCATGCATGCATGCACACAGTCGTCCCCAAGTAGCCTAAACATATCCTCAAACTGTGCAATGGCTTGCTCCTGATTGGCTAGATATTTAGGGTCAATCTGAGGGTCATTGGCAAGCAGGTTGTGTGTGCTGATGACTACCATAGGATCTGATGGCTCAACTCTTATCATCAATGGTTCATTATGCTCTTTTATTAACAATCTTTTCATTTATGTTGCCCTCAATTCTTCATGGTTCATCCATGACGCCATGGCCATTAATTGCAGATCCCTTCGCTTGGCACTGGGGTCCCACACATTTAGGTTTGTGAGGGCCATCTTGTGTATATAGAACTCTACCATATTTGCTTTGTCCTCGGAGATGCTTTGGTCACACAAATCCATGAATTGCCTGTAGTCTTGGAAAGGCATTGTGCCTCTTTGTGCCAAAGTTTGTATTTGGAGTTGAAGCCATTGATGCCAAATGGGTCTCTTTCTCCTGCAGCTGCCTCCTTAGTAATTCATTCTCATTCTCAAGGTGGGTTCTTGTAATGGCTTCTCTATCTCTGAGAGCGCTCAATTCCCTGCCCATTTTCCTAAGTTTGTTTTCCATGTGGCCAATATCCTCAACTCCTTTGGACTTGACTATCTACATCCACCTATGCATTCTCACTCTCTCTTTTTCCAATTTGAAAAACAGTTGAATTGCAAATTTCTATGGGATTATCTTTCCTCCCTCAAGTAGTCTATAATAGGAGTCAAGATGAGGTTGGGGGTCAGGTTCTTGTAGCTCTTGTGCTTCCTCATTCACCTCTGGCTATCCTCCTATCTTTTCCTCAAGTTTTTGTGTCTCTTGTAGTTTGGACAGTGTCTCCTATAGGACTATTTAGCCTCCTATAGGTTAGGTTTGGGGACTTGTAGAATTGTCTCTCCCTTCCATGTAGAAGATCTTGTAGTCCTCTTTTCATAGGTTATGAGTTTCTTGGAAGGAAATTCTTTCACCTTGGCAAATGATGAATCTTCAATGTTAATGGGAGTCTTTGATGAGGGCTAGGGTTTGCCTGTTTTAATTCTAGTACTCTTCCTTGCCCCGAAATACATGGAGTTTTTTCTTTTCCTCTTCTACTGCTGCTTCACTTCTGTACTGAGGGTAGTGAGGGAGGCTGTTGCTTCTCTTTCCAAAGTTTCAGGGGACTCTTCTCTTTTCTCTACCCTCTCCGCCTCCTTTTCTCCCTCTTTTGTCTCTTTTTCCACCTCCTATTCTATCTCTTCAACTCTCCCCTCCTCTATCTCTTTCCTTTCCTCCTTCCTCTCTTCCTCTACTATGTCACCACTGGCTTCATCTTCTCCTCCTTGTTGTTCTCCATCCTCACTAACAACAGTACTGACATAATAGGTTAATGCCTTGATGTCATCTTGAGCTGTCATATTTTTGAAAACTTCTCATGCTATAGGGATTGTAAGGGTATGGAGGGATTCTTCTACTAGGATATTGATTAGGCCATGGTGAGCTAGCTGCTGTGAATTTCCTTCTTGTACCTTGGTGCTGGTGCTGGAGTCAATTAGGGATTGAAGGAGAAAGTAAGGGATACTGAGCCTTTGATGTGCTAGGGTATCCATGCCATATCTCAAGTCTTGGAGGATTTTGAAATGATATCCATAAAAAAATTTGTGCCTCCCCTCACAAGAAATGTATTTGATCACTTGGTAGCTAACCTCATCCCAGGGATATGGTGCACTAGCCCTCCTAATTCAATTTTTGTCTTCAACAGGGGTTTCATTATCTTGGAAAAATTTCCTCTTGGTAGCCTGGCTAATTGGTTTCTCATATTTACTCCAAGGTAGACCAAGTGGAAGGGTAGTGACCCTACTAATGAATTCAGGGGTTATTTCATGGGCAATTTCATCATCAAACCATCTAAACTTCTCAAAGAAATTCATCCAGTTTGCCCTTGTAAATATTTCCACCACTTGAGGATGTGCATGGAGTCCAGTGGAGCTAGTGGGCTCTTTTCTCATAAACCCCCCTGTCATACTGCCTATACTTCTTTTGAAAAACTAGATATGGAGGTGGAGACAAAGAATTTTGTGTGAAATAGAAAAACAGAGGGGACTATGTTTTTTTTTAAAAGATAATTTTTTTAATGTATTTCTACCCTCTTAAAGACTCATTTTATCTTTAATTTGAGACCAACTCTTTCACATTTTGATATTCAACAGAGCACATTCATGAACCCTACCTCTTCAGACTCAAATTCATGCCAAAAATCACATTTCCTCCCTTCAAAATGAGTCACTGCCCCTCCTGTAGAAGCCCATTGTCCCTCCTATAGATTTCCTATAGGTGCTCTTGTAGAAAATGCTGAGAGCAAAAATATGGAGGAAATCGATGGAGGATGGTGGATACGAGGTTGTGGGGGCATAAGAAGACTGTGATGTGGATGAGTTACAAGGATAAACTAAAGAAAAGGTGGTGAGAATGCACGTGGAGGAGTGCTCATTACCTTTTATGGCCGTTTACGGTTATGAGTGCTGAGTTCACAAGGTGTACATTCCCCAGACTAGGACTGTTGGTCCCCACCTACTTGGTCATCATGAAACCCCCTCTTAATCATCCCCTCATTACTGCATCAGAGTTAGCTCTTCCTCCCAATACCTATCCTTCACATCTTTTACTTGAGTTGACTGTGCGCACGTGTGGGTGATATCTCGGTTAAGTGGAGTCAACTAAATGAATGTGGCCAAGTTAACTGGCCACCTTTCCCTCTTTCGATTTCAACCATCTTGTTTCCTTCATATGATTCCTAATTACAAAAATGTAGATAGAAGAGTGACTTAGCTACTTAACTGTAATATGAGTGTATTTGTTGTCATCGACTGTGAGGTGTTGTGGCTTTCTCTGCTGCATGCCTTCATCTTCCCTCATGCATGCGGTCTCTGCTTGTTGATTTGTTGTTGTGTGCTTTTGCAAGTTCTTCTTTTGCTGGAGCTGAGCTGCATGTGCCTTTTAAACCTTTAGATGTGCTATCCCTTGCTACTGGTGCTGGACTTCTATGGGATCAGGTGGTACAGTAATTCCTACAGGAGCTCCTCTAGCTACTTCTCCCCTTGCAACTTTAGCTATTGCCTATGCTTGGAGCTCGAGAATGCTGCTAGAGGTGGAGATGAATGATGAAGGAATAGTAGGTAAGCTTTAGGTAAAGTTAATGGTGCCCTTTCCTCCTCTTATTTTTGTTTTTTTCAAAACTAAAAAGATGTTTTTTTGTGTTTTTTTCTTGGAAAGGAAAAAAATAATAATGATGCTTGGAGTGTGTTGCAGGCTTGGAAATGATGGCAAGGAGGTTTGAAGATGGTAAGAGGGATTATAGGTTCCTCATGAAGCTTTTCTTGTCCCTCAAACTTCCTCCTGTAGACACTTTTGGCTCTCTATAATTCCTTTAGGAACCTCCTGTAGAATAAATATAGCCTCCTGTAGAAAACACAGTTTTGGAAGAAGAGGTATAGTGGGGTGAAAGAGATGCCAAAAATGATGGAGGAAGGTGTGGAGAAGATGAGATGGATGCTGGTATGAATGTCAAGGTCCCCTTGGCACCTTCTTCTACTCCTTGTAATCCTATTGCAAACCTGCAATGCAATAAAATTCATTTTTCTTTCTCTTTTTTTTTTTGAAAACAACTAGGGTGCCTCAGAGAGGTTTTCACCTTAATTTCCTACCCTGGGTGCCTCTATGGGAGGTTTTCACCCAGGGATCTTATTCTTTTCCCCTTTTTTTAAACCTGAATAGGCTGCCTTAGAAGAGGTTTTCAACCCAATGATGGGACTCAAGCGCCTCATGGAGGTTTTCACTTGAGTCCTTATTTTTTTCTTTTTTCTTTAGTGAGTGGGTGAAGTGGAAGCTAAGACATGCTCCACTACCATCACTTCTTTATTCAAATCTTCAATAAACTCTCGCTTGGAGAGGGGTTTCTTGTAGACTTTCAACCGATGTCCATTGACAAGCATGGGGATGGCTTCATCATCAATGGTTATGATCGGAACTGAACCATTTTCATTGCATTTCTCCACAGTGTAGGGTCCCAGCCATCTTGTACTCAACCTGCCTTTGAAATCCTTGTGTATTGAATCATAGAGTAGTGCCCAATCTCCCTCTTGGAATTGCTTTTCCCTAATATTTCTTTCATGCCATATCTTTATCTAAAGCTGAACTACCTCTTTATGGAGAAGTGTTTGCACTCTGTGTTCATTCAATCCATTGAGCTGAAGTAATCTCTCCTTTTGTGCATGGCTGAGATCTAGGTCCAGCTGAGCTACCATCCTTAAGGTATTGAATTCAAACTCTATTGAAAGCAAAGCCTTCTTCCCATAGACTATTTCATAAGGTGTGAACCCAGTGGTGGTCTAACATGTTGTGTTGTATGCCCAAGTGGCCTCAAATAATCTGTCCACCCAGTACTTTATGTTGCTGCTTACTACCTTGGTTAAGATCCATTCCAATTCTATGTTAGTGACCTTCACTTTCCTATTGGCTTGGGGATGGTAAGGAGTGGAAGTCCCATGATACATCTTATGATGTGTGAGTAGGTCTTCAATCAGGTTGGAAGTGAACTGACTGCCTTGGTTTGTGACCAACTCTCTCGGATACTCGAACTTGTAGAATATGTTTTCCCTCAAAAGCTCAGCTAATTTTTCCTCTGCCACTACTTTTATGGCTTTTGTTTCCACCCACTTTGTCAGGTAGTCAATGCACACAATGATGTAATGCTTCTAACTTGAATGGGGGTTGATAGGCCCCACAAAGTCCATGCCCCACTTCTCAAATGGCTCAAAGGTCACTTGAGGTTGCATGGGAATTTCATCCTTTGGAGTGGGTTTCCCCATCCTCTGACAATGATCACACTAGCTCGTGTATCTCCTCACATCCTGATGAAGAGTGGGCCATTAGTAGCCTACTTGCAATATCTTGAAGGTAGTTCTTTTTGCTACAAAATGATCTCCACAAGGCTCGTCATGACAGGTCAAGAGGATGTCAAAGACTTCCTCCTCCCTGACACATCTTCTCAAGACCTAATCTGGGCCAAGTTTGAAGAGATTGCCTCCAATCTAGGTGAAAGGGGCACTTTTCCTTATTATATTTCTTTTCTCTTTTGAGGATAGGTGTGGTGGGAACTGTGTTGAAACCAAGTAGTTTTCTATATCAGCAAACCATGGAGAGAATAATGATATAGGAAATAGGTGTTCATCTGGAATTTGGTAATCCACCATTCCTTCTTCACCTACAGGCAAATTTACTCTAGACAAAAAGTCAGCAACAACATTCTCTTTACCAAGCTTATCAATAATGGTCAGACCAAACTGCTGCAGTAAAAGAAACCATCTAATAATGCGAGCATTTACATCTAGTTTGTTCATTAAATATCTAATTGTAGCATGATCAGTGTGCACAAAGGTTTGACATCTTGTGATATAATGTCTGAATTTATTTAAGGAATGCACGATAGCTAGGAGTTCCTTCTCGGTCACTGTATGGTTTAACTCTGCCTTTGACAAGTTTTTTCTTATAAAGTATATGGCATAAGGTATCTTTTCAT
The DNA here is from genome assembly GCA_031772625.1 of Pinus tabuliformis. Lineage (NCBI taxonomy): Eukaryota > Viridiplantae > Streptophyta > Pinopsida > Pinales > Pinaceae > Pinus > Pinus tabuliformis. Next base: position 603,292,550 of record CM062817.1, read on the forward strand.
CATTTTGTCCTAAGGCTACTCCTATTTCTTTGTTCGAGCTATCTGTGTGAACGTGAAAGGGTAGGGCCTAGTTTGGGCCTCTGAGAATTGGCGAAGTCACTAGCTTGCTCTTCAAGGTATCTAGGGCTTCTTGATAGTTTTCTGACCATATGAAATCAACATCTTTGCCTTGGAGGCCAAACAAAGAAGAGGCTAACTTGCTGAAGTATTTAATGAATCTCCTATAGTATCCAGCTAAGCCTAGGAAGCTTCTGACATCTCTCACCTTTTGAGGAGGTGGGACCCTTTGGATGATGGCAATTTTCTTGGGGTCCACTTGTAGTACTTGTTGAGATATTGCATGACCTAGCACGGTCCCTTCAGTCATAAAAATTTCACATTTTTCCAGACTGAGGGACAGGTTCATCTCAATACTCTTATCAAGAACTTTTCCTAGGTTAGATAAAGCTTCCTGAAAGTCAGAGCCACAAGGAGTAAAATCATCCATGTATATTTCTACTGCATCATGAAATAGTTTAGAAAATATACTCAATACCATTCTTTGGAAAGTGGCTGGAGCATTGTACAAACCAAAAGGAAGGACCTGGTATGTAAAGGTACCCAAAGGACAAGTGAAAGTGGTCTTATCTTGGTCTTCCAGGCTGATTTGAATCTGATTGTACCCGCTAAACCCATCTAGGAAGGAGAAAAACTTTTTCCTTGCCAAACTGTCTAACACTTTATCTATGAAAGGTAAAGGAGAATGGTCCCTTTTAGTGGCTTTGTTCAATTCCTGATATTCGACACAGATTATCCACTTACCATTTTTCTCTGGCACTAGCACCAAAGGAGAGACCCATTCACTGTCAGAGATGGGATAGATGAATCCTGCATCCAGCAATTTTTGCAGTGCTGGGTTCATCCTCCTTTGAGGCTGCCTGACTGGCTTGCAACCTTCCTTGATGTATATATGATGAGTACATACTGAAGCGTGCATTCTGTTCATCTCCTTATAACTCCAAGCGAAGGCATCTAGATGTTTTCTCAGTATTCTGCATAGTTCTTTTCCCTAGGAAGTAGATAGGGATGGATTGATTTTTAATATTCTTTCTAGGCCGAACTCTATATTTTTAACATAGAGAGAAGTGGGTTCAGCCACACAGAGATCAGTTTATTGGTTTTTTTTGGTTTCTCTTACTATGTCTTCTAGTGGTGATACACTCGAAGGTGGATTCTAAATCAAATTTTCAATCATATCATCCCCATCTTGTGGTTTCCCCCATGGCAATTTCTAATGTGAAAAGTGGTGCAGAATAAACTTCATCCTCATCCTCCTCCTCCAACTAGAGAGGTATATCATGTTCTAGCAAGGGTTGGGTAGGAGGATATAGGATTAATTGCTTGGACATGTGCCCGTTCTGTATGGTAATGTTCAAAGCTTAGCAGCTAATGTAGGCATCAGCTGTAGCCAACCAGGGTCTTCTTAGAATGAGAGGATACCTAGTGAGCTTTGCCTTTTGCTGGAGAACTAAGAAATCTGCAGGGTACTCCCAAGAATCAATGGAGACCATCAAATCTTCCACAATCCCCTCAGGGGTCACTGTGGAGCGGTCTGCTAGTTGCAACACTATCATGGTCTTCCTCAAGAAGCCTTGGAGGTTAAGTTTGACCATTGTGTCCTTTTTCATCACATTAATGGCAGCTCCCAGATCAATCAAGTTATGTGGGACCCTTGTGCCATTGATGTGGACATCAACTACTGGGCTTCCACGGTCCAGATATTTTGGACAGATTATCTTCCCCAACATTAGGTCAGACAGTTGTCCTATGACATTGATGGTTGGGGCATCTCTCTTGCACCTTCCTAGATGCCTAAAGCACTGCTCTTTGATCAACTTGTTGTAGACAGGGACATGTTTTTTGTCTTGGAGAAGTGGTATCTTCACGCATAAATGTTTCAATTCTCCCAAGATTTCAGTCTCTTCTGGGGTAGGCTGCATTTTCATGGATAGTCTCTCAGGAAAGGGTGGATTTTCTTTAGGTTCACTTTCCTCTTTATCTTCCTCAACCTCCCTAGGTGGAGGCTGGCTATCTGGGAGAAATTTCCCAAATCGCAAGTTAATTTCTTGAATCTCCACAACATAATTTAGGCATGATGGCTCCCCACTATACACTTGCTGAGCTTGTCTATTGTTCGGGTTCGGATTTGTCTGGGCAGGAATATGGGGTTGCCTTGCTAGAGCAGAAGGTAACGGTTGTGGTTGGGCAGGTGGTGGAGGTAGAAGAGAGGGAAGCGAGTTGTATTGGGGTCTCCACCCCTCATTAGATGCATTCCACTAAGGTTGTGGATGAGCATAGGACTGAAATGAATGGGTGGCTAGTTGGGCATCATATTGAGATGTGAAGGATCAAGGAGGAGGCATGGACCAGGAAGGATGAGTAGGGGTGCCCCAAGAAGGCATGGAGGTGACTTGGCTGGGGTAGTAGTATGCTTGAGATGTCCCTTGCATCCCCTACTCGTATGGTCAAGGTCCATGCGGCCTCCTTTGGTTTATGTAATAGATCTATTCAATGACTCCTTTAGACCCTTGGTATACAGGTTTAAGTCTGGGCAAGGAAGGGCACTTATCTGTAGAATCATCTTCTTCACAGACTGAACAAACCTATATAGAGTTCAATGGGCATTCATTCCTAGGATGCCTCCTGGTGCATCTAGCGCAAAAAATGGGAAAAGCCCTCTATGCTTCCTTTTGTTTTCTTTTGATATGTAAGGTATCCATTTGCAAGGCAACAGTCTGCAGCATCTCACTCTTGAATTCTTCTAGCATGTTTCCAATTTCACCTTTAATGGATGAACTGGAAGAAGAGGTAATGGCTATAGGTTGACTCCCCCTACCTTTCTTTCTGGCTACTCTAGAATGGTCTCTAAAAATAGTCTTTATGTCCTCATAGGATAGTTGGTAGATGTCTCCCCCAGCCACTAGATGAAGGGTGTCTAAAAGGTCTTCCCAAATTCCCTTGAGTAGGACCAACTTCAAAGACATAGGGTCAAGTGTACACCTGGCCCTTTTGTAACTAAGCTGGAACCTCTCTTCATATTCTTCCAGGGACTCATCACTTCTTATGGTCATTCGGAGGATTTCTTCTTTAGTATCTTTTGACCTACAATAGTCTCGATAGTTGTTATTAAAGGCCTATTGCATCTGAGCCCAAGTTGTGATGCTATTGCTAGGTAATCCCATGAATGAGCGCAGTGCTACATCTCTGAGAGTAGAAGCGAACAGTTTCAACTTTTTCTCATCTTCTGCATAGTCATAAGTTCGACAGACAGCAACAAACTCGAACAAGAAGGTGTCAGGATCTTCTGTAGTCATACCATGGAAGTGAGGTGGGGCTAAGGGGCTTATATTCTTCATTTTGGTGTCCCCATTGGTCTCCCAAATGGGGAAGGTACCTTCTATTCTCTCTCCATTTCCCCTAGCATTTCCGTTTTCAGCCATTGGCTCTAGAGGAATGCTTTCTTCTTCTTCTTCCCCTATAGGTTCTTCCAATATGTATGGATGTTCACCTAAGGTTTCTTCTTGATTGCAGCCACCGAAGAAGAGAGAAGGTTGGCTGTGTGAAGTAGTGGGGGTGTTGGGAAAAAATTTCCCTAAGTTATCTCTACTCCTACGAGGCATGAAAGGAAATATTTTTGGTTGCTTTTTTGTTTCTTTTTCCCCACACTAAAAGTACCTATGGAAACTGAAATTGTGATTGAACAAAACAAATTGCAACTAGCTAAAATGAGCTTGTTGAATGGAAATTTGTAGAATTGAAAAGGAAAGCAAGGAAATGCAGAACTGAAAGAAAAGAAATGACTAGTCTACTTTTGCCAAAATAAACTATTAGCAGAATGTTACAATAGGAAATAGAAGAAAGTAGTAATCATAGAATACTCTGACACTTTCCCGGCAACGATGCCAAAAAGTGGTGAGTGCCAGTATTGCAGCAAGAATGCTGCAACTCCTGGGCTACCAACTTTACTTTTATCAACTCAGTAGTTCGTAACAAACTTGGAAGCGTTGGTGCTATATGCACAAGTACTAGCTCTCACTGCAGGTTGTCACTTGGTCAGCTGGCACGAGATCACTAGGAGCTTAAGCCAGCTTCTATAGATTTCAGAAGAAGCTCTATGTGTGATGAAAGAAAATAAATATTACTCTACAGATGTTATTGTAACTGTAGAAAGGAGAAAGACTGGAATGTAAAGCAAAACCTAGTAAACCCTAATTAACAAGCTAACTCTAATTTTGAAAAAAACATTATGAAAACCATGAAAGAAATGAAATTACCTACTTAAGAAAGTAAACAACACCTAAACATGCTATTTCTGGAAGTAAGTAAGCAAAAAACATATTTTTGGATTTTTACATGTTTTTATGTGAATTTAACATGCATCTAATTTATTGTGTGTGAGTATGGCAGCGAACAGGTGGCATTAGAGGGAAGTTTTGGAGCTTGGGAGGATGTAGGATGGTGTGGATGGGTCCTATGAGGTCTTAGGTGGCCTTCTAGAGGCATTTCCCACACTCAGCCTTCAAAAGAAAGGCTATAGGAAAAACTGTAGGAGGACAGAAGAAAACTATAGGGGGAAAATAGTGAAACTACAGGAGGCCTACAGGATGAGGCCGGGAGAAATTTTCACTATTTTTAGGGTGTGAGAGTGGGTGGAAAATGTGGATGAAGGTTGGAATGAGGTGTTAGGGTGCTTAAGGTCTATCATCAATCACGAAGAGAGAGAAAGATGATTGGGTTTGCTCAAGGAGAGAGGAAGAAGTTCTATGAGAAATGAAGGAAACTAGGGCAGAATTGAGGTGAGGTTTGGGAGATGTATAGGGAATGGATAAAATGGAGGGTGTGATTTTTGGTAAGCTTTCCTACTACTATAAGAGATCTGCTACATAGAACTGATAGACAACCAAGACAATCAAGCAACCAATGAAATGAGTGCATCCTAGGAAAAACAGAGTTTTGCATTAAAATGGCCTAAACTATGATGTATAGAAGGAAATGTTGGGAAATTTTGTAAGAAAGGAAAGCATGAAAAATTACTATTGCAAATCAAGAAGCAAGCATGATAAACAAGATCTAAAGCAAATCAAAACTAGACTATCAGCCTACTAGAGAGTGGCAAACACTAGAAGTCCTAGGAATGAGGAAAATCTGTGTTTTTGGGGCAATGAGAGAGTCTTTCCCTCAAATCATGGTCCCAGAGGGAGGAAGAGAGGCCAAGGCACTATTTCTATCCTTTTGAATCTTATTTGGTCACTTCTTAACCTACTACAGAAAGCACAAATGGAAGTAAGCTACTAAATCATCAAAAGCAACCTATTCTTAACCATAAGAGAAATACATCTAACGGAAAACTAATCTACAAACTGAGGTAAAGCATACAAATACAAGTAAAGAGAAGATTTGATGCTTGGATTCGGCCCAAACTGAAGAGCTTTAGCCCTCTGAGGTAACTCAATGCTAGCTCAAAAAGGATTCCATCTTCATTATCAAAAAATAGCAATATTACATAAAACTGTCACAAAATAGTAAGCTCGAAATTTGAGCAGAGTTTACACAAGCAAAAAAGGTCAAATCTAGTGAGGCCCTAGGCCTCTATACTTATACATCTAAAGCTACCAACAAATTCCTTAAAATCAAGGAGGCTTGGCTCCCAAATCTCGAGATAGCTATCAATCATCTTCCACTTTCTCGGCTGCCTTCTAGTGCATGATTCGGCTACTTGTACTCCGAGCTAAATGAAGGGGAATTTGAAGTGAGGAGAAATAAATGAGGGGGATTCCCTCTTATAAGTCCTATCCCCTATCTACTTCAAGTTATTGCTACAGTTTGACCACTAGATCGTTGACTTTGACCTTGAAATCCATCAATAATTTGCATTAAATACATGTTAGACCACATGGCATAATAACTAACTCAACTCACCCTATAGGCATAAATATAATCAGAAAATCATACAATAAGATAAGAGAATGGTTGATTTGACTAGGTTAGGAGGTAAAATGAGCCCATATAATTACCCATTTATGAGGCTCATTAGCAGCGACCGGGTCATCATGTTACAGCTTAGTGTGGTTACTTCATGCAATTGATTCTCCCAGCACTCTGATTCTTCATTAGAGTCTAAGGTGCAGGAACTCTCATGATCCCATGGAATTTGTCCATTCTGTTGGCATTATGATACATATGTTGTACTTGATGGCAACCCACTCATCTAAGATGATAAATTATAGTGCAGCAAATTTCACGCACTTTCATGAAGATAAAAGTTTCTTTCATGTAGAGAAAGTTCACGCACTTTTATGCAGAGAAAAGTTTATTTCATGTAGAGAAAAGTTCACGCACTTTTATGCAGAGAAAATTTTATTTCATGTAGAGAAAAGTTCATGCACTTTTATGCAGAGAAAAGTTTATTTCATGTAGAGAAAGGTTCACGCACTTTTATGCAGAGAAAAGTTTATTTCATGTAGAGAAAAGTTCACGCACTTTTATGCAGGGAAAAGTTTATTTCATGTAGAGAAAAGTTCACGCACTTTTATGAAGAGAAAAGTTTATTTCATGGAGAGAAAAGTTCACGCACTTTTATTCAGAGAAAAGTTTATTTCATGTAAAAAAAAAAGGTTTGATCTCATGCACTTTCATGGTTGGTTCATGGTATTAGTTCGACAGTTTTTGATCCTATGGTTTTGGCCCGTGGTATTGCATCCAAAAGTGTTGATCTCACGCACTTTCATGATTGGTTCATGGTATTAGTTCGACAGTTTTTGATCCTATGGCTTTGGCCCGTGGTATTGCATCCAAAAGTGTTGATCTCACACACTTTCATGGTTGGTTCATGGTATTAGTCCAACAATTTTTTTGATCCTATGGTTTTGGACCATGGTATTGTGGAAGGCGTAATACTATAAAAGAGGAAGGAGATCATTTGGCAAAGCATCATCGAATGAATTGAATATCTAATAAGTGCTAGATCTGAAATATTTGTGATTGGGTTATGGTGCAGATCTGGATCTGAATGAAGGAGGAACCTTAGTGCATAAAGAAGGATAAGTTCTTTTGATGGGTCATAATCTTTATGCTTGAATAATAGTATCTTTGCATGATTTTGATCTGTTATATAAGGCGCATGCTTGATCTATAAATTTGACAATCTGGGTTAATTAGTGTCTGAATATTTGAAAGAAGGAATTATCCTTTATAGATTTGCACGCAGGTTTCAGGTTGTTGAAGTAGCGTATATCTTTGAATTATGATCTAGCTGCCTCTTTCTATTGCTGCAGTATTCTGGGTTCAGAATTTGGTGTGTGGTTACTGTTACTGTGTTCTGGGTACAGCTGTCAGAGAAGTGTTTACTTGATTCAGTGCTAATTGGGAAAAGGAGATTGTTTGATTGATGTTCATGGATCCAGTCTGAAAATTTATGAAACGTCCATCCCTGGAAGAAAGAGAAGGTTGTATCCTTCAGTAGGCCAGCACCTACGTACTAGTATCTTGGCTAGTACAAGAGCTAAGAGGGTTGTAGCTCTCTGCAGTTTGTAGCCTGCGTACTGGTAAAGGACTGCACCAGTACAAAATCATTGTAAAAGGAGTTTCTTATTAAAAGAAGATAGAGACATATTGCAGCAGGTGGTTTTCACCCACATTGGGTTTCCACCTTATATCTGGTGTTCTTTTGTGTGACTATTTGCTTTTCTTGTTCCTGCTCATTATTTTATGATAGTGACATACAAAGTAATGATCAATATTTGAAGAATTATTCAAAGTATAAATAAGGAAGATATATTGAAAAGAATTTGATAATACTGATTCACCCCCCCTCTCAGTATTATTTCCAACAATTGGTATCAGAGCAGGTCCTTTTGAAGAAGCTTGATCGCTTGAAGGAAGATCTAACATCATGAGCAACTACGAGAGGGAAGCATCAATCAGGCCACTGATTTTTGATGGGACAAACTTCGTATATTGGAAGGTAAGAGTTACTGCCTATCTTCAATCTTTGGGTACAGAAGTATGGGACATTATAGAAATAGGGTATACTTTTCCATTAGCTACTCCTACAGATTCAACTGAGAAGAAGAAATATGAAACAAATGCAAAGGCGGCTAATACTCTTCTAGGATGTCTATCTCAATCTGAATTCGTGAAGGTTATGCAATATAAATCCGCAAAAGAAATATGGGACAAGATTGTTTTGAGCTACGAAGGAGATGAACAGGTAAAACGTGCAAAACTTCAAACCCTCAGATTAAGTATGAGAATCTCAGAATGTATAATGATGACAATGTGGCTAACTATTTCCTTCGGGTAGATGAGATTTTTAATTGTATGAAAAACTTGGGTGAAGAAATAAAAGAGGCTGTTGTGGTTGAAAAAGTCCTAAGATCATTGTCCCCCAAGTTTGAATCTAAAGTATCTGCAATAGAAGAAAAGGAAAATCTACAAACTCTTACTATGTCTCAGCTACACAGAATTCTAACTGGTTATGAAATGAGAAAAGGAGGTCCATCAGACAGGAGAGAAGTTGTTTCTAAGGCTTCAGGCAAAGGAGACTACTATGAATCAAGTCACGTGCCAGAAGAAGAAGAAGAATCAAATTTTGTCATAAATCTTCAACGGGGTACTGGAAGGTTCAGAGGTAAGCTACCTTTTAAATGTTTTGCTTGTGGAAGAGTAGGTCATTATGCTACCAAATGTCCTCATAAGGATAGGATTGACAAAGGAAAGGAACCTGCTAGATGGAACAAGAAACAGAATGCAAATAAGAAAAGCTACTACAGTCATGAAGACAGTGATGGTCTATCAAATAGTGATGAATATGAATGAGGTAATGACTATAAACTTTTAATGGCATTTGAAGATGATGATTACATGGATGCTATAGACGTGGATAGTTTTTATGATGATATTTCTAGACTTAAGACATGTATAGAAGAAAAGAATATGATCATTGATACTCTACAATTTCAAATTGATGAAAAAGAAAAATATCTTGAAAAGTTAGAAGGTGAAATTGTTGGCCTTAGAAAAGAAATTGAGAAAACAAAGGCTATTAATTTTAAGTTTGTCAAAGGATCTGAAACTCTGGATGAGATCTTCAATGTACAGCGTTCTCCGCTAAACAAGACAGGTCTGGGGTATAATGGAGAAACATCTGAAGCATCCACCTCAAAGAGTTATCTTGATGCAGCAAGAAGGAATGAGCAAAAGCACAATGGAGATCACCAGGTAAAGCAGGGACGAATTACATCAAGAATGAACAAAGACTATCAGGTAAACCAGGGGCAATCTGTCTTAAGGATGAACAAAATCTACAACCAGCCACAGGTAAAATCTTCTCAATTTGCTTCAAGAATGGATGACAATAGAAATTACAATCATTTGGTCGGTAGATTTGATAATCGCAGAAGTTTCTTCAATGGGCAATGTTTCTCTTGCCATAACTTTGGTCACAAAGCAGCTCAATGTGTTGCATATAAAACAATCATGACTAGAGAAGCTCAAAAACAAAGAAGTATGACCGGGATTACAAAAAGGACCTATAACAACTTTTCGGCTCTTGAAAATGAAGTTGAATATTCTATTTGCAATAACTTTGGTCATGAAGATTCTGAATGCAAGAGCAGGTTTCAGCAGAAAGAGGAACAAGCCTCAAGCACCAGAACATGGAGAATAAAGGAACCACAAACAGAAAGATGAGGGATAGCATTTTATGCAGAAGGACAAGAAAATCTATGGTACATTGACAGTGGATGTTCGAAACATATGACAGGTGATAAAGAAAAACTTGAATCATATTCTGCTTTAGAAAAGGGAAAGAAAGTTTCTTTTGGAAATGATACTCCTGCAGCCATAAAAGGAAAAGGCACTGCTCAGTTAAAAGAAAAGGTCAAAGCTGGAAATGTTTTGTATGTTGATGGATTGAAGCATAATCTTCTAAGTGTCAGCCAGATGTGTGATCAAGGAACCGAGGTGATATTTAGATCAAACGGATGTCATGTTCGTGATCTTGATACAGGTGAAACAGTGATCAAAGGTAGAAGAACTCCAAATAATCTATACATATTTGAAGAAGGACAACAACAATGCTATTTGAGCAAGGATGATGAACACTGGTTTTGGCACCGGAGGTTGGGCATCTAAGCTTTTCAGAAATAAGGAAAGCATGCAAATATCATGTTGTTCGTGGTCTTCCAGATATCAAAATTCCAGACAACACCACATGCAAATCATGTCAGTTTGGAAAGCAAACTAGAACTAACTTTCCAGAGAAGGAAGGATCAGCTAGCATGCCTCTTGAGCTAGTCCATACAGATGTATGTGGTCCATTTAGGAAAAGGACACCTCGAGGAGAAGAATACTTGATATTATTCATTGACGATTTCTCCGGGTTTGTTTGGTTAGGACTTATGAAGCACAAAGACGAAGCATTCGAGAAATTCAAATCCTTCAAAGCCTTGGTTTGAAAATGAATCAGGTTACAAAATTAAGTGCCTCAAGTCTGACAGAGGTGGGGAGTTTACCTCAAACGAATTTTTCGATTTCTGTGAAGAACATGGGATAAGAAGGGAATTCTCTACAGCTAGAACTCCTCAGCAAAATGGAGTGGTGGAAAGGATGAACAGAACAGTCCAACAAATGGCCCATGCTATGCTTGATGAGTCCGGAAATCCCACAACTTTCTGGGGTGAAGCTGCATATGCTGCGGTTGTCATTCTCAAAAAAACAAATGTCTGAGTGAATAGCACTAAAACTCCTCATGAGCTCTGGTATGGTGAGACTCCTTCGGCAAAGCACTTCAAAATCTTTGGGAGCAAATGCTATGTTAAGAATACTGATGAGCAACTTGGCAAACTTGAACCTAGAGGCAGATGAAGGCATTCTTCTTGGTTATTCTCCACACAGAAAAGCATATAAGTGCTACAATAAAAGACTTGGAAGAATTGTTGACAGCATTGATGTAGTGTTTGATGAAAAGGGATACATTCCTAGGCAAGTAAATCATGAAAATATCGAAGAAGATGAAGACTACCCTCAAAGACAGAATGATGAAGAAGAAGAACCTCAAGAAGCACTAGAGGAACAGATAAGGATAGAAGAGAAGACTCCATCCCGGTACGTTCAAAAGAATCATCCAGAATCTCAGATTTTAGGGCAGAAAGAAGCAGGTGTACAAACAAGAAGAACAATTGCAGAAGCTTCAAGCTATTTGGCATTACTCTCCTCCACTGAACCACAAAATGTAAAAGAGGCATGCAAAGATGAATGTTGGGTCAAAGTAATGGATGAAGAACTTGAGCAGATCGAAAAGAACAACACTTGGGAGTTGGTTCCTAGACCAAAGGATAAGAATGTTATAGGGACAAAATGGGTCTTCAAAAATAAGTTGAATGAAAATGGGGAAGTAATTAGAAACAAGGCAAGACTTGTTTCTAAAGGGTATGTGCAGCAAGAAGGAATATATTTTGAGGAAACTTTTGCTCCTGTTGCAAGACTTGAGGCCATCCGAATGTTCCTTGCTCTCTCAAGCTTTCAAAAGTTCAAAGTATTTCAAATGGATGTGAAATCAACCTTTCTGAATGGAGACTTAGAAGAAGAAGTATACATTGAGCAGCCAGATGGTTTCATACTTGGAAATGATCCAAATCTTGTATGCAGACTGAAAAAGGCTCTCTATGGTCTTAAACAAGCTCCAAGGGCTTGGTACTATCGTTTGGACAAATATCTTCATCAACAAGGTTTTTCAAAAGGATCAGCAGATAGCAATCTTTATATAAAAATTGAAAATGACAAATTGCTAATACTTGTTGTGTATGTAGATGACATTATCTTTGGCAGCAATGAAGAATCTATGAGTCAAAGCTTTGCCTTGGTGATGCAGAAATAATTCGAAATGTCCTTGCTTGGAGAATTGACATATTTTCTTGGCCTGCAAATCCAACAAAAGGAAGGAGGGATCTTCTTGTCTCAAACCAAGTATCTCAAGCAGATTTTGAAGAAATATGGCATGGAAGATGCAAAACCAGTATGTACACCCATGGTCACAGGACGTAGCCTTAGTGCAAATGATGAATCAACAGCAGTACATCAACCAGCCTACAGATCTATGATTGGAAGTCTACTTTATTTGACAGGTACCCGACCAGACATCATGCATGCAGTGGGAATAGTTGGAAGATTTCAAGAAAATCCAAAGGAAACTCATCTTCAGGCAGTAAAGAGAATCTTCAAGTATCTTCAAGGGACTCAAAATTATGGCTTATGGTATCCTAGAGATACAGATCTCACACTTCATGCTTATACTGATGCAGATTGGGCCGGAAGCGTGGATGACAGGAAGAGCACAAGTGGTGGTGCATTCTTTATGGGTTCCAGATTAGTATCTTGGTTCAGCAAGAAACATAGTTCGATTGCCTTGTCTACAGCTGAAGCAGAATATGTTGCTGCTGCATCTTGCTGCACTCAACTCCTTTGGATTATGTAGACCTTGCAGGATTTTCAAATCACTTGTACACCACCCATCTCCATCTTATGTGATAATACAAGTGCAATCATCATTTCAAAGAACCCAGTCATGCATTCAAAAACAAAGCACATACCAATCAAGTATCACTTTCTCCGAGAACAAGTGCTTGAACAAAAGGTCAAGTTGGAGTATGTTCCTTCTAAGGAACAGGTTGCTGATATACTCACCAAACCATTGCCTAGGGAGACCTTTGAATACCTCAGGCAAAAGCTGGGGGTTGTTGATGCATCATCTTGTTGTTTAATCTCTTCTGATTGTTGGTTGTATGCAAGGTTCATCTGAAGTATATGCGTACATGTGCTGGGTTGCAGATTGGTCAAATATTGAATGGAACAGGTTCAGGAGGAGCATATCATGCATTGTTGGCATTATGGAGGAGGTACAAAAGGAGATCATGGATGCTGGTCTGAATATTGCTGCAATACGTCTCTATCTCTCTTTCATGGTCAGTTATGGTGTTTGATGGATTATGGTTCTTCTTTGCAGATCTGGTTTATAGTCAGGGGGAGCATGTTCTTAGGGGGAGCATAACCCTTTGCCCTTGATGTCAAAGGGGGAGAGTGATTGGTTGTTGTTGCCATCAAGTCCAAAGGGGGAGATTGTTGGCATTATGATACATATGTTGTACTTGATGGCAACCCACTCATCTAAGATGATAAATTATAGTGTAGCAAAGTTCACGCACTTTCATGAAGATAAAAGTTTCTTTCATGTAGAGAAAAGTTCACGCACTTTTATGGAGAGAAAAGTTTATTTCATGTAGAGAAAAGTTCACGCACTTTTATGCAGAGAAAAGTTTATTTCATTTAGAGAAAAGTTCACGCACTTTTATGCAGAGAAAAGTTTATTTCATGTAGAGAAAGGTTCACGCACTTTTATGCAGAGAAAAGTTTATTTCATGTAGAGAAAAGTTCATGCAATTTTATGCAGGGAAAAGTTTATTTCATGTAGAGAAAAGTTCACGCACTTTTATGAAGACAAAAGTTTATTTCATGGAGAGAAAAGTTCACACACTTTTATGCAGAGAAAAGTTTATTTCATGTAAAAAAAAAAAGATTTGATCTCACGCACTTTCATGGTTGGTTCATGGTATTAGTTCGACAGTTTTTGATCCTATGGTTTTGGCCCGTGGTATTGCATCCAAAAGTGTTGATCTCACGCACTTTCATGGTTGGTTCATGGTATTAGTTTGACAGTTTTTGATCCTATGGTTTTGGCCCGTGGTATTGCATCCAAAAGTGTTGATCTCACGCACTTTCATGGTTGGTTCATGGTATTAGTCCAACAGTTTTTTTGATCCTATGGTTTTGGACCGTGGTATTGTGGAAGGCCTAAGACTATAAAAGAGGAAGGAGATCATTTGGCAAAGCATCATCGAATGAATTGAATATCTAATAAGTGCTAGATCTGAAATATTTGTGATTGGGTTATGGTGCAGATCTGGATCTGAATGAAGGAGGAACCTTAGCGCATAAAGAAGGATAAGTTCTTTTGATGGGTCATAATCTTTATGCTTGAATAATAGTATCTTTGCATGATTTTGATCTGTTATATAAGGCGCATGCTTGATCTATAAATCTGACAATCTGGGTTAATTAGTGTCTGAATATTTTGAAAGAAGGAATTATCCTTTATAGATCTACACGCAGGTTTCAGGTTGTTGAAGTAGCGTATATCTTTAAATTATGATCTAGCTGCCGCTGTCTATTGCTGCAGTATTCTGGGTTCAGAATTTGGTGTGTGGTTACTGTTACTGTGTTCTGGGTACAGCTGTCAGAGAAGTGTTTACTTGGTTCAGTGCTAATTGGGAAAAGGAGATTGTTTGATTGATGTTCATGGATCCAGACTGAAAATTTATGAAACGTGGTCCCTGCAAGAAAGAGAATGTTGTAGCCTTCAGTAGGCCAGCACCTATGTACTAGTATCTTGACTAGTACAAGAGCTAAGAGGGTTGTAGCTCTCTGCAGGTTGTAGCCTGCATACTGGTAAAGGACTACACCAGTACAAAATCATTGTAAAAGGAGTTTCTTATTAAAAGAAGATAGAGACATATTTCAGTAGGTGGTTTTAACCCACATTGGGTTTCCACCTTATATCTGGTGTTCTTTTGTGTGACTATTTGCTTTTCTTGTTCCTGCTCATTATTTTATGATACTAACATACAAAGTAATGATCAATATTTGAAGAATTATTCAAAGTATAAATAAGGAAGATATATTGAAAAGAATTTGATAATACTGATTCACCCCCCCTCTCAGTATTATTTCCAACACATTCATAGTTGGATTCACCCAATATTGGTCTCGCACTGTTATCTTATAGATACAGTCCAGATCGTCATCACTCTCAAAATGCAGACTGGTTGAGTATAGCATGATCCTTTAGCACGGTCTAGTAGTACTATTACGTGGAGTTATTTCTTTTCAAATATCATCTCTCACTTCTTTAAGTTCATTACCCATTCATATCCCATTCATATCGGTAGCCCAATCAATGTGAAGGAGCACAGGGTAGGGTTTGCTATCATCCACAATTTTCATTACTTCAAAGTCAGCCAGTGTGCTCACGGCTTCAATATCTACAGTCACCCCTTGCAGCTGCCCCATGGGAATGATCTCCTACTGATTTTCCATCCTTAACTAAATCAGAGACCATTGTAGCGTGGGTCTTCCCATTTGTTCCCATGTATGCTTTGGTAGGACATTCGCGTCTGACCCCGGATCCAAAATAACCTAATCCATTTCATACTCTCCTATCTGCATGGTTAGTCTCATCTCATGTCTTGTCCTTGTTTTATGCTTACCAATCTTTCGTACCATGTGCGGTTCACCATGAGTGCTTTCAGCTCATCTATTTATAAGCGCATGTAATCCATTCATAGCCTTGCTATCATGCAACAACTTCATGCATGTCTCTAGGAAGGTTGTAAGCACAGAAGGGTCCATCTCTTGATCAGGTTTATCCTTGCTCCTTGAGGTGGAGGCCTCAGCAAAGCTCTTCTTTATTTCCATGAATGTTTCGAGTACACACTCCAAATCAAATTCAGCCTCCTTCTCCGAAGCTTTGCGAACCCATGTGCTATCTTTGGGTTGTTTCCCCTTATCATCCCCTATTGTAATTCCACTTTGGAGCACTATATCCACATTCGGATCCTCCTCGCGAGGCTGAGACCTCATCACCTGCAGGTTCTAAGTTGGCATAGGAGGTAGCACCGCTTTGTCACGTATCCTCGCTATCAGTGTAGGACAATCCTTCATTTCATGATCAAACAGAGTGCAATATTTACACGACGGATGTGTTGGGTTAGTGCAATCATGGGCATAATGTCCTAGTCCTCCGTAATTGTAGCAGACTAGCTTTCCCTAACCTCTGTTAGGTCCTCCTTCGCCTCGTCCTCGTCCACACCATCCCCGCATTTTGGTCAGGGGGCCATGTTTCTGCCTGAACCTTGTAGGCGGGCATTCTTTCCATCATCAATTCATAGCTTCTGCAGTTGTGCTCATCATGCCCTACCCACCTACAAAATTTGGAGAACAATTGTTTTGGTGTTTGTACAAACTTCTGCAACAAATGGAAGTTATACATGGTACATTTTCCTACTACCTGACATATAGTGCACCATAATGCAGGCCCTGTGCTTGGTCCTACTTGAGTTTCCGGACATAAAGGCATTGGTCCTCCTCCGGCCATGTAGTTCACAAATACCAGGAAATGGTCTTTGTCATGCCCCTGACCCTTACATTTCAGGCATCATACCTCTTTGCACACCTCTGGTTGAACCGTTCTTTCCTTCTTCAAACTTTGCATCTCAAGGCAAAGATTTTTCAACTACGTATGGATCTATTGAACCCACAGGTTTAGATCTTGCATTAGTGTTTCATGCAGTCTCATTGTAGTCTCCAAGGCCTCTGCCTAATTCGTTATCTTCTGTTGTGACAACACAACCATTAGGCGTGGTAGGAGTGAAGCCACAAGCCACTCGCGATGCTGTCCATCCGTTAAGTTCATATTAGCTTCACAGATTTGACACTTCAACCTATGATCTAATTCCCAAGGTGTCTCGTTTGGCTTCATCTCGATTTCTTTGAACCCCACAATCGACTGTGCCTTAGATTTAGGCCTACTAAATTCTTTGTTCAGCGTAGTTTGGATGTCTACCACTCCACCATTGGGGTTATCATTAGAGTACTTAATGTACCACTCTAACTAGTGTTTCCTTCTTCAAGTGATCATCTGTAACGCCTTGAGCTTCCCATACAACTTTCACCATGAACCACAACTGGTCTGGGTCTTCATTTCCAAAGCCTTTAAACAAAGGCAGCTTCACTAAATTTTCCATGCTGAACCGCGGTGGAGGTGGAGATGGTATGGGTGAAGTTGCAGGCGATGGTGGTGAAGTTGGAGGTGGTGTGGGTGGACGTGGCAGTCGTGGGAGTCCTTGTCTTATTAACTGAATAGCACTTCGTGGAGAATCTTGCACTACTCCCTCTTCGTCACCTCGTGTAGGTGAAATTAATGGACTATATTCAAGACCCTTTCTTCCTTCGTTCCTGTAAGTTTTTCTGCTTCACGTATCTTTGAACATCAAGGTAGTTGTATAACCTGCTGTTCGCACAATAAAATCTTATTTTAAGTATTCAAATATTTCAAGTACTTACCTCATAGACCTTTGAAAAAGTGTCACTCTGCCTCGCTGTAGCTGACTGAGGTATCAACGACGAATTTGATCAAAAATCCTCCTATGATGCAATTGAGCCAATGATCAATAGCGCAGGTGATATTATCCTTAGAGGCTTCCAATCTTTATACTAACTCCAGGGTCCAGACGATAGGACCATCAAGTCTACACCTTCCTTCGCTATCCGCTTGCTTCGCGATCCAATCATATAACTTAATCGAAAAGGAACATAAAGATATCTCATGGATCTCTGTATATAGATACCTATCTAGCCATAGTTCGTTTGTCAGTCATAGATTTCTATTCCCCTGTGTTGCGAAATTGTGGATATTCCTCTCTAACCAGTCTCCAATCTCTTTCTTAGTTGGATTCCAGTGATATGACATCACACATCTCTTATGCAGATTCTGGTCCCGGCAACAGAACCATTTGTTGGCTTGGTGGGCTCTAACCCAGGTTCAATGTTGTTAGCCAAACAAATCCCTACACTATTGGCCCTTTCAACATCAGCCCACGGAGCACGGACCGAAGTCTCACCTGAAGTAGTATGCGAGGATGCTGGAAACAATTTTCCACACCCTAAGATGGTCGTGATGTTGGTTTATTCCTCCTATTCCTTCTTTCGTGCAGGTCATTAAGTTCTAGGGCTCTATCTGCCTAGCCCTTTATTTCGCCCTTCAGTACCTTCGTGAAGGGGTACGATTGGCCTTCGCATAGCCCTAACCTGCGGTTCAGGTAATTTTGCACTACTAAAGAAGTGTATAGAACAGGTTTCCAAGTTAGCCTTAAGTGTGTTACTTATCTTATTAAACAACCACAGTTAGCACCATGTAAACAAATATCCTTAATTGCGTTCAATTATCCAACGTAATTACATACATTCGCGCATCACATAAACATTATAAATTGAATTCATACACAATATGGCAAGATGCATTAACAGGAACTAAGACAAAGAATTCGTAGAATGCTTCTCTTTATTGATATCTCCAGATGATTACAGACTCTATTCACCCTATGCACATAGCTGTAGGGGTCCTTGCACTCAGCTGTAGACTTCTACCCTAGGCCTCTGCGCACTCCGCTGCAGAGCCTCTACCTTGACTAAGACTCGAAACTTAGACTTCTCCCCTTATCGCTCAAAACTTTTTCTACAACTATGACTCTTCTGAACTACTTAGAGCTTACTAACTTAGCTCTTTTTATACAATCCCATGGTCTGTAGACCATGGGTAAATCTTTAAAACCGACTTTACATTACAAAATTAAGGGCGAATAACCCTTTATGATTCATGACACCTTCGCACTCGTCGATCACAAAATGTGGAGACTTTTCAACTTTATTACAAAATTCGACCCAAAACATGGGCTTTTAGCCCCAAAATTGTCCTTGGGGAATCCCGTTCCCAACAAACACCTTGATTCAGAATATACTATCATTGGATTCCTCAAGTGGATCTAAAACCTGTAGTAAAATAGAGTACTAAAATATATTTGAGAGATGATTTATTGAGTTAAACATTGACAAACTTACAGGTAATCTTAGGCCCTACATATGCTTCCTTTTTGGCCCTATTTGCAATAATTTTTGTGTCTAAAGAGGTCAAAACCAAACCCTTGTATATTTTACTATTTGCTAGTACGAAATGCATTTAATTTATTTTACTGTTCATTGATATCTAGGGCTTGTGAGAGATATATTTTTTACGTTTTTGGAGCTACCAATGGATAAGGATGGTGCCTGATCTCTCATGTAAATAAGGAAAGAAACCATCATTTGTAAATCATTACTACTTTTGGAGAAACATTACTAGTTGTTTACTTAGCTATGGACAAATATTGAGTGCACCTTATTAAGGAGATGATATTGTGCGTGACTTTCCAACTGTTATGGATTTTCATGGCTAGGGTTTGTGGATGCAAATGAGTTTTTGAGTAATTATTTTCTCTGAGACTTGGATTTAGTTTATGAATGATTATTAAGTGTAATTATACTTCTCTAGTGGAGGTGGTGCATTCTCTTCATGTTATTATTGGACAAATCCTTCCTTTAAAACCTTAGGAACATTTTTAGTGGAGAGTCTTCCCTTGAATTTTCTTGTAGGTTGTAAGGTATTAGGTGGATATTCTAGGGTTTGTGATGAACAACCCTAGTCATCAATCTATATTTATTTACCTCTCTTCAATGGAATCCTTAGTTGACCCCATATACCCAAAAATAATAGTAGGCACTATTATTCTCATATTATTTAATCATAAAACCTAAATTCTAACTTTTAATTTATGTTTAGGATTAGATTAGAGTATAAAAAACTTTACATGAATTCCTAGCCATAAATAGGCTAGAAATCTTAGGTACTTGTGCATTTTTTTGGGTCAAAATTGAGCCACTTGTCATAATATTTTACTTGTTGGTTCAAGTTACATCCCATTTGGCACAAAACATCTTCTTTTATTTCATTGTTATATGCAATTTATTTTTTAATTTTTTTAGCTAGTTAAACCATGTTTTAACTCATTGTTTTAGCCCTAGTTTTTGTTTATAATTACATTTTCAAGGACTATTTTATTGGAGTCATCATCATTTTATCTATTAATGTCAGTTATAATCTTTTCTATAATAGCTAATGTTTTTTTTTTCTTTTATAGTGTTTTTGGATTCTCTTATGCTAAGCCTTAACTTGTTGCTAATTGTAAATGATTTTATATCCTCATCTATTTAAATATAAAAATTGCATTAAATAGCCACCGTAAACTCGCCTGATTATTATCTTTCATTAGTGGTGAGGTAGCTATGTATGTGTCCTTACTTTTGATTGTCTCTTACCTTAGGAACCCTAGAGGCTATAAGCAAAACACCCCTTGAAAGATCCATCCTTCACTAAAATGACGGGAGTTGTTACCAAGGTAACATTCGTAACACTTCCATATTCTACTAGATTTAGAACCTTCTAAGATTATTTGCACTAAGGTGATAGATTTGGGGATAACAAGGCACATCATTTTTTCATAGAATGTCATGTATCCTTGTATAATAAGTTCAACCTTCTTTACTAAAATTCTTCACCCATAATAAGGAGTGCTTCAGAAGAAATGGTGAAATATGAGAACAAGGGCTCATTCAACAATTAAAAGTATGAAGAAGTCATCCTAGGATAGGAATTCTCCACCATAGGATGCTTCTAAGGGACTCTTTATAGTAAAATAAAGAGGAAAAATTCAATCTAAATATCTCTAAATGATATTTTATTGGAAAGGTATTAGAGAGAAAATCTAGAAAAAGAGGAGCACTTCCCATATTCAAGTATGATTCCAGGTTCGAGAAAATGATTTAACCATTGTTTGGTTGTTATAAGTGATGGGACAGAGTTGGATCTTCTTCAAAAATTTTCTAAGGGATGAAATATTTCTCTAAGGATGGCATTTCATGCTTGTATTCATTTCTTTAAAAAAAGACAGGGTTTTGTACTTTGTTGTCTTAGAGTGGACTATTTTATAACATAAGAGAGTTTTAAGAAATATATTTTTGTCTTCCTACAACTATTATGATATCATATTCATTATATATTATGTTCTCATGGTTGTTGTTTAATACAAGTCTTCCTATGAACTATTTGTTGAATCTTATCCAGAAAGTTGAAAAACATGAAGGAAAATGAAATGATAGTACATAAATACACTGAAGAAATGTATAGATTTTTCATAAGATATGAACAAAGTGACCAAGGTTATTATATTGGTTTTAGGTATATCAATGGCATTCGATTGTTGCTACGATGAACTCACTCAGATATGAATTGAGCAACAAAAGGAATAGAAACAATTAATTTTATTAGGGTTTGATGATTTGGTGTCGTTCACCTTTATTACCAATATTGTTTTCTTAACTTTATTTTCTAAAAATTTAGTTTTCATGTGATGCTTCTAAGGGTATGCTCCCACTTGTTCTTAGACTTGAGAGTGTCTCAAAATGGATTAACACGGGCTGAAAAATGATTTTCATAACTCAACATTTTCTTAGGCTATTCACAAAGGTAGCCATTGCAACCTGGTTTTGGTGGGAAGCTCTACCAAAAATTGTTTTGAATTTTTTCAAAAGATAATAAAATACTTTCTAAAGAAGATCCTATGGATTTTTTCTTATATTTGTATTTTACTGCTTATGATAAATAGACAAGGAATTCAAGCCTTAAAAATTTTGTCAACTAAATCCAAGTTAAGTCCATTATTAAGGTTTGGCTAGGGAGGGTAGAGAGATATAAATAAATACCCATAACTTGGAAAAAATGGTTTTTATTTATCTCATTTGAAGAAGAAACTAACTATGCTGGCATTATCTCTTGAGGCCCTTGGATTTATATAACACCTTAGTATTTATGTCTATATGAACTACAAACTCTTTAATTGAGCATGATGTGTAACACTAGGGTCCATGTAGGTGGAGTTTCGAGGCCTACAAATGTTATTGTCGATGTTTGAGGGCCATATTTCACTATAGTACATGCAATTTTATATCCATTATAAATATTTCATTTTTAACCCCAATCACCCAAAGAAGAGATTATCTCAAGTTTATTTTATCAAAATGCTTGCAATAAATTGTTTGTATCTACATTAGCATTAAAGTGTGAAAAGTAACTTGTGAGGTATATTAACCTTTCAAACAACTAATTTAGATTCCAAAGTCCTATTAATGTCCAACTTAAGAAAACCTTTGTCATCAACCTCAATCCTAGCATGATCTATACATTCATTTTTGAATTCTTTGATGGATTTAGATGTTGAGGGATTTTTTATGGTCCTGAAGGTCCATATTCTTGAAGATTGGGTAAACACTACTTTTGGTATGTATAATGGAGGATGGAATGCAATATTTGATAAAGTAATAAAGAAGCTCAACAAGATGATTACAAAGATGAAGTGTAAGTACCTTCCTGTGGACTATTTGTTCAATCTGTCCAGAAATTTGCAAAACATGAAGTAAAAAGAAATGACAGTACATAAATACATTGAGGAATTGTATAGGTTGTTCATAAAATCTTAAGAAAGTGATGGTTGTGATTATATTATTTCTAGGTATATCAATAACATTTGATGATTGCCAAAATGAACTCACCAGAAATCATTTGAGCAAGAAGAAAAATAGAAATAGTTAATTTCATTAGGGTTTGATGGTTTTGTGTCATTGATATTGATTACTAATAGCTTATTTGTTATTTCTAAAATGCATCTTTCATGTGATGACCCTAAGGGGCTACTTAAAAACTTAGTTATCATGTGATGGCCCTAAAGGATATGATCCATGGATCCAAAGATCCCTCAGGCACAATAGAGACCATAGAAATGGCCACAGGAACATTAGGTGGCAGTAGAGGGAAACACCTCGAAGAGATAATTTTTTCAAAAAACTGGTACCAATACCAATAAAAGGTTTAGGAATACCAACCACAAAAGGAAAATTTATAGAAGTAAGCAGTCGAAAGTTAGGGGTGCAGAAATACAGTTGGTCCACTATCACAATTTTCCTTGGTGAGGAAAATAGATAAGTCGGAAGACTGACGAGACAATGGCATTCATGGCATAGATCCAACTATGCCGCAACAACATTAGCAATCTATGTAAGAGGAAAGAGCCTAAGAGAGATACTCTCATTAATCAAGGAATTAGAAACACAACAAAGATGGTATGTAGTGGCATGTGTTACCGGGTCATCTCCCTACTTGCATTCAAACTTTACAATGTCTGCAAGAATTTTGTGCAGGGTCGGAGACAACAAAAGGTTGTGGTTGATGGGTTCATTAGTTAACTTTTACATAATTAGTACATCAAGAGTATCCAAAAATGACAGTGAAGTAGACACCATGGAATCTGATCAGGGAAAACTAGGTTGACTCGAAGGACCAGAACGTCTAGCATCAACTTGCTTACGGAAGGGTACATGGGTGCAGTCGTATAATAATTCCCTTTTGATGGAGGTGGAGTTGTCTAAAGTGGCAAGCCATATGGTATGCCCCAATCCTGAGGTAGGTTAGAAGTAAGCTGGTTACCCCGATAATAGAGGTTGCCTCCAACAAGTATTTATGGTTAAGTTGGAAGGCCTCAAGGAGATGCAATAGGTCTAGGATATGGGACACTTTTGGCCACATATGGCAACGTATGTTATATACCTAGGGGGGATAATATGGGGTACCAAGGGAGGTACCCAAGTTAATAATGTAATAATGCGATGGCCCATAGTAATAAATAAGGTGGTTAACCCATATCATGTAAGGGACCACAAGTAGTTAGTAATAATGTAATGGGCCCATGGTATTAGTTTGATGGTATGAGGGAACCATGGTAATGACCCATGGTATTGATGAGGCCTATATAGAGGCTAGAGACTCCACATGGAGATAGTCAAGGAATAGTGTGAAGGATTATTGTATGAACAGGCATATGGCTTGTGGAGTGTTCTCCTTCCTTAAGGAGTGAATGTATGGTGTTGCCCTACCATAAGGGTTTGATACCAATAAAGAATCATTTCATATTATTTCTGGGTTTATTTGCATTGTCTTATATTTTTATATCAGATCTATAATATTTTCGGGTTAGATCTATAACAAGTGGTATCGGAGCTATAACAAGTGGAATCATAGCTATAACAAGTGGTATCAGAGCTATATATCCTAGTTGCAAGCATAATTTCATGAATGTTAATTTGGCAAAAAAATTGCAAGTTCCAGCAAAACAAATTGAAAATACATAGGTTGATGATGAGGATGTTCAAATTTATAAGGATTTGAAGCTTTCTATGGATAAGTATGTGTTGCATGGTGATTTTTATACTTCAGAGATGGATAATATGGATGTTGTTTTGGGATATCCTTGGATGGAATCTACGGGTACTGTCAATATTAATGTGCAGAAGAAATTCGTGAAGCTCTGGTATAAAAAGAAGAAAATTACATTATAGGATATTTCCATTAATAAATAGGTAGAGTCCAAGGAGGCTGAAGGAGAAGATGTTCTAGGGTCTGACATATTAGATGATGAGCCAGTGATGATAGACAATCAAACACAAACAGAGGCTAAAGCAGAAAAGGTTGCAGGTGTTGATACATCAGAGGAGGGCTCAGTGGTTGAAGTCATTGGAAAAGAAGACACCACAACAGGCACCACAGCAGGGTGAATTAAAGAAAAAGATATCATGGGTTAAAACTTCAACACATCATCACCCACATCACCCAGCAAGACAACCATCAAGATGGCAACCAATTAGCCACACGGACAACAACCCCTGCAGGACATATAGAGAGGAGCGAAGATGCACCTACTACACATCAACACAGAAGAGCTACCACAGTCAACTTCCATCTCAAGCGAGCGAGGCACCAGTGAGACCGAGGGTTCACCTTTCTCTTGGATGGCTAGATTCACATGCATGGTACCAGTGGACTACTCCTTTGAGTAGATCTTTTTATTTGTATTATTCCCATGTTTCGGGGACGAAACATGCTAAGGGGGGTGGAATGTTATATACCTAGGGGGGATAATATGGGGTACCAAGGGAGGTACCCAAGGTAATAATGTAATAATGGGATGGGCCATAGTAATAAATAAGGTGGTTAACCCATATCATATAAGGGACCACAAGTTGTTGGTAATAATGTAATGGGCCCATGGTATTAGTTTGATGGTATGAGGGAACTATGGTAATGACCCATGGTATTATATGTATGAGGCCTATATAGAGGCTAGAGACTCCATGTCAAGGAATAGGGTCAAGGATTATTGTATGAAAAGACATATGGCTTGTGGAGTGTTCTCCTTCCTTAAGGAGTGAATGAATGGTGTTGCCCTACCATAAGGGTTTGATCAATAAAGAATCATTTCATATTATTTCTGGGTTTATTTGCATTAACTCATATTTTTATATCAGATCTATAATATTTTGCGGGTTAGATCTATAACAAGTGGTATCACAACTATAACAAGTGGTATCAGAGCACTTTCTTGGGCAAAAAAGTGGAGAATTGTGTTTTATTTTTGCAGGATTTCGGGGGCGGCGAATTTGCAAATCAGATTTGTATGTTTTGGTGCAAGATATGCTAAATCTAATTGCAGATCTAAATTATCTGTGAGAAAATATCCGATTTCAAAAAAAAAATCTATTGAATCGGAGTCCGGATGAAGGAGATATCGCTGATCTAAAAATCAGTGGTGTTACAGACAATTTTTCAGGGCAGCGAGTTTGCAGCGCAGATCTGGACGTCCTGGTGCAAGATCTGCAAAATATAATTGTAGATCTGGATTTTATGTGAAAAATTAGCCCATTTAAAAAAATAAATCGGTCGAATCGGAGTCTGGATGAGGGAGATATAGCTAATTTAAAATCAGCTCTTTTTTCATAAATTTTGGTGACGACAGGAGAGTTGCAGCACAGATATGAAATTCGAGTGCTTGGATCAAGATTTATATCACATGGATAGAAGCAGAATGGTTGTTCCATTTATGAAAATAGGTCATAATACGAATTCTGAGAAATATTGATGGAATTGTGACCATTTCAAATTTTCGCCAATTTTTTTGTGATGGCAACCCTAGGTCTGAATTTCAGGGACTTGTATAAATTTGATGGCTCTCATCTAGCCAAATGGATAACACAAATGGAGAAATATTTTGGATTGAATTACATCATGGATGATGAGACTCAGTTGAGTGTGGGATTACTGTACTTGGACAATGAAAGATGGAAATGGTGGCAATGTCATCAACGTTGCTATCGAAGGCCCTTGACTTGAGACACATTCACGAAAGATCTTATGGATCACTTTGACTGTAAAACTAATCTTGCGAATAAGCTCACACAGACAGACACAGCCTAGCAAATATTTTATTTTTACAGAAAAGAAGGAAACCAAGGAACCTAAAGGGTTATTTTCTGCTGGTATCTCCTTATTGCAGGTTCATGGATTGATTCAGAAAGAGAAGATCATTGTTTCTATAAATCCTAGTTGCAAGCATAATTTCATCAATGTTAATTTGGCAAAAAAATTGCAAGTTCCAGCAAAACAAATTGAAAATACATAGGTTGATGATGAGGATGTTCAAATTAATAAGGATTTGATGCTTTCTATGGATAAGTATGTGTTGCATGGTGAATTTTATACTTCAGAGATGGATAATATCAATGTTGTTTTGGGATATCCTTAGAATCTGTGGGTACTATCAATATTAATGCATAGAAGAAATTCGTGAAGCTATGGTATAAAAAGAAGAAAATTACATTACAGGATATTTCCATTAATAAACAGGTAGAGTCCAAGGAGGTTGAAGGAGAAGATGTTCCAGGGTCTGACATATTAGATGATGAGCCAGTGATGATAGACAATCAAACACAAACAAAGGTTGAAGCAGAAAAGGTTACAGGTGTTGATACATCAGTGGAGGGCTCAGTGGTTGAAGTCATATTGGAAAAGAAGACACCACAACAGGCACCATAGCAGTGTGCATTAAAGAAAAAGCTATCGTGGGTTAAAACTTCAACATATCGTCACCCACATCACCCCGCAAGACAACCATCAAGATGGTAACTAATTAGCCTAACAGAAAACAACCCCCGCAGGACATATAGAGAGGAGCGAAGATCCACCTACTATACATCAACACAGAAGAGCTACCACAGTCAACTTCCATCTCAAGCGAGCGAGGCACCAACGAGACCAAGGGTTCACCTTTCTCTTGGATGGCTAGATTCACGTGCATGGTACCAGTGGACTACTCTTTTGAGTAGATCTTATTATTTGTGTTCTTCCCATGTTTCGGGGGCAAAACATGCTAAGGGGGGTGGAATGTTATATACCTAGGGGGGATAATATGGGGTACCAAGGGAGGTACCCAAGGTAATAATGTAATAATGGGATGGGCCATAGTAATAAATAAGGTGGTTAACCCATATCATGTAAGGGACCACAAATAGTTGGTAATAATGTAATGGGCCCATGGTATTAGTTTCATGGTATGAGGGAACCATAGTAATGACCCATGGTATTGTATGTATGAGGCCTATATAGAGGCTAAAGACTCCATGTCAAGGAATAGGGTCAAGGATTATTGTATGAACAGGCATATGGCTTGTGGAGTTTTCTCCTTCCTTAAGGAGTGAATTTATGGTGTTGCCCTACCTTAAGCGTTTGATCAATAAAGAATCATTTCATATTATTTCTGGGTTTATTTGCATTATCTCATATTTTCATATCAGCTCTATAATATTTCCGGGTTAGATCTATAACAAGTGGGATCAAAGCTATAACAAGATATATCTATTCTCATATATTTTCATATCAGAGCTATAACAAGTGGTATCAGAGCACTTTCTTGGGCAAAAAAGTGGAGATTTTTTTTTTTAATTTTTGCAGGATTTCGGGGGCGGCAAATTTGTAGATGAGATCTGTATGTTTTGGTGCAAGATCTGCAAAATCTAATTGCAGATCTGGATTCTATGTGAAAAAATACCCGATTTCAAAAAAAGAAAAATCGGTCGAATCGGAGTCCGGATGAAGGAGATATCGCTGATCTAAAAATCAGTGGTGTTGTAGAAAAATTTTCAGGGCAGCGAGTTTGCGGCGCAGATCTGGATTTCCTCGGGAAATATCTACAAAATCTGATTGTAGATCTGAATTCTATGTGAAAAAATACCCAATTTCAAAAAAATATCGGTCGAATCGGAGTTCGGATGAAGGAGATATTGCTGATTTAAAAATTAGTGGGGTTGAAGACAATTTTTCGGGGCAGCGAATTTGCGGCACAGATCTGGATGTCTTGGTGCAAGATCTACAAAATCTAATTGTAGATCTGGATTCTCTTTGAAAAGATACCCAATTTCAGAAAAAAATCAGTTGAATCAGAATCCAGATGAAGGAGATATCGCTAATTTAAAATCAGCTCTTTCTTGCAGAAATTTTGGTGACAACGGGAGAGTTGTAGCGCAGATCTAAAATTCTAGTGCCTGTATCAAGATTTCTATCACATGGGAAGATGTAGAATGATTGTTCCATTTCTAAAAATAGGTCATAATAGGGATTCTAAGCAATATTGATGGAATTGTGACAAATTCAAATTTTCACCATTTTTTTTCAAAACCCTCTTCATGGCTTCTAGCAAGGTTCTATTATTTACAGGAAACTATAATGGTCCTACTATTGAAGAATACATACAAAAACACAAGTTATTATGGACACATCATTGGAGAACTTTTGTAGTGTGTAATTTTGAAGACGAGGTAGCCACATCGTGGGGATTACTTAAACAAAAGAAGTGTTTCAACCTGCCTGATGAAGAAATTGAAAAATTACTTTTAGACAGATGGTCTCATGCCAGAAAACAAGATAAGGAGAAACATGTGGGGCTATTTCCTACTGGTATATCCTTATTGCAGGTTCATGGACTGATTCAGAAAGAGAAGATCATTGTTTCTATAAATCCTAGTTGCAAGCATAATTTTATCAATGTTAATTTGGTAAAAGAATTGCAAGTTCCAGAAAAACACATTGAAAACACACAGGTGGATGATGAGGATGTTCAATTGTATAAGGATTTGAAGATTTCTATGGATAAGTATGTGTTACATGGTGATTTTTATGCTTCAGATATGGATAACATGGATGCTGTTTTGGGATACCCTTGGATGGAATTAGTGGGTACTATCAATATTAATGTGCAGAAGAAATTCCTGAAGCGGTGGTATAAAAAGAAGAAAATTACATTACAAGATATTTCCATCAATAAACAGGTAGAGTCCACGAACGTTGAAGCAGAAAATGTCCCAGGGAATGACATATCAGATGATGAGCCTTTGTTGATTGACAATCAAACACAAATAGAGGCTGAAGCAGAAAAGGTTATAGGTACATCAGATGAGGGCTCAGTGGTGGAAGTCATATTGGAAAAGAAGACACCACAACAGGCGCCACAGCAGGGTGAATTAAAGAAAAAGATACCGTGGGTTAAAACTTCAACATATCATCACCCACATCACCCCGCAAGAAAACAACCAACAAGATGGCAACCAATTAGCCACAAGGACAACAACCCCCGTATGACGGATAGCGAGGAGCGAAGATCCACCTACTACACATCAGCACAGAGGAGATGCCACGGTCAACTTCCATCTCAAGCAAGCGAGGCACCAACGAGATCGAGGGTTCACCTTTCTCTTGGATGGCTAGATGCACGTGCATGGTACGAGTGGACTACTCTTTTGAGTAGATCTTATTATTTGTGTTCTTCCCATGTTTCGAGGACAAAACATGCTAAGGATGGTGGAATGTTATATACCTAGGGGGGATAATATGGGGTACCAATGGGGGTACCCAAGGTAATAATGTAATAATGGGATGGGCCATCGTAATAAATAAGGTGGTTAACCCATATCATGTAAGGGACCACAAGTAGTTAGTAATAATGTAATGGGCCCATGGTATTAGTTTGATGGTATGAGGGAACCATGGTAATGACCCATGGTATTGTATGTATGAGGCCTATATAGAGGCTAGAGACTCCACGTCAAGGAATTGTCAAGGATTATTGTATGAATAGGGATATGGCTTGTGGAGTGTTCTCCTTCCTTAAGGAGTGAATGTATGTTGTTGCCCTGCCTTAAGGGTTTGATCAATAAAGAATCATTTCATATACTTTCTGGGTTCATTTGCATTATCCTAGATTTTCATATCAGATCTATAACAAGTGGTATCAGAGCTAAAACAAGTGGTATCAGAGCTATAACAGCGTAGGTGTAGGAATACCACTTTTCATGATAATGGGACTAGAATTAACAAGATAACCACCAGCAAGAATAGAATCAACCAAAGAAAGACCCTATTGTACCATGGGTTGAGTGGGTGCTGGAATTCCCCCAACTATCAAATAAGTACCAGAAACATTACCCCATACCTATGGTAAAGGTGGGATTGAACATAGACATTGCTTTGAGGCAAAAGGATTATTAAAGGTTAGTGAGCCGTTCATATTGAAAGGAGTGTTATTCGAAGGTCCAAGAGTTGAAACAAAAGGAGAAGGGTTGGAAGGAGGCAAAAATTGCAATGTGCCACCCACAGTTGACGTAGTTAAGCTTCCCAGATTAGACATAGTTTGGATAGTGGGACAACCAACAAATGGTGTAGAAGCTAAAACATGAGGGATATACGATGGTGGACAAAAAGTGTCCACAAAATACCATGACTCACCAGTAGTCATTGGGATATTTGGAGTGGAAACAAATAAAGAAATTGTAGCAAAAGGTGCTACATGAATCAACAGAGGCCCAAGAGGATTTGTCAGAGGAGGATTAAAAGGAGGTACTAGACCTTTAGTAAAAGGGTCTTCGAGTAGAGTTGATTTTTGGTTAGTGTGTAATGATTCAAAATTAGAAACTAGAGATTTACTCCCTTGAGTAAAAGGAGAATCTAATTCACTCAAAAATTCGTGGACATAAAGTGGAGGAAGACCTTGTAGTCATCAAGACTGATGACAAGGTCCGATGGAAACCACGGTGAATGATATATATTTTTACAAAAAAATATTAAATGATATTCTTATATCATCTCAGTAACCAAAACAATAGACTCGTAAAAAAGAAAAAAATTATGATATTAGCAACGAATCAAAACTTTTTTGATAGTCACAACTAGATGGATATTTAACCTAGTATTGAAGGGCTATAAGGGAAAGCTGGACAAAACTAGACAGTTATGGTTACTCTTGAGCTTCTCCCGAACCTTGGTAAGAAGGAGCCAAGTACTATCATGAAGACGAGCACCCTCTGAAAAAACCAAAGACTGAGTAGGTTCATCTGTCTAGGTACCAGGGCATCCATCCCTAGTCACCTTATGTAAGTCCGTAGGATATGGCCACTAAGTTTACCACAAATAAA
Source organism: Pinus tabuliformis (assembly GCA_031772625.1). NCBI lineage: Eukaryota > Viridiplantae > Streptophyta > Pinopsida > Pinales > Pinaceae > Pinus > Pinus tabuliformis. The sequence continues at coordinate 603,323,696 of CM062817.1, forward strand.
AAACACCATCGGGTTGACACAGATTTCAATAGTACATTGTAAGGGTAGAAAACCCACCAAAGTGAAACTGAAGGTGATACCTTCTTTCACAGTTTGATGTTGTCTTGCGTTTAACTCCTCTGTTAGAGGAGCAGTCCCAGATGATGTGATTGCAGTAGGATTTTCACTCTTTAATGACACTAGTTTAGTTTTACAACCCTGGGAAGTTAACTTCCACAACTTAACTCAAGTCCCTAACCTAAGCTAATGTGTGTTGTTTTAAAACAAAGATTTATTGATTACTATTATTAAGCTGCTTTTAAAGGAACTTTATTAGTGTCCTCAGATGGGTATTTGCATATGAAGTTCATGAGACTTGACAAAAGCCATGCAGAAAGAATCTTTTTCAATTAACTTTCGATGAAAAAAAGTTTCTATAGGGAGAGAGTGTTAATGTCTTTTCCAAAAAGAAAAACCCTAGTGCAACTTCTAATATATCTCAGCATATACAAACATTCACAATTGAGAATAAATAGCTCATCATTAAATTGATCGAAACAAACCAAAATAGCAAAAAACAATTTTGCTATTTTCTTTTCAAGTAATGCAATTAAGCTACTCATTTAAAATAAAACTACATGTAAATGAATAAAAAGGTCATATTTTAGACAGAATGGACCCCAGAACCAAAAAAAAGAAGAAGAAAAATTCAAAACAATGAAATCCTAAAGAAAGGTGGAAAACAAGGTTTTCAAAGCACTAACATGGGTTTCTAGGTTGTATAGTGTGTTAACAGCTAGGTTAATGTTTTGTATAAAAAATGAAGTTGAATTAACATGTAGTAGAATGAAATATTTATTGAAATGTAACTAGTGTCAATCTTCATAATTGTTCTTGAGTCATGATTTGATATAGTTATTGATGTATTTGTCAAAAGAAAATAAAAGAAAAAATTGTTTGTAAAACAAAATTTATTTTATTGAAATGGGTTTCTTTCCCATTATGTTCTTGTCATAGGTAAAAGCACCCATTGTGTGATCTAGGGGTCTTTTTGTCAAGTAGAGAGTAAAAGTCATGATGTACTAGCCCTCTAAGGGCCCATGTACCAAGAAGGAAAAATATTTAATGTAATATGTCATGTTTAGAAGCCACCAAGTGTTGAGTCATCTAACCCTCTTCAAGTCGGCCTAGAGAGACCTACTACGCTCTCATGGAGGCCTATAAAGGGAAGAACCTTGCCTCATTTTATAAACATATTGAACAAAAAGTTACCTTTGATCCTAACAAAGAAAAGAGAGGTCTGATCGAACAAAATAGTGTAGGAAGAAGAGTTAATTCTTGGGAGGCTAGCAAATCTGTGGAAGGAAATGAAATTATATCTTTGTTTCTCACAAGTGCATGTTTGAACGAAGAATTAGGGTTTCCTTAGTCTGGTTTTTTTAGTGACATATTTTGGGTATTGGATGGCTCGTCACTTGGGTTTTTTCAAGTTCAAGGTCAAGGTCTTGGAAGTATTCATTGAAATTCTATAAGAAGATATTTTGTGGGTTTTTCTCTATAGGAGAGGTTTTGGCCCTGACTAGTAGCCTAGATATGGTGTTGTTGTGTTTGGATTGTGATCTTCTTATTGGGATTTGTCTTGATGGTCAAATATAACTAAATTATAATAATAATATCACAAGAAAATGTCATGGACTAAATAGAAATAAAATTTAAAATAAACATAATTATTATTCCCTAGCTTTCTCAACATCATATCAAAGCTAGGGCTTTGAACAATGGGCAGAAGGAAGATCAGTTTGGATTTAATTTTACTATAAGAAGATCAAGTTCCTTAATAAATTTTTTTGAAGGCAAGTAGAAGAAGTTATGGGAAATTTTTTAAGCCATCGTTATAGAAATTAGGCCTTATGAATCTAAAGGCTAGCAAGGGCACTTGAAGGGATTTCAAGACCTATTTCGAGGAATCTGAAGGATAATTTAATAGCCCTCTCCAAACCACACTCTTTGGAAATCAGATTGAAGTTTTTTTGTTTTTGGGCACCTTATATCTACAATCGAGACCACACGCCTTCTTTAGAAGGGAAAATGCATAACGAGAATATTTGAGATTATTCAAAGGACTTGTCTAGCAGCATAAGAGAATATTCACCTCTTGACAACACGTAAAAAGACAAAAGGGTTCCCACTAGGTCTGCATCTTACAAATTGCCAAATTTGTAAACATCTACACAAACTTTAGTATGCATATTATTGATCAATGAAATTATTAAGAATGCAATGTTCTAGTTTTTCAAGGCACCCAAGGCTGTCATATTGGCATCCATATCAATCCTAGAAAGGATTTGAACACTCTATCTATAGTTCAAAATTTATCTCTGGTTCTCTGCATTAGCCCTAGAAGGTCAATCTCTAAAACATCCACTGTTGTGACTTAGTTGAAGGTCTATGTTTAGCATTAGTCCTATTGTAATGACCTCAGTCATGCTATTACTTCACAATTTTACATAATGTAAATAATCAATATTAATTTATATTCATAAGCCTAATATAGATAACACAATGGTCACTTTGCATTTGTACATGTACTTGGGTGTCATCTTGACACATATGTTTAGGTTGCATTTGCAGGAACATGGAAAACACTTTGTAATTATTTGGATATACATTTTCCACTCTTAATAATAAATAGGGTCTCATGGATCAAATCTCTATCCCAGCAAGACCTCAATTATCAACATGATGGTCTTTCCTTAAGGAGGCCACTTTAATTAAATGATCTAACATGGGAATTTTTTTATTTCGGAAGAGGGGACAAGAAAAAACAAATTAGAATAATAAGGGAAAAATAATAACTATGGTTGATGGGACACTAATTCCAAGATGAATATTGGGCAATGCATCCTAGTTTGGGTGTTAATTGCGTTATTAATGGCTAAGGAAATTCGCAAAGGAAATGGCTAAGGCTTTGGAAAGGCAAAATGGAATTTTTGGCACATTTATTTATGAAAATAATGGAAATTATCAAGAAAAGGAGGTGAAATTTCACAGGTTGCACGTGAGAAGGAAATTGAAGGAAAATAATTGAAAATGAAGGAAATAGAAGCCTCATTCATAAAAAGGCTTCTTAGGATCACTTGGTAACATTTTTCCAATTTAGTTTTGGAGCTCTCTCTCATACTCTTGGATACTTTTCTTTTTCTTGGAACACCCTTGGAGAGTGTGGCATACCTAGATCTTTGGAGAAAGAAGGAAAAGGAAGAGAAAGAAAGCACAAGAGGAAATCAAGATCAACAAGTACAACGAGTCTGTCTTGCAGGTACCAAGTTGCATGTATGTTTTCCTCACTAGTTTTTGCATGCATGTGGTTTCTTTATTGTGATTTGTCATTGGCATGGAGGATTTCCTAGACTAACAATGAATTTTCCTAGACATGAAAATTGATGTTTCATACCTAATGGATGAATTGGTAGCTAATGTGGTCAAGCATCAATGTTTGTTGGCGATTCTTTTCTAGGTATGAAACGCCTATGCTCATACATGTTATTTACACCTGTAGATTACATATTCATGATATGTTTGACGGAATTCCTATCATGGCTAGTAGGGGTCCAATCAAGGTCTTATTCAAGTAATTAAATTTGTATTGGTATTTCCTTGTTATCTTATTCTTCTGAAGGTGTCATTCTATTCTGGGCAGTGACCTAGGCTCTGGGCCTAAAAAAATGGCTCAAATCCAAGCGACACTGGCACAACACTGAGAAAAATATTCCTTGGACACTAGCATGCACTGTCATGAGAGCGTCCAAAGCCTCCTAGACACTGGAAGGCCTATAGCATGGTAGCATCGAGGGGTGAAGTGGTTTAAAATCTCAGTTAGACCTAGGGACTCATTAGCAGAAAGGTTGGATTGGTTCCTAAGGGTCCTAATGCTGAAGTTGAAGGTTTGTATGGTGTCTTTCCATCGGTTCCACTTCCTTAATGTGACTTAGGAGGTCAAATCATATCATAGTGGCCTATCATCACATGTTTACCCTAGTTGGACGGTTACTTGGGTAGATGTGGGAGGATGGTGTTATAGAGTGGTACCAGAGCATGGTTCAGTGCTCGGACTGGATGGGTTGTGTGTGTTTTTCATGCATTCATGTCAGTTTCATGTGTGTCTCTTATGCTTGTATTTTCTTGTTTCATTTGCATGGTGTTGATCATGGTTGTAATGATGTCTCCATGTGGAAGTTGATGGTGTTGTGGTGGAATGTATTGTAATGAGCGTATGAATTGTTTACATGTATCATTTTTGTATTCTTAGTTACCTTCTTGTATGCTTGGTTAAATGTATCATTCTCGTAGGCTTGGTTTCAATTATTATTTGTTTATTCTTGATTATATGTGTTTATGCATGTGTGTGGTTGATTACAAATCACTTATGCATGTTAAGATTTGCATGTGGTCAAGTGTACATTGATGTAATGGTTGTTTCCATGCATGAGAGCATGGTATTTGTTTTTGGTAAGGTCATACATTGATGACTAGACACTAGTTAGAATTATGGTTGCATGGTTATATGCTTAGGTGCTATGTATCTATATGCTATCATGATTATGTTATACATGTATCATGCTGATTTGTTGATCTTGCAGACAAGGTATCCTCCCCCAGCTATAATAAGGTAAGTTGGTTTATTGTGATTTGGTTTAGTTGAAATGATATACCTTGTAGGAAGAAATATAAAATGGATAGCAAGATGGTAGACTACAAGGACTCTCCCTATGAATCATATGAGCAGTATGGCGTTTGGAATTCTTCCGATTTGGCAAATACATTGAGAAGCTTAAAGGAAAAAATAAGCAATTGTGAGGTAGATAATGACAGAATCATGCAAGCACAGGAGAAACAAGTAGAGGTAAATGCAGTGATACTTCAAAGTTTATTAGATTTGTTGTGACATGGACAACTTTGTATTAGCTATGACAAGGGTGGAAAAATAATGGGGCATGTTAGGCCCCTATACTACTAGTGTAACCCCTTATTGTTATTAGTAAAACCCCTTATATGGCTGTAGGCCGCATGGTGTTCATAGGTCATATAGAGATGACACAGTTAGAGATGGCAGATTGTTGGACACTCCGAATAGGAGAGGGGATAGACATAAGTACTATTTTAGTTCTGATTCAGATAGGAAACATGATCTTCATCATTATAATCATTATATGAGGGGAGATGGGGGATACATGATAGAGGATTTTAAGAAATAAAAGCCACCTAATTTTGATGGAGAGATGAAGAAACCACAGGATTCAGAGTCATGGTTGATTGGCATGAAGAAGTTCCTTAGGTTAAATGACTATTCATAGAACATGAAAGTCGGGGTAACTACATTCAATCTCAAAGGTAAAACATACATTTGGTGGGAATATGTGAAGAATGTCATATGTATTCATGAGGAAGACTTGACTTGGAGTGATTTTGAATAGTTATTCAAGAAGAAGTACCTATCAGAGAGATACTTTGATGACAAGAAAAAAACATTCTATGAGCTAAATATGGGATCTATGATAGATGAGGAGTACACTAACAAGTTCTTGGAGATACTAAGGTATTTGACTTATCTCATGGAGGAGAAGGCCAACATTAAAAGGTTCATTAGTGGATTACAGTTTGCATTCAAAGATGGGATTGAGTTCGATGACCCAAAATCATTGGAGGAAACCATTCGAAAGTTAAGGCATTGCTATGAACAATTGAAGCGCATATCTGAGACTAAGCTAGACTGGAAAGGTAATGCAAAAAACAAATTAAAATGGGATAGAAAGCAAGTAAGACCTCAGAGTATAAGTAATAAATAGAATGTAGCTCCATCTAACAAGTTCAATGCATCAGATAGAGGACACAAATTTTGATTCAAAGAACAGAACAAGGATGCAGGCTAGAAGCCTATAGAGTGTTGGACTTGTGGCAAGGATCATTGCAAGTGAGATTTTTCCCAAAATCAGGATGGTATGCCTCGGATATATAGTGCACAAGATGCACAGACTATTGGGATGTTGGTTGGATCAGTCCTCGTATTTATGCAACATTGGATAATAAACATGGACACCATCAAGTATCTATTATTGAGATGGACGGTAGGATTTTTGATCAATTTATTTGTATATTGATTTACCCTGGATCAAATTATATCTATGTTAGTCCTGACTTGGTGGATAAGTGTCGTTTGAGTAAGGAATTGCATGTAGAATCTTGGTTAGTGTAGTTGAATGCATGTACAAAGAAGCAAGTTAATCTTTGGCTAAGAACTTGTGCTTTCGATTTGAATTGGATTCGTAGCATAGAACATTTGAATGTACTATCGTTGGGATCATATAGTATGTTTTTGGGCATGGATGGCTATACCTTGATAGAACCAAGGTGGATTATTATGAAAATGCCATTGAGTCCTTGGATGACAATGGAGAACCCAAAGTATTACAGGGAAAGAAGAAATCGACATCAGTTAGGATGGTGACAACTTTGCAGGAAAAGCATAGTCACACGAAAGGGTGTATGTTATTCACGGTGAAAATTTCTAGTGATGAAGGTAAGGAAGTTAAGGATACATATTTTTTGAGCAGGAACCTAGTTCTACAGTAGTTTCATGATGTATTTTTTGAAAACATTACAGAGTTACCACTTCACAAGGAGGTAGAATTTTCTATTGAGTTAGTGTCAAAGAAAGCTCCAACATCAAAGTCACCTTATAGGATGAGAACACCTAATTTGGTAGAGTTGAAGTTGTAGTTGAAGGAAATTTTGTACAGGGGATATATTAGGCCAAGTATATCACCATGAGGCACACTGATGTTTTTTGTAAAGAGTAAATATGGTACTCTTAGATTATTTTTTGACAACAAGTAATTGAACAAAGTCACCATCAAGGACATGTATCCATTGCTGGGGATTGATGACTTGATCGATCAGTTAAAGGGAGAAACATTGTTCTCGAAGATTGATCTAAGACCTCGATATTTATGAGGCTCATCAATGGGTAAATTATATGGACCTTAATACAACTCTCAAGCTTATTAAAATCAAGTTTTCTCATAATTCTTTACATGTTTTGTTATATTTTGCTTAATGAGAAGGGTAAAGATGAGATGTCATGTCTAGTGGTATAATGCTCATTGATTGCAGGTTTTGGAGAAAATTTTGGCTAATTACAGTGAAGGAACTAGAAGGAGACAATAAAGAGGCATTTTAGGAGATGGGAACTCCCTCCTTAACTCCTCAGTCACTCCAAGATTCCTCCATCAAATGTCATCAGCTCGGAGTTACAAGAAGCTGAGTCATTAAGATCATTGGTAACCAAGCTAGTGATAGTTGAAGACCAGTTGATCTTGAGATTGGGAGCCAAGCCTCCCTAAATTTAAGGAAGTTGTTGGTAACTTGAGTTGTATAAATAAGAAGGCCTAGAGCCTCACTAGGATTCGATTTTTGTTCATTGTAGCCAAGAAGCATTTTTTTAGTTGAAACATTATGACTGATCACTCTTGTATATTTTTATACTTTAATGAAAATGAGAAGCATTCCCTTGATCAAGCACTGAGTTGAGTCAGAGGGCTGAATCTCTTGGGTTAGGGCCCAACCCTAGTAGCAGGTATTCCTCTTTTTGTAGATGTATGCTTAGCTTACATTCATAGTTAGATGTTGTACTGATTTTGGTGTTGTTAGTTTGTAATTATTGTTATGATTAATAAGTTTTCTTACATTTGTGGATATTTAGAATAGTGGTATCATAATGACAGAAGAAATTTTAGAAAAGTTGGTGATAGTGGTTTTCACCTAATCTCTCTCTTTTGGGATCATGACTTGAGGGACACTTTCATACAGCCCAAAAATAGAATTCTTGCTTTCCTTTATAATCTATGGTTTCATGATGAGTAGGTCATTATCTTAAAGTTTCTTAAGATAAATTACAATTGTCATTTCTGATCTCTTATGCCTTATATTCATTTCAAAGCACTTCCATTCATGCACTTAGCCATTAGATGGTAATATATTTGTTTTCTTCCATTTAATAAATCTTTCCTATGTATATATGAATTTGTGTATAGGTGCAGACAAGGATGCACATTGTTGTAGGAGCTTCTACATTATAGGGAGATCTCGTCTCATTTGCCTCATCGAAGCCTTATCCACCCATGTCACCAAAATCCACTAAAATCTCAATCTGAATTCTTGTTTTATAAAGAAAATTGCCATTTTCATTGAGCAAATCCAACCATCTTAAAGCACTTGATTGATCTTTCGATAGTGTTCACCCCCTCCATGCCTTATTCTACCATTCTCTACTTTTCCCAAGCTTCATGCCACCTTCTAAACCACTTCCTAAGATTTCGGCCTGCTCCTGTAGTAAAACAGCAGATCCTGTAGGAGAACTAGGACATCATGTAGTTTTCCTATAGGAAATCTTGTAGCAGCCTATTTTGAGACCGAATTTAGCAAAATCATCACCGAAGTTGGGATTATGCATATTCTTGAACTCCATAACATTAAGCCCATTATAACTCTCCTCCTCCATACATGTCTTCCCTGCCAAATAACAAGTGAAGATTAGCATTTACATTCATAAAATGAAAAGATAAAGAAAAAATAGTTCTTTTATTTCTTAAGTAGAACATGCATGCAACAATTGATATTCCATATATCAGATTCCATGCTCAATAGTTTGAATCATCACATGTGATAAATAGGGTTAAGCTACGGTTCTTTTGCAAGAAAAATGTGTCAATGAGTAGATAGAGGATTTCATGTTACTTTACAAGCATCTTCAAATTCAGTCTTTCATTCTTTAAAATAGGCAACATTTTTGTTCTTTCATTTAGGATAATTTTGGCTTCTTCAATTGGTAATTAGAATTCTTCTAGTCAATAGAATATTGGTTTTAGAAACCCTAGTGGTCTATCGCCCGAGTTGAATAGTGACAAGAGTAGACCATTACATCTATTTGTGTATACAACACTGTCACCTCCAAGTTTGTACGAACCTCGGGTTGATGAAGTAAAGTTGGTAGCCCTAGGAGCTACAACATTCTTGCTACAATAATGGAGCTCATCACTTTTTGGTGTCGTTACCGGGGACGTGTCTGAGTATATGTGCTTTCTACGTTCTTTCATTCTTCCCTTATTTATTTCTCATTCTACAAATAGTTCCATTTAGCTAGTAGTTGCAATTTTCTTTTTCTTTCTTTCATATATTCAAAGTGTTCCATTCAACAAGTAGTTACAATTTGGTTTTGTTTTCTTTCCATTACGCAAGTAGTTCAAAAAAAAAAAAAAAACTTGAAAAACAAAAAAAAACTCCTTTCATGCCTCATAGGAGTAGAGACTACTTAGGGAAATTTTTTTGAAATACCCCCACCACATCAAACAACCAACCTTCTCTCTTCTTCGGTGGTTGTGAACTAGAGGACCCATTAGGCAAACAACTTGAAATTTTTAAAGAGCTTATATGGGAAGAAGAAGAGACCATTCCACCAACTTACACCTTCACTAAAAATATAAATGAAAGGGGAGACAGAGACAAAGCTGAGGGTGCTTTTCCCATCAGAGAAACTAATGGGGATGGTATGATGAAAAACATAAGCCCCTTTGCTCTTCCTTGCTTCCATGGCCTAGCCTTAGAAGACCTAGATACTTTTTTGTTCAAGTTTATCATCATATGCAAAACTTATGATTACACCTATGATGATCAGAAGTTGAAATTATTCCCATCCACACTCAAAGATGTAGTCGTGCACTGGTTCATGGGTTTACCTGGGGATAGTATCACCACTTGGGATGACATGCAACAAGCCTTCAATAACAAGTATAGGGACTACTACATATCTAAAGATACCAAAGAAGAAATTTTTAGGATGACCTTGGGACATGATGAATATTGAGAATATTATGAGGCAAGATTCCAACTCAGCCACAAAAGGGCCAGGTGCACCTTGATTTGGAATCACTTAAGTTAGTCTTTCTTAAGGGGATCAAGGAAGATCTCCTAGAAACCCTAAACTCGCTATCAAGAGGAGACACCTACTAGTTACTCTATGATGATATCAAGACTTTTTTCAAGAATCATTCTAGCGAAGCTAGAAATAAGGGTAGGTCTAGTCAAGTTGTGGCCATTTTTTACTCTTCAAACACATCCATAAAATGTTAAATTGGGAACATGTTGGAAGACTTTAAGAGTGAAATGTTTCATACCCTTTCTCTACATATGGACACCATGTAGATCAAGAAGAAACAAGAGGAAGCATTCAAAGCCTTAGCTATATTTTTCCCTAGATGCACTAGGAGGCACCCTAGGAACAAATGACCATTGAATATCATAGAAGTTTTCTTGGTCTGTGAGGAAAATCACTCCACAGATAAGTACCCTTCCATGCTTGGATAAAAGTTGTGTATCAGGGAACTGAATGGGTGATTGAATAACTCTGCTACATCAATCGAAGGAGGCCTCAAGGACCAGCAAGGCATGCAAGGGGAACCCTATTCATATTACAACCCTAATCAGAATACATTCATTCCCCCTTGGTGCCGTCCTACTCATCCTTCATTTCCCACACCTTCTCCTTGGTATTTTTCACCTCGATACCATTCCCAATCTACCAACCAACCATTTCAGCCATATGCTCTTCACAACCTTAGTGGAATGCATTATCCCAATGGTGGAGGCCCCGATACAACTGACCTACAACTTTATTGCCTCCACCTCCATATCAAACACAAATACTACACCCTGCTCCACCTAAACTACCTCATATGCCTTCCCAACCAAATCTGATCCTGAACAATAGACAAGCACATCACGTTTATAGTGGAGGAACATCCTACATACCCTGCATATGTTGTGGAAATTCATGAAATTAACCTCAGGTCTAGAAGAGTGCTTCCAGATAACCAACCTCCATCTCCACCTGAGGAGCATGAAGAGGAAAAAGAGGAAAATGTCCCTCAAGAAAATCCACCTACTTTTCCTGAGAGATTAACCCATCCTATCCAGTACACCCGAGAAGAGACTAAAATTTTGGGTGAGTTGAAAAATATTTGTGTCAAAATCCCGCTACTCCAAGCTATCAAAGATGTCCCCATCTATAAAAAGTTCATCAAGGATAAGTGCTTCAAACATCCGAAAAGGTGAAAGAAAGACAAACCTACCATTAATTTCATTAGAAAACTATCCAAATTAATGTTGGGGTGGGTGATTTTTCCAAAGTATCTAGATCCTAGAATTCCTATAGTATATGTACACATCTATGGAACCATTGTCCCCCATACCTTCATCAACCTTGGGGCTGCCATTAATGTGATGACTAAGGAGACTATGCTTAAATTGGATCTCGAGGGATCATTAAGAAAGACCACAATAGTCTTGGAGCTTGCAAATAGATCCACAATACCTCATGGGAGAATTGTTGAGGATGTGATGGTCTCCATTGATTCCTAGGAATACCTTGTTGACTTCTTAGTTCTCCAACCTAAGACCAAGTTCAATGGTTATCCTCTCAACCTTGGGATTCCATGGTTATCCATTGTCAATGCTTACATAAGATGTAGGGTGGGAAATATGACCATTAAAAATGGGCATCTCTTCAAGAAATCAGTCTTGTACCCTCCTTCACAACCATCTCTAGAGCATGACTTACCTTTATGGCTAGAAGAGGAGGAAGAAGAGGAAGTCTACTCCTCCCCAATCTATAACCTAGATGCTACTATAGGAAGGGGGCAACCTGATGAAGATGACCTGGTTGAATACATCCTCCAAAATCAATCCCCCAACACCATGTCTATTGAGGAGTTAGTAAAGGAAGCCAAAGACGACCCTCAAATTGATCTATGATTAGATAACTCAAACCTTACTCATGTCAAGATGATAGAATTAGGCCCTGAAAGAGCATTGAAAATCAACCCCTCTCTGTAGACTAAGAAGAGGAGTTATGTGGCATGCTAAGAAGAAATTTGGATGCCTATCCTTGGACTTACAAGGAAATAAAGGGAGTGCCCCCTTTGGTGTGTACTCACCACATTTACATCAAGGAAGATTGGAAGCCAGTCTACCAACCTTAGAGGAGAATGAACCTAGCCCTCAAGGATATAGTCAAAGAAGAACTACAAAAGTTTTTGGATGCAGGTTTCATTTACCCCATCTCAGATAGTGAGTGGGTGTCTCCTCTGGTTCTAGTTCCAAAGAAAAATGGAAAGTGGAGGACCTCTCTGGATTACCAAGAGCTAAACAAAGCCATAAAAAAGGACCATTTCCCTCTACCTTTCATTGACCAAGTATTATATGGTCTGGAAGGAAATAAGTTCTTCTCTTTCGTGGATGGATTTAGTGGTTACAATCAAATCCAGATCAACCCAAAGGACCAAGATAAAATCACCTTCACCTGTCCCTAGGGTTCCTTTTCTTATAGGGTCCTTCCTTTTGGGTTATGCAATGCCCTTTCCACTTTCCATACAGTATTCCTTAGCATTTTTGTAGAGCTAGTCCATTATTCTGTGGAAATTTATATGGATGATTTCACCCTCTAAGGGTGTGATTTCATAGAGTCTATCTCCAACCTAGGAAAGGTGTTATACAAATGCATTGAAATGAAGTTATCCCTTAGTCCTGAGAAGTGTGAATTCTTAATGACTATAGGGATTGTTATAGGTCATTCAATATCCCAGGAAGGACTGCAAATAGACCCAAATAATATAGCTATCATAAAGTGGGTCCCCACTCCTCAGAAGTAGCAAGATGTCAGAAACTTTTTAGGCTTGGGTGGATACTATAGGAGATTCGTAAAACAATCTAGCAAGGTATCCTCACCATTTTTTGGTATATTGGCCAAGGACTCTAAATTTTTATGGTCGAAGAGCTACCAAGAGGCCCTAGAAACCCTAATGGACAAATTGACTACTGCACCTATTATTTGAGGCCCAAATTGGGCTCTTCCTTTTCATATACATGTTTATTCCTCTCTCAAAGGTACATGAGCAGCTCTGGGCTAGATATATGACAAGATACCTTATGACATTTACTTCATCAGCAAAAATCTATCCATAACTGAGTTAAACGACACAATGACTAAAAAAGAGCTCCTAGTTGTTGTCCATTCATTGAATAAATTTAGACATTACATTACTGGTTACTAGACATTTGTACATACCAACCATGCTTCCATTAAATATTTGATGAGAAAACCTAATGTGAGTGCTCGAATTATTAGATGGTTACTTTTTTTACAAAAAAATGATCTAACTACTGTTAATAAGCCAGACAGAGAAAATGTAGCAACATATTTTTTGTCTAGATTGATTTTGTCTGCAGTTGAGGAAGGAATGGTTGATGACCAGCTGCTGGATAAGAATTTATTCACCATTTCAGTTCTCTCTCCTTGGTTGGATGACATATCCAACCACTGAGTAACTACATAGTTCCCTCCAAATATTTCCTCCAAGGAGAAGAGAAGAATTATAAGCAAAAGTACATCATTCACTTGGATTGGGGGCAATCTCTTCAAGTTGGGCCCATACCAAATTCTAAGAAGATGTGTCAGGGAGGAAGAAGTTCTTAACATCTTTTTGGCTTGTCATGATGGGCCTTGTGGATGTCACTTTGCACCCAAAAGGACAACATTCAAGGTTATAGCACAAGTTGGCTATTACTGGCCCACTCTCCGCCAAGATGCAAGAAGCATACTAGCCAGTGTGATCGGAGCCAAAGGATGGGGAAACATACTCCCAGGGATGAAATTCCTTTGCAACCTCAAGTGAATTTCAAGCCATTTGACAAGTGGGGCATGGATTTCATTGGGCCCATTGATCCTCCATCCAAACATAAAAAGTACATCATTCTGTACACTGACTACTTAACAAGGTGGGCTGAAACCAAAGCTGTCAAGGTAGCCACAGAATAAAAAGTGGTTGAGTTATTGAGGGAGAATGTGTTTTACAAGTTTGGATACCCTAGAGAGATGGTCACTGATCAAGGCAGTCAATTCACCTCATACATGATTGAGAATCTGTTAATACAACATAAGATCAAGCACAGAAAGTGCACTCCTTACCATCGTCAAGCTAATGGACAAGAAGAAGTCGGCAATAGAGCATTGGAAACCATTTTGACCAAATTGGTTAGCAACAACAAAAAGGATTGGGCAGGCAGACTGGTGGAGGCCACTTGGGCCTACAATACAACTTGGAATACCACCACTAGCTTCACCCCTTATGATTTGGTCTATGGGAGGAAGGATCTACTATCCATTGAATTTGAGTACAACACCATAAAGATGGAAGCACATTTGGATTGAGATTTCACAAGGGCACATCAGGAGAGATTTCTCCACCTAAATGGGTTATATGAATTCAGGATTAAGGCCCTCCTACACACAGAAGTGACTCAAGTATAAAGAAAAATCTGGCATGACAAGAATATCAAAGACAAATTGTTTCAAGAAGGTGATTGGGCCGTGTTGTATGACTCTCGGTACAAATATTTCAGAGGCAAGTTGATGACCAGATGGTTGAGACCATATGTGATAGAAAAGTGCCATGATAATGGCATTATTCAGATAAGAACCATCGATGAAGAAGATATCTCTTTTCTTGTCAACAGGTATACGTTGAAAGTTTTCAAAAAGCCTTTGTTAAAGAAGGAGTTCATCAGTAGCATTAGCAAGGTAGTGATGATGATTGAAGGAGTCTCAACTTCCATCTCACTAGGATCTTAAGGTTCGTTTATGTTTTGAAAAAAGAAAAAATAAGAAGAGATAAAATAAAAAGACCTAGGTGAAAACCTCCATGAGGCACCTGAGTCCCACCCTTAGGTTGAAAACCTCTTTGAGGCAGCTGAAGAGTGTTTAAGAAAGAAGGAAAATAAAATACCTCTAGGTGAAAACCTCTTTTGAGGAATCCAGGGCAGGCAACCAGGATAGAAAACTCCTTTGAGGCAACCTCATTGTCTTTCAAAAATAAAAATAAAAAATAAAAGAATAAACACAAAAATAATGGTAGGGACCTCAAATCTACCCACTCATAAAAATTATGAATTTAACAAGATTTAAAACAAGATAATGGACACAGATATCAGAGAGAAATAAGCCCTACAAAGACCCAAGTTTTTCTTCAACCATTTCATCTCCACCATAATTTCCATGTTCGTTCATCCATACTCATCTCCAACAATAGGAAAATTCAAATTTGAGGCAATTTTGTGCTTTCTACAGGATTTCCTATAATTACTACAAGAGTTTCCTGTAGTAGTATAAGAAGTCCTAAAAATCTAGAGGAAAGGCAGTCTGATGGAGAAATTATGATGCAAGCCTATTTTGGGATAAAAAATAAGGCCATTGACTTCCCCACACCTCAGCCAACCCCCTTCATGACCATGTCACCCCCTATATCCATAAAAGAAAATCAAGTTAGAAATATATATATATATATATATATATATATATAATGAAGAAAAAAAGAGAAATGAACATCAAAGAGGCATGCCACCAAAATCCTACCTCACCCATCAACAGCCTGCAAGACCTTCTACTCACTCCCATGCCTATTCACCCTCCAAGTAGAGAAATGACACAAAAATTCAAAGAAAGGGAAGCTACATGACTTCTTGTAGTAATACTATTATGAAGAAACATCAACTCCAGGCCTAACCTTCAGCACCATGAAAGAGGAGAAGCATAACTACAGGCACAATGAAACTCCTCCAGAGCTCAGGAGCAATAGAAGAAGCCATCACCTCCACATCAATAAGAAGACAACCCATCAATAAAATAAGATCAACAAAAAAGAAAAAGGCAGTCAAGAAGATGTACCTGGGTCATGAGCAGAACATCAACACCACTCTCCAGCATGCATCAGAAAGGCAGAGGACCAGCATGTATGTCACCTCATCAACATGAACTCATAAGTACGAATATGATTAAATTGCAGGAATATGAAGAAAGTTGATTTTATAAGCGAAGGTGGCCAGTTAACTTAGCCACCTTCAGTCCGATAATAAAAAGTAAAGTGTTAGTCAATTGGACAAATGGCAAGGTCACAACAAGGGCAATAAATAAAAAAGGTGGTCAAGTTATGGTGAATAGAAGTGGGTGATGATTACAATGAAGGGTGGCATGTTAACTAGTAATGAGACCAATGGTCCAAAAGGAGAAATATGTACTAGGCCAGCTAGCACATCACTCAACGAAATCGTCCATAAATAGAAATATTACTTGAATTTCATGCAAAGTATTGTTCATTTAAAGAGTGTGAGAGCATAGATAAACTCAAGGAGACATCGAAAGGAAAAGTTAGTCTTAGCCTACCAACAGTGAGCCCGTATAGGAAACATAAAGAAACTATGAGAAAAAGTGAGCACCTATAGGAAACTATAGGAAAGCTACAGGAAATAGGGAGAATTGTCATAGATGCTATAAATGGGTGCCTAGGGCCAAAAATTCAAGAATTATCATTAGCAGAGAATTGCGTAGAAAGACAGGTTCCACATCCTCTGTGTTTTCATTTGTAAAGAGGAAATGGAAATAAATTGTCATTTCTTTCAAGTATTTACAATGTGCATAGAGATGGATAAGATTCTATGGGAGATTGTGTAAAGTAAACTCTAGACCTTCATCACCTAGAGAAGCTGTTAAGATGTAGCCACCGAAACTTCATCCACATAGACCGGCATAGAGAAAATATGACAAGGAGTTTCAATAAAAGGGAGCCCTCGAGAGTAGCTAGAATACACCAACATCCTCATGTGGTAGAAATCTTTACAAGGCATCAATGGCTAGGATTCTTCGAGCTACATAGGGGATATGATGATGATGTAGCTAGGGAATCTGCAATGCCACTCATACCTCTAGCTAGAGCCAGTGCCACTATTATACTAAGGGTTTTGTTAGTAACAATTACCCCTGAGAGCATTAGCATAATCACTATAATCCCTCTAGAGTTGCAATGGAGGAGAGAGGACAAAACTAGCAGCACTCTTGCGAAGAAGAGATTTTTCTTGGAAGGAGAGGAACCAATTGAAGGAAAAAATGGGGTTAGAAGGGAAAGCATTCCATATCCTTTGAATGAAGTAAGTTATCACATCATCAAGTATCTTTCTTGTGAGGGTAGACTTAGTATAGCCTATGGGTACTAGTTTAGACTCCTTCATTATCTAACATTTGGAGAAGAGATATCTCCTCATAGAAGACTTAGTGTGCCTTAATTTTTGTTACAATCAATTATAGACATGAGAATCAAGGTACAAGAAGGAAAGCATCAACAATTGACGCATCATGGATTGATCAAAATCATATTGGAAGATGCCCTAGATAGCTTGAGAATCCCTATTATGTGGTCAACATTTCCAGAAATGAATGAAGAAGATCAAATTCAAGGCATTGAGTATGAGAGAGACCCTACTTCTAGTGCCAAAGAAGAAGGAGAAGAGCATGAAAAAGAATAATGTGAAGAAGAGGAAGACGAAGAAGAGGAATACGAAGAAGAGGAAGAAGAGCCTGAAGAAGAGGAGGCGGAATTAGATGAAGCAAGAGATGAAAAATATAGCAAGGAAGAAGTACAAAAGGATGAGCCAAGTCTTGAAATATAGAACAAGGAAGAAGAGGAATCTCCAAGGGTGTCTCTTCAACCCACAGAGAAGGAAACAACTACTGCCTTAACTTCTCTATGTACACCTATCAAATCAAAAGCAAAGAGGCAGAGGCAGAGTCCCCTATACTTTAGAACAAGGAAGAGAACCAGGATAAAACAATGGAGACCTCAAAACCCTACCAATATTCCCATTTTCATAGAGGACTCAGTAAAATAACAAGATAAGTTAGCCCCTCTAGGAGAGAGAGCTGAAGAAGGCACATCACAACAAGGTTCCCTAACATCACCAATCACCAATCACATATGTTAGGAGGCCTGTCACTAGTTCAACCACAAAAAAACAAGTTAAAGAAACTTTGTCCCCTTTTAAAAAATGGAAAGGTATCCTATAGGAAACACAAAAAGCCTACAGAAAGAAAAAACAATCCTACAGGGAACCCTGTCAAAACTACAGGAAACACAAAAACAAGATAAGGAAGCACTGCAAGGGAAAAGGTAAAGGAAAGAGGCAACAAATACTCAATAAAAAATAATAGGATAGTCCTAGGAGCTAAAGGAACCTAACCCATGGACAAACCTCAGCACCTCTTACAGATTCATTGAGGGGGGCATAATGATACTAAAAAATTTTCCATCCCTCTATTCTTTGATGACTAGGCCTTAGCTAGAATGATCGTTTCATGGTTATATGCTTAGGTGTTATGTATATATATTCTATCATGATTATCTTATACATTTATCACGTTAATTTGTTGATATTGTAGACAAGGTATCCTCCCCAAGCTATACTAACGTATGTTGATTTAATGTGATTTGGTTTAGCTGAGATGATATACCTTGCAAGAATAAATATCAAATGGATATCAAGATGGTAGACTCCAAGGAATCTCCCTATGAATCAGATGAGAAATATGGTGTTTGAAATTCTTCTGATTTGACAGATACATTGAGAAGCTTAAAGGAAGAAATAAGCAATTTTGAGGTAGACAATGACAGAGTCATGCAAGCACAGGAGAAACAAGTAAAGGTAAATGCCATGATACTTTAGAGTTTGTCAGATTTTGAGCGATAGGGACCATGTTGGATTAGATTGAGAAGGAGGAAATGGGGCATAAGGTAGTAGATCGCATGGTGATCACAGGTCAGATAGAGATGACACGGTTAGAGATGGCAGATTGTTGGACACTCCGTATAGGAGAGGGGATAGACACAAGTACTATTCAAGTTCTAATTGATATAGGCACCATGACCATCATCGTTATCATTCGTATAGGAGCAGTGATGGGTGATACTTGCTAGATGAGTTTAAGAAAGGAAACCCACCTAATTGTGATGGAGAGATGAAGAAACCACATGATGCAGAGGCATGGTTTCTTGGCATGAAGAAGTTCTTTAGGCTACATGACTATTCAGAGAACATGAAATCCAATGTAGCTACATTCAATCTCAAAGGTAAAGCATACATTTGGTGGGAAGATGTGAAGAATTTCAGAGGTAATCGTGAGGAAGACTTTACTTGGAGTGAGTTTGAGCAGTTATTCAAGAAGAAGTACCTATCAGAGAGATACTTTGATGACAGGGAAAAGGAATTCTATGAGCTAAATATGGGATCTGTGATAGATGAGGAGTACACTAACATGTTCTTAGAGCTACTAAGGTATGTGCCTTATCTCATGGAGGAGAAGGCCAATATTAAAACGTTCGTTACTAGATTACCATTTGCATTCAAAGATAGGGTTGAGTTTGATGAGCCAAAATCATTGGAGGAAACCATTCGAAAGTTAAGGCATTACTATGAAAAATTGAAGGGAATATCTAAGACTAAGCTATACTAGAATGGTAATGCAAATAAGAAAGGAAAATGGGCAGAAAGCAAGTAAGACCTCATAGTATAGGTAATAGATAGAATGGAGCTCCATCTAACAAGTTCAATGGATCAGCTAGAGGACAAGGATTTCAATCCAAAGAATAGAACAAAGATGTAAGTTGGAAGCCTATAGAGTGTTCGACTTATGGCAAGGGTCATCGTAAGAAAGATTGTTCATAGAATCAGGATGGTAGGCCTCAGATATGTAATGCACAAGATGGATAGATTGTTGGGATGTTGATCAGAGCTTTCATTGTATATAGGCCACATCGAATAATAAACATGGATACCATCAAGAATCTATCATTGAGATAGAAAATATGCTTTGAGATCAGTTTATTTTATTTTGATTTACCCTGGATCTAATTATATCAATGTTAGTCTAGACTTGGTGGATAAGTGTGGTTTGAGTAAGGAATTGCATGTAGAATATTGGTTAGTGCAGTTGAATACAGGTACAAAGAAGTGAGTTCACCATTTTATAAGAACTTGTGCATTTGATTTCAATGGTATTCCTACCACAACACATTTGAATGTATTTCCATTGGGATCATACAATATGTTGTTGGGAATGGATTAGCTATACCTTCATATAACTAAGGTGGATTGTTACGACAAGGCTATTGAATGCTGGGATGACAATGGAGAATCCAAAGTATTGCATCAGTTAGGGTGGTGACAACTATGGAGGAAAAGTGTAGTCGCAGGAAAGGGTGTATGTTATTCACAGTGAAAATTTCTAGTGGTGAAGGTAACGAAGTTGAGGATGTAGATGTTTTGAGCATGTACCCAATTCTACAATAGTTTTAGGATGTATTTTTTGAGGACATTATAGAGTTACCACCTCATAGGGAGGTAGAATTTTCTATTTAGTGTCAGGGGTAGCTCGAGCATCAAAGGCACCTTACAGGATGAGCACACCTAAGTTGGTAGAGTTGAATCTACATTTCAAGGAAATGTTGTACAAGGGATATATTAGGCCAGGTATATCGCCATGGGGTGTACCAATATTTTTTGTAAAGAACAAAGATGGCACTTTGAGATTATTTATTCACTATAAGTAATTGACCAAAGTCACCATCAAGAAAAGGTATCCATTGTTGGGAATTGATGACTTGTTCAATTAGTTGAAGGGAGCAACAATGTTCTGGAAGATTGATCTAAGATCTGGATATTGAGGAGTCTCATCAATGGGTAAATTATATGGAACTTAATACAACTCTCCAACTTACTAAAATAAGGTTTTCTCATAATTCTCTACATGTTTTGTTATATTTTTCTTAATGAGAAGGGTGAAGATGATATGTCATGTCTAGTGGTCTAATGTCCATTGGTTGCAGGTTTTGGATCAAATTTTGGCTAATTAAAGTGCAGGAAATCGAAGGAGACAAGAAATAGGCATTTTAGGAGATGGGATCTCCCTCCTTAACTCCTCACTCACTCGAAGATTCCTCCATCGAATCTCATCAACTCGGAGTTTCATGCAGCTGAGCCATTAAGATCATTAGTAGTTGAGCCAGTGATAGTTCAAGACCAATTGATCTTGAGATTGGAAGGCAAGCCTCCCTAAATTTAAGGAAGTTGTTGGTAATTTCAGTTGTATAAATAAGAAGGCCTCGAGCCCCATTAGGATTCAATTTTTGTTCATTGTAGCAAAGAAACATTTTCGAGTTGAAACATTGTGACTAATCACTCTTGTGTATTTTTGATATTTTAATGAAATTGAGATTGATTCCCTTAATCCAACACTAAGTTGACTCAGATGGCTAAAGCTCTTGGGATAGGGCCCAACCCTAGTAGCAAAGGTTCCTCTTTCTGTAGATGTATGGTTAGATTACATTCTTAGTTAGCTGTGGAACTGATTTTGGTGTTATTAGTTTGAAAAGATTGGTATGATTAATTAGTTTTCTTCCATTTGTGGATGGTTAGAACGATGGTATCATAGTGAAATAAGAAATTTTAGAAAATTTGGTGATAGTGGTTTTCACCTTGTCTCTCCCTTTTGGGATCATGAAATGAGGGATGCTTTCATACAACCCAAAAACAAAATTCTTGCTTTGCTACATATCTAGGGTTTCTTAATGAGTAGGTCATTATCTGTTAAGTTATGGTATGTTCTATGCTTATAACAGTTTACTTCTTTTTCTTATTATATTCCACCGATTAGCAATCACATGTACATAAAGTAAAGTGCATATATAACATTAAACGATCGACAGAAAACAAGCCAAGACAAGAGACACAAGATGTGGCGGCTAGCCAGGGACAAACCCCACAATGTGTGGGGAAAACCTTTGATCAAATCTTCTTTTATCTTCAATAATTCAGCAGAGAGAAATAGTACAATAAATCTGATTCATATCAGTAGTAGCAAACCCTAGATCAGTAGCATCAGCATTAGCGGCTTCATTATCAAACTAGGGCAGACCATATCTCACAAACCGATAGTCGGATTGACTTCATTCCACCACCAAAGGTTTCGGCTTCCAGAGGAAGTTCAGATGAACCTACAGCGTGGTTCAAATGAGGAGATCTTCTAGGCCACGCAAGTCAATATTTACTTCTGTAGTTGCAGCTTCAGTTTCAGCAGTTTCCGGCTTCAAACTAGGGCAGTCGATATCTTGCAAACCGTTCGTCGGATTGACTTCATTCCACCACCAAAAGTTGCAGCTTTCAAAGGAGGTTCAGATGAACCTACAGCGCAGTTCCAAAGAGGAGATCTTCTAGGACATGCAAGTCAATCTTTACTTCTGCAGTTGCAACTTTAAATTCAACAACTTCCGGCTTCACATGTGTGAGAGAGAGAGACCCATTTCAGCGCAGTAGAGAAGAGACTTATATCTGCACAGTAGAGAGAGAGATATGTGATGAGATGAGTGAGTCTAAATGAGGAAAAGTCCTCTTATATTTATACACAACGTTGGTGGGTGAATAGATGCAACTGTTGGGCTTCTGAGGCTACATGAGTTGTAGGTCGGCTTGATAATAATTCCATAATCAAAATAAATTCATATCTCCATGAATACTTATCGGAATTGGATGATCCTTATATCAATCCTACACCTCTCGACGAGAGGAATCTAATAAAAATATTATTAGCCATGAATAAGATGACCCACATGAAGTTTTTCCCTGGTTGCCAATTTTAACACTCCCTCTCAACCATGGAGAACTTCATCTGCAATCTGTCTATTGGTCGTTACTATTCATCCATCAAACGCACTTCCTTGTACAGCTTGACCCTTGCCCTGCTCTGCTCTATTTTTCCTATTCTGCTTTGTCTTGTTCTGCCCTACACTGATATGTACTGTTTTGTTCTGTTCTGTTCTACTCTTGCATTGTTCTGTTCTACTCTGCTTTTTTCTGAATTATGAAGAAGAAGAAATGATCGAGGATGTATCATACTGACTCAAAGTCAGTCTCAGAGTATGTACCACTGGTTCTAGACCAGTCTCAACCAACCCAAAGTCAGTGTCATAGTGACTACAACTCCAATGGTCCCAGACCAATATCATCCTCCACTGACTCAAAGTCAGTCTCAGAGTATGTGCCACTGGTCCCAGACCAGTCTCAACCGACCCGAAGTCAGTGTCATAGTATGGTACAACTCCTACCACTGGTCCCAGACCAGTATCATTGATCTCAGATCAATGGAGGTCATCCTAGCGTAGGGAGTACGGTAGTTACAACGATGCATCCATCGGTACTACTATGGTCCCTAATTTCATTTCCCTGCTCATTGATCAGATGAGAGGTACTTCCCATGAGTCCCAGACTGCATGGGTAGGATGCCTCAATAGGAGAACTAATCAATCCCATCCTCAGAGGAGAACACATCAATCCTGCTACAATTTCCATGGAGAACACATCAATCCAGGCCTCACAGGAGAACACATCAATCCTGCTACAATCGCCGTGGAGAACACATCAATCCAGGCTGCCATGGAGAAGACATCAATCCAGGCCTCACAGGAGAACTAATCATCCTGCTACACAGGAGAGCGAATCATCCTGTTCCACAAGAGAGCGAATCATCTTGTCCCACAAGAGAGCGAATCATCTTGTTCCAGTGTGCACCACCAGGGGAGGGTGAGTCACCCTGTGGTCATATGTTGCTCCAATAGGAACCGCAAGCCCTCAGAGCTCCCAGAGCTCAATGTATGCAACATGCAGGACCCTTGTACAAAAGTTTCTTGCCGACTCCAAGTCGTTTGGGAAAATCATAGATTAGATATTTCCTCGGGGCTTTGACAAGGTGTATCAACCTGTACATCATCTTAATGTGATGGAGCTTCCTTGCTCATCGACTTACCATATCCCAGATGATGTCTATCTGCTGGAGCAATTGACGAATACGAGATTCCTCAATAATCGAATCCCACCTCTGGTTGTTACAGAGAATCACATTGGTATCCAATGTAAATCCAAACAGCTCACTGAAGGTATTTCGCAACCAGACTGCCTCACACGAGGTTATGCTAGCAATAATTTATCCTGCTTCGGCGGTGCTTAAAGCCACCGACTTCTGCTTCCTGCTCATCCAGGATATCGAAGCAGATCCCAAGGTGAAATAGTACCTGTAAGTGCTCTTACTGTCCACCACACTGCCTGCCCAATCAGCATCACTATATCCAAGTAGTCTCACATCTCTGGCAGTGTATCTTAATCCATGAGAGATTGTGTCCTGAAGACATCTCAGAAGATTCCTGGCATCAATCCAGTGAGGCTCAACCAAATATGAGCTCACAATGCTAACTGCAAAACATATGTTCGGACGGAGGTTCAACAAGAACATCAATGCGAATGAGTTTTTGAAACTCAGAGGCATTTCCTAAGTCTGGTCCAACATCACTACTATGTAACTTCTAAAAGTTAAGATCCTTGAGGTAGTCACAAGATTGCAGTCCATCATACCGAATCTTTCCAATATATTTATCACATATTTTCCTTGAGATAGGAAAATTTCCCTTGGCTTCTGCCACACTTCAAGTCCTTGGTCCTTCATTTCAAATTCAGAAGCCATCTCCCTCTTACATTTGTGAATGAGAGGGTTTGCACCTGTTAGAAAGAGGTCATCCACATACAACACCAGTATGAGAGGCTTGTCATCTTCAACCTTAAAGTAAAGGTTAGGATAAGCTTCACTCCTAGTGAATCCCAGCTTCATCAAGTAGCTATCGATCCTCTCATACCATGATCGGGGTGCTTGCTTCATCCCATAAAGAGCCTTCTTCAACTTGCATACATGAGATTTTCAATCATAAATCTCAAATCCTTCAGGTTGCTCCACATAGACCTCTTCTTTGATAGAACATGCAAGAACGTGGTCTTAACATCCATATGATGTAGGTTCCATCCTTGTGAAGCCACAAGAGCTATGATCAAGCGGATGGTCGTATATCTGGCGACAGGTGCAAATATCATAGCCTATACCTCCCTTCTGGGATAAACCACGAGCAACAAAATGAACCTTATACTTTTCCATACTTCCATTTGTTGCATGCTTTATCTTGTAAAGCCATTTTGAAGTAACAATTGTCTTGTCTAGGGTCTGGAAACTACTTACCAAACATCATTCTCCATAATAGACTCATATTCTATGGTCATAGCATCCTTCCATAGTTAATGCTTGATGACATCTGAGAATGATGAAGGTTCATTTTGTATGATCGTGCTCATGATGGTTAGGTATCCCTGATACCTGTTAAGTTTCTTACTTTGATGGAAGGTTCCTCAGGGTGCAACATGTCCTTCAGCATCATCAAGTATCCCCCTAAGCCATGAAGGCCTCTTCCTAGAAGAGGAAGGCTCATGTGGATGAGGATCAATCGAATCCATGGTTTCTTCTACATCAGGCATTGATTCATCATCCTTTTCTTTCGGTTCCCTGGTGTCGGCTTCTTGAGAGCTCCTCAAAGTCGGAAGATTGAACACCTTGCTGAGAGCCATATCTTCGTCAAAGGTGACATCATGACTAATTATGGCTTCCCTTTGACCGGCTACATAGATTCTATAGCCTTTAGTATTTTCACCATAGCCCACGAAAATTCCCTTCTTTCCAGATGCTCCCAATTTATTTATTTTCTCTTTCGGCACATGAAAGTATACAGGGATTCCAAAAATTTTAAAATGAGAAACATCAAGTTTCTTACCGGTGAATTTTTCTTCAGGAGTCTTGGAACCCAATGCTTGATGAGGGCATCGATTTTGTACATATACGGCAGTGTTTGCAGCTTCAACCCATAGAAACTTAGGAAGACTTTGATCATGTAGCATGGCCCGGACAGCTTCCATAATTGTGCGGTTCTTCCTTTCTGCCACACAATTTTGCTCAGGAGTATGTGGTGTAGTAGTCTCCCTCTTAATGCCAACCTCAGGTGTGCCTGAGTAAACCAATTGTAATATATCAGAGGTCTTGCTTTGGCTTGAGGGGAATGGTCCCCTTTTGAGCTTTCCTTTGGCACATCCCGGACATACACCTTCTTTCTCTACTTGGAATTCGGGCATCCCTGTTACCATCTGTCTTACATCGAGTAGAGCTTTGTAATGAAGGTGGGCAAACCTCTGATGCCAAAGTTCAGACTAAAGAGTTGTGTCACAAGACATGACACCTAGCGGACTTCCATCGACCTGATATAATGAATCAACACTAAACCCAAGAGTAAAGGCATCTTTAACATTATTTTTCCATATACATACCTTGCCATTGCTGAAGGTTACCTTGTAGCCTCTGTCTTCCATTGCTAAGATGGACACTAGGTTCCTTTTGAGGTCAGGTGCATTTAATACATCCTATAATTTCTTGCCTTCTTAAATGCTTGTCCTTTTCCTTGATTCCCAGCTCTCCTCTTACCTTTGCTGTTAAATTTGTCATTCCTTTGAATGCCATCAGAGGGATTTCGAGTTGCACCACTACATACTGTACCATGCTTCTCTAATCATGATTATCATCATGCTGCCCATGTCCATGATTTTATCCATCAAAATGCTGCTCAAACTAGTGTGCATCATCATCATGCTATCCTATATGTCCATGATCTCATGTTGCCCTTTATGTCCATGATCTCATTCATCATGATGCTCATGATCTCATACATAGTGACTTGCTTTATCGCAAATGTAACATCGTCATTTTCTTCTAGCCTTAGGTCTAGCCTTTCCTTTTGATTTAGTCCCAGAGTTATTTATTTTCTTTGCATGAGAAGAAAAGGCAGCAGGAGGACCTTTAGGCATGGGCATTTCTTGCACTTCTTCCCTTGTTTCTTCTTGAATGCATCTAGCCATTAATTCTTCAAAACCAGGAATTACATTATAGTTCAAAAGAGTAGTCCTGAACAAATACCATTCAGATGGTAATCCTCTGAGAGTTGTGAGTGCCATTTCTCTGTCAGTAATGGTTTCCCCAATAGATAGGAGATCGTTCTTGATCTCGGTGATTCTTAAGAAGTATGCTTGCATACTTTCATCTTTACCCTTCTTGATTTCCCTCAACTTATTTCTAAGAAACAAAACTTGATTTGCATCATTAACTTTAAATAAACTCACCAGTCTGTCGTAGATTTCCTTGGAGGTGTCTAGATCAGAGATGTAGGCCGCCAAGTGCTTTTCGATAGAGTCCCGGATGATCTTCTTTGTTTTGACTTCTCCATTTTTCCATTTGTTCCAGGCAGCAGCAGATGCATTTGATGAAGGCTCAACAATATTGCCTCTTACATGGTCCAGCACTCCTTGATCTTCAAGGGTTAGATCGATCGACAGCTTCCATCCGTGATAGTCAGCTTTCTCATAGAGCTTGTCTTGGGCAGGAAAGAGTGTTGAGGACCCCATAGTTCTTTTAGGATAGCCTTGCCAATCTTCTCTTCAATGATTGCTCTTGCTCTTGCTCGGGCTTTGTCTTCACCTCAACTCTGATACCATGTTAAGTTATGGTATGTTCTATGCTTATAACAGTTTACTTCTTTTTCTTATTATATTCCACCGATTAGCAATCACATGTACATAAAGTAAAGTGTAGATAGAACATTAAACGATCGATAGAAAACAAGCCAAGACAAGAGACACAAGATGTGGCGACTAGCCAGGGACAAACCCCACAATGTGTGGGGAAACCCTTTGATCAAATCTTCTTTTATCTTCAATAATTCAGCAGAGAGAAATAGTACAATAAATCTGATTCATATCAGTAGTAGCAAACCCTAGATCAGTAGCATCAGCATTAGCGGCTTCATTATCAAAATAGGGTAGACCATATCTCACAAACCGACAGTCGAATTGACTTCATTCCACCACCAAAAGTTTCGGCTCCTAGAGGAGGTTCATATGAACCTACAACACAGTTCGGATGAGGAGATCTTCTAGGACACGCAAGTCAATCTTTACTTCTGCAGTTGCAGCTTCAGTTTCAGCAGTTTCCGGCTTCAAACAAGGGCAGTCGATATCCTGCAAACTGTTCATCGGATTGACTTCATTCCACCACCAAAAGTTTTGGCTTTCAAAGGAGGTTCAGATGAACCTACAACATAGTTCTAAAGAGGAGATCTTCTATGCCACGCAATTCAATCTTTACTTCTGCAGTTGCAACTTTAAATTCAACAGCTTCTGGCTTCACATGTGTGCGAGAGAAAGACCAATTTCAGCGCAGTAGAGAAGAGACTCATATCTGCGCAGTAGAGAGAGAGAGAGATGTGATGAGATGAGTGAGTCTAAATGAGGAAAAGTCCTCTTATATTTATACACAACGTTGGTGGGTGAATAGATGCGACTGTTGGGCTTCTGAGCCTACATGAGTTGTAGGTCGGCTTGATAATAATTCCATAATCAAAATAAATTTATATCTCCATGAATACTTATCGGAATTGGATGATCCTTATATCAATCTTACACCTCTCTACGAGAGGAATCTAATAAAAATATTATTATCCATGAATAAGATGACCCACATGAAGTTTTTCCCTGGTTGCCAATTTTAACATTATCTTTACATTTCCTAGGATAAGTTGCAATTGTCATTTCTTATCTCTTATTTCTTGTATTGATTTCAAAGCACTTCCATTCATGCACTTAGCCATTAGATGGTAATAGGCTTGTTTTCTTCCATTTAATAAAAAAATTCCTATGTATAGATGAATTTGTGTATAGATGGAGACAGGAATATGTGTTGTTGTAGGAGCTTCTACATTTTAAGGACACCTCGTCTCATTTTCCTCATCCAAGCGTTATCCACCCATGTCACCAAAATCTACTAAAATCTCAATCTGAATTCTTGTTTTATAAATGAAAATCACCATTTCCATTGAGAAAATCCAACCATAATGAAGCACTTGATTGATCTCTGGATAGTGTTCACCCCCTCCATGCCTTATTATCCCATTCTCTACCTTTCCCAAGCTTCATTCTACATTCTAAACCACTTCCTAAGAATTCAACCTGTTTCTATAGTAAAATAGGGGATCCTTTAGGAGAACTAGGACATCGTGTAGTCCTTTTGTAGGAAATCCTGTAGCAGCCTATTTTGAGCTCAAATTTAGAAAAATCATCACTGAAGCTAGGATTAGGCCTCTACTTGACCTCCATACCATTATGCCTATTCTAACCCTCTTCCTCCATACCTGTCTCCCTTGCCAAAGAACAAGTGAAGATTAGCATTTACATTCATAAAACGGAAAGATAAAGAAAAAGAGTTCTTTTATTTCTTAATTAGAACATACATGTAGTAGTTGATATTCCCTAGATCAAATTCCATGCTCAGTAGTTTGAATCATCACATGTAATAAATAGGGTTAAGTTAGGGTTCTTTCGAAAGAAAAATGTGTCGATGAGTAGATAGAGGATTTCATGTTACTTTACAAGCATCTTCCAATTCAGTGTTTCATTCTTTAAAATAGGCAAAATTTCTTTTCTTTCATTTAGGATGATTTTCCCTTCCCCAATGGGTAGTCAGACTTCTTCTAGAAAATAGAAGAGTGGTTTGATAAACCCTAGTGGTCTATCGCCATAGTTGAACAATGACAAGAGTAGACCATTAAATCTATTTGTGTATACAACACTGTCACCTCCAAGTTTGTATGAACCCTAGGTAGATGAAGTAAATTTCGTAGCCCCAAGACCTGCAACATTCTTGGTGCAATATTGTCGCTCATCAAATATCATCAAGTAATCATCAAAGAGGAGGGCATTTACAATACATCTTTTCAGACTAGGTATGGGCATCATGAGTTTGTTGTAGTTCCATTAAGTTTGAATAATACTCCAACTAGATTTATGTGCCTGACGAATAGTGTGTTACGTCTGTATTTGGATAAGTTTGTTATTGTGTTCATTGATGGCGTATTGGTATATCATAAAAATGAGGAAGAGCAGGTCGAGCATTTAGTAGCAATATTCAGGTTGTTGAAAGAGCATCAATTGTATGCTAAGATCAGCAAGTGTATTTTTTTTCAGACAAAGGTAGACTACTTGGGACATGTTTTCTCCCTGGAGGGCCTTGTAGTACATCCATAAAAGATAAGGGACATCATGGATTCAGTAGATCCCATGAATGTAATGAGGTGAGATCTTTCATGGGGTTGGTAGGTTATTATAAGAGGTTCATCGGGAACTTCTCATAGTTTTCTTATCATATTATGTCATTGTATAGAAAGGGTAAGAACTTTGAATGGACAGAGGAGTGTGAGGCATGTTTTGAGTAGCTTAAGTAGTTGTTGACACATGCACTAGTGTTAAAGATTACAGATCTGGACAACGAATTTGTATTATGCACAGATGCATGCAAGAAAGGACTTGGTGGACTCGTTATGTAGAATGGATAAGTGGTATGCTATAAGTCATCAAAATTGAATGAGCACGAGAAAAACTACCCCACACATGATATTCAGTTGGCAGTGATCATACATGCATTATAGATGTGGAGACACTATCTTCTCATAAGGATGCTTTTGTTGTTGAGTGATCACAGTGGTTTGTGGTATCTATTTGACCAACTAAATCTGATAGGTAGGTAGGTTTGGTGGTTGGATATGATTAATGAGTTCGATTTTGAGATCAAATATATCAAAGGTAAAGAGAACATAGTGGTAGATGCTCTTAGCAGGTGGATATAGCTAAATCACTTAGTAGCTATGAGCTCCTATGAGACATACTTATAGGATAAGATCTTGTAGGTAGGTAAGTAGGATGTCAAGTATATGGAGATTATGCACAAGTTGCAGCAGAGTACAGCTGCACGTAAATGTGGCAGTATAGGTACATGTACAAGTATTAGTACAAGTATAGGTACATGGGGTGGTATAGGTATATGTACAACTAGTGTTATAGGTATAGGTACATGTAGTAGTACTAGTACAGGTATAGATATAGGCGCAGGTGCATAGAATGTGGAATATTGCCTTACAACAGATGGATTGGTTAGATTTAGAGACATGATATATATGCCAGATAATAGTGAGCTCAAGAAGGTGATCTTGAGGGATTTTCCTACGAAATAATATGTAGGTCACCGAGGTTATCATAAGACATTGAATGTAGTAAAGAAGTTTTATTATTAGCCAAATATGAATAAGGATGCAACACATTTTGTGGCTAGGTGTTTCGATTGTCACCGTGTGAAGGTAGATTGTAAGCTTCCAAGTGGAATGCTACAACCGATTATGATTCCAGAGTGGAAATGGGAGGTCATTTCAGTGGACTTCATCACAAGTTTGCTGAGGACAGTGAGACAACATGATTCCATCATGATTGTCATGGACAAGTTGACAAATGTTGCACACTTCATTCTAGTGAAGTCTACATTCTCAGCTAGCAATGTAGCGCATGTATTCATCAAAGATGTGGTTAGATTACATGGTGTTCTGAAGATGATCGTGTCAGACACAGATGCAAAGTTCACATCCTTGTATTGGAAGGAGTTGTTTGCAAGTTTTGGCACAGATTGTGCCTTTAGTACAATTTATCATCCACTGACAGATGGATAGGCAGAGAAGGTCAATAGGATATTGGAGGACATGTTGAGGATGTATGTAACGTATTATAGTGAAACTGGGAAGAATATATTCCACTGGTAGAGGTCACTTGAAACAATAGGTATTAGGAATATTTGAATATGAGTCCATTTGAGGCATTGTATTGGCAGAGTTGGAATACTCCTATCAGTTGGAGTGATCCAATTCATAGAGCATTGATTGGATTGGACATGTTGGCAGACATGGAGAAAGAAATGCAAGTTATAAAGAAGAATCTAGAGGCACCACATGATAGGTAGAAGAGCTATATAGATGGGAACATGTGTACTTGTGTATCAAACCGAAGAAAATCTCCGTACATATTGGATCATGTGCCAAGTTGACACCACAATTTTGTGGACCCTTCAGTATCATTGAGAGGCTTGGGCCAGGACCCTATCGACTTGCACTGCCTCCAATAGTGAACATCCATGATGTTTTCCATGTGACATTTTTTAAGAAGTATTTTAAAGATGTTCATCATGTGATTGACTGGTCTATATTGCAGGTGGAACGAGATGGAGAATTCTAGCTAGAGCATTAGTGTATATTGCAGAAAAAGGTGCTCATGCTCTGGAATCGAGAAATCAAGCAATTTAAGGTTCAATGGAAGCACTTTTGGCTTGATGAAGCTACATGGGAGATGACATATCAGATGCGGACTATGTATCCTTCTTTGATTACCAGTGGAGGCGAAGCACTTTTGGTATATGTCTTTGGTATATGTTTTGGTGATGTTTGGTATATGTACATATGTATATGGATGTAAATACTACCATGAGCTATGTTATAAATCTCCAATAAGTGGTTTGGGTGTCATTTTTGTTATGTTTTCTTGATGGTTTTCTTCTCAGAAGTGTGATCATTGTAAATATTGCAATGAGCTAAGTTAGAAAGATCCATTAATAGTATGTTTTACTTACAACAATATTTTGGTTATTGGTGTTGTTGAACACTGAGGATGGTGTGCCACCAAAGGGGAGGATTCTGTAATAGCCCTGGTGAAAATTCCATGTAATAAAAGTTAATAAAGGAAAAATAATAACCACAGTTGATGGGACACTTATTCCCAGCTGAATGTTGGGCAACACATCCTAGTGTTGGTGTTCATTTGGTTACTAATGGCTAAGGAAATTGGAAAAGGAAATCACTAAGTCTTTGGGAAGGCAAAATTACATTTTTGGCACATATATTTATGAAAATAATGGAAATTAGGAGAAAAAGCAGGTGGAATGTCACAAATTTCATGTGAGGAAGAAATTGAAGGAAAATAATGAATAACAAAGAAAATAGAGTCCTCATTCATAAAAAGGCTTCTAAGGATTAGTTGGTAACCTTTTTCCAATTCAATTTTGGAGATCTCTCATTTTTCTATTGCTCTCATACTCTTGGATACTTATATTTTTCTTGGAGAATTCTTAGAGAGTGTCGCATACTTGGATTTTTGGAGCAAGAAAGAGAAGGAAGAGTAGGAAAGTGTAAGAGGATATTAGGATCAACAACTACACTGGTCTTTTCTTGCAGGTAAAGAGAGGCATGTATGTTTTCGTCACTAGTTTTTGCATGCATGGCACATGTATGTGGTTTCCTGGTTATGATATTTCATCAGCATGAAGGATTGCCTAGATTAACACTGGATTTTCCTAGCATTGCCATTTCTTCGATAGACATGGTGTTGTGGTTTGATTTCCTTGTTTTTTTGGTTGGTTCTCATGTTTCGTTAGCTTGGGTTGAGTTATTAATTCCTGGAAGCCTTTGATGGAAAAACAATATGGAAGCCCTGTAACATCTTGGGTTGAGTTACTAGTCCAGGAAGCCTTGGTTGGACAAATTCCATGGAAGACTGAGGGCAGCTATGGGTTGAGTTATCAGTCCTAGAATCCTTAGCTGGAATAAACTCTCTGGAAGTCTTGGAAGGCTTGGATATAGACCAATCTGATGATAGTTTTATGATGTCTCGCCATGAGGTGGACTCAATAGTTGATGGGTTGAGGTGGATGGCCTATGGAATCCCTAGATGGTTTTAGATTGATGTGTTCTATGAGATCCCACATTTGTGCTTCGAGTAAGGAACGGGGGTGAATGAATGAAGAGATATTTGGCTCATCCATTCTATGGTCGGGTGGAATGTGGTAGTCCCATCTTGGGTTTCGATTTTTCATCATCAATATGAGGTTATTTCTCCTTCTATTTCTATGAGTATTAGACTGGTTTATATCTCGATCATATGGTTGTGATTTCACTAGTATTTCTGTTGCTATTATGCTGGTTATGTATGTGTTTTATGAGAATAGCTATGTATGGCTCTCATCATGTTTTTAGATGTAAATCAATGAATAATGTATCTATGAACTAATGGATGAAGTGGAAGATATTGCATTGAGGCATCAATGTCTCTTAGTGATTCTCAACTAAGTATGGGACCCTTATGCTTAGATATGTTATTTACACATGTAGATTACATATTCATGATATGTTTGACGAAATTCTTGTCATAGTTAGTAGGGGTCTAGTCAAGGTATTACTCGAGTAATTGCATTTGTACTTTCATTTCCTTATTGTCTTACTATTCTGAAGGTGTCACTCTATTCTAGGTAGCGACCTCAACTCTGGGCTTGAAAAACGGGCTCAAATCCTGAGGATGTTGGTACAAAACTAAGAAAAATAGTCCGTCGAAGCTTGTATGCCTTGTCATTAGACCCTCTAGAGCCTCCTAGATGTTGGTGGGCCTATAACATGGAAGCGTACAGGGATCTAGTTGTTTAATGTCTCAGTAGGACCCAAGGGCTAGTTCGCAAAAAGGTTGGGTTCATTCCTGAGGGTCCTAATGCTAATGTTGAAGGTCTGTATGTTGTGTTTCCATCTGTTCCACTTCCTTAACGTGACTTAGGAGCTCGAATCATATCATAGTGGCCTTGCATCACATGTTTAGCCTGATTGGTCGGTTACTTGTGTAGATGTGGTAGGAGGGTGTTACAGTACATGGGAGAAAAACATAAGTAACACAAGTAGATTGAGGACACAATTCCATAAGCCAATGAAGGGAATTGGGGAAATAAAATTCTGAAAGGTGAAATGGCTAGCAGATTCCTAAGCTGGGGGGATGTAGGAGATATTTTGTATGATATATGCACATTAGATAGGATATTTTTATTTTTCAAAACCTGGTCGATTCTAGCAAGTGTCTAAGAAGAAGGAAAATGGTAGGTTGGGAGAACAGGGCAAGAAAAATGGCAAGAACGGAGAGCCCAATTAGCAGGCTCTAACTAAATGGAATCTAGGAGGGAAAACATTGGAAAAAGGGAGGAGTTGGACCAGTAGGGTGCAAGTGAAAGACAAGAGGAATCACAGTGCAAGTGAGCAAGTAAATAGAGGAAGGATTTAACATTAAATCAACATCATAAGAGGATAATCAAGAATATTATAAGAAGGGAAAGGAGGCATGATCTCCAAGGTTAGACGTCGATTGCAATGGAGAAGTAGGGGGGCCAACAACAATATAGGTAAGTTACATGAACCAATTAAGTTTTTAGAGACTAGATGTTATTGTTTGTTATCCTCAGCTAATGCCCAATCACTAGAGTTAGACTAATATGTTGGCATTATGTTTTCTGGTATGACTGTATGTTACAGATGTTGTACTTGATGGCAACTCCAGTGGTAAGGCTCTCAGTTTGTTGAAAATTAAGAAGGACGCAGGCAATCGGTTCAGAAAGTGCGTCCCCGCAGGTATACCATGCAGAACCCGCGTCCAGGGACGCCGGCCAGCCGTTCAGGGGGTGCGTCTACCTAGTGCACACATTTCAAGGCAGAGAAAAGCACGTGGGGGTTTCTTGTGTGGTATCTAGCCGACGGTTTTGTGGTTCTATGGTGTCGGCTCGTGGTATTGTTCCATGTTTTGAGGAGGAGCTTGCCTATATAAAGCAAAGGAGTTCATTTGGATTGTGAAATTGTCTTGGGTTGAATATCTTATTTGGTGAGATCTAGTCCAGATCTAAGAGGGCGAATCTTCTAATGGACTGTGATCTCTATGGCACATGATCAGATCTGTAGATCTGACTGATTGGGTTTGTCCTAAAGCCTTCATATCATTTATATCTGAAGGGTCGCAAGTTCAGTGAAAAGAAAGTGCACCGGGACGCAGGTACTGTAAAGAGCAAGTGCGCCGAGACGCAGCACAGTAGAGAGAGACCTGCGTGGGGACGCAGGGCGATCAAGGTTCAGGTGCGTCTCTGAAGCAGAAGGACGCGGCGCAATAGCGTTTTCAGGTGCGTCTCTGTAGAGAAAGACGCGGCGCGATAATATCTTTGGGTGCGTCCCTGAAGCAACAGAACGCAGAGCAGTCAGAGGAACAGTGCGTGGGCATGCAACAGAGCAGAAGGATATCTGCGTGTGGACGTAGAGTAGCAGAAGGTTAACGGCATCTGGTCGCAGGCCACAGAAAGAAAAACTGCGTCTTTGTTTTAAGATGTTCTGTTGATTGAATTTCTCTGTTGATAAGGTGTTCTGGGTTGGTTCTGTTATTGCTGATCTGATATCTGTAGTGGTCTATATCTGTTATGTACTTGTTGATCATCTGATGCTTTATGAAAAGAAGTAGGGGGTTGTAGCTCCCTTCCAGGAGTAGACTGGAAAACGAGAAAGAGAGAGAGTTGTAGCTCTCTGCAGGTTGCAGCCTGCGTACTGGTAAAGGACTGCACTAGTACAAAATCATTGTAAAAGAAGTTTCTAAATTGAAAGAAGATAGAGACATATTGCAGCAGGTGGTTTTCACCCACATTGGGTTTCCACCTTACATCTTGTGTTCTTTGGTGTGACTATCTGTTTTTTTTCTTCATGCTCATTATTTTATGGTACTGACATGCAAAAATAATTCAAAGATCAAATAAGGAAGATTTATTAATTTGCTTGATAATACTGATTCACCCCCCCCTCTCAGTATTATTTCCAACAATTGGTATCAAAGCAGGTCCTTCAGAGAAGCTTGATCGCTTGAAGGTAGATCGTTCATCATGAGCAACTACGAGAGAGAAGCATCAATCAGGCCACCGATTTTTGATGGGACAAACTTCAATTATTGGAAGGTAAGAGTTACTGCATATCTTCAATCTCTTGGTACAGAAGTTTGGGACATTGTAGAAACAGGCTATGCTTTTCCTTCAGCTACTCCTACAGATCCAGCTGAGAAAAAGAAGTATGAAACAAATGCAAAAGCAGTCAGTACTTTATTAGGAAGTATATCCCAAACAGAATTCATGAAGGTAATGCACTTCAAATCAGCAAAAGAGATATGGGACAAAATGATCACGAGCTATGAAGGAGATGAACAGGTAAAACAAACTAAACTTCAAACTCTCAGGATTCAATATGAGACTCTCAAGATGTATAATGATGAAAGTGTGGCTAATTATTTTCTTCGGGTAGATGAGATTGTTAATTGTATGAAAAATTTGGGTGAAGAAATAAAAGAGGCTATAGTAGTTCAAAAGATTCTAAGATCATTATCCCCCAAGTTTGAATCTAAAGTATCTGCAATAGAAGAAAAGGAAAATCTTCGTGTTCTCACTATGTCTCAGCTACATGGAATTCTAACTGCTTATGAAATGAGAAAGGGAGGTCCATCAGACAGAAGGGAAGCTGCTTTTAAGGCATCAGGCAAAGAAGATTACTATGAAGCAAGCCATGTTCCAGAAGAAGAGGAAGAAGAATCAAATTTTGTCAGAAATCTTCAAAGGGGTTCTGGAAGGTTCAGAGGTAAGCTACCTTTCAAATGCTTTGCTTGTGGAAGAGTAGGTCATTATGCTGCAAAATGTCCTTATAAGGATAAAGGAAAGGAACCTGCTAGATGGAACAAGAAACAAAGTGCAAATAAGAAAAGCTACTACACCCATGAAGATAGTGATGGCTTATCAAACAGTGATGAAGATGAACAAGGTAATAAATATACGCTGTTAATGGCATTTGAAGATGATGATTATGAGAATGTTGTAGATGTGGATAATCTCTATGATGAAATTACTAGACTCAAGAGATGTATAGAAGAAAAGAATGTGATCATTGATACTCTACAATTTCAAATTGATGAAAAGGAAAAACATCTTGAAAAACTAGAAGGTGAAATTGTTGGTCTCAGAAAAGAAATTGAGAAAACAAAAGCTATTAATCTTAAGTTTGTCAAAGGATCTGAAACTTTGGATGAGATTATCAATGTGCAGCGGTCTCCTCTAAACAAGACAGGTTTGGGCTATAATGGAGAAACCTCTCAAGCATCCACCTCAAAAAGTTATCTTGATGCAGCAAGAAGAAATGAGCAAAAGAACAATGAAGATAATCAGGTAAAGCAGGGACGAATTACAAACAGAAACTATCAGGGGCAATCCATCTTAAGGGTGAACAAAAGCTACAACCAGCCACAGGTAAAATCTTCTCAGTTTGGTTCAAGAATAGATGAAAATAGAAATTACAATCAGTTGGCTGGTAGATTCAATAACCGCAGAAGCTTCTTCAATGGACAATGCTTTTCTTGCCATAACTTTGGTCACAAAGCAGCTCAATGTGTTGCATATAAAACAATCATGACTAGGGAAGCTCAAAAACAGAGAAGTATGATTACAAAAAGGACCTATAACAACTTTTCGGCTCTTGAAAATGAAGTTGAATGTTCTATTTGCAATAATTTTGGTCATGAAGACTCTGAATGCAGGAGCAGGTTTCAGGAGAAAAAGGAACAAGAAGGGAAAAAGGAACAAGCCACAAGCACCAAAACATGGAGAATAAAGGAACCTCAAATAGAAAGATGTGGGATAGCATTTTATGCAGAAGGACAAGAAAATCTATGGTACATTGACAGTGGATGTTCGAAACATATGACAGGTGATAAAGAAAAACTTGAATCTTATTCTACTTTAGAAAAAGGAAAGAAAGTTTCTTTTGGAAATGATACTCCTGCAACTATAAAAGGAAAAGGTATTGCTCCTTTAAAAGAAAAGGTCAAGGCTGGAAATGTTTTGTATGTTGATGGATTGAAGCATAATCTACTAAGTGTCAGCCAGATGTGTGATCAAAGAACCGAGGTTATTTTCAGATCGAATGGATGTCTTGTTCGTGATCTTGATACAGGTAAAACAGTACTCAAAGGCAAA
The DNA here is from genome assembly GCA_031772625.1 of Pinus tabuliformis. Taxonomy (NCBI): domain Eukaryota; kingdom Viridiplantae; phylum Streptophyta; class Pinopsida; order Pinales; family Pinaceae; genus Pinus; species Pinus tabuliformis. The sequence continues at coordinate 603,362,289 of CM062817.1, forward strand.
AGAACTCCAAATAATCTGTACATATTTGAAGAAGGACAACAACAATGCTATCTAAGCAAGGATGAAGAGCACTAGTTATGGCATCGAAGATTGGGACATCTAAGCTTCTCACAAATAAGGAAAGAATGCAAATATCAGGCAGTTCGCGATCTTCCAGATATCAAAATTCCTGACAACACCATATGCAGATCATGTCAGTTTGGAAAACAAACCAGGACTAACTTTCCAGAGAAAGAAGGATCAGCTAGCATGCCTCTTGAGCTAGTACATACAGATACATGTGGTCCATTCAGGAAAAGAACACCTAGAGGAGAGGAATACTTGATATTATTTATTGACGATTTCTCCAGGTTTGTCTGGTTAGGACTTATGAAGCACAAAGATGAAGCATTCGAAAAATTCAAGTCCTTCAAAGCCTTGGTTGAAAATGAATCAGGTCACAAAATTAAGTGCCTCAGATCCGACAGAGGTGGGGAATTTACTTCAAATGAATTTTTCGATTTCTGTGATGAACATGGGATAAGGAGAGAATTCTCTACAGCCAGAACTCCTCAGCAAAATGGAGTTGTTGAAAGAATGAACAGAACAATCCAACAAATGGCTCGTGCTATGCTTGATGAATTAGGAACTCCCGCAACTTTCTGGGGTGAAGCTGCACATGCTGCGGTTATTATTCTCAACAAGACAAATGTCCGGGTGAACAGCACTCAAACTCCTCATGAGCTCTGGAGTGGTAAAACTCCTTCGGTAAAGCACTTCAAAATCTTTGGGAGCAAATGCTATATCAAGAATACTGATGAGCAGCTTGGCAAACTTGAACCTAGAGTAGATGAAGGCATTCTTCTTGGCTATTCTCCACATAGCAAAGCATACAAATGCTACAATAAAAGACTTGGCAGAATTGTTGACAACATTGATGTAGTGGTTGATGAGAAGGGATATATTCCTAAGCAAGTACATCATGAAGATATAGAAGAAGATGAAGGCTACCCTCAAAGACAGAATGATGAAGAAGAAGAACCCCAAGGAGAACCTCAAGAAGAACCAGAGGAGCAGACAAGAATAGAAGAGAAAACTCCATCCAGATATGTTCAGAAGAATCATCCAGAATCTCAGATTGTGGGGTAGAAAGAAGCAGGTGTACAAACAAGAAGAACAGTTGCAGAAGCCTCAAGATATTTGGCATTACTCTCCTCTACTGAACCACAAAATGTGGAAGAAGCATGCAAAGATGAATGTTGGGTGAAAGCAATGAATGAAGAACTTGAGCAAATCGAAAAGAACAACACTTGGGAGTTGGTTCCTAGACCAAAGGATAAGAATGTTATCGGAACAAAATGGGTCTTCAAAAATAAATTGAATGAAAATGGAGAAGTAATTAGAAACAAAGCCAGACTTGTTTGTAAAGGGTATGCGCAGCAAGAAGGAATAGACTTTGAAGAAACTTTTGCTCCTGTTGCAAGACTTGAGGCCATCCGAATGTTCCTTGCTCTCTCAAGTTTTCAAAACTTCAAAGTATTTCAAATGGACGTGAAATCAGCCTTTCTGAATGGAGACTTGGAAGAAGAAGTGTACATTGAACAGCCAGATGGGTTCATTCTTGGAAATTATCCAAATCTTGTATGTCGATTGAAAAAGGCTCTCTATGGTCTCAAACAAGCTCCAAGGGCTTGGTACTACCGGTTGGACAAATATCTTCATCAACAAGGTTTCTCAAAAGGTTCAGCAGATAGCAATCTGTATATAAAAGTTGAAAATGACAAATTGCTAATACTTGTTGTGTATGTAGATGACATTATTTTTGGCAGCAATGAAGAAGCTATGAGTCAAAGCTTTGCCTCGGTCATGCAGAAAGAATTTGAAATGTCCTTGCTAGGAGAACTGACATATTTCCTTGGTTTGCAAATCCAACAAAAGGAAGGAGGAATCTTTTTATCTCAAACCAAGTATCTCAAGCAGATTTTGAAGAAATATGGCATGGAAGATGCAAAACCAGTATGTACACCCATGGTCACAGGATGTAGTCTCAGTGCAAATGATGAATCTGCAGCAGTACATCAACCAACCTACAGATCTATGATTGGAAGTTTACTATATTTGACAGGTACCCGACCGGACATCATGCATGCAGTTGGAATAGTTGGAAGATTTCAGGCAAATCCAAAGGAGACTCATCTTCAGGCAGTAAAGAGAATTTTCAAATATCTTCAAGGGACTCAAAATTATGGCTTATGGTATCCTAGAGATACAAATCTTACTCTTCATGCTTATACAGATGCAGATTGGGCCGGAAGCATGGATGACAGGAAAAGCACAAGTGGTGGTGCGTTCTTTATGGGTTCCAGACTGGTATCTTGGTTCAGCAAGAAACAGAGTTCGATTGCCTTGTCTACAACTGAAGCGGAATATGTTGCTGCTGCATCTTGTTGCACTCAACTCCTTTGGATGATGTAGACTTTGCAGGATTTTCAAATCACTTGTACACCACCTATCCCCATCTTATGTGATAACACAAGTGCAATCAGCATCTCAAAGAATCTGGTTATGCATTCAAAAACCAAGCACATACCAATCAAGTACCATTTTCTCTGGGAACAAGTGCTTGAACAGAAAGTCAAGTTGGAATATGTTCCTTCCAAGGAACAAGTTGCTGATATTCTTACTAAACCATTGCCCAGGGACACGTTTGAATACCTCAGGCAAAATCTGGGGGTTGTTGATGCATCATCTTGTTGAACCTCTTCTTATTGGTGGTACAGGCTCAGGGGGAGCACATAATGCATTGTTGGCATTATGGAGAAGGAGATCTTGGAAATAGCTGCAATATGTCTCTATCTCTTTCATGGTGGTGCGTTGCTGCAGATCTGGTTCATATTCAGGGGGAGCATGAGCTTAGGGGGAGCATACCCTTTTCCCTTGATGTCAAAGGGGGAGAATGAAGCTGAAGTTTGTGAGGTTGCCATCAAGTCCAAAGGGGGAGATTGTTGGCATTATGTTTTCTGGTATGACTGTATGTTACAGATGTTGTACTTGATGGCAACTCCAGTGGTAAGGCTCTCAGTTTGTTGAATATTAAGAAGGACGCAGGCAATCAGTTCAAAAAGTGCGTCCCCGCAGGTATACCATGCAGAACCCGCGTCCAGGGACGTCGACCAACCGTTCAGGGGGTGCGTCTACCCAGTGCACACATTTCAAGGCAGAGAAAAGCATGTGGGGGTTTCTTGTGTGGTATCTAGCCGACGGTTTTGTGGTTCTATGGTGTCGGCTCGTGGTATTGTTCCATGTTTTGAGGAGGAGCTTGCCTATATAAAGCAAAGGAGTTCATTTGGATTGTGCAATTGTCTTGGGTTGAATATCTTATTTGGTGAGATCTAGTCCAGATCTAAGAGGGCGAATCTTCTAATGGACTGTGATCTCTATGGTGCATGATCAGATCTGTAGATCTGACTGATTGGGTTTGTCCTAAAGCCTTCATATCATTTATATCTGAAGGGTCGCAGGTTCAGTGAAGAGAAAGTGCGCCGGGATGCAGGTACTGTAAAGAGCAAGTGCGCCGAGATGCAGCACAGTAGAGAGAGACCTGCGTGGGGACGCAGGGCGATCAAGGTTCAGGTGCGTCTCTGAAGCAGAAGGACGCGGCACGATAGCGTTTTTAGGTGCGTCTCTGTAGAGAAAGACGCGGCGCGATAATATCTTTGGGTGCGTCCCTGAAGCAACAGAACGCAGAGCAGTCAGAGGAATAGTGCGTGGGCACGCAGCAGAGCAGAAGGATATCTGCGTGTGGACGCAGAGTAGCAGAAGGTTAACGGCGTCTGGTCGCAGGCCACAGAAAGAAAAACTGCGTCTTTGTTTTAAGATGTTCTGTTGATTGAATTTCTCTGTTGATAAGGTGTTCTGGGTTGGTTCTGTTATTGCTGATCTGATATATGTAGTGGTCTATATCTGTTATGTACTTGTTGATCATCTGATGCTTTATGAAAAGAAGTAGGGGGTTGTAGCTCCCTTCCAGGAGTAGACTGGAAAACGAGAAAGAGAGAGAGTTGTAGCTCTCTGCAGGTTGCAGCCTGCGTACTGGTAAAGGACTGCACCAGTACAAAATCATTGTAAAAGAAGTTTCTAAATTGAAAGAAGATAGAGACATATTGCAACAGGTGGTTTTCACCCACATTGGGTTTCCACCTTACATCTTGTGTTCTTTGGTGTGACTATCTGTTTTTTTTTTTCATGCTCATTATTTTATGGTACTGACATGAAAAAATAATTCAAAGATCAAATAAGGAAGATTTATTAATTTGCTTGATAATACTGATTCACCCCCCCCTCTCAGTATTATTTCCAACATAATAGACAGAAATCACCCGAATTGGATCAATGGGATTAGCAATGAGTATCCTAATTAAAATTAGGCTGGAGAACATGCTCACAAAGCAGTGTTGTGTCTCTTTTTCTCACCTGATGTTCCTATAAATTCGGGCATGTACACCTCCTACACATAATTTTATTAAGCAAGACAATTCTTGTCACACTCTTATTGAAAAACAACCTTCCATGGCCACCCTTGTTGAATTAAAATGTTTTATTGCCCTGTAGCAATAATGCATAGTGACTATGAACATTTGTGGATGGTTTTCACCTTTTTTTTATTATTTAAAAAGGATATTCTTAGTATTTTGCTAAAATAAATGAAACTCTATAGAAGTTACTATAGTTGGCTTTCCTTACTGCACTCTATATGCAAGATATATTTATATTCTTAGGATGAAACTAAAGACAAAGGAGTAATGAAAATGGACTAAGGATGGAACTATGACTGCTATATGCCCGATACTAGGCTTTTGTTATAGCAAACAACAACCCCCTATTTTTCTTTATCTTTAAGGACATAATAAACAATGGGGACCCTTTGATTTCTATTTTTTATAAAATCATTTTATGTTTGTTTCAAAACAAGACAAAAGGAAATAAGTTTTAAGTCAGCCTTGAGATAATTTTCAAAGATAATTTAAGTAAATTCTTCATCAGGACAAAAGTTATTAGATTTTATTTATCGGAACTATTTTTGAAAACATTATGATATTTTCCTCCCAAAAATTTCACTTCCCAATATTTGAAAAGGGTTAAACTTCCAAGGTAAAATTCCTACTATTATGAATTGAGACCTTAGCTTATTAGGACCTTTTGTATCAGAACCTTTTTATAAAACGTTACGAGATTCTTCCTCTCTGAGATTCCATTTTCTGATGCCATTTTGCTTTGTATTTGAAACTTTCATATAGGGTCTTTTCATGTTGGAGCTTTGCATATCGTAAACAATTTTTTAATAAAATTTACAAGAAAAAGGTCTACTGAGAAAAATATTGTAACAAAATTTTTATATCTGAAAGATTTATTTCTTGGAGCTTACTTTTTTCACAGCCTTTGGTTCTCATAACATCCTATCTCAAACCTTTTCATATTGTAGAAATGTGATATCAGAAGTATATTTTTAATTCCCCTCTGATATCTCGACTCTGAGATCTGATGTGGCGATCATCACGTGGCCCGTCATCTTTTCACTTAAATGATTTAATGTGATATTAATTGGTCTCAAATGTATAAACGTTTTACATTTAATAAGCTTTCTTTTTCTCAATTCATTTCTAATATATATATATATATATATATATATATATATATATATATATATATATATATATATATATATATATATATGTTAAGTTTCTATTTTGCGCAATTATGAGTTTCTGCAAATAGTGTCTCTACTATATCTTTTTGCTTGTCCTCCACAGGTGAGCAAAAATCCTTTGCACATTAAATAAATGAAGAAAGGAGGCAAGGGTATGAAAATGGCTCCACGGTAGAAAGTCCTAGGTTCTTTTGTGGAATATGCAAAAGAAAAAAGTGCAGGATCATGCGTACTTTTCGACACTATATGTACTAGAGATGTTGGGCTTTCTTCTTGGGAATAAATTTATCAGTATTTTGAAGATGAAGAGCCCAAATTCAACAAAAGAATAGTCATGGCTCATGACAAAATTCCTGTATTGGAAAATACTCCAAAAGATGTGGAAAATTCCTTTCTTCACAGAATCACAACAAGACCATGGTTAATTCCTTATACAAATATGATTTGTTGGGTTGTTGGAAATTTATATATTTCTGAGAGACACATTCAGACACTAAAAGGCACAGTGATTGGTTCTTTCTCCAACAAAGATTTACAAAGTATGTATTATTTGCGTAATCTACAATGTATATATAATAAAGAGTTTTCTGAGGCCTTTGTAAAGGAGCAAGGGCACCCATAAGAAAAAAATCAGATAATGGAGAAGAGACCCTAATAAGAATAAAGCAGAGGAATTCAATAAGTATTCACTTGATTCCCTTGCTGCACCTTTTTTCTGAGTCACAACTATGATGTGTTGATTGCATGCTTAGGCTAATGTGTTAAAGTTCCTAGACACCTGGTTACCTCTAATCAATTGCGATGTAGAAGGCTTCATATTTGACTGGGCAATATTCGCTTTGATAATTTGGCTACAAACATCTTAGCTTTCCAACATGCTAGAAGTGTATATGAAAATAAGCTAACCCCTTTCTACATGTTTTCTTATATCATGGATTCCATATGTTTCACAATGTATTTTCCTACCATGGGTTGGAAATGGACCATTTAGGATCCAAAGCATATTCACATCTATCATGATATTCTATGGGAGTCCAAATACTATGAAAATTTCTACCATATTTGTAACAGAGTGATGATTCGTATATATGAAGCCATTTTTGAGTCTTGACCACCTTGAATGTCTCAAGAATCCATGCATGACCTTTGGGAGGTTGTAAATTGGTTAAGGGAAGAATTATTAACCTATATCAGAGTTTATGATAGCCTTGACCATCCTTATATTTTTACCTTAATTTTTCCAGACAAGTTAGTAAGTTGGGAAGTTTCTTATCAAACATTGGGTTATGGTATCACTAGGGTATTAAAGGAGTCAAACAACTGGACATGGCCTATCCTCCCTACCAAATTCAACATATTTGAATTGGCTAATTATCGCCATGATGAGAAATTAATTCTATCATTTCAAGATCTTAAGTTCCCTAATATTCCTAACAGACAATATGATCTTAGTGCAGTGGTGAAGAATTTCACTCATTTTCAGGGACTGCAAAATTTTTCCCATCAAGCAGACAAGTTAGATCAATTTTTTTCATAGTCCTCCTCTTTTGCTACATTACTATGGAGAGTGGAAGAACAATTCACTGTAGAGGACAAAACTTAGTTTTCCCAATGAAAAAAATCTTGGATAGCCAATATTCCACTAAATTTTCTACATTTACCTCAAGAGAAGTCCTCAGTGTCAACTGCCCAGCTTGATAGTTCTACACAGTTACTCATTCCTCCTAAGGATTAGCTAGAGGTTGTTATAATTTATTCCCCACCTCAGGATGAGAAAATGATTTTTAATCTTTAATTAAATGGGGCATGGAATGATTTTAGTATGAATCTTAATCCAAAGGCTGAAGGAAAAAGTATAGTTTCACAAATTTCCACTTCTTCACAACAAGTTTATGTTCATGGTACTTCTAAGAATTATGAACTAGATACCAGGTTAGCAGAGATTATCATTAAGTCTTCTATTTGTGATCAAAATGATATTGAGATCATTCCTTCTTTCCCTACCTCAGAGCTTACTCTGAATATTTAAGAAATTCCTGCCTTATACATTTTCTATAGTCCTCAACATAAGGCTTTAATTGAAAGGGGAAGGAATAAGAGGAAATTGGATCAATCTTAGTCATTAGTGCCTAACAAGGTCTCTTCTTTTAAAGTTTTGTGGAAAGGTTCCTCTGCAACACCAACATATGAGTTAGGAAAGCTAAGTCAATTCACATATGCCTCTACTTCAGAAACCATTAACAAAGTTGTAGAGGTTGAAGAACCCCTTAAGGAGAAAGAAGAGAAGATCATGTTTTTGGAGAAAACTCTTAATTCTAAAAACAGAAAATTGATTAATGATGGAAGAATCAAGTATTAGAGCTACAAAATAATTTTGATTCCTTGAAATTACAAGATGGCAAGGAGGTACAAATAAAAGATGATCAAATCAAAGAAATGTAGAAGAAAATAAAGCAATTACATGTGAGTCCCAAACTGACCAAATTAAAGAAAGAATCTAAAGATTTAAATAATCTACTCAAACATCAGCATAAGGTATTTTACAATAATCTTATGCTGATCTAGGATCAATGTAAAAGAAAAAAACCTCTTGTGGATCAATTGTCTAATATGATGAACTACTTCGAAGAAGCGAATGAGTAGCTAACTAATTTTCTAACTTGGCAAGAAAGTGAGGAAGGTAGAATGGAAAATATACCTAATAATTAAACTCCATTAACATGTTATTCCTATCTTATCTAAAAATATTCTCCTCACCTTTATGGGTGCATTATTTAAAAACTACCTAATATTGATGAAACTCAAAATATAATAATTTTTCGAGAGTAGGAAATCAGGATGAAATAGGGTGAAGTTGTTGTGAAAGAATTTTGAAATCTTTCTAATTCTATCGTTGAAGCAATTAATGATACATTATTACAATCAAATCTTATTTCTAACTTATTTGAAGATTCACTACCTGATGCCAAGACATTATTGAAATATTGGATGGAATATATATATAGTACAAAAATGGTTGAAATGATCTATTAGTTGTATAAAATTGACCTTGAGCATTAGTGGTATTTTCCGGTTAAGCCTCATAGCCAATCGTTATTTCTCTAATGCCTCTCTAATTTTACTACTCAAATGTTGCTAGCACTGAAGACTGCTATTTTTACAATTCAGACAAGGATCAAGCCCAGACTGTGCCTGAAGCTCACCAATGTGTTGGATATTTACAGATTATGACAACTTATTATTAGACAGTCTTTTTCCTAAGTTTCAAGGTTCTTAAAACCATTTCATCATTAGCCTTTTATTGTTGATTCTATTGAGATATTTTTGGAAAAGTTTGTTTTAATCCTTTTTTTATTAAGACTTACCTCTCCAAGATGGAGAAGGGGTTTTGAATTTTGAAAAGAAAGGATTTCAAATTGCACTATTGTATTTAAGTTTTTCTTAATATAAGTTGAACCACTTGCAGTTTCGAAATGAACATATCTACAATTTATCAGGTACTATTATCCTATGTTTCCGTGTCTTTGCTTTGAAAGGAAATGTTTTATGATATTGGTCACATATATGTATGCTAACTAGTCTTTCATGATCACTATTGACATGTTTTGTTGAAATTTGGTTTATATTGTGAACACCGATATTTTATTCATATTTGATTCTTTAATCAAATTAATTTAATTAACTATCTAATTAAATTAATTTCAGTTTATCAAATTAATATTTCGATTTCATAATAATGTACATTATTGTGTTAGTTACGACACATTTCTAGCACATATGTCCTCAGTTTACCCATGTGCTATAATAGGTTGTAGTAGCTTATAATTTAGTTGTTAGTACATATTAATATCCATTAATATATATTTTTATGATTCATCTCATTCCACACTTTTTTATTTATGGGAAATGGGTCCCATAATTCTAGTCAGAGCCATTATTTCAAACGGAAAAGGGAATGTTGATAAGGTCAATTTGGACCATCAACAATTATTTTTGCCAGAAGGAGGGACAATAGACTATGAATGGAAAGAAGATATAACTCTAAATCAAGAGGTCATCCTAATATTCAATCCACCTCAAGATATCATCGAACTTCTAGATCACATTCCAAATCAACTGACTCTAGATATGAAGTTGTTGAATCATCTTTCAAATCTCCTAGCTTTGTTAAACAATAAACTAGTGAATCCTTGGTAAATACACCACTTTCAGATAATCCAATTGGAGCTCCTGAGCTCCAAAATATCATATAGAAAGGAAAAGGATTTTCCATTTCTGGAGAACAACTTACTCAACTTGAACCTTCTAAAGGTAGTGTTACATAATAACTAATATCTACTAGAGTCCTTACTAGATCACAAAGAGATAAACTTGGAGTCAAACCATTTGAATTCCCAGTACCAACTCACACGAAAACGAAGCATAAATCTGATAGTGATTCATCGACTACTAAGAACATTTCATCTTCTCCACCCGAAACTCCTAATATTATTCCTACTCCTTCTCAAACTCCTTCACATCCTCCTTTACCATCTTTGTATCAACCTTTCACAACTTCATCTACTCATATATTTCTCTCGAACCAACCAATGCTACTTTTGTTAGTAATGATGTTGGGACAGCTATTTCATTTGTCAATATTTAAACTACCCCTTCATTAAGTAAATCTAATTATGGATCTACCTCATCAACCACTGGTCATATTATTATTCCCATAATAGAAAATAGACCATGAAACAATCCAGGAGAAGTTTCAATGAATCTTCCTTTACATCCTTTTCCTAAGCATCCTGAGAAATGGCTTCCTAAATTTAATCTTGATGATGAGCTTCCTGTAGAAGAACATGTAAATTTTTTTATTATGCCAATTAATCTTAATGGAGTTAGTGAGGAGGATGTAGGTTGTATATTATTTCCTTACACGTTTTAAGGATCAACAGGTTATTGATATTTTTCTTTACCAGCTGAATTAGTTTCTCATTGGGATACATTTGATGAATATGTCCTGGAGAAATTTGGAGATGATAAAATAATAGAAAAAATAATTTATGAGTTATCAAATCTCAAAGCTTCACCAAATTAGAATATTAAAGATTTTAATTCAAGATTTAATAAACTTTTGAATAGTATCCCAACAACATCCAGACCTAGTATTTATGTTCGGACGAATGGTATATCGGTGCCCTCCCTTCAAATATCTCCATGTTCATTGACAGAGCTCAAAAGACAGTACTCAGTGATAATATCAAAGAAGCTCTGGCTCTTGAGAAAAGTGTATTATCTCTTGAGAAGAAAGTTGTTTTTGAAGAAATAAAAACATCCAAAAATGCCACTTTCAAAGAAGAACCTAAAAAGAAAGCTTGAAAATATCCTTATCATTTAGAAGGTTTAGAAAAATTCCTTAAAATCATTTCCAATGAGATGATAGATTTAAAGAAGTAGGTAACTGAAACTTCAACAAGAGGACCTTTCAGACCGATAAAGCGAAATCAACTTGTTAAATCTCAACCACCTACTCAAATTTCTACTCTAGATTTATATGAAGAAGAGGAAGAGGAAGGAATAGTGTAAGCAGAAGAAACATAAGAAGAAGAAGTAACAGAAAAAAAGGGCCCATGGGATTTTATCCTTACTACTTCAGAAAATGAAGAAGAAGAAGAAGAAGAGGTTCTTCAAGTTATTACTCAAAGTAAAGGACATGTAGATACAACAAAGAAAAATTTTAAAAAATCCTAAATAGTTCAACAAATGAAAAAGGTGTGTACAAAAATTCTTTTAATCAATCTTCAAAGTCCACATCAAATACTCCTACAAATACTCTTGCAAATTCCATTACATAAAAGACCCTAATAGTTTCATATGATATTAAATATCACATAGTTGAGGATATGAAGAAGACCAAGGATAATATTTCCTTATATGAGGTCAGAAAATTAAAACAACAACATAAATTTTTACTGAATGAATTGAATGTATTTTCTGCTTATTCTTTACCTTCAACTTCTATTACTACTAAAGTATCTAAAGGAAAGAATAAGTATCCTCATATCCCTTCTGATAAGCTTGATCCTTTTAATGTAGTTCTAATTGGAGATAGTTCTAATTCACATACACCTCCTTTCATTTTAACTTTTAAACTTTTCAAAAAAATGTTCATAATTTTCTGGTAGATTCAGATGATTCTTCCAATATCATGCCTTACTTGGTATGCTTGATGTTAAATTTAAAACCACATAAATATGTTGTACAAATAGTTCAACTTGATAGAAAAAAGTTAAAGTTTTAGGAGAAATTAATGATGTATTAATTAGACTATCATGTAATTCAAAGGTATTTCATATTATAGCTATTCTAGTGGTTGATATCCTTGAATTTTATGGTCTTATTCTAAGTGTGGATTGGTCTAGAAAGTTACATGGTTATTTTGCTACATATTGGTCTCATATTTGGCTCCCTTCTAATGGTAAGCCTAATAAGATCATATTTGATAGGGAGAAACATATGAAATATATTGTGATTGATCTTGATTAAGAGAATGAAGCTATATATTTCACCAATAATATTTTGGGAAATTATTCTTCATAATTTTTCTTTGGCAGTTTTCCTTCTCAATATTTTACTTTTAGTGTTGACTCTATTACATCACAGATTGAATTTTTTTCACAAAAAGACTCATCTACGTGTGTAAATATTATAGAATTAACTGTAAATAACTGATCATTACTTTTGGACTCTTCATTTCGATGAATCTAATTCCAATGATGGTGTAAGAGTTGGTTGTATATTAGTAAATCCAAATGGAGAAAAAACTATGCTTTCCTGTAGACTATAGTTTGAATGTATCAATAATGTGGATGAATACGAAGCAAAAGGGTATTGGTCTTGATGTGAAATTTCTCAAATTGTTTGTTGATTCTGAAATTGTTATTAAACAATTAAGAAATAACATTCACTTTGCTTCAAATCACTTAAAGCATTATCAATCTTTTAGCCAAGACGTAACCTATGATTTTTTGGCATTTAATATATCTCCCGTCCTTAGAATTGAAATGCCATTGTAGATTTATTAGCCAACATTTCTTCTAAGCTCATTCCTCCTCAGGACTTTAGCCCCGATAGGTTTTCCATTCAATCTATTTTTAGACCCTTTATCCCCAATAATATTACTAATTAGAGAGTGTTTAATGATGATGTTCATATTCCGAGTTTTCTTACTTCCGAAAGAACATACACAAATCAAATTATTCATGAGGATGAACATGATAAACATATCAATATGCCCTCACATGAAAAATCATTACCAAAACATGTGGTTAAATTTGAATATTTGAATGGCTTGAAATATATATTAATAGACTAGACAATTGCAAACTTCAAAGCAGTACCTTAAAATTTGAACTCATCAATTTAGGGTTTAAAGAAAAACAACAAAACATAAATTTAGGACATAGACTCTCTCTTGATGAAAGACTTTCTTTTATTCATTTATTAAGAATATACAAAGATGTGTTTTCATGGAGTTATGATGGATTAAAAAAGTATGATACTTTTATCATTCAACATACAATACCATTGTTTCCAAATGTTAAACTAGTACAATAGAAGCTCAGAACAATTCACCCAAATATTGAGTCACAAATTAAAACTGAATTGAATAAATTGCTCAAGGCTAAAATCAACTTTCCAATTATACATTCCAAATGGGTATCAAAACTTGATCTTGTTAAAAAAATGAATGGGTATATTATAATTTGTATATATTTCTAAAACTTAAATAGAGCCTTTTAGAAGGAAAATTTTCCTTTTCCTCCTATGGAACAAATCCTACAATCAATCACAGGTTCCAAATTGATGTCTTTCTTAGATGGTTTTCTGGTTATAACCAAGTTGGTGTTCATCATGCAGACAGGTTGAAGATAATGTTCAAAACCAAATGGGGCACATATGCATGTCATAAAATGCCCTTTGGTCTGATAAATGCAGGAGAAACATTTCAAAGAGTCATGGACATAACATTCAGAGGTATGGTTAACAAATCAATAGGTGTTTACTTAGATGATATCACAATTTACTCTAAACATGGAAGTAATAATCTTCATGACTTTAAAATACCTTTGCAATATGTAAAAGTTTTGGGATATCACTTAATCCAAAGAAATATTTCTTTGCCTTAACTAAAGGAAAACTCTTAGGATTTATTGTTTCAAAAGATGGGATTACTATAGATCCTGAAAGGGTGAAAGCCATTTATGAAATTCCTTTGCCTCACTACAAAAGGTCAATGTAGTCATTCAGGCTAGAATATTATTTTCGTTAAACATCTTTTTTGAGACTTCTCACAAATTGTTATGCCCCTTCAAATATGACTAAAAAGGAAAAAAAAATTATAAATGGGGGTAGGTAGATAAAACATATTTTGAATCCCTAAAATGAGCTATTATTGATGCTCCTTCATTATCTTCTCCTAAATATTCTAGAGATTTTGTTTTATACACTTCTTCCTCTTATCACTCATATCAAGCAGTGCTGACTCAAAAGAATCAAGAACGTGTTGATGCTCATGTTTCTTTCCATAGTTCAACATGACAGGGAGCATAATTAAATTACTCAGAAGTTGAAAAGAAAGCCTTTGCAGTCTTCAAATCAATGAAATATTTTAGGCGTTTTCTCTTAAAATCACATACAAAAGCAATTGTACCATTCCCATATATTAGAAAATTAGTAATTCAAAGAGAATTAGGTAAAAAGAGAGACAATTGGGTCACACATTTACAAGAATATGACCTTGAAATCAAACTTGCTAAAATTGTTATAGGTCAAGGTTTTTGTAGATTGGTAGCTGGTGCATCCAAGAATACATCTGAAGCCAAAAAAGGTGAAAAGTTTTAGATGTATGTCTTATTAACACTCAATCCCAATATGCATATCTTAGTTTCTATTTGAAAAGTGCTTATGCACCAGCTGGACTTGATTCCAAAAATAAAAGAGAATTAAGATTGAAAGTAAATCAATATCACCTTGTAAATTATATTTTATTTAGAAAGAATTATGATTTTGTCCTACTTAGATGTCTTGAAAAATATGATGTTGAAAACATTTTGCAGGAAATACATGATGGACCAATGGGTGGAAACTATAGTGGAGATATTATTTCTCATAAAATCCTTCTTTTCGGATATTATTGGAACCTTATTTAAGGATACACATGAATATGTGTGGAAATGAAAAATATGTCAGACAACTTCACGAAAAGAAAATAAAGAAGCCTTACCTTTCCAACCAGTGAACATTAAACAACCATTCTGTAACACCCTCCTCACAAATCTACCCATGTAACCATCCAATTGGGGTAAAAATGAGATGAGAGGCTACTATGATTGGATTTGACCTCCATTCTGACTTTAAGGAATTTGAATCAATAAAACACATCAACCAACCTATCCACATCAGCAACAGAACCATCACAAGACATGTCAGCCACTTAGACATCTTGTCCCTGGGACCCATTGATGTTCTGGACATCTTAAGAATTAGTCTCTCTCATTATATAGGTATTA
Source organism: Pinus tabuliformis (assembly GCA_031772625.1). NCBI lineage: Eukaryota > Viridiplantae > Streptophyta > Pinopsida > Pinales > Pinaceae > Pinus > Pinus tabuliformis. The sequence continues at coordinate 603,377,532 of CM062817.1, forward strand.
AAGCATCCAAAAACCCAAAGCTGCTCTCACAGGCCTGCCTGCCACTGTCGAGAGACCTAATTTTCTAGTGTCATACTAGCAACCCTGAGATTTGAGCCACTTTTTCAATATAAGAGCCTAGGTCACTGCCTAGAATGGAATGATAACTTAAGTTCAACTAAATAATATGGAAACGATGATGAAAAATAAATAAGTTAAACAAGACCTTAATCAGATCCCTAATAGCCATGATAGGAATTTCGTCAAACATGTCGCAAGCATGTAATCTACAGGTTAACCAACATAATTAAACATACGGATCTTGTACTTATCTAAGAATTTCTAAGAACCATTGTTCCCTCATGCCATTTGTTGCATTACCGTCTATTAGGTCATAGATACATTATCCATTCATTTACAAGCAACAACATGATGAGATCCATACATAGCCACTGTCATAAAATAAACATATAACTAACATAATAACAACAAAAATACTCATGAAAGTACAACCATATGGACCACATGTAATCCATCAAAATTCTCATACAAATACAAGGAAAAGTAACCTTTCATTAATGATGCAAAAACCAAACCCAAGATGGGACTTCCATGTTCCACCCGACTATAGAATGGCTGAGCCAAAAAAAATTTCAGCCATTCACCCCCATTCCATATTCCAAGCATGAATGTAGGAGTCAAACCAAAAGAACCAACCAGGGCATATCGAGGCTAAACAACCCCACCCTCATAAATAAAAACCAAGCTTTATCATAATCCATCCCGGATCACTAGGTCAACACAATGAACACATCATCATAGGCTTTACCATGATATCCACCCAATCAATAGGCCAAACAAGCATGGATGCCACCATATTTCTCCACCTACACAGTGATGAATTTTTCTACCTCGTAGTCTCTCAGGCTTTACCACAATCCAAACCCACATCACTATGACCTAAAGTGAGACCCACTCTCTGGGATTTACCACATATCCCAAACCCAGGATTACTAGGCCAAATAGAAAGAAAAATACATCTTCAATTTACCATATATCTTGGCATTCATCGGCAAGGATTCCTAGGCCCACCAAGACAACAAAATCCTAGCTTTACCACAACCCATAGTATGGATTAGAGGTCACTAGGCCACTCGATTTATCATGATCCGTAGTCTAGTTCATTGAACACTAGGCCATGTGCTCTATCATTCAAAGACCCACCCCACTCAGCTTCGAATCCATACGACAGTCTAGGTCCACCAAAACATGAGAACCCCATCCCAAAATGGCTATCCATAAATGGCAAGGATAGGCTGAAAACATTATAAAACCTAGAAAAATCCATGCCATGATATATAAGAACCACATGAAATGCAATGCATGCCAAATCTAGTAAGGAAAATACACATGAAAATCGATACCTGCAATGAATAGTCATGTAGCTACTTGATCGTATCTTTCCTCGCTTGATCTTTGCTTCCTCTTTCCTTCTTTTCCTTTCTTGCTCCAATGCCAAATGCTTCAAGAAAACTCTAAGTGTCCAAGAGTGAGAGATAGAGAGAGAGAATAATGAGAGATCTCCAAAACTCAACTGACAAAAGGTTACCAACTGATCCTTAGAATCCTTTTTATGAATGAGGCCTCTATTTTCTTCATTTTCCTCCTCACATGCAACTTGGGAACTTTCACCTTCGTTTTCTCCCAATTTCCATTATTTTCATAAATAAATGTGCCAAAAATTCCATTTTCCCTTTCCAAAGCCCTAGTCATTTCCTTTTCCAATTTCCTTAGCCATAATAGACCAAATGAACACCCCTTAGGACATTCAACTTAGAATAAGTGTCCCATCAACCATCGTATTACTTTTCCTTTATTAATTTTTATTACATGGAATTTTCACGAGGGATATTATATAACCCTCCCCTTTGGGGAACACTATCCTCAGTATTAAACCACAACAAGAACTCAGTAAAACTACTGAAAAGAAAACATATTGCCCATGGAGATTTATAACATAGCTCGATGCAGTATTTATAATGATCACTCCGCTCAAAAGAAAACCAAAATAACAACATAACAACATGAAAAAATAATAACATGACACCCATACTGCTTATTTTAGCTTTATAACTTATCTCATGGCGATATTTACATCCATATACATATGTACATATAGAAAAATCATCGAAACATATACCAAGATATATACCAAAACTCCATACCAAAACAACTGGCAAACATGGAAGGGTACACAACATTCATCTGATCTACCACCTCCCATGTAACTTCATCGGGCCCAAAGTGCTTCCACTATACTTTAACTTGCTCAATTTCTAGGTTCTAGAGCATGAGCACCATTTTCTACAATATACAGTGAGGCTTCGACTATAATTCTCAATCTGGTTCCACCTATGATATAAACCAGTCAATAACATGATCAACATCTTGCACATACTTCTTGCACATCTTGGACTTTCAATTTCAGAGGCAATGTAAGTCGATAGGCCACTGGCCTAATCCTCTCAATGATACTGAAGGGTCCACAAAAATGCAGTGCCATCTTGGCACATGATCGAATCCATAAGGAGGTATTCTTCGATTTGATGTGCAAGTACACCTGTTCCCCAACCTGGAACTCCTTGAAAAACTTGTTCCGATCTTCATAGCTCTTCTGCCTATCTTGTGTCATTAATCACCTTCATTTCATGTTCAATGTCTTCCAACATGTATGGTCCAATCAACACCCTATTAATCGAATCACTCCAACTGGTAGGAGTATTGCAACTCCACCCATATAATGCCTCAAAAGGAGTCATCCTCAATGAATCTTGATAACTGTTGTTGTATGTGAATTCTACCAATGGGAGATACTCTTCCCACTTTTTCTAATGCATCGCATACATCCTCAACATATCCTTAAATATCCTATTGACCCTTTCGGTCTGTCCATCTGTCTACAGATGATAAGTTGTGCTGAAGGCCAACTTTGTGCCAAACCCTACAAACAACTCCTTCCAAAACTTGGAAGTGAACTTTGCATCCCTTTATGACACACTTTTCTTTGGGACACCATGCAATATTACCACATCTTTGATAAATACTTGTGCCACATCCCTAGATGAGAATGTAGACTTCAGTGGAATGAAATGTACAACCTTTGTCAATCTATCCACAACAACCATGATGGAATCATGTTGTCTCATTACCTTAGGCAACCCGGTGATGAAGTCCTTTGAAATGACCTCCCATTTCCACTCTGGAATCGCAATTGGTAGTAGTAGTCCACCCAGATGTTTACACTATGCCTTTACCCAATGGAAATTGAAACACCTAGGCACAAACTTTGATACATCCCTCTTCATATTCAGCCAATAATAATATATTTTCACTGTAGTCAACATATTTTGATAACCTGGGTGACTTGAATAAGGTTTTGGCATAAAAATCTCTCAATATCAGCTTCTTGAGCTCATTTCTATCTGGCACATATATCCTCTCTTTGAATCTGAACAATCCATTCATTGTAAGACAATAATCCATATTTTGTACACTTTCACCTATACCTATGCCTGTACCTGTACTTCCACCTGTACCTGTACAACTACATGTACATGTACCTAAACCTGTACCTATACCTATAATATGACCTGTACCTATACTAGCACCCCAATACAACCTATGCACAATCTCCATATACTTGATATCCTGCTAACTTGCCTACAAGATCCTATCCTATAAGTCTGTTGCATAGTAGCTTATAACTGCCAAGTGATTTACCTGTGCCCACCTACTCATAGCATATTCCACCCTATTCTCTTTACCTTTGATGTACCTAATCTCAAAATCATACTCACTGAACGTGGTCAACCATTTAGTCCGCCTAGCATTTAGATTCGACTAGTCAAACAAATAAATCAACCTAATATGATCAATCATAAGTACAAACCTCCTACCAAGAATATAGACTCACCGCATCTTCAATGTGTGTATGATCACTACTAACTCAAGATGATGTGTCAATTAGTTCTTCTCGTGCTTGTTTAGTTTCTGTGACTCATAGCATACCACTTGTCCATCTTACATAGGGATTCCACCAAGTCCTATCTTGCAAGAATATGTGCATACTACAAACTCTTTGTTAGGATCTGCAATCTATAACACTCGTGCGTGTGTCAACAACTGGTTAAGCTACTCAAAGCTATCATCACACTCCTCTGTCCATTCAAACTTCTTACCTTTCCTCCGCAATGATGTAATATGATAAACAATCTCTAAGAAGTTCCTGATGAACCTCCTATAATAGCCTTCCAACTCCATGAAAGGTCTCAACTCACCCACACTCTTAGCAACTACCCACTCCATGATGGCTCTTATATTCTCTAGATCTACTGCAATTCCCTCCTTGGAGACATCATGTCCCAAGTAATTTACCTCAGTCTGAAATAAACTACACTTGTTGAGCTTAGTATACAACTGATGCTCCCTTAACAACCTCAACATTATTGCTAAATGCTCGGCATGCTCTTCCTCATTTTTAGAATATACCGGTATATCATCAATTAAAATAATAACAAACTTATCCAAATATGGACACAACTCACTATTAATCAAGCACATAAATGTAGTTGGTGCATTAGTTAAGCCAAATGGAACAACAACAATCTCATAATGCCCATGCCTAGTCCTGAACGCAATATTGTAAATGTCCTCCTCTTTGATGCATACTTGATGGTATCCATATCTCAGATAAATCTTAGAGAACATTGTTGCTCCCTTCAGCTCATCAACAGGTCATCAATCGTCTACAACATGTACCTGATCTTGATGGTAACTTTTTTCAACTTCCTGTATTCAATGTATAATCTAAGAGTTCCATCTTTTTATTCCACAAACCAGACTAGTGCGCCCCAAGGTAGAACACTTGGCCTAATGTATACCTTGTCCAACATCTAATTGAGCTCTAGCTTTAACTCAACTAACTCAGGTGTGCTCATCTTGTAAATTTTGATGTTGGAGCTTCCCCTGGCACCAACTCAATAGAAAAGTCTACCTGCCTCTGAGGTGGAAGCTTTGTAATGTCCTCATGAAATACACCCTGAAACAACTACAAAACTGGGTACCTTCTCAACACATCTGCATCCTTAACGTCCTTACCCTTATCACTAGAAATGTGCACTATGAATACCATGCACCCTTTCCTATGGCTATGCTTTTCTTGCATGGTTTTCACCATCCTAACTGATGTAGCTTTCTTCTTATCCTGCAAGAATCTTGGTTCCCCATTATCATCAACACACTCAATAGATTTTACATAATAGTCTGCCTTGGTCCTATGAAGATACAACTAATCCATGCCCAACAACATACTATATGATCCCAATAGTAATACATTAAAATGTATTGTTGTAGCCATACCATTCAAATCAAATGCTCAATCTCCCACCCAATGTTGAACTTGCTTCTTTGTACATGTAGCCAACTGCACTAACCAAGATTCTGATGGAATTCCCTACTCAAACCACACTTATCCACCAATTCAGGACTAACATAGCTATAATTAGATCCAGGGTCAATCAAAATAGAAATAACTTAATCACAAAGTTAACCATCCATCTTAGTGATAGATGCGTGGTGTTATGTTTGTCTGTTGTCCACTACTGCATAGATATGAGGAATTCTTTGCCAATGGGGGCTTCACAGCGGGAGTAATACCATACCACGTGCATTCATATTGGAGGATATATATTGAGGAAAAAATGACATAACATATTGAGCATATAATAGGGGGTAAAGGGTTTTTATATTGACAGGTATGAAAAATGGAGCTCCAAGTTGATGAAAAAATATAAATGGATATAAAAAATGTTAATGAAAAAATGGATACCTATAATATCTAGTGAAAGTAGGGAATTTTTAAATTGGTAAGGTGCATTATGTTCATATTGGTAGGGGGTAAAATAATGTGATTTTTGGTGATATTTTCCAATATGTAGTCAAATTAAGTGTATTGTCTAATATTCCACGAATGCACGTGCTATGTCATAGGTTCATTGAGTGAATTCCCCGTGGCTTTGCCAAATATCTCAAACAATCTGTGCCTCCTTCGCACTATATATCTGAGGCCTACCACCCTCATTCTATGGAAAATCTCTGTTAAGTTGTTCCTTTCCACATGTCCAACACTCTAATCGACCAATACCAACACCTCTATGTTAAGGTTGCGACTCACATCCTTGCCTAGTTGCATTAAATCTCTTTTGCGGTGCCACATTCTATTTCTCATTTTCATGTTGAGGCCTTGTCCTCTTAGGCTATCATTTAGATATAACTTTGTCTTTTCCCTTCCATCCTTTATAAGATTCATTATTACGCTTTGAATGTTCATAGAAATGCTTCAATTTCCCATTAAATTCATCAAGTGATTGAGGTTCATCATACTAAATCCAATATCTAAATATTAATGTAAAACTATTAAGAAATCATTGAACTTTAGCCTTCTCATTAGTAAGATGTGGTACATACATCAATAATAATAGAAACTTGATCGTGTGCTCTTTATCTATCATTGATCCCATCTGTAGCTCACAGAATTCTTTAGCCTTACTGTCATATTACCTTTCTGACAAGTATTTCTTCCTGAAAAGCCTCTTGAAATCATGCCAACTCAAATCATCTATCCCGATGTCTCTGACCCAATTAACATCTTCCCACCAAATGTTTGGTTTACCTTTCAAGTTGAATATCACTATTCTGGCCTTCATGTTATATGTGTAATCATGTGACCCAAACAATTTATTCATCCCAAGTATCCAAGCCTCTACATCTTTCATCTTATTCACATCCCCATCAAAAGTAGGTGGCTTCGCTTTCTTAAAATACTCTAATAAGCATCCCCTACCATTCCTCTTGTAAGGTTGATAGCGATGATGACTGTGATGTCTATCAGAACAAAAACTAGAATAGTACCTATGCTCATCACCCCTTCTAACCAAAGTGTCCAACAAGCTGCCATCTCTCACTATGTCATATCTATCCGATTGGTGTCTACCAGGAGACCTAGTATTTTCATATGCTCATTTGTTAATAAAAATTGTACTCTCATGATTTATATTTCATATTTCTCTCACTCCCCATGTGTTTTTAACATGGTATCGGAGCAGGCGTATTCCTGCCCTGCATAATTATTTTGAGCCATTTGTTTTATGGCCCTTATGTGCAGATCATTTCGGGAATATTTTCTCAGCTAAATTTTAGCTGCAACCTGTCATTTCTCAAGCACCATTTTTGGCCTCTCTCTGCCATTTTGAATCTGCTCAGTCATAATAATCTGCGCTCTGTGTGATAATGGGTAATGCTTGGTATTCCCATCGAATACCTCCTCCTACAGTGCTGTCAGCGTTCAGAGCAGGATAGAACTAGTGCGTCGTTGGTCTAGTTCATGCTATATGTGCATTGAATGGTATGTGCATACATTATTGCAGTGTAAAAATGTACACTAGTTCATATGCATTCATTTGTGATACATCTGGTTCATTACCATTACTCCTCTACTCTCTATTTTCTACGATGAAGGTATTGTGTTTGAACAGTGAGTATATACACAGTGCATATGATGGTCCCTTGGATGAATGTATTGCGTGATTGAACAATTAATTTATCTCTGGCATGGATTATATGTGCATTGTATTGGAGTTAGTTATACATTGAAATGTCCCTTCCTCGCATATGTGCATTGGATTATATGTGTTGAAGCAGTGAAGTTGTATTGGAGTTGGTTATGCATTGAAGTGTGCACAACCTCTGCGCATTGGGCTTGAAGTCCATGCATATATTGGTAAAAGGGAATACAAACATTTAAGTGTGTGGTATCACCATTTTTATGTGCTACTTTTGCCTTGAACCTATGTTGAATAACCATTTGAAGCGTTGAATAATTTGAATGTGGACATGTTCGTTTGGTCTCTGAGGGTCTGGTTATAACGTATATCCACCAGTTCCATTTATATTGAAACAAACTGCTCAACTGTATATTGACTTATGAATGTAGCCCAATTCCTGCTCTCTGTGACTGTATATTGCCCCACAGTACACCATGATGCACTTGAATGTGTTTGAATGCGTGATTGTCTCGGTGTGCTGAGGATTGCATGGCGTGCTGAGGATTGTGTGTTGTGTGGTCTGTCTCGGTCACTCAAATATCCCTGGGCTCTGCAATTGGGGTTGAAAGTGGCGTCCCATACCTCTGGGCTGGTCTCCGCTATCATTGCACAGGAATGGAGAAAACAACGCACAACATAGGAAGAGTAATGAGAAAAATGATAATATCTAGAATTCGACACTCCGTGTTGGTCACATTGGGTTTCAACCTCCAGAATCAGATAAGGTCATGAATAAGTGCACCTCTCGCTGGTAGAGGCAAATCCTTTTCCCTTTTCGTCTCCCATATTGGCACTGGTAGTAGCATTTCCTTGTCCCATTTCATCTCTCGTACTGGTACTGCTATGCATTGACTATATTCACATGTTGATGGCATTTGGCCAGTCTTTTTATTTAATTGCCGAAATCCATTAATATCATGAACGTTGAAGTTTTTTCTGGTCGTTGGAATGGTGTCTGGTAAATATTCATTTCTTCTTCCTTGTAGCGTGGAAGGCAAGCTAATGCCGCAGTCCTCGCTGACTGGTTGGTTGTTGGAATAGTGATTGTATCAGAGGAGGCGAGTTCGACTCTTGGCATGAGAGGAAGAAGATGAGGAGTTTTATCATAGATTGAAAGATTTGTGTGATGGGTATTTGCGCGTCAATCAATCCACAATGAAGGAGAACCATTTCTTGTATTGAATTTTCTTCCATCGGTCTGAATGGAAGATGCGTGGATTTAATAGATAGACTTTATGTTCAAAGTTATATAAACATATTCCATCAACTATCTATGAAATTTACTGTGATTGGCTGTGTCTTAAATACTTGTATTTGGAGGATGCAAGAACTATAGTTGCTCTCTGGCTCGCAGATTTCTCACAGCCTTCAACTTACCTTTCAACGTCTAAATGTGGACCTGATTTGCAAAAGAGATTCGATGAAGTGTGACCGTTGGTGTGTGCCGTCTTCGGTCTGTTCCGTTTATTAAACATGGAGGTTGGCTCCAAAACTTCTGCGCTTGGCATCCACTCAGCGATAATCAACCTTTTCATTAATCTGCTCAACGACTTGGAATCCGCTCAACTGCAATCAACCATTTCATTAATGTGACTACGGATTATGTTCATCTGGGCGTTGTAAAGAGACCAGACTCCTTATGCTGCCATCCGCTACTTTGGCATCTTTGTTTCCATTTCAAACTTGTTCTCTTCTAGGCGTTGCAAGAAAACCTCCTGGTAAGCCTTTGTACTGTTCTTTGGACCCATCGCTGCCCGCTGAAAATATTTGTTATTTATACGGGAACAGAAGTAACAATTTGCAGAGTCCACCTATATTAACAATGAAGTTTGAATCTACCATAGCGCATTGAATTTTATGTGGGGCATTGGATATCAAAGTCTTTTTAATGATTTTTGGTGGCATTTCTCATCTTATACTGAAGACAAAGCGACCGAGAGCTTTTAATATCATTGCCACAAGAGGAATTTGTTTTCTGGTATGTGCGAGTCATGTGTCATATCAGTTGTTGGTGATTAATTGGTAGTCATATCAGTGGTTGGTAAATTTATGCTGTGAAACCCTTGTAAATTGCAATATTGAGTTGGTTTATATATGCGCATCGGTCATTTTAGTGTGGCTCCATATATTGTGCGTTAGTTTTTTTGGGCTATATCTGGTATTTGTATTTTGATGACAGAGTATCATATGATGCATGAATTAACTACTGGGCATATGTGTGTGTCTGAATACTTCTGGGAGACCATCATTTTCACACCACAACAAGAAATTTGTAGTTTATGAGATTATGTACAACTCTTTCTCTAGCGATCTGTAATCCCACAATTGCAGCTGCTCCACATGCTATCATCAATAGTTACAAGAATGTATTAGCAGTCGCTATTGAATTTGACTATTCTTTTCCACTGGCCGAGAAAGTGAAGGAGTATTTGAAAGATCCAATTCAATTTAAAGTTGCTGCTTGTTCAATTTACTTATTCCTATTGTGCAGTTTGGGCATAAATTTATGTGCAACAAACAAATTTGTTTTTCTCAATAGATTCTAATGAGAAGATTGCTTTAATTGTTGGGGTGATATCAGCATTATATGCACCAGATCATCTGCTATTTGTTGGAAGCATTGTGATTATTTAGGGTACATTTTCACTCCAAAACAAGTTTCTAGTGGTGCATTTCTATTGAGAAAAAATCGCTACAATTACTGAAGTATTAGAGTTCATGAAAACTCTTATACAATCCACTGTTGATGACACATTACAAATCAGCAAAGGCTCTCTCTCAAAAATTCAGACATGTCTGCAATATGCACAAGAACATATTGAATTCTTGCAGCTTGAATCTCAATTACAGCACGAAGAATTACAACAGTGGAGTCATCATTATTAACCTGTTTTTGTTCAGAAGATTAAAACAGACTCCCATAAATAGCAAGTCAATAATGTTATAGTTCATTCATATTTACTACCCAATAAAGCAGCGGTTATACATGCAGATGCAGAAACTCAGTCTGCACTTCCCAAGCCCATCATCAGACCTTGGGAACAGCTTGTCCACAACAAGCACAAAACTGGTCTTGGATATGACAAGGACTTGTCCTTTCATATTCCAGACTACGCCAAGCCCATTCAGTTTCAGAGTGTTGGATTCATTCATGACAGTTCACCTCCAGCTGTCATAGACTCTGCTCCTCTTCCACAGCAACAACAACAATAACAACAACAGATTGTAAAATGCCAACACTGTGACCGAGTTGGCCATCTGAAAGATCACTGTTTGATCTTCATCCATGTAAGCACTGTCATAAAACTAGTCATTCTTCACACAGATGCTTCAAAAACAAACGTCCTGTAAGAACAAAGATTCATCTTGGATGGATCGCTTCTTGGCAATGGGCATCAACAGCGAAGAAGATATTCCAAACACATGTCAGAACTTGTTCCAGAGTATTGAACAGTCTTGTAGTTGAGTTTTCTCCATCATCTCACCTTGTATCTGACAAGGGGGGAAATGATGGTCATCTACAAGCTTCAAAGCCACATCAAGCAAGCCTGAGCCAAAACCTGCCATACCAGATTCAAAGTTGTAGCCAGAGACAAAGATGCCCTTGAGCATGCCTTCAGTTGGTAATCTGGGACACTTCCTCTAGCAAAAGACTTCAACTTCTTACCAGCTTCGGAAGAATTCCAAGAACAAAATTGAGAACACTTCCTCTAGCAGAAGACTCCAGCTTCTTGCCAGTTTTGGAAGAGTTCCAGGAATTTCATTAAGCATTCCAGAGTTGTTGGTCATCCTTAAACCATCATAGGTTGAGACTTCCCTTTTCAGGTTGAAGTTCTCTCTTTTATGCGAGGTGAGACCTCCCTTTATTGGTTGAAGGTTTCCCTCTTCAAAACAATAGGAGCACTTCCTCTAGCAGAAGACTTCAGCTTCTTGCCAGTTTTGGAAGAGTTCTGGGAACTACACTAAGCATTTCAGTGTTGGTGGTCATCCTTAAACCACCACCCTTTATACCAACATTTCAGAGAGCACATTCAGCCTAGTGCTGCTATGCATTTTTGCACATTTTGTATTACAACTCTCTTCTTGGACTCATACATAACCCTTCGGATTAAGGGGGGGAATGTTGGACACCTAATCCTCATTGGGTTAGTGTGGAAGCTGAATAGACAAAGTAGTCCAAGAGACCTTGGGATGTGAAACCCAACGGTCACATATTGTACTATAAATGTAAATCATTTGTTAATAAAAATTGTACTCTCATGATTTATCTTTCATATTTCTCTCGCTCCCCATGTGTGTTTAACATGCCCCATTAGTTTTATCCTCTTGTCCATGGCTAATTCGAAGTGGCCGTTGTCGCTGCAATTCTGATAAACTCTAAAGAAGTATAGCATTAACATTTGCTTGTTTCTCTTGTGCCTGTATGATCCTATCATTGTCAGCCTTACAAATCCTTACTTCTTCCTTCGGGATTCTCAACGTGTCTTCCAAATCAGAAAAGTGCCCCACACCATGCTTCCCATCTAATTCGTAGTGATATTTTATTTAGTCTACCACCTTAACAACCATTTTTCTTTTTTTTGTAACGCATAATATGTCAGATAAACCAAATCACAATAAACAAATGTACCTTAGTATAATTTTGGGAGGATACCTTGTTTGCAAGATCATCAAATTTGTATGATATATGTATAACATAAACATAATAGCATAGAGATATACACAATTAAATTTATCAACACATAAGCATCACCCTAGTTAGGGTTTGGTCATCAATGGAAGGCCATATAAAAAATGCATGTTATGACCTCATGCATGAAAAAAACCACTAATACATTGTACACATCACTAGATGCAACCATCAACATGCATAAGCAATGCCTAATCAACTACACATACACATAAATGGATGTAGTAGAGCATAAGCGATCAATCCTTGTAATCAACTTACAAGATTGATATATGTAATAAAAACATTCAAGAATGCACTCAACATACAAGGGTGTAGTCAAACAACATATAATCAACATGTAAGCGACATATAACCATATGCAACTAGTCATATACTCATGTTGATGCATTCCACAAAATCAATCATCAAGTTTCTCATGAAAACCTTACTACCATCATGATAAACATCAAGAAAATGTAACAAGCACATGGAATGCAAGTGCAAGAGACACACATGAAACTGACGTGCATGCATGACCAACACTCACCGCCCATCCTGTCTGATGGGTGAACCATGCTCTAGTCCTAGTCTATAACACCCTCCTCATAGATCTGCCCAGGTAACCATCCAACTAGAGTAATCATGTGATGAGAGGTTCTTATGATTGGATTTTACCTCCTTTGTGATCGTAAGGAAGTGGAATTGATGGAACACATCGACCAACCTGTCCACATTAGCAACAGAACCCTCAGGACACATGTCACCCACTCAGAAATTTTGTCCCTGGGTCCCAGTGATATTCTGTAAATATTAAACCTCAGTCGCTCTCACAAGCTTGCATGTCAGCATCCAGAGACCGAATTTGTAGCGTTATGCTAGTGACCCCAAGATTTGATCCACTTTTTTAGGCCCAGAGCCTAGGTCACCACCCAAAATGGAATGACAACTTAACTTCAGTCAAAGAATAGGGAAACAATGATGAAAAATAAATAATTTAAACAAGAACTTAATTAGATCCCTACTAGACATGAGAGGCATTTCGTCAAACATGTCACAAGCATGTAATATACAGGTGTAACCATCCGAATTAAACATAGGGATCTTGCACTTATCTAAGAATCACTAAGAGCCATTGTTCCCTCATGACTTTTCTTCCATTACCATGTATTAGGCCATAAATACATTATTCATTCATTTGCAAGAAAAAAATGTTGAGAGCCATACATAGCTGCAATCATAAAACACACATATAACCAACATAATAACGAAAATAATACTCATGAAAGTATAGGCATATAAACCACATATAGTCCATCAAAATGCTCATACAAATACAAGGAGAAATAACCTTTCACTAATGATGCAAAAACCAAAACCAGGATGGGACTTCCACGTTCCACCCAGCCATAAAATGGCTAAACCAAATCTCTCTTCAGCCTTTCACCCCTATGCAATATTCCGAGTATGAATGTGGGACCCAAACCAAAAGAACCAACTAGGGCATCCCGAGGCTAAACCTCCTCACCCTCATTTATATAAACCATGATTTATCGTAATCCATCTCGGATCACTAGGCCAACACAATGAACACATCATAGCAGGCCTTACCATGATCTCCACCTGATCGATAGGCAAAACAAGCATGGATGCCACTGATTTCTCCACCTATACTGCGAGGAATTCCCCTACCTCCTAGTCTCTCAGGCTTTACGACAATGCAAACTCATATTACTAGTCCCTAAACCGAGACCCACCCTCCAGGTTTTACTGAATATCCCAAACCCGAGATTACTAGGCCCAACAGAGAGAAAGCCACTGCTTGGATTTATCATATATCTTGTCGTTCACCAGCTAGGATTCCTAGGCCCACCGAGGCAACACAATCCTAGTTTTATTGCAACCCACATTTTGGATTAAGGGTGACTATGCCAACAACTCTACCGTGATCCACATTCTAGTTTAGGGACCACTAGGCCATGTGCTCTATCATTCGAAGATCCACCTCACTCAACTTCGAATCCATTCGGCAATCGAGCTCAACCAAAACATGAGAACCGTATCACACCATGACTATATATAAATGGAAAAACTAGGTTGAAAACACTATTAGACTTGTTAAAAACCATGCCATGATAGAGAAGAACAATATGCAATGCCATGCGTACCAAATCTAGCAAGGAAAATACACATGCAAATCGATACCTGCAATGAATCATGTTGTAGTTGCTTGATCTTGCCTTTCCCTACTTGATCTTTGCTTCCTCTTGTCTTCTTTGCTTTGCTTGCTTCAATGCAAAAAAGTTCCAAGAAAACTCTAAGTGTCCAAGAGAGAGAGAATAATGAGAGAGCTCCAAAACTCAAGTGATAAAAGGTTACCAACTGATCCTCATAGGCCTTTTTATGAATGAGGCCTTTATTTTCTTCATTTTCCATTATTTTCCTTCATTTTCCTCCTCAAATGCAATCTGTGACCTTTCACCTTTCTTTTCTCCTAATTTCCATTATTTTCATAAATAAATGTGCCAAAAATTCCATTTTTCCGTTCGAAAACCTTAGCCATTGCCTTTGCCAATTTCCTTAGCCATAATAAACCAAATGAACACCCCTTAGGATGTCTTGTCCAACATTAAGCTTGGAATAAGTGTTCCATCAACAGTTGTTATTATTATATATTCTCAGTGCAACCAACTATTTTACTAAGTGGGTGGAGGTGGTCCCTTTAAAAGTGGTCAACTCTGAAGTTGTAATTGAATTTATTGATCAACATATTATTACTAGATTTGGCTTTCCAAATGCTCTTATGTTTGACAAAGCTTCCTATTTTTCATTCAATCTAATAATTGAATTTGTGTTAAAGAGAGGCTTCGAAATTAAATATTCTGCAAATTATTATCGCGAAGTGAATGAATTAGCCGAATCTAAAAATAAAACCCTCTTAATTCAACATATCACTTGACACATGGTAGTAAAAATATGCAATCACACATTTAGAAATATTCTATAGCTCTAGCCTGAAATTGAACTACATTTGACAATTCAACATCACAAGAATCCAAAGGTTTATGCCTAATGAATCTCACAAAATCGACGTGAATGATGGTATAGAGCTTATTCTCCACGCAACAATATTTTCAGTTAGTAGTGTATACTGCGAAAGCAGCCGTCAAGAAATTGTTTAACTTTATGCCTTCTAAACATCCAGGTCCAAGTTATATGGAACATTAATTATAGAGTTACTCTCCAAAATTTGAAACCACCAATCAAACATTTATTTACTTCGATTTCTATGACACTTAGCAATTAAGAGAATTCATTCTTCGGTGGTAAGGAACAAAATTATATATGTGATTATGTTGTTATCTTCAGTTTGGAAAAGATTTCTCCTTAATAATATTATTAATAAACTATGTCTGTAATGTTATATAAACAATAAGCTATTAAGAGAATTCATCCAGCGTTGCTAAGGAGAAAAACTATATATGTGGTTATGTTGTTATCTTCACTTTAGAAAAGTTTTTTTCTTATTAATATTAATAATAAATTATGTCTGTAAACGGTAACTTAATCTATAATGTATGTAATTTATATTATAATGTATGTAATTACAAAATATAAATTAGGAATATATATATATATATTAAACAACCTAAATTTACGATAACCATTCTTATTTCAAACCCAATACAATATTTTCAATTTAGCAATCTTGTGCACTTCTCCTTACACCTTCCTGCGAAATTGCCAGAAAATACAATATGTTCGAGTGTTAAATGAGCAATCCAGCTTCGTTGCTGTTATAGTGCATTGCTAGGCTTTTAACAACGTTTTCCTATTATTGGTTTTCACGTGTTTTTGAAAATTATTGTCAACCAAAGTTCAAACGTTTCATTTCACAGGAAGAATTAATTTTGTAGAACGTTTTATTATAGGCATTGTGATACCATTTGCAGACTATGACGCTGCAACATTTTGCGAAAAGGCCATTTGGTAGTGATTGAACGACGTTAATATACAATAATTCCATGAGACGATGGCACCGAGCTAGCCCCTAAAATCATAAGCCATGCTTTCCTCAGATGATTTTTTCTACCTTGCAATTGATTTTAGATGCAAATATCAGAGGGAAATTTTCGGGCTTGCTAGCAACGTGAGGATTATTTCAGAGAAGGAACACTTTTTTGTTCCTTTAAATGCAGAATCTTCGAACGTATAGCGCTTGTATCGAACCTCGAGGTAGATTCCATGGCCTGAAGATAGTAAACGAATTAATGAAACCTGAGCATTGCAGAAAAATTCAACCAATTACATGAAATTGAAGGACTACATTCATATAATTCCTACCTTAACCTGTATATTATGCCGGGCCTTGTCACCGAGACGAAAGTAGAAGCATTGATAACATCTAATTTCTCTTCTTCGAATAACAAAAATAGTCTAGACAAAAGGACTCGATCTGCCTGTGCTGTCTGAACTGTTACTAGAAGAACCGGTCACGCAGCAAAAATCCTCACTTCGGTCGAAATTGCATGTGTGGATTTATTGAAATTTACTTCATCTATCAACATTTGGGAGGTATCAGAGGCTTTTAATGCCCGTTCAGAGATGCTTTTGAGGGTCAACAATTCGTCTCGTTGCCTGGAAAGTGTCTGGATCTGTTGTCGCATTTGAGAGACGCACTTTAAAGCTCCACATATAATGGCAGGCTTGCTAATTTGTTTCTGTAAAATTTGAAGGAGATATTCAAATCTTGTTTAGCAAAAATAGAAGAAGATAGACACTAGCACAAGCGCATAAAAGATTCAACATCGTTTGCACGGAACATTATATTGTTTGCATCTGTTTCAGTATTGGAATGTGGAAGTATGGATTGAAGAGTGCAATAACTGAGGACCGTATTCTAGTGGGCTAGAGGAAACCCTAAAAATTTGAAGACCCTCTCTTCCGTAGCCGCAGTCATCCATGATAACCTGACACTCGAAATGTCAGGCAAGATTCTGTACTTTGACAGTTGCTCTAAGGGTGATTTTTTCAAGCGCGATTTCTTCATTTGAGAAAAAAAACCTAACACTCGAACGACTCTCAGGGAGGTAACTTCTCTTCTATAATGGGGTGGGATACTACTCGAAAGAAAAGTACAGCAGAAGCCAGATGTAATGTATAAATGAATATCCTTTATCAGAAACAGTTTCGGCCTTCGGATTGCTGTGAAGTCTCGGAGACAAGCAGCTAGGCTTGTCCCCATATTAATATTTAAACGTGTCCGAGAACATTGGATACTCTTCCGTTTATCATGTGTCATGTACTGAAACGCATCAGTTAATTTGTTTGGATTAACATAGTGGATAAGTTTGAGGCTTGGCCCAGTAGATTCCTCAAGCAGGCTTCCGTTCACACATGAGATGATGAAACATTATAAATAGAAAGGCTTGACACATGCGGTAAAAAACTGAAGAGGTTTTCCGTTACACTAAAATTCGTAGGTAGGTCTGGGTAAACTGGTAAACTTTTTAAAGCGGTAATTAGGATTTCTAGACTGGAAATTACAGATTCTAATATTTCTTGCAAGATTCTAATATTTTTTCCAAAAGTCTATAGAGATTGGTGATTTTTCCAACACTTCTCCAAAAGAAGACGGGAAGTCTAATTTGGGTTTAGGCTCTAATACAAGAGGTTTGTGGTTACATCAATTTGTAGCGTGGAAATTTTTGTGGTTACATCAATTTTTAGCGTGGAAATTAGAAATTTAATAGTGGTGGGAAGGTGATTCTTTTAATATTCCTCTCAAAAAGTAGTAGCTGGGAAGTTTAACCTAGGTCTAGGCTATGATACCAGAAGTTTGTTGTTACACCAAAATTCCCATATTCCCACGTAACAATCCCAGTGTGGAAATTACAAATTCCATAAAAATGCAGTGATTCTTCCCAAAAAAACATGATAAACGGATTGAGGTATCGCCTCAACCCTATTATCAACCAACAAACCCGCAGACTTGCCTTACCTCAACTTCTGCGTCGTTAGCCCGTGACCTCACGAGCTTTTCTTCTGTCCAGCACGGGCATATTTGGTAACCGAAATTTTGTTGTCATAGACAACGTGAATACATGTGGAGAACATATGTGTGTAGTTTTGACATTTTTTCCAATCAAAATTATTGTTTCAACGAATTTCGTTCGACCAAATAGATATAATAGGGAAACGGAGGAATCAAATAGTTTTATATCGATTAGGACATGGATAAACCTAGATAACCCAGTCGTACCATTCATGAATAATTCTATAATAGTCTATCGCTGACCCCATTGATGTTATAATATTCCATGGCAGAACGGGTAGATTCACCGTGGCAAGAGCCGCAAATTCAGCATGCTCAGTTTCCTGATTCTCTCTTAGTTACGGACTGCGTGTGACACTCTTTTGGTGATTTGTTGTTTTCTTATTTGTCCTGAACGTTATCAGAAAAATGGCAATGTTGTATAATTATTCTTCGTGCACAGATTATACCTCTGATTTGTACAAATCCTTTATTGGCCAGCTATTGCTCCTAGGATCAGTGAGCAGATTTTACCGGCTGCTTAAAATGACAGTGTGAATGGCTATTTTTTCTGATATGCGTTTTGCTGGGTTCTCGCTCTCCTGTAGAACGAAGGGGTTGTTTCCCTTTATTTTAATTGTTTTTTTAAATGTTTTCTCTTTAGCCGGAGCATAGTAAAGAGAAGTTCCTCTTCCTGTTTTCTTTTGTTGGGGGGCGTTTTTTAATGTGATGATTATGTCGTGAGTTGTTACGTGTAATGAAAAAAGAGTCCTTCGTTTATGGTTGGTTGTGGATGGCTGATTTTTATGTTCGAGTAACATTTGATGTCTTTGAACTTTTCAGTTCAATAGAAAAGAATTTACATCGATGGGAAATCTTTTATTAAATTAAATAGGGATAACTTGTGCATGAAACTAATGGATAGAATGGCGCTCGCTCCCGCTAGGTTTTCGTGCTCCTTCCCCCGGCAGTTCGGCCCCATCGCCTGGGCTCCATCGGAAAGAGCTAACCAGCCATATATTGGGTATTTAATGTCCTCAGAGTAGCACGCGACTTAACGCGATAACACGGGAGCGGGCAAATTCGCCATTAAATAATATTTGCCCGCTCCCGTGTTATCGGGCTAAGTGGCGTGCTGCTCTGAGGGCATTAAATACCCAATATATGGCTGGTTAGCTCCAGCCGGATCCATCCACTGCTGCGGTCTATGGCGGCCGGGGGTTTCTGGGCACCGAGTTTTCTAAAAAGAAAAACCGCTTTAGCGGCCATAGAACGTTTTCTCTGGCGGAGACATTCTTGGAAATATGGCATACTGCTTCGAGCTTTTCTCATGAAACAGGGGAGCGTATGGATGAACCTTGCTTGGTGGTCAGTCAAAAGACCGAGAAGGGCATTCTTGCTGTTGCTCAAAGATCCGAGGCCATAGCTGCGGAAGGTGTTTCTTACCTGTTGTTGGGGGCGTCGAGAAATGGTGATGCCGCTCCAGTGGGGAAATACGAATGCCTTTTCCTTCTGCAGCATCACCGTGTTGGGGATTATTCTCAGCTGGATGCTGTTTCAAGATTCTTAATGGGGAGGGAAATCCGAACTGTTATCCTCTGGAATTTTTTCAAGGGAAAGACCGATAAACAAAGAAGGGGCATGAGCATTGATTCGTGGTTCAAGTGTTTCGATGTCCCCCTGTACACCTCCGAACAGATGCGAGTGCAAGTTCTCAAGGCTGAGAAGAATATAATGCCATGGGTCATCCCCTCCAAAATCGACATACGTCCAGAGGACAGGATTCCCCTGTTTCGCACAGGACCTGTGGATATTTTAATTGAGCAAAGGAGAAACAGCCTTGGTGAACCTGCTCCCCTTTATGCTTTTGTGACCCAAATAGCAGTAGTTTCAGGGGGTAAAAATTCAAAGCTAGCCCTCAAAGACCCAGAACAGGAACGAACTCAAATTTTCATCAGAACCCTGTCAAGAAATACTATCTGCAAGCAAATCTGGACAGGAATGCTGATAAAAAATATAAAGGAAGAAATACAAGCAGATCTAGGCATCCCAGCAAACCTGCTAAGCTTGATACATGCAGGTAAAATTCTACAGGATAATTTCATAGTACAGCGCTATGGTATTGTGCGAGACTCAACCATCATTCTAAGCACAAGGCTGAGAGGAGGAAGTTTTGGTTCCTGCTCAAAAGGCATTGGTTCTTTCAAAGATGTTGTCAAAGGGAAGGGGGAAGCCACCAACAAGCCAACTCCAACTCAAGAGCTACCTGGACCCTACATTGTGGAGCAAAGATCGCAGACTCCTGTACTGCAAATCGATTTGCCTGAGGTAAACAATTTTCATTCTGATTATTCTTCCTTGGCTGTTATATGCAGATTCAACGGTTTTTGGCCTAAAACAGATGCTTTAAGACAATGGATCTTCTCCACATGGACTACAAATTGTGACATCCTTTTATGCTCCAAGGGTTTCTTTATTGTCAAATTCGACACGGTTAAGGAAAAAGATTTTTCCCTCCATGAGGGGCCATGGTTCTGGGGCAATGCTGGACTCTTCATGACCCCCTGGTTCCCGGGTTTTGACCCCTCCTCTATGGTGGTTTCCAAAATGCCGGTTTGGGTCAGGCTTCACAACCTCCCATTACATTTCTGGTTTCCTAATGTTTTTGCAGCGATGGGGAATGCCATAGGTACATACATCAAGCAAGATGTGGAAAGAATTGAAAGATGCATACATACTTTTGCTAGAATCTGTGTGGAGGTTGATCTTAGTCAAGGGCTACCTGACAGTTTAATTCTGATCCATAACAACACTCAGTGGAAACAGCCATTAGATTATGAAAACACGGCCTTCAGATGTCGAGGCTGTCAACAAACAGGACATCTCCGTAATAACTGTCCACAAAACAAAAGAGAAAACAGAAGGAACAAGAAACAAGTTCATAAACCAAGAGGCTGGCAATGCACAGTGAATCCAGAAGAAGAAACAGAGGATGAGGGGGCAGTTAACCCCCCACCTGAACAACATGATGACCCTATTGGGGAGGATGCCACGGCAGCCACCCCCATGGCAAACAATCAGGAACATAAGTCCCCAGATTCTGGAAAAATTGTAGCACAGGCATCGATGGACTCTCTGGCAGAGAAGATACCAGATTTAGAGGACATGAGTGGGGCTAAAAGACAGCATTCTCCAGAACACTCTGATACGGACAAGGACAATCCTTGCATTTTGGGGGACTCTTCTCTCGTTCTTTTTTCATCCTCACCGGCTCTGGGGGAGTGGCGAAAAGTAGAGAAGAAGAAGGGGAGGAAAACATAATTTCCACCCCATTGTACTATATTTCTTGTTTGAGAATCCTTCTAGTGCTTACTGTGGATTCTCTGAGGAAGCTGATTGCCTTGCAGATCTTTCGGCCTCTCAGCTTCTGTTTGTTTTCATTCCTCTCCTGCGTGTTATCCCCTTTTGGATCCCGGGAGGTGTGAGTGGTCAGGACGGGTCGTTCTGCTTGTTTTGTTGTTGTGACTGGTGAGCAGATAGTCATCCAGTTGAGACTTTTTTTCTCCCTGTTATTCGGCGAAAAACGAGTCTTTCCGAAATGCTCAGCATTTGCTTTGTAACTCTCTATTTTTAATAGATGGTTCGCTTTTTTCTTGTGGAAAAAAAAACTTGTGCATGAAACTGTTTTTAAAAGTACGATTTATTTAAGTTTATGATGTTATTTATTTGACATATTTTAAATTATTTGATAAATGAGTAGTTATATATTTATTTATTAATGTTTTTATTTAACAGAGAAATTGTTTTTATATAATTTAATTTATGTTGTCCTAAGGAATTATATTTAATGGTGGAATGTCAAAAAAAATTATTATTGGGAAAGGTTCTATCTTTATGAGGGCTTAACTTAGAGCTATGGAGCCACTTTGAGGTAGTGGTAGAGTATCTCCACCCTAAGTAGATTAGAGTTTCTATGAGTAACTCAATGAGTGATATTGTGTTATGAAATATTATGTAAAGTATGCAATATATTACATAAAAGGAAGTGCTATGAAGTATTATGTAAAGAATGTGATTATCCCATAAACAATGTGTTGGGGTCGTTGTGGTTTCACCTACATGTTACAATGTTAGTAGTTGGAACTAACCCATGTCATACAAGTATGAGCCTACCTACATGTTACAATGTTAGAAGTTGGAATTGACCCCATGTCACACAAGTATGAGCCTCGCCCAATTGTTGATTCCACTGGTCACCAAGTTAAAAGAAATCTAATTTATATCTACATATTATAAAATAATCAATCAATTTTTTAGTTTTCAAGGTGTTATTCTTACTTGTATAACATATAATTTATTTAATAAATAGAGATTACAATAAAAAGATACACACTAAATAAATATTTTATGTATTTGAGTATTATGATATGTGTAAAAATAAACATTAGTAAATAGTTTTACAATAATATTTTTTAATCAAGAAGGTGAATATATTTAGCACGTTCAAAAAGGGATCTATAAGTATGTGTTATTTTATTAGTATTGAAAATATGGATCATATTTAAAAGAATGGTTGAAAATGGAGATAAAGATAGTGACTTGGAAAAATGGGTGCATTTGTTTAAGTAGCAAGAACCACGAGGTATGAAAATACATATATGAAGACAAGATAGTACACTCATCCAACACATAGAACAAAAGACACCATCCCACCAAAGCATTCCAAATCTACAAGAAAGCGCTCTATTTTATTACATAAATTCACACTTATGCAAACCTTCACTATGCTTCAGCATTAGAACTTATTTTATTACAAATGCATAAAAAATAACTCTTTCACATTAGGACCCATATCCATCTCGTAATCATAGTAAAGGCTCCTAAGTCCACTAGCTCTATGCAAAATTTCCTAATGGCATCTGTAATACATCTTGGGGTTCAAATACTTGATAGTAAGTGCATGTGTCATAGATGGAGGCTTGTTTCATAAAACTTAAATCCTAGAATATTCACATCCATGTAAAAGGAAATTCACATTTTGTTAAACCTTGGTGTTCTCCCTAGAGGCCATTATTGATTCCCAAAACTAATTACTAGTAACCATATCTAACATAGACGCCAAGGGTCAAGTAGAAGGTTTTTGTTGTGTTACAACACATCTATAATTATGCTTGAGCCAAAGATTCTTTGCTAAGTGAACAACACTCTTATATACTTACCTAACGATTGTCTAGATATGAATATTCATCATTGTGACTAGAAACACTATATCCCTTTGTAAACTATCCATAGTGAAAAATATTCCCAAGAAATGGAATGTTTTGTGGATTTTACGTGTTATTTAAGGAAATTTATATTAACAAACATCATTTAGGTTGCAATTCTCACTGATCTCCTCCTATGACCATGGTTAGATGTTTGCACAAACTATTGATGCACAACTAATGTATTTAAGACAACCATGGAACCATTGTAAGTTAGTGATAACAAAAAGAAGTTAGATTTCCATGTTCGACCACTCATCCAAGGATCCAGATTCCAAGGCAAAACTATTCAACATAAATGACTATGTTTAGCTCCCTCATCCATGTTTATACACCCAACACCCACCCATGATTCATAAGACCCCAAAATTGCATTCTTATTTAACTCAAATGTGAAGAATTCCATCAAGAAGGATTTTATAAATTCTTATGCGTGTTGTTAATGGTGTTTGATATTGAGAAGGTTTAATATGACTTTATTTTATTGTTTTCCCGTTGATTCTTATTAGAACTTGCAAATAAGGATGTAAATTTCTTAGGTCTAATGGTTTTTACAAATAATAGTAAAAATACCAATGATAGTAAAGGTAATGAAACAAAGCTGTAAAACCCCAGCCTTGAATATAAATATTCATCTATAAGCCTATTCCATTCAAAGGAAAATTAAGGAATATGCATGGAAAACCAAAATAATAATCTTGCTGAAGAATGAAAGGATGCCCAATGGAAAGAAAAGTTTCTCATATATGGAGGAAGTTCATGGACAAAATGGGGTCCTTGACATGCTCCATAGAAGAGACCTTTTTTATTTTCATGTGCATGGCTCAAATCCTCCCGTCACGGATGAAAGTGGATATGTTTTTTCCAATATCTCTTTATCGTAAAGATAACACGTGTTGATTTATTATATAAACTCTATAACACATGCCTACATTTGATGGGTGATATGTGATGTGCAGGCGGACTCTTGAATTCATACGAAAAATAGTGATCATCACTCACATGATCATAATAATAAAATATGTTTGTTTGATCATATTAATTAGATCCATTACTTAAGAGGTTTTTCCATTTTATTTTATTTTATTTTGTTTTGGATAGTTTTAACATAAATGGTCAAAAGTGCATTTTGCAAACTTATGAAATGAAAATGAATTTAGGATATATAGATTATTAAGCCATAATTGTGTAACATGGTCTAAAAGTTCGGTTAGATACATTATGTCCATATGATATGTGGTGTATTTGAGTAAAACTAAGATTTATGTTCTAAGTCAACAATGTTTCGGATTTATAAACTATGTTTATGACTCAAAATATATTTAAAATACATCTAAAATTCTCCAGACCTAGTTACACGACCTATATCCCACTCAAAGTTTAAAGATCCCTTACAATGTTTCCACATGTTCGATCAAGTAGCTTTTCTAATATGTTTACGTTGCAAATCTCAATAATATACAAATACACATGTTTCCAAATTTTTATGATTGTTAAGGCCCCATAAACCATCCAAGCTCTCATATGGTGGTTTAAATAAATTTGTGTAGCACGTGAGCTTAAGAAGCTATGTTTAGTGCCTAGGGTTGTTTCTTCCCTCCCCTGTTCAAAGCTAAGAACTTAAGGACTCTTTTCTCCTATCATGATTACGCTTGATTCCTTAATTATGGTGTCTGAAACACCTTAATGAAACCCATATCCAATTGCTAAGGTAAATACCTTATAGTGAGTGTTTGTGTTGTTATGTCTAGGTTTTGTTCATGTTCCTTGATCTTAAAAATTTTCAATTATGGCTTAAAAAACTTATCTACTATCATGACCATGTTTAAATGTGCAAACCCATTTTTAATGCATGAAATATATTCATCATAAATATACCATTTTAAATTCCTACAAAGATATCCTAGAAAGGAACCATCTTCTTGTTTGAGGAATATTTTTAATCCTCTTAAGCCCTAGAATATTTTACAATAAATTCTTATTTTACTTCCTTGAATATGTTAATGTCTCTATCGCTTAGTATGCAAAACATCCTATTAATATCCATCCTCAACTCTAACATGAATAACTTGTTAGAGAGGGTTTTGCCTATTCTTTGTAGGTTCATTTCTAATATTAATCTATAAACGGAACGATATGAAATACATATTTAAAGCTAAAAAATAGAGACACAATAAAAATTGAATTCAATTAATAAATGGAAATTGAGAATGAACACAAACTAGCTCGAATGGTGGTAGTTTATCCCTCATAAGAAATGTGATGCCTATGGGTCTTTCTGAAATGTGTTACAATGAGGAGCATAGGCTTTTTTATCATGAAGAAGTGATGAGAACCAATAACCTCCCAAAAACCTAGTCCTAGGAGATAAAGTTCGAATGGCTTATGGGCCCCAATGGGTTAAGTTGGAACATCAACTTCTTGGGGTCATAGCCTTGGCATACGATCTTTGTTTGGTGTGAACGATAACCTGATGGACAAGCCTTTTCGAGTAGTACAAATTCTGATAGATAATGGAATTTTAGGACTCTTTTCAACTTGTTTCCCCAAAAAACAATGTTTAGGGCCTCAAAATGGCTTCGGAAGTCCAAGACCAAGAAAATGCAAAAAGAAAAGAAAACTACCAAAATAAGAAAATTGTGTTGTGAACTAGTGGAATAGGTGGGTGGCCACCGATACCACTTGAATCAGTTCTCCCCCTTAGGAAGCAATGGTATCCACGTTGAGAACATCCACAAGATGGGGGAATTGTACTCAACTTGGCTCTTGGTGAGCCACTTCCCTTACTGTATGAGCTAGGCTACTTTAACAAACTGATATAGTGGGACACTCTTTTGGTGAGTAATCTTAATCTGTGTGCCCATAGTTTGATCACTTGTGACCTATTTAATACAATTTGGGTTAATCTTTATTTGTGTCAGTTGCTCGACAATCTCTGAAGTGTCTAACAATGGTGGAAAATATGGCGGAAGGTAGTCCACATTGAACATTGGGTACATGCTAAGGAATGGGGAGATACTTAGCTCAAAACCATTGTCACCCACGGCCTTGGTGATGGTGTAAGCTCCCTATGGTCCCCTTCAAGGAATTATTTTTATAGATGCAACAAAAACCTTGTCTCCCACTGAAAGCTTGTGTGCCACCTAGTGTTGATCATTGTGTTTTTTCTACATAGCATTGGCTTCCATCAACATATCATGGACATACAAGTAGATGTGTTGAATCCATTTAATAAACTAGCTAACTTTGTCATTTTTCGATTGAAAATGTGGTATCAATGAGACATAATGGCTGAAATCCCATGCTTGCTTGAAAGGGGATGTGGCCACTTGAGGTATGGATAGATTTGTTATGACTATGATAAACATAGGTGAGAATCTCATCCCATGTGCATGGATGGATAGAGTTCCACATTTGCAAAACATGCATGATCATCCTATTGATGAACTTTTTCTCGTCATAAGTCTAGGGGTAAAAGGAAATTTATTTGGTGAGATTCGTGTCCGACATTGACTAGAGGCTCGAATAGAATGTCCTTAGGAATCTTCTATCCTTATCTAATATGATGGTCCATGTGCACTATAGAGAAGGGTGGATAATATGGGGTACATGGTGAGGTACTCAAAGATATAAAGTGATTATTTAGCCTAGTAAATAAGGCCTACATTAATAATTCATATGTGGTTGAACATCATTATAAAAAATGACCACAAGTAATTATTTAGTTAAATAAATGGGCCATAGTTAATAAATAAAGTGGTTAAGGTTTGTTAGGGTTTTTGGATCCTATACCATGATATATAGTCAAATATAGGATGGGAAGAGGGTTCAAGTATTGGTTTTGTATTGACAAGTGATGACTTGAGGAGTGATTTCCTTCCTTAAGGAGTGATTGTATGGTGTTTCCCTACCTCAAGGGTTTCTACATATATTAGGAAAATATTTCAGTTATATGATCTATTGCATTATTCTTCTAGTATATTCATATGTTTAATATTTTAGTAGGTCAAATCCACTACAAGTGGTATTAGATCTCTTTCTTGGGAAAAGTGGGGAGAATTTATTTTCTTTTGCAGCAATTTTTTGGAAAAAAAAAAGGTTGGCAGTGAGTTTTTTAGTCAAATATAGACATATTGATGCATAATATTGAAAAAGTAATTTCATATCAGAATTATTGGTGGAAAGAATCCAAATAAAAAAAAATATCATCTAAATTGGAGCCAGGATGGAGGAGATATTATTGATTTAAAATAAACTCTTTTAAAGAAAAATTCGGACAAAAAATGGTGGGTGGCGAGCTGTAGGTTCGAGCTATACATATTGTTATAGAATATTCAAAAAATAATGTTAGATCTGAATTCCCTCCTAAAAAACCCCCAAATTTTAAAAAAAGTCATCCAAATCAATGTTTGGATATGAGATCTCATTGATTTAAAATCAACTAGTGTTTTTTTTCAAGTATTCTTTTGTGGCAAAAATATAGTTGCAATGCGGATATGAGTTCCTAGAGTGCGCAGATAGTGATTCCAAACACATGGGAACATGCAGAATGGTCGTTTCATTTATGAAAATAGTTTATAATAAGGATTTTGAGCCACATTCATTAAGTTGTGTTCATTTTAAATTATCACCAAAAGTACGTGATTTTGTTCAAAACCCTCATACAATTTTACGGGTTATGGCAAGATGAATTTTATAGGAAGATATGATGGTCCTAGTATTATAGAATTCATACAAGAACCTAAATCTTTATTCCAATATTTTTTGACATCCTTCTTAGGGCTTTATATGAAATATGAGGGTGATTAATGGGGAAACTAACTTGATAGTTCAGTGAGGAGACTTCCAGATGAGGAAATTGAAAAAATCCTTTTGGAGGAATGGTCTCATAATAGAAAGAAGAAAAATAAGAAATATAAAGGGTCATTTTCTACTTATATCTCCATACTACAGGTTCACTGATGTATTCAGGAACAATCAGTTAATTGCACATCCAATTTGGTTGAGGGCTATAAACATTGGTTTGACTGAGAACATGGCCATTGAATGGGAAACATACATCACAAACCAACACCCAGTTGGTACATTCATTGGAGAAGGTGAATACAAATTGCAATGGGAAGGCCGTACAAAGGATGGGTCCCAAAAAGTTAAGGATATAGAATATAATCTTCCTTTAGCGGAAAAATCCTTCAAGTACATCACTTGGTACAAGGCAGCGTGGAGATGGGAGATACCAAAGAAACTCCTATGCTTTGGGTGGTTGGCTATTCGCAAAAGAGTAATCACATGGGATAATTTGTAGGGCAGAGGTTATCAAGGGTCAGGAATATGCTCCATGCTCATTATGCACGATGACGAGGCATAACACCTATTCTTTGGATGTTCGTTCGCCAGGGAAGTATGGTCTGGGGTGATTGCCTTTCTTAAGCTAGATTGATTAAGAACACATATTTGTGTAGATTTTCTTCTGGATCCATCGCATTCAATTTCTTTTTAGATCGACGTTTTGAACTAGCAATGGTGGTTCATCTTCAGCACGTGAAAGAATTAATTGCAAGACTAGTCTTATTTGTCAAATATATATAGAGATGCAAGAGATGCTTAGCAGATAGATATTTAAATTATTTTTAATTGTTCTATTTAATTGTATTATTGTTAATTTTATTAATTTAAAAATAAATATAACTAAATTAATTAAAGAAAATATAATTAAAATATATAGAATTAGAACATGAAATAAAATTAACAATAATACAATTAAATAGAACAATTAAAAGTAATTTAAAGATTTGTTGGCTAACCGTCTCTTGCATCTCTATATATATTTGACAAATAAGAGCAATCTTGCAATTAATTCTTTCACATCCTGAAGATGAACCACCGTTGTTGGTTTGAAACGTCGATCTAAAAGAAATTGAATGCGATGGATCCGGAAGAAAATCTACACAAACATGAGACTCGCAGAAACCTCAAAGAGAAAACACAACACATATTTCTCTCGAAAACTGCTTTCTCACATGGTCTAAGGACATGCATGATTACCACTCTCTCCCCTTCTATGTCATCTCGACCAAATGGAGAAGTCGAAATTCTTGGTCATTTGAACATACGAAACCGGTGCTTTGGAAGGTGGTTTTAAAGGCCATCAATTATTTCTATGAGATTGGTGCAAAGAAGTTTGTGATAAAAGCAAGGAAGAATTTACACAAAACATTAAGGGGATTTACCCCAGGGGTTTTTTTGGACGGGGCTAGCCAACAAAGAAGGTGTGGATGTGGTGGTCTTTATACTAGAGTCAGGGCACATCTATCATTTCTGGTGGCAGGGAGGAAGCAGGACATATAGTAGAGTTGAGATCATTGTGCTCTGGGGCGTTCTCAACTTCACAAAATGGTTGATAAAATTTATGTACATGGTGATGCCAAGAGTATTATAGACTGCATCAAATATTACACTCATTTCAACCCACATTTTTGTCAAATTAGATGACACACATCACGATTTTGGAACACTCCTTTCAGAGCATTACATACACACATATCTACAGAGAACAAAATATGATTGTTGATCTACTTTCAAAGAGGGGAATCGACTCAGAAACAAGTAAGTATTATTATGCGGCATATGTTCAGGACAGACTCATGAATGCAGGGTGTATTAACACAAATTAGGATTTTACCATAGAATTTTGTTGGTAAAAGATATTCCTTAATAGGGTGGAGAATTGTTGTAAACAATATTGATTAGGGAACTCATTACTATTTTTGTGCATAAATAGAAGATAGCTACTCTTAAATAAATAAGATAGGGAAAATCTGCAAACAATGATTTTGATATGGGTGTTAATGAAAGCTTTTTATAAATTATATGGGAAAAGAGATACTGTCACAAACGGGCAACATTTGTATGGAAGTTAAGAGAATATACTCTTTTTATTAATGGAAGGAAAGCATTTTTTTACTGTATTGAAACATTGCTAGTAAATACAAAATGTTCGAGAGTTAAAACAACATTCCAACTTTGTTGCTGTTACTGTGCATTGCCAAGTTTTTAACAACGTTTTCCTATTATTGGGTTTTGTGTTTTTGAAAAAAATCTATCGAACACACTGAATCAAACAAAGTTCGAAATTTTTCATTTTACAGGAAGAATTAATTTTTTAGAACGTTTTCTTA
This sequence comes from Pinus tabuliformis, assembly GCA_031772625.1. Lineage (NCBI taxonomy): Eukaryota > Viridiplantae > Streptophyta > Pinopsida > Pinales > Pinaceae > Pinus > Pinus tabuliformis. The sequence continues at coordinate 603,408,317 of CM062817.1, forward strand.
TAGGCATTGTAATACCTCATTTGGACACTATGACGCTAAAACATTTTGCGAAGAGGCCATCTGCTCATGATTGAACGACGTTATTATACAATAATTCCATGAGACAATGCTTGAAACAAGCACCAAGCTAGCCCCTAAAATTATAAGCCATGCTCTCCTCACATGCTTTTTTCTCCGTCAATCGTTGCAATTGATTTTAGATGCAAATTCCAGACGGAAAATTTCAGGCTTGCTAGCAACGTGAGGATTACTTCAGAGAAGGAACACCTCTTTGTTCGCTTAAATGCAGAATCTTGAAACGTATAGCGCTTGTATCGAACCTCGAGCTAGATTCCATGGCCTGATGATAGTAAACGAAATTAATGAAACCTGAGCATTACAGAACAATTCAACGAATTACATGTAAATGACGGACTACATTCATATAATTCCTACCTTAACCTGTATACTATGCCAGGCCTTGTCACCGGAGACGAAAGTAGAAGCGTCGATAGCATCTAATTTCTCTTCTTCGAATAACAAAAATAGCCTAGACAAAAGGACTTGATCTGCCTCTGCTGTCTGAATTGTTACTAGCAGAACCGGTGCCGCAGCAAAAATCCTCACTTCGGTCGAAATTGCATGTGTGGATTTATTGAAATTTACTTCATCTATCAACATTCTGGAGGTATCAGAGGCTTTTAATGCCCGTTCAGAGATGCTTTTGAGGGTCATGAATTTGTCTCGTTGCCTGGAAAGTGTCTGGATCTGTCGTCGCAGTTGAGAAATGCACTTTAAAGCTCCACGTACAATGGCGGGCTTGCTAATTTGTTTCTGTAAAATTTGAAGGAGATATTCAACTCTTTTTTAGCAAAAATAAAAGAAGATAGTCACTAGCACACGCCCATAAAAAAATCAACATCATTTGCACCGGACATTATATTGTTTACCTGTGTTTCAGTATTGGAATGTGGAAGTATGGCTTGAAGCTTTGCATAAATAGCATTCAATTTCTGGGGGCTGTGTCGCTCTTTCGGGTTACGAAAAAGCTTTTTCACGGCAATGTCCTCGCTCTTATTGCAGCCCGATCCTTTCTCAGTGATTTTCTCGAGATGATAAGAATTGCAGATAGCATTATCAACAGAGTGCAATAACTGAGCACCGTATTCTAGTGGGCTAGAGGAAACCCTAAAAAATTGAAGACCCTCTCTCCCGTAGCCGCAGTCATCCATGATAACCTGACACTCGAAATCTCAGGCAAGATTATGTACTTTGAGAGTTGCTCTAAGCGATCTCTCAGGCAAGTTTATGTACTTTGAGAGTTGCTCTAAGCGATTTATTCAGTTGAGAAAAAGAACCTAACACTCGAACGACTCTAGTGGAGGTAACTAAGATTGGAATTTGGATTCCTCTTTACTCGTCAGATAAGATAAAACTTTATGTTTAAAAATTTTCCTTTCAAGAGTGATGTCTTAATAATAAATTAACCCCTTCACCAATGAAGATTTGATTAAAATATTACCCTTCAATATTACAGCGATGTTAAAAATTTTCACATATTTATTATAAGCAAAGAAACAAAATGACCATAACATAGAAAAGATTTATTTGAATCATGAATTTTAGTTTGAAATTTCATGAACAATAACAATAAAATCTCCATAACTGGTTGTCCTTGACCTGGACATGCTAGAACATTCATATGTAACATGCACCTCAAGTCACATCAACAAATCAAAAACAGCCTAAATAGATTTACCTGTGAAAAATTGAAAGCTTACAATACTTGTGGCACAAAATCAAATAGAGAAAGACTAAGAATGTGAAGCCTAGGAGTAAAAATACATTATATATATATATATATATATACACACACAAATTTATAGCTTCTATTTGTAATAATTGCCAAAGCATAAAAAGAGCCAAACAAAGCAATTTCTAGATGGTTTTGTCAAAAAAAAATCCCAAGGTAACATATCTACATTATTATTGTAAATCTACATTATTTTGTTTACAATTGATTTCTTCAACACCAAAGAGATAAATGTGACACAATAACAAGAAGCCAAAGTGCACAATTTTGATCTCAAGATGGCAATCAATGTTTCCAATATTAACAACTCAGTAGCTCGAGTAGTCAAGACTGAGATGTGAGGGATGGTGGATGACTGATGTAGTGGGGTTTGCGTGAGTTACCCATTTTTGTTTGGGTTCAACTCATAATATATTTACTAACAATAAATCTATTCACAATGTTTTCAAATGGAAAAAAAGATGGATAATGAGCCCTAAATTATTCACCAATTATGGTGATTAATTTTTTTTTACCGATATTGAATTATCAAAAATCAATATCTATCTCTATATATATAGAAGCATGGGTCTATGAATGTTGTAGCTTACCATAAATTGAGAACTTAAACTAGGTTTACCAATGAAAAAGTGGCCTAGCATAAATAGAAAATTGAAATAAGGTTCACTATTGCAAAAGTAAACGTGGAGAAGTATAACCAAAGCTTGCAAAATAGAATTTTTGAAACAAAGTTATTTTACAATTATTTATAAGAATATTAGTATTCATGATTAGAGAGATGATTAAGAAACAAAGTCTGCAACAATTGTAAAGTGTTCCACTCTCCATTTACCAATAAAGTGCAAGCTAAAAAATCTGCGAGAATATGGTAGAACAACTATAACTAATTATTTTACGGTATGAGATTATAAAAATTTGATATATATCTATATACTTATAAAAGAATGAGTACTTGAATATTGAGGCCATCAGAAATTGAGAACTCGAACAAGGTTCGTCCTTGGAAAAATAAATGTGAAGGCATATATCCAAGCATTGCAAAGTAGAATTTCTACAACACGCAATTGTATTTAAAGCAATGGGTGTCCCATGATTAGTGAGGTGATCAAGCAATAGAGTCGTCCTTGGAAAAATAAATGTGAAGCATATATCCAAGCATTGCAAAGTGGAATTTCTACAACAGAGTTGTCCTGCAATTGTATTTAAAGCAATGTGTGTGCCATGATTAGTGAGGTGATCGAGTCTACAATAGTTATAGAGGGCTTCACTGTTTCCCACAATGTGCAAAGACAAAAATTTGTTAAAAGATGATAGAAATCATTGTGGATAGTTCCCTTCTTCTAAGCATGAAAAATATACGAATTAAATTTGTAGTAATTCAAATCTATGATCCAAACATTCCATAGATTGGATTTGTCAAAACCAATAATTAAGGGCAACAATGATAATGGATAGGTAAATTATAAGTAAATGCACACATAAGCAATGGAGTCAATAGAATATTAAAAAAAACCCAAAGAATTCATGGAACAAGAAATTCCATCAATAATGATATTAATTTGGGTCGATTGTTTTACTTCTTGATACTAAGAACCCACCCCTGCACACAGAATCTTCAGACTCATACAAAATGCCTCTACTATATTAGCATTTGGTTTCAGGGCTATGTTTATAACAAACCTGGTTTCATGGAAAGTTCGAAACCCAACTTGCATACAACCACCACTTCATTCTATTCTCTCGTGCGCCACTGTTTTCCTTCAACAAGGTTGGAATTTGGCAATTTTTCCAATCATAGGGCATTTTATCGGGCAAAATGTCCTTAATTTTTTCAAGAAAGTAGAATTTTTACCATATCTTTGTCGTCGTTAGCATTGGAGAGATCTCCATCTTACTATTATCTTGGAGATCTCCATCTTACTATTATCTTGGAGCAGATGTAGCGCTTTTAGCCAAAAATTTGCCAGATTTGAACGAGCTATCGTCTCTAGACTGTAGTCTGATTTTGCCTCCATGTGATTCTTCAACAGATTTTGTGTTGCAAGATTTCTGCAAGGGACCAGGTACATTATCTTCAGAGGCCAATTAGTTTGAAAAAGTTTTTTCTAATCAAACTATCATGCAGCGTGTCAATAGTTTTACAGTCTCCAATGATCAAAGAATTGAAGAATTCTACCATTACACGCAACGACATAGATTGATTCATGAACTCGATTGTACAAAGAAAACAAGCCCACATTCGTTGGGTTTGCTACTGTTGGAATCCGAAGATGAAAGAGGAAAGATAGGGAGACCATGCACAGATCCCAAAAATCGTCCAGGGAAAGATTCCAAATTAATGTTGGTTTGTTGACCAGACCATTCCATATTTCATCAATATTACCATCCTGAGACTATAGTATATCCTTTCCCAGAGAAAAAATCTTCGACTAATGGAATGGTGCGAGATAAAGTATTAATAACAGTTTTCAAAAAAATTAACCCGTCCAAAATACATTCTTCACATTTCAGAACACTTCACCTTAAACGGTCATTTAAAAATTTAAAACATATTTTACTAGTGAAATGCCTCATGACGGGCAAAATGCCCGTCAAATTCCAACCCTTGAGGTAACTTCTCTTCTATAATTGGGTTGGATACTACTCGAAAGAAAAGTACAGCAGAAACCAAATATAATGTACAAATGAATATCCTTTATCAGAAACCGTTTCTGCCTTCGGATTGTTGTTAAGTCCCGGAGACAAGCAGCTAGGCTTGTCCACATATTAATATTGAAACGTGTCCGAGAACATTGGATATTCTTCCGTTTATCATGCATCATGGATAGTTACCAAATACGTCCGAATCGGTGGAAAAAATACGGAAATTCGTGAGTTCGATTCGTATTTCAAATAGTTCGATAAAAATTCGATCCGGTTCATATTCGCTTCACCCTGTGAGAGTGTGCATTCCTAATCAGACTCATCCTATTATTTCTCGACTATTGTTTTTGCATATTATTATTACTTACTATTGAATCGCTGCATAATGTGAGAGCATGCATTTCTAATCAGACTATTCCTATTATATCTTGGAGTATTTTTTGTAGATTAGTATTACTTACTATTACTTGCTGGTTACATAAAATGCAAGCTTAATTAGAATAAACAAAAAAATCTCAAGTGTCTCCAATGGTAAATGTAATTATTTTTAAACTGAAAATAGATGTTAATGGAGGCAAGAGAGCAGTAAAATAGAAACTAATGTAAAATGGAAACTGATGCCAATAAAGGCAGGATAGCAGATAAAATGGAAACTAATGGCGACGGAAATTTACCAAGATTTTAAAATTTAGACAAAATATATGTCAATGGAAACAAGATAAGAGGTAAAATGGAAACTAATGGCAACCTGAAATTTTCAGATTTCAAAATTTTAATGTTTCCTTTAATGGTTTAAAACGCTGAGATAAGTAGAAAAGAAAATTTTGAAGTTGACTAAAAACTAATTGATTTTTTTATATATATTTATGTTAAGAATTGATTTTTCGATATATATTTTTGTTAAAAGGAATTTAAAAAAAATAAGTTTTAAATATTTAATTTTTAAATATCTTAACTATAAAAAGGATTTTAAAATAAAATCAGAAACTAAATACGGATATATTTTTTAGTTTTGTATATTATATTGATTAAATTTATTTAAATTTCAAAATAAATGGAAAGAAAATGAACGAAAAGTATTTAAGTTATATATATATATATATATATAAATGATGTGTGTGTATATATATATATATATATATAAAAGATGTATAGTGCCGAATTTCCTCCGAATTGAATTTTTTTCTTCCGAATTTTTATCCTATCGTATCGAATTCGAATCCGAATTCGAATTCGAACTTGGTAACTATGGCATCATGTACTGAAACGCATCAGCTAATTTGATTGGATTAACATAGTGAATAAGTTTGAGGCTTGGCCCAGGAGATTCCTCACGCAGCCTTCCATTCACACATGAGATGATGAAACATTATAAATCTGAAGGCTTTGACACACGAGGTGAAAAACTGAAGAGGTTTTCCGTTACACTAAAATGTAGGTAGGTCCGGTAAGCGGGTAAACTTTTTAAACGGTAAGCGGGTAAACTTTTTAAATGGTAATTAGGATTTCTAGTTTGGAAATTACAGATTCTATAGAGGTGTGGTGATTTTTCTAATACTTTTCATAAAAGAAGATGGGGAGTAAGTAGGTGGGGAGTCTATGGAGGTGTGATTATTTTTCCAACACTCTTCTAAAAAAAGATGGAGAGTCTAATCTGGGTCTAGGCTCTAATACCAGAGGTTTGTGTTACATCAATTTCTAGTGTGGAAATTATAGATTCAATACAGGTGGGAATGTGATTCTTCCAACACTCCTTTCAAAAAGTGTGGAAATTATAGATTCAATAGAGGTGGGAAGGTGATTCTTCCAAAGGTCCCCTCAAAAAGCAGCTGGGGAGTCTAACCTAGGTCTAGGCAGCAGCTGGAGAGTCTAACCTAGGTCTAGGCTCTGATACTAGAGGTTTACAGTTACACCAAAACTTCCAGCTGTTAATAAAATAAACCAGTATTAGTAAACTTTCCAAACCAGTAACTAAGATCCAAGTATGAAAATTACAGATTCCATAAAAATGTAGTTATTCATCCCAAAAAACATTATAAACAGATTTGAGGTATCGCATGATGCATCAACCCTATTATCAACCAACAAACCCGGAGACTTGCCTTACTTCAACTTCTGCGTGGTTAGCCCGTGACCTCACGAGCTTTTCTTCTGTCCAGCACGGGCATATTTGGTAAACCAAAATTTTGTTGTCATACACAGCATATGTGGAGAACACATGTTTGTTGTTTTGACATTTTTTCCCACCAAAATTATAGTTTCAACGAATTTCGTACGACGAAATAGATATAATATTGAAACGGAGGAATCAAAGAGTTTTATATGGATTAGGACATGGATAAACTTAGATAACCCAGTCGTATCATTCATGAATAATTCTATAATAATCTATCGCCGACCCCATTGAGGTTATAATATTCCATGGCAGAACGGGTAGATTCACCGTGCCAAGAGCCGCAAATGCAGCATGCTCAGTTTCCTGATTCTCTCTTAGTTACGGACTGCGTGTGACCCTCTTTTGGTGATTTGTTGTTTTCTTATTTGTTCTGAACGTTATCAGAAAAATGGCAATGTTGTATAATTACAAATCTTTTATTGTCCAGCTGTCGCTCCTACCGGCTGCTTAAAATGACAGTGTGAATGCTATTTTTCCTGATATGTGTTTTGCTGGGTTGTCGCTCTACCGTAGAATGAACGGGTTGTTTCCCTTTATTTTTATTGTTTTTTTAAATACTTTCTCTTTAGCCGGGGCGTAGTAAAGAGAAGTTCCTCTTCCTGTATTTTTTTTAGGGGTTTTTCTTAATGTGATGATTATGTCGTGAGTTGTTATGTGCAAGGAAGAAAGAGTCCTTCGTTTATGGTTTGTTGTGGATGGCTGATTTTTATGCTCCGTCTTTGAACTTTTCAGTTCAATATAAAAGAATTTACATAGAAATTGATGGGAAATCTTTTACTAAATTAAATAGGGATAACTTGAGTATGAAGCCGCTTTTAAAAGTACGATTTATTTAAGTTTATAATGTTATTTACCTGACATATTTTAAATTATTTTATAAATTGTTAGTTATACATTTATTTATCAATTTTAATATTTTATTCGAAAGAGAAATCGTTTTCATATAATTTAGTTTATTTTGTCCCAAGGAACTATATTTAATGGTCGAATGCCCAAAAAACAAAAATTTTGCAAAAGGTTCGATTTTCTTGACGGCTTAACTTAGAGCTATGAAGCTATCTTGAGGTATTGGTAGAGTATCCCCGCCCTAATCAGATTAGAGTCCTTATGAGTAACTCAATGGTGATGTTGTGTTATGAAATATTATGTAAAGTATGTAATATATTATATGAAAGGTGGTTGTGCTATCAAGTATTATATAAAAAATGTGACTAGCCCATGAACAATGTGTTTGTGTAGTTGTGGTTTCACCTACATGTTACAATGTTAGTAGTTAGAATTGACCCCATGTCACACAAGTATGAGTCTTACCCAATTGTTGACTCCATAGTCACCAAATCAAAAGAAATCTAATTTATTTCTAAATATTATAAAGTTCTAGTAAATAGATCAAGCATGTTCTTATTTGTATTATAGAACAACAAAAGCTACTTTTTTTTTATTAAATTTTTTCTTTAAAAATATTTTCCAAATCCAATTTCATTGAAATAAATATTTTCTATTACAAAATGATGTTAAGGTACAACTTTATTTAGATTTTTTTATCCTGCTTCATAGATATAGCTACTCTACTTCTCCCTCCATGTCGTCAAGAATTCATTATAGCCAAATTTCTTCAAGTGAGATAGCACTGCATAATGCTTTGTAATTCGCTTCAATATAGGACATGAAATAGTAAGGTACTTCTCTTTTCCTCTAGTAAACAATGCCTTAATGTATACTAAATCCATCTTCAATAGTGATTTTTCTATGTCAATATTCAAAAAAATATAGCGTCTTTAATAACTACATCAATACTTTCTTTTAGTTATCTAATGACTCTCTTGGATATTGTCTAATCACTTTCATGTTTCTTAGTGCTTTAGGTATCTAATAACTCTCTTGGATGCTGCCTAATCTCCTAATCTCTTTTAGATTGCTTAATGATGAACTAACTAAGTATAACAAGGACTGCAAGTAGTAGTAGTCCCTGCCAAATTGATAGGAGAATGAGGAAATGAAAATTTTCGATAAGAGATATACTTTACAGTATTCGGTATTAAAAAGATAGAAAGAAAGAAGGTACCAAAACAACAACTACAGAAAATAAATTGCAGTGCAAGCGCTTGCAAAATTCTATTCCTAACTTTACTTAGGCGTGATGAGAATTTTGTTCCTAATTTTTAGGCTTACGCCCAAATTCCTCGAGCGTTGCGCCTTGTGGTTCAACCCAGATGTAATTTAAAATAATGATATAGTAATAGATATATTAAACATAACAAATTAACAACTATATATTAAATATATAAGAAAACTCTATAAAACAACATGATCTAAACCATATCTCAATATTAAAAATTTTAATAATAAAAATTTATTTTTTCTATTTTTGAAACAATTTACAAAATATATGTTATATATCGAAAATATATAATAATATTAATATTCAACATTTAATACATGCGTCTATTCAGGTTTAAGTTGATCAAATCATCAAATAAGAGTTAATTCTGAATTACTCTCTTAAAATAGTAGAATAAAAGGACACGACATTGGAACAAATGACAATTCTAGAAACTTACTGCATGCATGCACTCCACATAGTTGTGGTTCCAAGTAATTCCCAATGCGCCTAAACAAACAAACAACAATGTCGCCTTTATTTTAATGGCGGTGCCTTCGTCATAGGCTTTCCAGCTTGGATGTTATTTCAATGGCGGTGCCTTCATCATAGGATTTCTAGCTTAAATGTAATGCCAACAACAACACTACCTTTATTTCAATGATTGAATCAATTATGCCTTTATTTCATGATTGAATCAATTCTGGGAGGCCAGGGCCGGCTGAAGCTAGTCTATTTTCTCATCGTTCTCTGCATAGAAAACTAGTACCAAAAGAAAAACCTTTCATCCCTTTTCATAAATGAAATTATTGTTATAAAGGATGGCATTTCCCCATGTAAATTATACAATGGAGACTTGAGCATTAACAACGTAACACATGAAGAAGAGAAAGTAGCAATCAGGGAAATAGAAACAACATGAAAGTCAACATGAAGGTGACATATATTATCTTCTCAACTTATTTAGGTAAATGTCTATCCTCTTAATTCAATTTATTTTACTCTGTTTCTAAAAAAAAGTTGATCAATAATAGTTTGGGTAGTAGGTAAATTTGATTAGTCATAATTTCAGTAATAAGAATGCTCCAATTAGAGACGAGCTAGTAGTAGCACTAAACATAAATTCCACTAGGCCATTCACAAAGCATTACTGCCCTCTGTTATTGCAGAGGACTTGGATATCTTGGTGAGAAAGTATGCATTCCAATAGATTTCCATAGGCCTCAATTGAGAACTTATGTTGTCTGGCCTAAAAATGCAAATAAGAATGCAACTGATATCTAATGGTTGAGTGATGCAAAGATTGCGCCTTCTCCTGAAATAGAGAAGGCATGTTATCAATCTTAGTAATGCTATGTATAATTCTATGTACAAAGGTCTAGTGGGAGACACCCACTACGACAGAGCCAAGCTCCGACCTTTGGGTTAAATCTATCTCCCTAATTCATTCATTTTTCTTATAACAAGAATATTATTCATGACTTTTGTGGAAATTTATATTATTCATTACTTTTGTGTGAAAGATAAAAGTAATTGAGATTTTGTGGAAACCTTTCTTTTAAGGAACATGTTGATGCCATTGCCTCATTTTGGAAGTTCTTAATGCAATAGACTGTATTGACATCCCATTGAAGGATATGGTTGTCTACTTCTAGTGGTAACATCATCCACAACCTCCCTTGTTTTGTAAGTATTTTTGTATAATGATGGCTGAAAGATAATTTAAGCATTTCTCGCTAACAATCATTGAAAGATCATGTTAAATGAAGGAATCTATATTTGATAAAGGACCATGTTGATGCCATTGCCTCATTTTGGAAGTTCTTAATGCAAAAGACTGTGTTGACATCCCATTGAAGGATATGGTTGTCTACTTATAGTAGATAACATCATCCACAACCTCCCTTGTTTTGTAAGTATTTCTGTATAATGATGGTTGAAAGAGAATTTAAGCATTTATTGCTAACAACCATTGAAATATTGCGTTAAATGAAGGAATCTATATTTGATAAAGGACATCTATATTAGGGCATAAAATATCAATTCTATCATTTTAAAATTGGAAAATATCTGTATATGGAAAATATCAATACGTTGTAATTAACATGTTGTTGACCTTTTATTGTTTATTCTTTTGATTCATTTAAAGATCTAGAAAATGATCCATATATGTAAGAGCATACCCTCAACTTGTAACAGGGACAATCCATAAATGTCTAAATGGGCAAATAAATTGGAAGATATATGTAAGAACATACTTTAAGTTTGCAACAATAGCTAAATGGGAAGCTGTGTATAAATGTGAATCCAGATAGACTTTCAACAACATCATACTAATTTTAGTTTGCAGTAGCAGCTAAAAGGGAAGAAACAACATACCTTCATCAGCGGCCAAATGGGAAGTTGCGTATAAATGGGAATCCAGATAGACTTTCAGTGGCGACATACTAATTTTAGTTTGCAATAGCAGTTAAATGGAAGCTGTGTTAAATGGGAAGGGATCATGGTCTAAAGTCTTAACATCATTGTGTTTTAGTGGCATACATAATGTCGGCCAAGTGACAAAAAAAGCAATCAGGCAATGAAGGCACTGAGACAGCTAGCCAGCTAGGTGCCAACGTCGTGGAAGTAGTTAAGCAGTGAGACAACTAGCCATCCAGGTGCCAATGTCGTGGAAATGGTTTTGATAGCCAAAAAGTTGAGATATCCAAAATTTGAGATATTAAGGTTTGTTATTTTTTTGAACTCACATAAATGTTTATCCAAACTTCGCAATTATCTCCCAACCAACCAAAGTCTAGATATCCAAGGATACTTTTATCAGCGAGCCAGCAAATGTTGAAATATCCAAAGTTTTCATTGATGCATGAATGAAAACTTTAGGGTAACCAAAAATACATTGCACTGGGATGCGTGAGGCTTGCAATAAGGCCCAAAAATTATGGACCAATAAAAAGTAATTTAATACATATTATATTAATTCTTTATACTAAAACTTTGGTTAAAGCTTCGTTGCAGATAAATATTTCTGGTCAAACAAAAGATTAATATGCATTCAACACTCTATCGATCCCTAATAGTCCCAGGCAAGGACTAATAAGAGCTATCATTATGGTTAAGTAGCTTAAAACTCTCTCAATATGTTCATATAGGGTATTATTCACTGCTGATGTATATTCATTGGGATAAATCTTAAGATGCTATTTTAATGAATTACATAATGGTCTACACTCATGTATGTTGAATCCTTTAATAAGTTTATGTGTATACTTACTTTTATTGATCGATGTAATGTGTTGTTGTCTTCCCTCTCTATCTCAATGCATAAAGCATGATATATATGTCAAATATTCCTCAGGTCAAATTCTTGTAATAGTTTACTTTTATTGTCATTAACAAAACTTATTTTGGAGTGATGAATAATGCTACCCGAGATTCATTATAATGATGATTTTGAAAAAATGATTAATTAAGAAATATAAGATGATATATAGAATATGTATCTTTTATTTATAGAAAATTTAAATAAATTTAAAAAAAAAATACATTATTTTAAAAGTGGTTTGCAACTTTATATAATTCATATGTTATTAAGGCATTAATTTCATATCATTTATGATGAAATATTTAGAAATAAATTTGTTTAGTTGTAGACACTAATTAGTTTTTGGTTGTAATATTTATTTTTAAAATAGAGAAAGTTGTGAAAACCTAAATTATCAAGATCAAATGTTAAGCACATGTTTGAAGGTTTTAACATAATCAATCATTTTTTTTTAGTTTTCAGGTTCTTATTCTTACTTGTACACCATATAAATTTTTTAATATATAAAGATTACAATAAAAAGATAGATAATAAATAAATATTTTATATATTTTAAAATTATGATATGTGTAAAAATAAACATTAGTAAATAGTTTTAAAATAATATTTTTTTAATGAAGAAGGTGAATATATTTAGCACATTCAAAAAGAGATCTAAAGTATTTGTTATTTTATTAGTAATGAACATATGGATCATATTTAAAAGAATCACTGAAAGTGGAGATAAGGATAGCGAGTTGGAAAAATGGGTGCATTTGTTTAAGTATCAAGAACCACAAGGTATGTAAATACAAATGTGAAGACAAGATAGTCAACTCATCCAACACATAGAACAAAAGGTACCATCCCAGCAAAGCATTCCAAATTTACAAGAAAACACCCTTTTTTATTACATAAATTCACAGTTATGCAAACCTTCATTATGGTTCAGCATTAGAACCTATTTTATTACCAATGCATCAAAAATAACTCTTTCACATTAGGACCCTACCCATCTCCTAATCATAGTAAAGGCTCCTTATTCCACTAGCTCTATGCAAAATTTCCCGGTGGCATCTCTAATACATCTTGGGGTTCAAATACTTGATAGTAAGTGCATGTGTCACGGATGGAGGCTTGTTTCATAACACTTAAATACTATAATATTTACATTCATGTAAAACAAAATTCATATTTTTTTAAACCTTGGTCTTGTCCCTTAAGGCCATCATTGATTGCCAAAACTAATTACTGGTAATCATATCTAGCATAGCTGCCAAAGGTCAAGTAGAAAGTTTTTGTGGTGTTACAATACATCTATCATTATGCTTGAGCCAAATATGCTTTTCTAAGTGAACAACACTCTTATATACTTACCTAATGACTGTCTAGTTGTGAATCCCCATCATTGTGACTAGAAACACTATATCCCTTTTAAAACTATCCATAGTCAAAATATTCCCAACAAATGAAATGTTTTTGTGGATTTTAGGTGTTATTTAAGGAAATTTATATTAACAAACATCATTTAGGTCGCAATTCCCACTACTGTCCTCCTATGACCATGGTTATACCTTTGCACAAATTGTTGATGCACATCTAATGTATTGAGGACAACCATGGAACCACTGTAAGTTATTGATAACCAAAAGAGGTTAGATTTCCATGTTAGATCAATCATCCAAGGATCCAGATTCTAGGGAAAATTTGTTTAGGCCTAAATGAATTTGTTTAGCTCCCTCATTAATTTTTATACACTCAACACCCACCCATGATTCCTAAGACCCAAAAATTGCATTCTTATTTAACTGAAATGTGAAGAATTCCATTAAAAAGGATTTTATCAATGCTTCTAGGCATTGTTAATGGTGCTTGAGATTGAGAAGGTTTAATATTTATTTTATTGTTTTCCCCTTTATTCTTATTAGAACTTCCAAATAAGGATGTAAAATTCCTAGATCTAATGGTTTTTATAGATAATAGTAAAAGGTAATGAAACAAAGCTATTAAAACCCAAGCCTTAAATATAATCCTTCATCTATAACCCTATTCCATTCAAAGGAAAAGTAAGGAAATGTATGGAAATAGGAAAAACCAAAATAATAATATTTTTAAAGAATGAAAGGATGCCCAATGGAAAGAAAAGTTACTCGTATATGGAGGAAATTCATGGAAAAAATGGGGTCCTTGACATGCTCCATAGAAGGGATCATTTTTCTTTTCATGTGCATGGCTCAAATCCTCTCATCAGGGATGAAAGTGGATATGTTTTTTTCCAATATCTCTTTATCTTAAATATAATGTGTGTTGATTTATTGTACAAACACTACAACACATGCCTACTTTTTATGGGTGATATGTGATGTGGTGGAGGAACCTTGAATTCATACGAAAAATAGTGATCATCATTCACATGATCATAATAATAAAATATGATTGTTTGATCATATTAATTTGATCCATTACTTAAAAGTTTTTTCCATTTTACTTTATTTTATTTTTCTTTTTGGATAGTTTTAACATAAATGGTCAAAAGCTCATTTTACAAACTTAAGAAATGAAAATGAATTCAGGATATATGGTTTATTAAGTCATAATTCTGTAACATTGTCTAAACATGGGGTTACACACATTATATCCATATGGTATGTGGTATATTTGAGTAAAACTAGGATTCATGTTCTAGGTCAATAATGTTTCGAATTTGTAAACTATGTTTATGACTCAAAATATATATAAAATGCTCTAGGCCTAGATAGAGGACCTATATCCCACTTCAAAGTTTAAATATACCTTAAAATGTTTCCATATGTTGGATCAAGTAGTTGTTCCAATATATTCACATTGCAAAGCTCAATAAAATCATAATAGACTTGTTTCCGATTTTTGATGATTTTTAAGGCCCCATAAATCGTCCAACCTCTCATATGGTGGTTTAAAGAAGTTTTTGTAGCATTTGAGATTAAGAAGCTATGTTTAGTGCCTAGAGTTCTTTCATCCCTCCCCTGTTCAAAGCTAGGACTTAAGGACAATTTTCTCCTATCATGACTACGCTTGAATCCTTAATTATGGTGTGTGAAACACCTTAATGGAACCCATATCCAAATACTAAGGTAAAGACCTTATAGTGAGCACTTGTGTTGGTATGTATAGGTTTTTCTCATGTTCCTTGATCTTAAGAATGTTCAATTGATCTACCATCTTGACCATGTTTAAATGTGCAAAACCATTTTTAATGAATGAAACATATTCATCATACATATACCATTTTAAATTCCTACAAAGATACCCAAGAAAGGAACCATATGTTTGTTTGAGGAATATTTTACTCCTCTTAAGCCCTAGAATATTTTACAATAAATAAATTTTCTTATTTTGCTTCCTTGAATATGTTAATGTCTCTATAACTTAGTGTGGAAAACATCCTATTAATATCCGTCCTCAACTCTAATGTGAATAACCACTTAGAGAGGGTTTGGCCTGTTCTTTGTAGGTGCTTTTCTAATAATAACTTATGAAGGGAATGATATGAAATACATATTTAAATATAAAAAATAGAGATACAATAAAACTTGAATTCAATCAATAAATGGAAATTTTTGAAACTATATACATGTAGAATGAAGACAAACTAGTTCGAATGGTGCTAGTTTATTCCTCAGAAGAAATGTGATGCCTATGGGTCTTTCTGACATGTGTTAAAATGAGAATCATATGATTTTTTATCATGAAGAAGCGATGAAAAGCCATAAACAACCACAAACCTAGCCCTAGGAGATGAAGTGCCAATGGCTTATGGTCCTGAATGGGTTAAGTTGGAACATCAACTTCTTAGGGTCATAACCTTGGCATACGATCTTTGTTTGGTGTGCATGATAACTTGATTGATAGGACCTTTCAGGTAGTACAATTTTTTATGGATAATGGATTTTTGTGCCTCTTTTGAACCTGTTTCCCAAAAAAACAAATTTTTAGGGACTCAAAATGGCTCCGAAAGTCCAAGACCAAGAAAATGCAAAAATGCGAAAAACTGGCAAAATAAGAAAATTGTGTTATGAACCAGTGGAATAGGTGGGTGACCACCCATATCCACTTGAATCATATCTTCCACTAACGAAGCAATGGTATCCACTTTGAGAGCCTCCATGAGTTGGGGGAACTTCTCTGAACTTGGATCTTTGTGAGTCACTTGCCTTACAGTAGGAGCTGGGCTACTTTAACACAATTATATATTTTGAGAATCTTTTGGTGAGTTCTCTTAATCCATGTGCCCATAGTTTCATCACTTGCAACATATTTAATACAATTTTGTTGATATTTATTAGCGTTAGTTGCTCGACAATTTCTGAAGTGTATAACAATGGTGGAAAATATGGTGGAATGCGGTCCACATTGAACATTGGGTACATTCTAAGGAATGGGGGGATAATTAGCTCAAAACCATTGTCACCCATGGCCTTGGTAACAGTGTAAGATTCCTATAGTCCCCTTGAAGAAATTATTTTTACATATGAAAGAAAAATCTTGTCTCCCACTTAAAACATGTGTGACACCTAGTGTAGATCATTGTGTTGTTTATACGTAGTATTGGATTCCATCAAGATATCATGAACCTGCTAGTAGATGGGCTAAATTCAATTAATAAAAAAGATAAATTTTTCATGTTTGGATCGAAAATGTGGTATCAGTGGGACCTAATTGTTGAAATCCCATTCACACTTGAAAAGGCTTGTGACCACTTGAGGTATGGATAGATTTGTTATGGCTATGTTAAACATAGGTGAGACTCTCATCCCATGTGCATAGATGGATAGAGTTTCACATGTGAAAAACATGCATGATCATCCTATTGATTAACTTTGTCTTATCAGTAGTCTAGGGGTAGAAGGAAATTGATTTGGTGAGATGGGTGTCTGACATTGACAAGAGTCTCGACTAGAATGTACTATGGAGAGTGGACTAGTATAATGTCAAAGACTCCAAAATTTTTTCCATGAAGCAGACAAGTTATATCACTTGTTTTCATAGTCCTCCTCTTATGCTACAATACTATGGAGAATGGATGAAAACTTGGTTGTAGAGGACAAAAATTATTTTGTCCAATGGAGAAATTCTCGGATAGGCAATATCCCATTAAATTTTCTATAGTTTCCTCAGGAGAAGTCATTAGTATCAACTTCTCAACCTAATAGTTCTACACAGTCAGTGATTCCTCCTAAGGATAGCCATAGTTTGTTATAATTTATTCCCCACCTCAGGTTGAGAAATTGATTTTTAATCCTGAATTAAATGGGGCATGGAATGAGTTTAGTATGAATCTTAGTCCAAAAGCTGAAGGAAAAAGTATAGTTTCACCAATTGTCACTTCTTCATAACAAGTTTATGTTCAGGGTAATTCTAGGAATATTGAACAAGATATGAGGTTAGGGGAGATTATTAATAAGTTCTTTATTCATGATTAGAAGGATATTGAGATCATTCCTTCTTTCCCCACCTCAAAGGATACTCTAATTATTGAACAAATTCCACCCTTAGACATTTTCTACAGTCCTCAACATAAGGATTTGGTCAAAAGGGAAAGGAATAAGAGAAAATTGGATCAACCTCAGTCATTAGTGCCTAGAAAGCTCTCTTCTTTTGAAGTTCTTTGGAAAGGTTCCTCTGAAATACCAACATAAGAGTTAGGAAATATAACTCAATTGATAGATGCCTATGCTTCGACAAACATTAACAAAGTTGTAGAGGTTGAAGAACTCGTTCAAGAAAAATAAGAGAAGATCATCTCATTGGAACAAAATCTTAATACTGAAAAACATAAAATTAATGAATGATTGAAGAATAAAGTATTAGAGCTACAACATAAATTTGATTCCTTGAAATTACAACATGACAAGGAGGTACAAATAAAACATGATTGAAGCAAAGAAATGTAGAAGAAAATAGAGCAATTGCATTTCAGACCCCAACTGACCAAATTTAAGAAAGAACCTAAAGAGTTAAATACTTTTCTCAAACATGAGCATAAGGTATTTTACAATAAGCTTATGTTGATCCAGGATCAATGTAAAGCAACAAAATATCTTGTGGATAGTTGTCTGATATGATGAACTACTTCGAAGAAGCGAATGAGAAACTAACTAATTCTCTAACTTAGCAAGAAAGTGAGGAAGGTATAATGGAAAATCTACTTAATATTGATGAAACTGAAAAGATAATAATTTTCTGAGAGTGGGAAATCAAGATGAAGCCATTGTGAATCAAGTCCGAGATCTTTCTATTTCTATCATTGAAGAAGTTAATGACACATTGTTACAATCAAATCTTATTTCCAACTGCTCCAAAGATTCACTGCTAGATGCGAAGACATTATTGAAATATTGGTTGGAACATATATAGTACAAAAATGGTTGAAATGATCGATTAGTTGTCTAAAATTGACCTTGAGAATCACTGGTAGTTTCTAGTTAAGCCTCACAACCAATGGTTAGTTCTCCGATGCCTATATAATATTCCCACTTAGATGTTGTCACCACTAAAGACTGCTATTTTTATAATTCAGATAAGGATTAAACCTAGGTAGCCCACAAAGCTACCACTCTGATGGATATTTACAGATTACAACAACTCACTATTAGACAACCTTTGTCCTGAGTTTCGAAGTTGTTACAACCATTTCCTCATTAGCCTTTTATTGTTGTTTCTATTGAGAGATTGTAGGAAAAGTTTGTTATAATCCTTTTCGTATTAAGGCTATAAATTACCTCTCCAAGATGGAGAAGGGGTTCTGAATTTCGAAAAGAAAGGATTTTTAATTGTACTATTGTATTTTATGTTTTCCTTAGTATAAGTTGAACCACTTGCATTTCCGAAATGAGCAGAGCTACACTTTATCGGGTACTATTATCCAATTTTCTTTTGTCTTTGCTTTGAAAGGAATTGTTTTATGATATTGTTCACATATATGTATGCTAACTAGTATTTCATGATCAATATTGACATCTTTTGTTGAAATTTGTTTTATATTGTGAACAATGATATTTTAATCATATGTGATTCTTTAATCAAATTAATTTAATTAACTAGTTAATTAAATTAATTTCATTTGATCGAATTAATATCATGATTTCATAATAATCTACATTATTGTGTTAGTTACGACATATTTCTAGCACATATGTCCTCAGCTTACTCGTGTGCTATAATAGGTTGTAGTATGTTGTAATTTGGTTGTTAGTACATATTAAAATCTATTAATATATATTTTTACCATTCATCTCATTCCACACATTTTTATTTAAGTGAAACAGGTCCCATAATTCCAGTCGGAGCCACTATTCCAAACAGAAAAGGGAATGTTGATAAGGTCAATTCAGAACATCAACATTTTTTGTGCTAGAATGGAAAGAATATCTAACTCTAAATCAAGAGGCCATCCTAAGAGTCAATCCACCTCAAAATATCCTCCAACTTCTACATGATATTGCAAATCATCTGACTATAGATATGAATTTGTTGAATCATCTTTCAAATATCCTAGACTTGTGAAACAATCAACTAGTGAATCCTCAGTAAATACACCTATTTTAGATAATCCAATTGGAGCTCTTGAACTCCAAACTCTCATAGAGAAAGGAAATTCTTTTTCCATTTTTGTAGAACAATTTACTCAACCTAAACCTTCTGAAGGTAGTGTTACATATTCACTGAGATCTACTAGAGTTCTTACTAGATCCCAAAGTGAGAAACTTGGAGTCAAACCATTTGAATTCCCACTACCAACTCACAGGAATAATAAGCATAACTCTGATGGTGATTCATTGACTAGTGAGAACATTTCATCTTGTTCACCCCATACTCCTAATATTATTCCTACTCCTTCTCAAAATACTTCACATCCTTCTTTACCACCTTCTTATCATCTATTGACAACTTCATCTACTCATATTTCTTCTCCCTAACCAACCAATGCTACTTTTGTTAGTAATGTTGTCGGGGCAACTATTTCAACTATCAATATTTCAACTTCCACTTCATCAAGTAAATCTACTTATGGATCTACCTCATCAAACACTCATCATATTATTATTCCCAAAATGGAAAAAAAAGCATGAAACAATCCAAGAGCAGTTGAAATGAATCCTCCTTTGCACCCTCTTTGTAGGCATCAAGAGAAATGACTACCTAGATTTAATCTTGATAATGAGCTTCTTGTGGAAGAACGTGTACAAAATTTTATGATGGAAATTAATCCTAACGGAGTTACTGAAGAGGATGTAGTGTGTATATTATTTCCTTAGACATTTTAAGGATCAACGGGTTCTTGGTATTTTTATTTACCTGTTGGATCAATTTCTAATTGGGATACAATTGTAGAATATGTCCTTGATAAATTTGTGGATGATAAAGTAATAGCAACATTAATTTCTGAGTTATCAAATCTCAAAGATTCACCAAATTAGAAGATTAACTATTTTAATTTGAGATTTAATAAACTTTTGAATAGTATCCCAACAACATCCTGACTTGTTGTTGATGTTCAGATGAATGGTATATTAGTGCCCTCCCTTCAAATATCACCATGTTCATTGACATAGCTCAAAAGACAGTAGACAGTTATAATAACAAAGAAGCTCTGGTTGTTGAGAAAAGGGTATTATCTCTTGAGAAGAAAGTTGTTGTTGAAGAATGAAAACCATCCAAAAAGGCCACTTCCAAAGAAGAACATAAAAATAAAGCTTCAAAATATCTTTAGTATTTAGAAGGTTTACAGAAAGTCCTTAAAACCATTTCCAATGAGATGGTATATTTAAAGAAGCAAGTAACTGAAACTTCAACAAGAAGATCTTTTAGACTGATAAAGGGAAATCGGCCTGTTAAATCTCAACCTGCTGCTCAGATATCTACTATAGATTTATATGAAGAAGACGAAGAGGAAGGAATAGTTTAAGCAGAAGAAACATAATAAGAAGAAGTAATAGAAGAAAATGCCCATGGGATTTTATCCTTACTACTTCAGAAAATGAAGAAGAAGAGGAAGAGGCCCGTCATGTTAGTACTCAATGTAAATGACATGTAGATACAAGGAAAGGAAATAAAAAAACATAAACAGCTCAACAAATGAAAAATGTACGTCCAAAAAGTCTTTTTATCAATATTCAAGGTCCACATCAAATATTCCTAGAAGCACTCTTGCAAATTGCCTTACATAAAAGGCCCTGATAGTTTCATATGCTATTCAATTTAACATAGTTGAGGATATGAAGAAGTTCAAGGATAATATTTCCTTATATGAGGTTAGTATATTAAGAAAACAACATAAATTATTAAGAAATGAATTGAAAGTTGTTTTTGCTTATCCTTTACCTTGAACTTCTATTACTATTAAAGTCTCTAAAGGAAAGAATAAGTCTCCTCATATCCCTTCTGATAAGATCTATCCTTTTGATGTAGTTCTAATTGGAGATAGTTATAATTCACATACACCTCCTTTCCTTTTAACTTTTGAACTTTTCAATAAAAATGCTCATAATTTTATAGTAGATTCAGGTGCTTCTTCCAATATCATGCCTTATTCAGTATTCCTATGAAATGAAAACCCCAAAAATATTTGGCACAAATAGTTCAACTTGATAGAAAACAACTTATAGTTTTGGGAGAAATTAATGAAGTATTAATTAGACTATCGTCCAATTCAAAGTTGTTTTAGATTATAGCTATTTTGGTGGTTGATATCCCTCAATTTTATGGTCTTATTCTAAGTGTGGATTGGTCTAAAATGTCACATGGTTATTTTGCTATAAATTGGTCTCATCTTTGGCTCCCTTATAATGGTAAACCTAATCAGATCAGAGGTGATAGGGAGAAACATATGAAATATATTGTGACTGATCTTGATGAAGAGAATGAGGCTGTAGATTTTACCAATAATATTTTGGGAAATTATTTTTCATAATTTTTCTTTGGCAGTTTTCCTTCTAGATCTTCTCCTTTCTCTATTGACTTTGTTACATTACAGATTGAATTTTTTTCACAAACAGACTCATCTACATCTGTAAGTATTGCAGAATTAACTATAAATAACTGACAATTTCTTTTGGACACTTTATTTTGATGAATCTAAGTCCAATGGTGGTGCAAGAGCTCGTTTTATATTAGTAAATCCAAATGGAGAAAAAACTATGCTTGCTTGTAGAATAGAGTTTGAATGTACCAATAACATGGCTGAATAGGAAGAAGTTGTTCAAGGACTACAAAAGGCTATTAGTCTTGATGTGAAATTTCTAAAAGTGTTTGGTGATTCTTAAATCGCTACTAAACAAGTAAGAAATAACATTCATTTTGTTTCGAGTAACCTAAAGCATTATCATTATTTTATCCAAGACCTAACATCCCATTTTTTGGCATTTAATATATCTCCCATCCTTAGAATTCAAAATTCTAGTGTAGATTTATTATCCAGCATTGCTTCTATGCTCGTTCCTCCTCAAGAATTTAGTCTCGATAGGTTTTCCATTGAATTTCTATTTAGACCCTCTATCACCAATAATATTACTAATTAGAGAGCATTTAATGATGATGTTGATATTCTCAGTTTTCTTAATTTCGAAGGAACATACATCGATCAAATTATTCATGAGGATGAACATGATAAACATATTAATATGCCCTCATATGAAAACTCATTACCAAAAAATGTGGTTAAATTAGAATATTTATATGATTTGAAAGATATATTTAAAATACCAACTAATTGCAAACTTCAAAGTAGTACCTTAAAATTTGAACTCATCAATTTAGGGTCTAAGGAAAACCCACAAAACATAAATTTAGGACTTAGACTCTCTCCTGATGAAATACTTTCCTTTTTTCATTTATTAAGAATATACAAACATGTGTTTTCTTGGAGTTATGATGAATTAAAAACTTATGATACTTCCATCATTCAACATACAATACCAATGTTTCCAAATGTTAAACTAGTACAACAAAAGCTCAAAAAAATTCACCCAAATATTGAGTCACAGATTAAAACTAAACTGAATAAATTGCTCAAGGCTAAAGTCACCTTTCCTGTTAGACATTCCAAATGGGTATCAAACCTTGATCCAATTGAAAAAAGGAATTGTGATATTATAATTTGTATAGATTTCTGAAACTTAAGTAGGGCCTCTTAGAGAGATAATTTTCCTTTGCTTCCTATGGAACAAATCCTACAGTTAGTCGCAGGTTTTGAATTGATGTATTTCTTAGATGGTTTTCTAGTTATAACCAAGTTCTTGTTCATCCTATAGATAGGTTGAAGACAACATTCAAAACTAAATGGGGAACATATGCATATCTTAAAATGCTCTTTGGTTTGATAAATGCAGGAGCAACATTTCAAAGAGTCGTGGACATAACATTCAAAGGTATGACTAAAAAATAAATAGTTGTTTGCTTAGATGATATCAAAATTTATTCTAAAGAGAGAAGTAATCATCTTCATGACTTAAAAGTATCTTTGAATAATGTAGAAGGTTTGGGATATCACTTAATCCTAAGAAATCTTTCTTTTCCTTAACTGAAGGAAAACTCTTAGGATTTATTTTACAAAAGATGGGATTACTATAGATTCTGAAAGGGAGAAGGCCATTTCTGAAATACCTTTTCCTCATAACAAAAACTCAATGAAATCATCCAGGCTAGTGAAAATAATTTTTGTTAAACATATTTTGTTAGAATTCTCATAAATCATTATGCCCCTTCAAGCTATGATTAAAAGAAAACAAACTATAAATGGGGGTAGGTAGAGAAACATATATTGAATCCATAAAACAAGCTATTGTCAGTGCTCCTTCATTATGTTCTCCTGAATATTCTAGAGAATTTTTTTATAAACTTTTTCTCTAATCACTCATATGAAGTAGTGTTGACTCAAAAGAATCAAGAACAAGTTGAAGCTCATGTACATTCTACAGTTCAACATTACAGGGAGCATAATTAAATTACTCAGAAGTTGAAAAGAAATCATTTGTAGTCTTCAAATCAATCAAACATTTTAGGCTTTTTCTCTTAAAATCACATACAAAAGTAATTGTACCATTCCCATCTATTAGACAATTACTAATTCAAAGAGAACTAGGTGAAAAAAGAGCCAACTCTGTCACACCTTTGCATGAATATGGCATTGAAATCAAACCTTCTAAAATTGTTATGGGTCAAGGTTTTTACAGATTGGTAGCTAGTGCATCCTAGAATACATCCGAAGTCGACACAGGTGAAAAGTTCCAGAGGTATGTCTTATTGACACTGAATCCCAATATGTAGATCTCATTTTCTATTTGAAAAATGGTTATGCACCAGTTGAACTTAATTCCAAAAATAAAAGAGCATTAAGATTCAAAGCAAATCAATATCAACATGTAAATTATATTTTATTTAGAAAGAATTATGATTTTTGTCCTGCTTAGATGTCTTGAAAAATATGAAGCTAAAAACGTTTTGCAAGAAATAAATGATGGACCAATGGGTGGAAACTATAGTGGAGATACTAGTGCTCATAGAATCCTCCATTTCACATATTACTGCACAACCTTATTTAAGGGTGCACATGAATATGTGAGGAAATACAAAATATGTCAGACCGCTTCACGAAAAGAAAAGAAAGAAGTTTTACCATTGTAACCAGTGAACATTGAACAACCATTCGGTAACACTCTCCTCACATATCTACCCAAGTAACTAGCCAACCAGGGTAAACATGTGATGAGAGGCTACTATGATTGGATTCGACCTCCTTTGTGACCTCAAGGAAGTGGAATTGATAGAACACATCAACCAACCTATCCACATTAGCAACAGAACCATGAGGATACATGTCATCTAATGAGACAACTTGTCCCTAGGTCACACTGATGTTCTGGACATCTTAAGCCTTAGTGGCTCTCATGCTATAAGCATAACAGTCTCCAAAAAACCAAAGTCACTCTAACAGGCTTGCCTGCCAGTGTCCAGAAACCCAATTTTCCAGTGTTATACCATTGACCCTGGCATTTGAGACACCTTTTAAGGCATAGAGCCCATGTCACTGCCCAGCATGGAATCATAACTTAAGTTTAGCCAAAGAACATGTTAACAATGATGCAAAATCAATAAGTTAAACAAGACCTTAATGAGATCCCTACTAGCTATGACAGAAATTTTGTCAAACATGTTGAAGCATGTAATCTGCAAATGTAACCAATAGAATTAAACATAGGGATCTTGTAATTATCTAAGAATCACTAAGAACCATTGTTACCTCATGCAATTTGTTTCATTACCATCTATCAGGCCATAGATACATTATCCAATCATTTATAAGCAAAAAAATGTTGAGAGCCATACATAGCTGTTGTCATAAAACACACATTCAACCAACATAATAACAACAAAAGTACCTTTTGTAGCATCCATTGTCATTTGAAGTTTCTTAATAATATTACAAAAGAAAAAAATATAAATAAAAAAAAAATCAAATATTATGTATGAATTTCTAAAAAAAATGAAAAAGATCTAAACGCTGGAGTATTATTTTGTTTCTTTAAAAAAAAAAATCAATAATGTAAATGGGCCAGACCCATTTACTAAAGTTGGTGCAAGTTCAAGAGGTGCGATAAAGTGATAACTTGATAAGCACGTTGAGGTGTGCTATAGGGAAGAAACGAGCATGAAAATTAACTTAGGCACAACACCCGTAGTTGACCGTGATGTTGGCATGGTTGACCACGATCTACGGCCTAAGATTACTGCAAGGGTTCAACTCTAATAACCTCCCGTACATTCCTTACCCCCACGATGGGCCACCCAAATTATTTCGCTTCGCGTCACTCACTCGACGTCTTCTGCCACCTTCATTCCTTAATCGTCCACATCACTCATCGTACCTCGTCACCTCATCCACCACTCCATTAATGTACATCATTTATTTTGCAACATTTATTGCAGATTTTTCCCACCGTTTGGTTGTTGTATATAACCAAACTGTAAAAGATAAATTTGTATTAATAATTTGCTTGTAAAACGGAGAAACTTCCTTTTAATTCAATATTCCAAGTCAGTAATTGTCTTCGGCAACTATATTTTGAGTCAGCAACTATCACCCACCAGACGCCATGGACAAGCAAGTAAGTTCTTCCTCAATCATTCATACACCATTAATGGATGTCAAACACGGTATTTCTGATACCCTCTGTACAATTAAGCATTTACCATTATATCAAGAAGTTATTCTAAACCAGAAAAGGTCCCCCTATATCCATGGTAATGGTTAGGTCGTTTGTTTTAGCAACTTTCATCCGTAAGACTCACTTGTTTCCTGAATTCATCTAATGCCTAGCCTCAGCCATGTACCCTAAAAAGTGCTTCGTAATGAATCATGCTAGAGAAAATGTTTTCCAAGTGACCACCTAGTTAATTCACCAACCACATAATTACCTCGTGTCAAGAACATTCACTACCTTTATTGAGGAATCCTTGGTCTCCCATAATGATAGCTTGTCACCCTAAGAATTGTTTCAGTTCACATCATTCTTAGCTTCTAAGTCAGGACAATTCTCTCTAGATGATAATCTGTTCCCATTAGATATTTTTGCAGTTGATATAAGAACACTCTTACAAGTAATTTCAAAGATTTTAGGGAAAGAAGATTCCAAACATGTTGATAAAGTGGTGTTGGGATTCTTCTCCTTAATGATGAAGCTAGAGGTTGTGCTAGATATCCCATCTTTTTGGGTAAATGTCATCAATACTCAGTTCATGACTCTACCTCTTACTGGACCTTTTAAGTTCCCTTCAGTCATTACTTATCTATTTTTATACCACAACATTGAGCACTTCTCAGGATTGGAATTAAATGTTGTTGATCCGAACAAGAGAAAACAATCAGTGGTATTTTTGACAGACTTGGTCCGAGGTGATCCAGGGGATAGTGGATTGTTTGAGTTCACCTCTTTATTTCTTCTGGTGATTTACAAGATCTTGAATGGAACCTTACCTCTAGCTTTCCTTCCCAAAGATTAGGAATTCCTTCAGTTGAGTAAAGATGTGAGGTGTGGTGATTGGTATTTTTTTGAGGATCATATAGAGATTAGGTTTTATGGAGCCTCAATTCAACCATATAGATTACCCAAATTTGTGCCAATGAGGCTCTTTGCCTTGGAATTTATGAGATAGGGTTTGAATGTGCATGAATTCCATTTTTTTCCCATGAAAAAAGTTTATTTGTTTAAGTTCCCCAGAGCAGTAGCTCCTTTCATTGTGAACACTAGACAAGCTCCTTAAGAGGTTGAGAGGCTATTGAATGACATGTGTCTTTTACAGGTGGTTGAGTGGGCCTATGACCCTCACCATGTTATTTCCAAGAGAAGGATGGAGAATGGGTATTCAACATTTGTACATGAGATTAGACCATAAACAAAGAAGACGGCAAATGAAGGTTTACAGGTCACCCAAGGGGCAGAGATTGAAACTCTTGGCATTTCAGAAAAGGGTGCTAAGAGGGCTAGAGAAAATGTTATTGACTTGGATGAAGAAGAAGCAGAAGCATCCAAGAGAGCTAAACTTTCAGATATAGCGACTGTAGCCCAACCTGGCATAATAATTCAATTAGGAGAAATAGAGGGTGCATCGGCCTCCCCATCTTCCAGAGAGTCTGCTCATGATCAGGTTCCCTTAATTCAAAATATTTTTTCTCAAATTTCTGAAAGAAATAAAAAGGTGCAAGTAAATATGGAGGCTCAAGCTGAGTCTCAAGTTGTTCCTGAACAAACAAGATTGTTATCGGGTATGGACTTGGGGAGAAGTCAAATTAAAATTACTTTCTCTCATCCTACTTAGATGTCTATTGGATTTTCAAGTAGTTTAAGAACCATTAATTTGACTGTTGATACTCACAAGCTTCCAATGCTTGAGAAGATCAACTGAAAAATGGGCAATTGATTGTTAATGACTTACACAAGACTAATGTAGTTGCTATTAAACCAAAGAAAATGTTGAACAAGGTATTTCAATAACTGAAGTTGGAAAAAGCCAATTCTAGGGCCCTAAATGCCCAGGTAGTAGAATTGAAGAACACTATTGTCAAGATAGGTATCAACCCTGATGATCAACCTGCAGTATAAGAACTGTTCAAATCTGCTAAGGCAGAGATTGGATTTTTGAAGAAAAATTTACATCTTCTTACAAGTGAACATCCCATTGCTGCAGGGATAGCTAAAGTAGGGAATAAAAAAGAGAAGCTATTACAGGACGTATTGCAGAAAACTGAAGAAGTTTCTTTACTTAAAGAATCTTTGGATAAGCTACAACAACAAGTGAGTTCTCATGTTTGTACAACATTCATGCGGTAAATGTAGAAGATCTAGTAGAGTAGGTATTGCAGCTCACAATAAAGTTGAAAATGGATGAAAATGATACCAAGAAAGTACAAAGGGAGTTGGAAACAACCTGCAAATTGTTAAATTTTAGTGAATAATAAGAAAGGACATAAAAGGAGAATGCAGAGAAGTACCCTGAATATCTATTAAGGACTGAAGAAGAGGTGAAAAGACTGAAAGAAAAACTAAAGGGTAATATGTCCTTAATTCAAGGCAGGGATATTTTATGGGATGAAATCATAGAGATTATCGGGAACATCTGGGAGTTCCTTGTCATTATGTTTGATGAAAAAGCACTGGTCAGAGATATGGAAGGTGAAGTTATGAAGGACAAGTAAAAAAATCTGGACAGATCAAAATTTGCTAAAAGAATGATAGATTTTATCAATTCCAAGTCTGCTTCAGAGCTTAAAGAGCATGACCTTCCAGACAGGACACTATGTGCATCTAATTTCAATAAAATGGTTGTTAGAAATATCTACAGGAATACTACTGAAAAGAAGTTAAAAGAGATGAAGGAAGTTGTCTCTAAGTTTAGCATACTATTTGATAAAATAGTGAGGGTTGGGCTTCCCTCTTGTTGGGATTTACAGGGAAATTTGATGCCATGGAAAACATATGAAACTTTGTTGGTTGAAACAAAGAGAAAGATTGACAATACTCATGAAAATACCATAGTACTGAAAGGAGCCACTATTGTAAACTATCTTCATAAAGATTTTAAACTTTTGTGAATAGTGCAAACTTTGCTTATAGATAAGCCTACTTATAATATCATTACAGTATTCAGGATAGCACTTGATAAACTAGAAGAAGCACCTAAACTAAATGTGTCACTGTGGAGAAAGTGCAAGGAATGGATGATAGAATAGGTGAAGGGTACACAAGCAGATAAACCCGCCAAAATTTCATATTCAAACAATGATCAACAATCACCAATCATAGTTTAATTTCTGTTATCTTATTTTCTAAGAAAGAGGTGTCTTTCACCCTCTAATGTAACATTTTAAAATGACTTTTACTTTAATATAGTTAGATAAGTAGTTTGATAGTTTTGATTGTTACCAACTGTCCCACGAATGTATAAAAAGATGAAAAGTTATGAAAAAAAGGGTTGGATTTTGTTAGAAGGAAAGGCTGTACTATTTTTGTACTCGATAAACTGATGATTAATAAAACAATCAGGAGTTTCCATGCATGTTGGGTATGATTTTATTATTTCTCCAATATGTGTCATTTTGTTTATTCATCTTTTTAAATATGGTAATGAAGTTGTAGGTCTTTATTTACCTATGTAAATGAAGTCAAATTCCTAAAAGGGTGCTCCTATATTTAAAACCTCTTTCTATATGTTTCCTCTAAATTACGGAGAATAGTTCCTGTTAAACAAAACATATTGTCTTTAGTTTCTTTACATATTCTTCACATCACATTCATAGAATCACATGGCATTTTGAGACATTTTCAGTCATCTAAAAATTGAGGTTTAAGGTCAAGTCCTTCAGATTCTTCAAATAGTGATTCAACAGAGATATAAGTGACAAACATAATAAATCATTAATGTCTTAGGCACAATTCCTCCACATCTAGGAAATTGGTTTCCTAAGAGACAACATTAATTGGCGCCGTTGCCGGCGACCGAATACAAGAACACTTTTCCCTAGGTTTTCAATATTTTCCTCTGGTTGTTCAGTGAGGAGGAAATTTTAGGGTGCAGTGAAAACAAGATTAATAGTTCTGGCTCCCAAAAGGCCTCATACAAGGTCAGACACCTCACACAAGAAACTCCTAGCCCTTTTAGACCCTGAGAGGCTAGTTTCCAAGAGGGTTTGAAGGCTAGAAGATCTGCTTATACCAAGTCCTACACTGTCTGCACCTAATAGAAGTTCGACTCATTTTCCATTCAAACATTCATATTCTATTGACCAAGAGTCATCTTTTACATCAAATTCATTTTAAGAACCCAACTATCAAGAATGGGCTATAAAGATGATTTCTTTTTTAATACATGCTACAGTTATTCAACCTGAACCCATAACTACATTAGCACCTTCTCATAATCCATTTACTCCTTATTCAGGTTCTGCATTTGTTGTCAATCAAGGTTCAGTAAGTTTAGGAGAAAATATTGCAACACCTGCATTCTTGATGAATAGGTATGCATCTATTCAATTACCACCATAGTTGAATCAAATGCCAGAAGAATATTTGAAGATTATTCCTCATTTCACAAGAGAGGATGAACAAACAAAAGAGAATCATATAGTAGTCTTTTGTAATTTTGTAGAGAACCTAAATGTTTAACATTTAGATGTCATTCTAAGACTTTTTGTGCAATCCTTGGATGACGAAGCAAGAAAATGGTTCAAAGGTCTTCCTAATAACTCTATCCCTACATGGGAAGAGATGGAGTGCTTGTTCATTTAGAGATGGGGAGAGAAAAGAGACCATGGATATTCACTCACAGAGTTCAATGCAATTAAGAAGAATCCTCATGAAAGTGTTGTAGAATTCATCAAAAGGTTTAATAAATTGTACAATAGTCTTCCAGTGGAGGTTGAGCCCCCTCTTGCTGGTGCAAAAAATAACTTTTGCATGGGCTTTTGAATCATATTTTGGATTTGCATTAAGGGAGAGAAGATCCCCAACCCTTGATCAGATCCAAACTAATGCCTTAGAGATAGAGGCAAATCTAGTGGCTACAACTAAAACACCTGAGACACAACCTATCCTAGATAAGGGAAAATGTAAAGTAGAATCCTCTCAAAGTCCAACATTAGAGGATATGAGTAATGTGATTAAAACTTTGTCAAATAAATTGATTAAATTAGAACTGAAAAGTAAGAATTATCGAAGGAAAGCACAACAGAATAGGAATTTTAATCCTCAGTATAAAAGACAACTTCTGCAAATTTTGCAGAAGGAGAGAAAAGATCAAGATTAGATTCAAGCACCACTGTATATAGAGGCAGATCCTAATGAAGTACCAGAGCATTCCAGGGACCATGATGATCAGATTTCCATGTTGTATATAGTAGATGAAGATGAACTAGGTGTCAAGGGAGAAGAATATGAATATGCTAAAATAGATGTAATTTATGATGAAAATGAAATTGATGAGTATTGGAAACAGTTTGCTGATTTTATGTAGGCAAAATTACATAAGAAATATGACTTGAGATCAAGGAAAATATCTAGAAGTCAAGAGGAAGAAGGTGAGCAGCAAGTCCCAACTTCGTTACCAAAGGTGACTTGACAAGAACCTCAGCCTACAAAACAAGTAAATAAAGGAAAGCAACAACAGAATACAAATAGCAAGACTCAAATACTCCAAGGTGATTCTTCTCAAGACAAAAGTGAAAAAATCCCTTTAGAAAAACTTGTTTCCATTCCACAAGAGATTTTAGTCATAAAGAGAGGGGAAGATGAAAATGAAATGATTACTAAACAGAGTCATTTGCTGAGTCTTACCAAAGAATTGGAAAAAGTTAGAATTCAAGTTCCCCTCACAGAGTTGGTCAAAACACCAGTCTATAAAAGAGAGATTGTTGAGTTTGTTAATATAAAAGAGAATGTGAATGTAAATGACACTATGAATCTGCAGGATGATAAACCAGTAGTGGTTTTTTGTCCATGTGTGGTGGAGGTAAATCCTTCAACACCTCCTTTCTATATTTCCTTATTGATCCATGATTTCCTCTTGCATAATTGTATGTTTGATTTAGGAACTTCACATAACCTCATGCCATTGTCAATAATGAAGGAGCTAAACCTACAAGTTACTAAACCCTATAGAGACTTGTACTCTTTTGATTCAAATAAAGTTAAGTGTCTAGGGGTCATTAAAGATATGGTGGTGTCACTTGCCTAGATCCCAGATAGGAGCTTGGTAATGGATGTAGTGGTAGCAGATATCGCTGTTAGGTTTTGAATGTTATTGTCTAGATCATGGGGGGGGATAAATTGGGTGTTTTTTTGAAGCTAGATTTACATATTCTATTATACCAACTTTTGGAGGTGAGGAATGGAGGTTGTATAGAGAAACTAGATTTGTAAAAACAACTACAAAAAATGGAGCAAGCAATTCACCTGTATATAGCTAGGAGAAAGATGACTTTTCTTGCTTCATGTTGCATGATAATGCAGAATTGGCTTAAGATAACTAGAGGTAGCTTACTTTAGCCAATGTAAATACAGAACTGCAAACAAAAGTGATGTGGAAATGCTTCTTTGATGGAGCCTATTCTAAGGAAGGAACAGGTGCTGGTTTCCTTCTAATTGCACATAGAGGTAACATGTTTCCTTTTTCTTTTAAATTGGAGTTCAAAGCAACAAATAATGTGGTAGAATATGAATCCTTGATCATTTCTCCGAAAACAACTAAACAAATGGGAGTCAAATCAATTTCTGCTTTTGGAGATTCAGAGCTGATTATAAAACAGATAAAAAACCTCTTCCAGGAAAAACACCCTAGGCTTAGGGCATACATGAGTGAAGTGTGGGATTTGGTTGAGAAATTCTTTGAAGCTTTCAACATTCAGTTTCTTCCAAGGGATGAAAACAGATTAGCAGACTCATTGGTTGTGGTTGCTAGTACTTTTAGGCCTCCTACTAATCCAAAGCTAAGATATGAGATTGAAATGAGACATAGGCTTTTTGTCCTTGATAGTATAAAAAATATGCAGTTATTTGAGGATGATCAGCAGATTAAAGAATTTTTGGCCGTGATTGGAGAGTTTTAGGATACCAAGATTGATCAAGATGAAGATGAAGCAACAAACTATGCAGAAGTAAGTGGTTTGAAAATTTGTGTTGTTAATTGACATTTTTTTCAATTGAAAAATAATATCTTGCCAAGGGGACTTGTTCCTCTTAAAATACTTTTTAACTCTAATGATGTCGCTATTAGTTCAAAAAAAATTCCACAAGATGAGCATATTCAATATTGTAATATTGGAATTCAGGAAGAGGCCAGGCTAATCAAATTGATTGATGGAGTTCCACTTAATTATAAGGAAAGTTATCTTAAGCTTTTTAAGGAATACATTGTGTCACATGGAATAAGTCAATCTTGCGGACAAGATAGACCTTCCTAGAATCTAAAGAAGACCTAATGACAAGCAAACCAACCAGACACTATCTTTCTCTAAATATGCTTTGATAGACAATAGCAAACAAGTGTTTTTTAGGGCCTACCTTAGGTCCAACGCTAGCTTGTGGATGCCCTCGCTCCTTCGATCCAAATGAGCTCGTTTTCACGAATCTACAAACACAAACAAGGCAAACAAATTAAATAGCACCTCAAAAGCCAATTGTATAAAACATATTTAACATAAAAGTCAAGGAGTCCATGAAAAAAGTAACATGAGGTACTTGTTGAGAAAAATGAGTTTGATTGTATTAATTCAAAAGAAGAAGAACCTTACAACCTTTGCCTTGACGCTGTACAAGCTCCTCCCAGGGTCCAGCAAGAAGTCTCCTCTACTTTGACAAGTTTCACTCACTCCCCAATGAAACCAAAAAGGTATGTGATCTCTCCTATTTAGGCTTAACTAGGAAGTCTTGAATTCACCAGCATTTACCCTCAAAAATGTTCAGCTTCTAACCTCTCTAGCAACCAGCCCAATGCCTGTATTTATAGTGCAATGGAGGGAGGTTACTACGTCCTCCTTCAAAGGGATAAAGCCCTCCTTCAAAGGGATAGCTCCTCTCATCAAGGGATTAGCTCCTTCTATTTTGGGATGCATGAACCACCTCAGAGCGAACAATCCACGTCAAAATTCCTTCTAGAAACCTCTAGAATTAACCCAAAGTGAGTTTTTTAAGATAAAACTTGCGCCTTTTGACTTTCACAGGGGTCCGCACCTACACCGTTAGGGATAGAGCGGGCAGGTCCGCAGTTTTTGTATACAGAAGGTGCGGGACCGCAGATGACCATGAGAGAAAGTGCGGAACCAGAGTTACATTGATTTTTAATGTCTTTCTCTCATTTCCAAAGCTTGATTTGGAGAGTTGAGGTCTGAGACTTGCTTAGGAGAACAGTACAAGTGATGATAGACCCATACTAACTGCAAATAATCATGATGATGATATTTTTGTGTAACAGATTGCCCCCTAAAGTGTGAAGTCTATAGTAGATGAGGATTTCTTATCATTTAGGAAGAGTGAAGTACTTTATCATTTCGAGGATCATCTTGTGGGGAACCCGGTTGGAACCTGTAAAAACATTCAATGCAAAATATATATATGAGATCATATCATCATTGAGGTAGGCATTCCCATACTCAGATCAAAACTGACTAGAAAAACTAACTGCTGCTCTGATACAGGAATGATCTTGTAAAACATCACAAGTAAAGACTCATGTGGACACAGTATGGACGCAGCCATCTGTTTATGAATAGTCCATTATATAATGAATACAAAATTCCTCATAGCCTGGATTGTGGAAACTAGATCCAGGGTCTTCATTTCTACTTCCCGAAATAGTACGATTATATCCATGCGAATGAATGTGTTGATGTCGAACATGGTTGAAACCACTTGATTACCAGTTAATGATGTAAACTGTTAACAAGTGTGAGAGAAACCACCAGTGATGTCAATGGCTTTCAAAGTACCCAGTGCAATCCATGAAATGCGAATAAATGTGTTGATGTCGAGCATGTCACGGAATCCTTTGATCGAAAGTCAATGATGTAAACTGTCATCAAAGGCAAGAAACCTGCCATTGATGCATGCAGATCTCAAGGTACTGACGATTCCTAGATCATCTTTCTAGATAATGAGCTGATGTCGATAGAAAGTGATCCGTCGTAGGCAAGCGCACAACACAAAATCATAGATCAAGTTGAAGAAATTTAGTTGCAATAACTGACTTAGGGATGGTCAAGATGAATGGCAGATATTTTGCAGATGAATGGCTTATTGGCAGTGACCTCTTGAACACATAACGACACGACAGATGGTTTGGTGACAATTGACCCAAAGTTAATACCCAGAAACCGGCTGAAGACTTTCAATGTGGTTTGATCAACTGTTAGGCAAAGGATTTCCCAACCCAGGTGAATAAAAGTGTCATGTTCAAGAGCGGTTACAAAGTATGACAAACAGGTTCATTTTTCTCTCTTTTCCCCCACCATTTCTGGCAAGTACCTCTTTATTTTTGACAAGCTTGAGGAGGATAACATTTGCTTGATTATAAGCTCATCCTTCAGATGAGTCCAACTTAGTTTAAATTCGAACCCTAAGAAGGAGTGGTTTGTTCCTGTTTGTAATTGAACAGGTCCTTTCCTGTGAAATTTTAACGAGTCCAGTATAGGAGAAACTCGGCGTTTTTCAATTTTAGAGAGTATGGAAATACTTAAGAAGACTCCAGGGTTGGCCTTTTTCGTAAATTTGTGTCTCCCAAGCCCGAAAAAGTATAAAATAATACTTGAGAGAACCGCTTGATCTTTTACGACCAAGGAGTACTTTTCGTCATTAGTGCCTTTGACCCGAAAAAGTAAATAGGCGATCAATGACACGTCGTTTTATAACCAATATCGAATTTGAAACGGCAAAAACCCGGCAATCTTTTCATGTTTTTACGGTCGGAAAAGAGCTATAAGTGGACCGTCTTTTAATTCCGTTTTAACGAGTTTAAAAGAAACACTTGGCAATCTTTTCATGTTTTAGGAGTCAGAAAAGAGCTTAAAGATGACTCTACATGTTTTTCTGTCGAAAATGGTAGATTTCGCCTGAATAATCCTTTATTCTGCACAAAAACACAAAAATTACTCATACCTGTTTGAAATGGATAAAAACGTCGCAAAATACCTTTTCAAAGTGAAACATAAACAAATTTGTGATTTATTTACTCAAAAAATTTATAAAAAGGGCCTTTGTCAAATCATTTTTACCATTTGAGTTTGGGTGAGAAAATAGTGCTTTTGCTTAGAAAACTTCCAGTGAAGATTTCGGAAAATCCAACCGTTGGAATCAAGCGTCGTCTTCTCCAGGTAATCCACATCATCCTACTTTTCATTTTCAACCGTTTAGTTTTTTGTTTTAGTCTTTCATTTCATTTTTAGGAGGATTTTTAGGCGCAAAACCTGCGCGCGGGGGCCCACAAGTTTACCATTTCGGACCCGCGGACCCCGACTTTTTCTCCATTAGGAAAAAGCTTGGGGTCCGCACCTTCCGTGTAGACAAAGTGCGGTCCCACGCACTATGTCTAACCCGGAGGGTGCGTACCTCGCTGCAAGGGTTTTGAACCCAAAAATTCTTAAAAATGGACCAATCAGAATATTTTCTAGCAATTTAATTAATCTTTATACTTGATGCAGAGAGTACATCATGCTAGATTGGCGTGAACGAGAGCATGAGGACGTGGATGCTGCCGCATGGAATCATCAGCCTTCACTTGATGCTTTGAGGGCGTGCATACTGTACAAATTCTGGGCCATTCCTGGCATGAGGGCTCAGGTGGATTTCTTACAGTGGCTGGTTGACAAATGGAGCATACAGGACCAGTGCTTCTCCATTGGTGGCCACCAGCTCGAAATCGAGCCGGCGGACATATATTTCTTGACTGGTTTGCCCAAGGGAGGCGAAGACTTGACACTGCACGAGACTAGGCTAGGTGGCCAGTCTGTCGATAGCCTCCGACTAGAGTACTGCAACAGCCAGGCTAGAGACAAAGGGATAGACATAAAGACGATATCCCGTCCTGAACTCATGGTGATTGCGTTTACTGTCACCAGACTTTGCGGAGTTGTCGCAT
Organism: Pinus tabuliformis; assembly: GCA_031772625.1. Classification (NCBI taxonomy): domain Eukaryota; kingdom Viridiplantae; phylum Streptophyta; class Pinopsida; order Pinales; family Pinaceae; genus Pinus; species Pinus tabuliformis. The sequence continues at coordinate 603,445,491 of CM062817.1, forward strand.
TACATATTGCCACCGGATGCCATATGCGTATGACAGTTGATTGCTTTCGAGGCACCATCTTCAACTGGTGCGATGCCGTGTTGGCGAATGTGAAAGGCCAACTGACCAGGGCCAAGAACGGATGACTAAAGACCTTTGGTTATGGGGCTTTGGTCGTGAGTTTTGGCCTGGAGAGGCTTCCTATGCTGATCCCACAGCACCTTACTGTTGGAGGTGGGCTTCCTCGAGAGCCCAAACTGATGCGATGGGTCGCAGTCATGACCTGTCATCCAGACGAGATGACAGAGGTTGCTTGCTTCAAACCTGAGTATTTCCAATGGTTTGAAAACCAGGTCTTTTCCATTCAGGACTTCCCTTACGCTGGGATAGATTTTTGTGGTGACCCAGACATGGCTCTTCCACCAGGAGAGCAGTGGGATGAGTCAGGTAAAATCCTTTCCAACATTTTCCTATTTTTATTTATTTATTTATTTATTTTTCCATCGTCTCAAAACTGATAGTAAAAATTTTAAAATGCAGATGTGGGTCCACAGCGACCAGCCGCTCTCCAGCCTTTCTAGAGGAAACAACCAGTTGCACCCGGGCCAGCCCCACAGGATGAGTCAGCAGAGGTTTTGGCCGAGTTGGAGGGTCATCTCGAGCGCTTGACAGGAGATATTCTTGAGACCACTATAGACGACATTCCTCATCGACTTCAGCGCTATGTGATTGGAGTTTCGGGACCTTTTAGGAGGTTCCTTTGCAAGGTGGCCCGTGCAGTGGTTTCTTATAGAGATCATCACCAGTGATAGGATGATCGCCTATTGTGGGCACATGTGACATTTTTGTTTTTTGTACTTATCATTTTTGCCGATCATAAGGTGTTTTTCAACCTATGATCGAAGACGATGTATTTTTTGACACACTCCTATATATATATCACTACTATCGGCTTTATCTTGTTAATCATGTTATGGAATGATTTTAAATTTACATGTATGATTATTGCAAATGTCTATTTAACATTCGAGAAGCAATTGCATCTGCTAATGTATTTAAAGACCTTGGAATATGCTGATATTCAATGTAATCAAACTCACGTTCCAAGAGACGCACTCTCAAAAATAATCTTGATAACACTGGATTTCTAATGGCATACACTCTATTAAGTTGTAATACAATGAGTTCAGAATATAACCTCACTATCAAACTCCGAATCCCAAATGAAATAGATTCAGACAATAACTCAATCACTGCACTATACTCGGCAATGTTGTTTGTTGTTTGACCGAGGCTTACCCCATGCATAGATACTAACTCGTAAGAGGGCGAATAGATAGCCCAAGCTGCGGAAGAGATGTTCCATGTATTACGACAAGCACCATCAGCGAAACCAATGTATGTTTGGAGAGGCATCGACATCTGCAATATCAAGAGTAAAACCAAGATAAGCAGGAATAATGACAAAAAAACACTCTTTAAGCTAAGCACATTGTTTAAACTAAAACACACCACTAGAAAGAAAACCTATCCTAACTAAAAATCTCCATACCCATTCTTTTAAGCATAATACCTCTTCAAGTAAAGGCCATTTCTGGGTTTACCCAAAGAGTCCCCATCAAAGTCTACCAATTCATAAGCCCCTTTGGCTAGCTTTCGCTTGACAACATAGGGACCATACCACATAGGAACAAATTTTCCAGCACCTAATTTATCATTAGCTTGATCATAAACTAAGACTAGATCTCCTTCCGAAAAATTTCGAGGGGTCACATTTCAATCATACTGAGCTTTCATTCGTTTTGCATGAGTCTCGATCGCCAATGCAACATCACGTCGATTCTCATCTAATTGAGCTAAGTATAACAAACGCTTTTCCTCTTCGGAAGTGGTTGGAAGTAACTCGATGGCCATTTGCAGTGACGAGATTTCGCATTCAATGGGTAACACGGCTTCCAAACCATAGCCTAGTTGGAAAGGAGTGAACCCTGTTGATGTTTTTACTGAAGTTCGGTACGCCCAAAGCGCTGAAAATAGCATGTTGTGCCAATTCGACCGATGAATCCCAATGATTCGTCGGATCATGATAACTAAAACTTTGTTGATGGATTCAACCAGACCATTCGCTTGTGGATAATAAGGGGTTGAACTATCGTGACGTAAACCAAGCTGGCCTGTAAGTTCGGTCATCATAACGTTTCGAAAATGACACCCATGATCAGTGATTATCGCTTGCGGGACACCAAACCTAGCAATTATATGATTGAACACGAAAATTGCAGCTGTCTTGTTGTTTGCCTCGAATGTAGGCATCACCTCGGCCCACTTAGTAAAATAATCTACAGCAAGGATGATATACGCATGCCCCCCAGCCGAGTGAGGGTTACATGTAATAAAATCGATACCCCATTTGGCAAAAGGACCAACGGTAATTATAGGGTGGAGAGGAGTAGGTGGAACGCGCATCTTACGATAAAAAATCTGGCAGTTGTGGCATTTTCGGACCGCCATAGTACAATCTTTAAATAAAGACGGCCAAAAGTAGCCAGTGCGCAATATCTTTTGGGCTGTGGCAAACCCAGACATATGACCGCCACACGCTCCAGAGTGACAGTCATTTAGAATCCTTTCAGCTTCCTCGTGAGTTAAGCAACGTCGAAAAACAGAGTCTGCCCCACGGCGATAAAGAGTATCTCCAATAATCCTGAATTGTTGGGACTGGAATCGGATTTTCTGACGTTCTGACCTTGAAATTTCTGGCTGAAAGGATTGGGTCTGGAGATAAACAATGATATCCCCATACCACGGATCTAAAGTGCTGATTAGAAACAAGGATTTGTCTACAATGGGCTCCTCTGCCACAGTTTCTGTGTCAGCACGCGAGAATTCACACATTAACTCCACAAAAACTAAAGATTTCTTAGACTTAGATTTCTCAAACTCCAAGTCGAACTGTTGCAGGATAACGATCCATTTAGAGTACTTGTCCCCTAGCAATTGCTTAGTCAAAATGTAGATCATAGGGTTGCAATCCGAAATTACTGTAGTTTTACGTAGTAGAATGTAGTGACGGAAACATTGGACAACTTGCACAGCTGCCAATGCCAATTTCTCCACATGTGAGTATTTTAGCTCAGTTGGATTTAGCGTGCAACTGAGGTAATATATCACATGTTCCGTTCCTGATTCATCTTCCTGAACTAAGATCATTCCAATGGTGGAATGAGAGGCGGCGAGATACAAGAGGTAATCCTGGTTGTAGTTGGGAGGATGCAACAATGGTGCATGGGTCAACGCGTGTTTGAGTGCATCAAAAGATTTCTGAGCTATCTCATCCCAATAGAATTGAGTGTTTTTCTTCAACAACCGGGTAAAACCCTTTATAACCTCGGCGTAGTTAGGAATGAATCGTCGTAAAAAGTTTGCTTTACCCTGCAAACTTTGGAGTTGGCGAAGACTCGAAGGAGGATGCAATTTGATGATAGCTTCGACCTTCGAGGGATCAACGTGAATGCCGGCTTTCGAAACTACAAACCCCAGTAATCGAACCATTTCTATAAAGAAGACACATTTGTGTGGGTTCAACTGAATCTGATAATGCCTACACCTCATAAAGATTGCTCGTAAATGGACGAGGTGATCAGCTCGATGTAATGAATGAGCAGGCAAGTCATCAAGATAGGGTTGCACAATGTGCTTGATGTCATGAAACGCATAAGACATCGCCCTTTGAAAAGTTGCTCCGGCATTCTTAAGCCCAAAAGGTAATTTGAAATAAGCAAATGTCCCCCATGGACAAATGAAAGCCATTTTTGGTTGATCGGCAGGTAGAATATTGATTTGATTGTATCCGGAAAAACCGTCCATGAAGGAAAATATTTCGCTGTCGGCACAATCATCAATGATTTGATTGATATAGGGAGTTGGGTAATTGTCCTTTGGACATGCTCGATTAATGTCCCTATAGTCGATGCATATTATTATTGTTCCCTGCTTTTTGTTAACCGGAAAAATATTTGATACCCAATCCGTTAATGGGATCGGATAAATGAAACCTGCTTTCAACAGTTTTTCAACTTCTGCTTTAATTGCAGCAGCTTTTCGTGGGTGAATCTGACGCAAATGTTGCCGGACGGGTTTAGCGTATGGGTAAGTCTTGATCTCATGAACAATAATCGTGGGATCAATTCCTGGCATGTCCTGATAGGACCAGGCAAATACGTCGCGGAATTCTTGAAATAGGGCCTTATATAATTGAATTTCGTCATCTGTACATGAGGCACCTATATGAATGTTTTCAACAATTCCAGGCTTAACCGAAATGTCAATAAGAATAGTTCGAGAGATGTTCCCCAAATTTAACTCTGAATCGGGATGTTTCATTGGATTCTGAGGTTCCTTGACATATTCAGTTGTAAAAATTGATGAGAAATCATTTTCAAAACGATCATCCTCAGGTAAAAACGAAGATCTGTGATGGAGATCTTCCCATGGTAAATCATCTACACATAGGATTTCACGAATTTTCTCATCAGAGTGAACAAGTTTAGAAAACATAGTTAAATCCGAGGTTGATGTGAAAAGCGATTCCTCACGGACCACATTCATTAAGTCATTTTTGGTTGAACACGAGTCGGAAAAAGACTGCACGGCTTCATAGGCAATTTCATATGGACTCAAAGGCATGGAATCACCAAATGAGTCTATCTCAGATTCAGAAGGAATGATCCAAGGATCATCATAAACAATGGTGTCTAATGTAATCATATGAATGGTTGCAAATGAAGATGATGCGTTGATTGGAGGAAAAGGAAAGGTTCCTAGTAAACCGGCATCTTTAACTAATCCTACTCCAACATCCTTATATGGGATAGTCATTTTACCAACATGCTGAATACTCCCCGAAGAGGCTAGGTCGGATGAAAAGTAAGCCAGCTGGTCTATTGTTACGATCTTTCCATTGTGTGGAAATTTTATTACTCGAAAGACCGATGAAACGACCACTGTCATAGCATAAGACCAACTTCGACCCAAGAGAAGGTTGTAGTCTAGAGGGGCATCAACCACCTCCACATCAAGACTAACGGTTTTTCCTTCAACCCCTATAGGCAAATCCTGTAGAATGCCAAAAGGATGAAACCCACAGCCATCAAAGGCCTTTAGAATCGTCGGGGATTGATTTAGTGAAGGAGAACCAAGCAATCTCCAACACTGTATCGAAATAATACACGTTGAGGCTCCCTCATCAATTACAGTCCGATGAATAGGCCTGTTTTTTATTATCACTGGTATCTGGAAAGCCATTTGATGAGGCAAATGCGGTGTACTATTTTCTAGATCGAAAATTATTAGGTTCGGGTCCTGAATATCAACAGCTCCTATAGCCGACAAAAGTAATTTACGTTGTGCTGGGCATGATTGCAGCACTTCCAAAGCCAACATTGCTGAGGGTGAAACAGCTAAATTCTCAACAATGTTATAATTCTGAGCCGCTCTCGCATGTGGACTGAAAACTGACTTTCGAAGTATACCCTTGGCGGGCGGTTTGATTACTAAGTCTAGATTAGGTTTCTTGATCTGTAGTGGATCGGAACCGGGAGCTAAGGTTGATGGATTACAATGAGAAGATTCTGCTTCTTTACCATCAATAGGACTCTTACTACCATAATCTTGCGATCGAGTCGCAATCCTAACATGGGACATCATCAATATGGGTTCTTCATTGGCACTCGAGGATGAACCTATCATCTTACTGTCTTGAGTTGGAAAAGGATCCTTGAAAATAGCAGGAGTTTGGAAACCCTTGACAATCTTCACAACCTTTGCACGATGAGGGCAGTCTCTTGTAAAATGTTCATCGTCACAAATGAGACAAGGATAACGAGGTTTGCGCTTTTCGTCATTGGATTATGCCTTTTCAGGTTTCTCCTTTGAACTTTTGTCCGTTTTATTCTTCTTCTTTCCTTTCTTCTTCCCACCGGATTTTGATTTGGCCGTAGATGACTCTACAACGTGAATATCGGCGGAAATCTCTGCAGAGGAAACTCCTGTTGGGTAATCAGGCAAGGTTATGATAGGGGAAGAATTCTTGGAAGACTTCTTCTTACTTTTAGTGTTAACCGTGCCAATCATACCATCGGCGGCATGAGATCCCGAAGGAGCTGCAGCGATTTGATTTAACTTGGGAATATTGGGGATTTTTTCATGTAACGTACCTGACTGAGTATAGACCAAGTCAAGGTACTGTGCTTGAGCAATGACTTGCTCAGGCTCAGTAACAACTCCGGCTTTAGCAACATCTTCAGTGATCTTTGGCAACAAAGATTTTACAAACCACTCAGCCAAGATTTGATCCGGAATAAATACCTTCACTAAACGGCGTCGACGTCTCCACTCATGAATATGATCTGAAATGTACGTGGATGTCGATTGTTTTAGCGAAGTTAACAATTTCGTGCCATTGTCATACCGGACTGGCAACTGAAAATGAGTTATAAACGAGGTAGCTAACTGACTAAAATTATAAAAAGTGCCTCGCGGTAACTCAATGTACCACTTGGCCGCGAGACCAATTAGAGTGCGCTGGAAAAGTCTAAGACGGATCGAATCATCTGTGATGGAGTTAGACGCGCACCAGAGGTGGTAAGTCATCACATGGTTCGACGGGTCCTCTCGTGATTTACCTTCGAACTTGGGAATGTCACTGGGCAACTTATTAGTCAATGGTGGCCAAAACGAAAGATAATTAATGGGATCGTTTGTTAGGTGCGACAAGTCAGGTAAGTCCAAAGTTGCGATAAACGGTAACTGCCGATTAGGATACCTAAAACTCTGGGTCATGAGACCAGCCCCAAGAGGAGGATATCCAGGATAACTAGGAATAGGAATCGCGTTCGGGATATTGTATCCTCCCAGAAAACCAGGATTAACCGGACCGTACTGAGGTTGTTGAGGTTGTTGATAAGTGTACCCAGGATATGGTTGATACTGATAAACTGGCTGCTGGATAGCAGGACCGAATTGGTATTGTCCCCAGTACGGTTGATAGGTGAATTGTGGTTGACTTGTGACAACCATACTTAAACCAAGTTGTCCTGCAGGCATCTGAACCGAAGTTTGAATCGTGGATCCAGATGGTGGTAAAGATGTCTGAGGAGTAGATACAGGAACAATAGAAACCGGAGCTGTCGATACTCCAGAAGTAGGTGGGGTAGATTGAACAGATGTAGCGGCAGTTGTAGTAGTTGTTTGAGGCAGAGTACGAGGTGTACTAGGCCCAGGATGAGAAACTACCAAAGGTACAGAAGTTTGAATGTTAGAATGGACAGGTTGCTGGGGTGTACCAGAAACTAGGGGTTGTCCAGTTTGAGATGACAACTGTACACTTGGCTGCAACACCTGTTGGGTTTGCGATGGATCCCACACTATATTCATTCCGGGGTACTGACCCATAACTGGTTGAGAATACTGAGGACCATAACCGGGTTGAGGGTAGGATTGATAATTGAAAGGTACATTTCCCGTTCCTTGAACAAACGTTTGACCTTGGGGTGGTTGGAAACCTTGGTTCAAGTATTGACCTTGGGGTTGATACCCTTGAGGCACATACTGATACTGGGGTTGACCTTGAGGTATAAATTGATACTGGGGTTGACCTTGGGGTACATATTGAGTCTGGGGTTGACCTTGAGGAACGTACTATCCCGTAGGTATGTACTGTCCTTGAGGTTGCCCCCCAGATGCAAATTGTGTACCTTGAGGTTGCCCCCCAGGCGTTAATTGAGGCTGCCCCCCAGGCGGTAACTGGCCACCTTGAGGTTGAGGATTGGGAATAGAACCTGACATCATAAGAATGTCTTCTACGCTCAATGGCTTTGTACCATTGCTTCTAGTTAATAACCCTTGCCCAATGGGTTGAGGAGATGCTCCCAAAAAAGTACCAGAAAGACACTGATACCCAGAGGGAACAGATGGACTGCCGTACAAAAAGGATTCGGGCGATTGAGTAAACATGGACGACTGTCTTGCCATATTGACGGGAGTGTAAAAACCTCTAGGTGTTGAGTGATAAGGAGCACGAGGTGGTGAAAAACTTAACCCTGAGTTTTCTAAATAATTAGTCAAAGAATGATAACAAGAACTACTCCTAGGCGGACTGTAAAAAATTCATTCACGCTCCCTTAATTCAATAATAGGTTGATTTTCAGGGATAGGGATGCCTACTTCTTCTTCTTCCGGAGCAAGTTCTTCAATGGAAATCAGTCCAGAAGGAAGATCTTGAGTGATTACTCTTTCTACCCTAGGTGAACCAGGACCACTAAAAGATGGAGAAACAAACCCCGATGTCGGAGTAGCAGCAAATTCACTTTCAGGCTCAGATATTTCGGGTTCTTCACCTATATCTCTAGTAGATGAAAAGCTACCAGCGATTTCGGAGACAGACACTGACTGTGGATTATATTCTGCTACTGGCGTTTGAAAATCAGGATGTACTATCAATGAAGATTCTCCTTCTTCCGGTGACCCAACTCTACTGTCTCTAGGAGTTACAAGGACTTTTAAGCCTTCAAGTTGGCTCGGTACTTCCTCAGGAGGTTGGCCCCGAAGTCCACGGGACTTCCTCAGTAACTCAGGCACGTTTATAATCTCAGGAGACTAGCCCCGAAGTCTACGGGACTGTCTTGGTAATTCAACCACAGTTAAAGACTTTTAACTACTTCACATGCAAACAAAGTAAAATCTCAATGAAAAGCATCTAAGGTCTCTAAAGAACCAAACAAATTTGAATCACACGCCTAAAGAATCTAGGAGATCAAACACACACAAACAGTAACTTTCCGGACCGAAAACACTAGTTGGTGATGAAATCCAACGTCGCAGAGTTCAGTACAAAAATGGCGGTTGGAACAGCTACCCTGGCAACCTACTTAATGAATAGACTGGCACAAGTTCCTCCACTTAACCATCTCGAGTGAAGTGAACCCCCCAGAAAATCCAAGTGAGTCTAGCCGACGTCTGCTCCAGGTACAGTGGGATCTTCCCACCAATGTCACCTTAGGAAGAGTCCTAAAGAATATGGCCACTAAGGTTACCAACTGAGACAAATACACCTGGGGGAACAGTCTACGAAGCGATACGCACGCAAGGGCAGAGTAGCAAGCTCAATCCCCTTGAAGGCTCCTTGACATAATCCAAGGTTTACCAACAAGTGACCCCAGGCTCCTCAACAATGGTTAATCCGAGGTTTACTGTTTGTAATATGTGAATATCTGGCGTTGTTCCCAATGAGGAAGGATTGATTCCCACACTGGTTCAGACACGATCTCGTGCTTCTCCTTTAAGAGGAGCTTTCCCAGAGCGTAAATGCAACAATTTGGATTTCTTCCCTACCACAAGATACAGCTACTTGTTTGTTTTTACTGTCTTGGAGAGTTAATTACTCTCCTACTCCAAGGCACTAGCCTAAGCTAAGTTGGTGTATCAGAGCCCTAGAAATAAAAATGTTACTAGGTGAACTTTACTTTAAGCGTTAATTTTAGTGGTTTTTGTTTAAGTTCAAAGGTGCGGAGATGAAACTCGCGGTATGAAGACTTGACTCAAAATCACTAAAAATGCACCTAAGATGATGTAAACAATCTTTTTCTCTTCGATGAACTTCTAAACTAAGAAAGAGTTTGAGAATGCAAATACCTTGTAAACACAAATCTTTCTCAATTAAACAAACTAAAAGAAGAGCTTTTCCTTTCCAAAGCACTCAAAACGATACAACTAATTATTTCACAAAAATTTCCCTTTTTCGTTTCAAAGAACTCAATCACTACAAAAAACAAACTTTTTTTAAAAGAGATTTTTTATATTTTGTAAATAAAACACTCAAAACTAATGAAAATGACTAACTTTGAGAGCTACAAACTATAAAAATCTATTTGAAGTCAAAGCCTGCTAAAAGTATTTTTTAAGGATGTTTTACTCAGCTAGATGTAAGCTAAGGACTAATTTATGCAGAATCACAAATCAGTCAAGAACAACCAATTTCGTTTTCTTTTTGAAAATGAAAATCCAAACTCTCAAACACAAGCTTTTCGAAGTTTTGAAATGAGAAAATACAAAGGAGATTCCTCAACAAGGGGAGATTTCATACATGGTTAGACTCATAAGAAAGCTGGTAGACACTAAGGTGATATGAAGTCCCTACAGCCTCTAAGCTCAGAGCCACTACACAACCAAAATGAAAAACAAACCCAACAAGAAAAACTCCTAGGAAATTCACCTAAAACCCTAACACTAGTGAAATTAAACCAAGGAAAGTTTTTGACAGGGTATACGCAGGTCTGGGCAATGGCTAAAACCTATAAACAAATTCTAAACTGATAAAAAAGAGAAAAATTTAAAATTTCTCAAAATTTTGACAGGGTACGCAGGCAACCTGTGTACACAAGTGCGTTCACGCTCTGTGCACAAAGCAAAATCGCGTACAGATACGCACTGTGCTTAACTTAGAGGGTGCGTACTTCTCCCAAGACTATGAAAAATAAAAACTAACTCTAAATTAACTAAATCCACCCAATCCCACAATCATCAAGTCAAAAACAGAAACAAAAATAGAGTTTCTCAGGTCAAAGTAAAAACAAGGAAAACAATCAACTCCCCAGTGGAGTCACCATTTTGTCACATGGAATAAGTTGATCTTACGGACAAGATAGACCTTCCTAGAATCTAAAGAAGACCTAATGACAAGCAAACCAACCAAACACTATCTTTCTCTAAATATTCTTTGATAGACAATAGCAAACAAGTGTTTTTTAGGGCCTACCTTAGGTCCAACGCTAGCTTGTGGATGCCCTCGCTCCTTCGATCCAAATGAGCTCCTTTTCACGAATCTGCAAACACAAACAAGGCAAACAAATTAAATAGCACCTGAAAAGCCAATTGCATAAAACATATTTAACATGAAAGTCAAGGAGTCCATGAAACAAATAACATAAGATACTTGTTGAGAAAAATGAGTTTGATTGTATTAATTCAAAAGAAGAAGAACCTTACAACCTTTGCCTTGACGCTGTACAAGCTCCTCCCAAGGTCCAACAAGAAGTCTCCTCTACTTTGACAAGTTTCACTCACTCCCCAATGAAACCAAAAAGGTATGTGATCTCTCCTCTTTAGGCTTAACTAGGAAGTCTTGAATTCACCAGCATTTACCCTAAAAAATGTTTAGCTTCTAACCTCTCTAGCAACCAGCCCAATGCCTGTATTTATAGTGCAATGGAGGGAGGTTACTAGGTCCTCCTTCAAAGGGATAAAGCCCTCCTTCAAAGGGATAGCTCCTCTCATGAAGGGATTAGCTCCTTCTCTTTTGGGATGCATGAACCACCTCAGAGCGAACAATCCACGTCAAAATTCCTTCTAGAAACCTCTAGAATTAACCCAAAGTGAGTTTTTTAAGATAAAACTTGCGCCTTTTGACTTTCACAGGGGTCCGCACCTACACCGTTAGGGACAGAGCGGGCAGGTCCGCAGTTTTTGTATACAGAAGGTGTGGGACCGCAGATGACCATGAAAGAAAGTGCGGAACCAGAGTTACATTGATTTTTAATGTCTTTCTCTCATTTCCAAAGCTTGATTTGGAGAGCTGAGGTCTGAGACTTGCTTAGGAGGACAGTACAAGTGATGATAGACCCATACTGACTGCAAATAATCATCATGACGATATTTTTGTGTAACACATTGATTTTTTTGTTTGGTCTTATAAGTATCTCAAAACAAATGATACAAGTATTATTCAACACAATATTCCCTTGAAAGAAGGGGTAAAACCATTTAAGCAGAAACTTAGACAGATAAATCCATTACTTCTACCATCAATTGAGAAATAGGTCAAAAAGTTTCTTGATGCTAAAATAATAGTTCCACTCAGGTACTCTGACTAGGTGGCCAATTTAGTGCCTGTAAGAAAAAAAATGGAGAGATAAGGCTATGTGTGGACTTTAGAAATCTCAATAGGGCTTTCTTAAAAGATAACTACCCATTACCTAAGATGGATCATGTATTGCAGAAGGTAACAGGATTATTCAGGATGTTAATGCTAGATGGATTCTCTGGGTATAATCAGGTGGCTAGGGACAAAGAAGATTAGAAAAAAAAACTGCATTTAGAACTCCTTAGCGAACTTTTAGGTACGCTCGAATACCTTTTGGGCTGATCAATGCAGGTGCTACATTTTAGAGGGCTATGGACATTGATTTTGCAGCTAACAAGTTTGTAGTGATATATTTGGATGATATTACTATTTTCTCTAAGTTTGATGAGGAGCATCTGAACCATCTTAAAAAGACTTTTGAGAAATGTACAAATTTTGGGCTTTCCTTAAATCCTAAGAAGTGTATTTTTGCTCTTGAAGAGAGAAAATTATTGGGGCACATTGTTTCAAGGGATGGAGTGAAGATAGATCCAGCAAGAGTGCAAGTTGTGCAGAAAATACCCTTTCCCAAGAGTAAGAAATGCATTCAAAGATTTATGGGAAAGATAAACTTTTTAAGGAGGTTCATGTCCAACTATGCAGAAATTGTAAAGGAAATTACAAATATGTTGAAGAAGGAGAATGAAGTACACTGGACCAAGGGAGCTAGAGAGTCATTTTCTAGGATTAAAGAAGCATTACAAGTAGGTCCAGTCCTAATCAACCCTGATTGTCAAATACCTTTCCAAGTTTTATCATTCACATCACCTAATTCAATAACTACTATCTTGTTGCAGAAAGATGATGAAGAGAAGGAGCAGCCATTTTCTTTCTTTAGCAAGATTCTTAGGGATGCTGAACTAAAGTATAATATTCTTGAAAAACAAGTGTATGTTTTGGTAAAAACCTTAAATGCCTTTAGAACTTATGTGTTGCAGTCACAAATCATTGCTTATGTGCCAAATGCTGCAGTAAAAGATGTATTAGTACAGAGTGATGTAGAAGGCAAAAGAGGAAAATGTATAGCCATGATCCAACAATATGACTTGGACATAAATCCCACAAAGTTGGTGAAAGGGCAAGGATTGGAAAAGATGTTGATAGAGTTGAACTTTTAGGCATTGGGAATCAACTTGCTGACACTTGTGAATGAAGGAAAAATTGAAGAAAGTGAAGAAAATCTAGATCCAGGTATGAAGATCAGGTATAAGTTTTTATGTTCAGAATGGTATAAGCATATAGTATATTATTTGTCTTTCCTCTCCTTTTCTCAATCCTTGGATAGAATAAAGTATAGAGCATTAAAGTTCAAAGCAAAACCATATGTGATTGTTGAGGGCAGATTGTATTGGAAGGATTCGGTAGGAATTTTGTTGTTATGTTTAACAGAGGAGGAATGTACAGAAACCATCAAATATTATCATGATAAATTATGTGGAGGATATTATAATTGGAAAGCTACTACTCATAAAATCCTCCAGGGAGGGTTTTATTAGCCCACTCTATTTGGTGATACATATAAGTTTGTTAGAAGCTGTCAGAAGTGTCATCTTTTTGCTGAGAAAAATAGGCTTGCTCCCTTGCCTTTGATCCCAATCTTCATAGAAGGACCATTTAGAAAATGGGGATTAGATTTTGTTGGAGAGATTAACCCACCTTCAGGTAGACATCACAACTGGGTTCTTACAACTACTGATTATTTCACCAAGTGGGTAGAAGCTATACATACTAAAAGGGAAAATGACCAAGTAGTGATGAAGTTCTTAGAGGAGAATATTTTTGGCAGATTTGGATGACCTGTCAAAATTATAACAGACAATGCTCAAGTCTTTAGTTCAAGTAAGTTTAGTGCTTTCTATCAAAATTATAATGTTATTATATCCCATTCAACAGCATATCATCCACATGGAAATGGATTGGTTGAATCCACAAACAAAACATTGATGAAGATCATTAAGAAAACTATTGCAGAAAACTAGAAGGAATGGGATTCCAAGTTAAAATTTTCTCTATGGGCTGTTAGCGTAACTACAAGAAGGTCTACAGGCAAATCACCTTTTGAATTAGTGTATGGAGCTCAGTTTTTGTTCCCAAGTCAGCTTGTGAAGCCTATGATTGCAATGATTTAGGAAGCAAAAGAAGAGCCCAATGCCCTGATAAGAAGAATGAATAAGGTAGTAGAGTTAAGTGAAAACAGGGATAAGGTAAGAGACAACTTAATTATGTATCAATAAAAGATGAAGAGTATTTTTGACACAAAATCAAAAGAGATGGATTTTAAAGTTGGAGACCTGGTATTGAGGTAGGATAATAGAAGAGAAGATAAAGGTAAACATGGTAATTTTGATCCTCTTTGATATGGCCCACTCAAAATTATAGGAGCCAGGGAAAATAATACATTTTTTCTAGAGAATCTTAATGGTGAATCTTTACAGCTGCCTATTAATGGGCAGTACCTCAAACATTATTTTCAGTTTTGGAGCACAAGCATCCTATCATTGTAGATACTAGAGTGAAATCATTACAAAATTTCTACACAGTTAAATTTAGCAAAGAAATATGTGACTCCATGCCTGAGGTGAAGGCACCAATCTGCGGTTCTTAGTGCTTCTAAGGTAGAAGCACTATCCCCAAGTGGATCCAGATGTTGTAACATCCATTTTCATTTGAAGTTTCTTAATAATATTACAAAATTAAAAAATATAAATAAAAAAAAATCAAATACTATGTATGAATTTCTAAAAGAAAATCAAAAATATCTAAACGTTGGAGTATTATTTTGTTTCTTTTAGAAAAAAAAATCAACAATGTAAATGGGCCCGACTCATTTACTAAAGTTTGTGTAGGTTCCAGAGGTGCGATCAAGTGATAACTTGATACACACGTTGAGGTGTGCTGCGGGGAAGCAACGAGCACAAAAATTAATTCAAGCTCAATCCCCACAGTTGATTGTGACATTGGCATGGTTGACCGCGATCTACAGCCCAAGATTACTATGGTGGTTCAACTCTAATAAAGCTCCTGTACATTCCTTACCCCCGTGGTGGGCCACCCAAATTATTCTGCTCCACGTCTTCCACCACCTTCTTTCGTTAATCGCGCACATCAGTCATTGTACCCCGTCATCTCATCCACCACTCCATTAATGGGCAACATTTATTTCATATCATTTATTGCATATTTTTCCCCCTGTTTGGCTGTTGTATATAATCAAAGTGTAAAAGAGAACTTTGTATTAATCATTCACTTGTAAAACGGAGCAGCTTCCTTTTAATTCAATATTCCAAGTCAGCAATTGTCTTCGGCAACTGTATTCTAAGTCAGTAACTATCGCCCACCAAACACCATGGCCAAGCAAGTAAGTTCTTCCTCAATCATTCATACCCCATTAATGGATGTCGAACACGGTATTTTCGATACCCTCTGTACAATTAAGCATTTACCATTATATCAAGAAGTTATTTTGAACTAGAAAAAGTTCCCTATATCCATGGAAATGGTTAGGTTAGGTGTTTTAGTAGCTTGTGTCCATAAGACTCACTTATTTCCCAAATTCATCCAATGGATAGCCTCAACCATGTACCCTAAGAAGTGCTTCGTAATGAATCATTCTAGAGAAAATGTTTTCCAAGTAACCACTCAGTTAATTCACCAAGCACTAAATTACCCCATGTCAGGAACATACACTACCTTTACTGAGGAATCTCTGGTCTCCCATTATGATAGCATGTCACCCAAAGAATTGTATTATGTCACCTCATTCTTAGCTCCTAAGTCAGGGGAATTCTCTCTAGATGATAATATATTCCCTTTAGATATTTTGTAGTCAATATGAGACCAGTCTTACAAGTAATTTCAAAGATTTTAGGGAAAGAAGATTCTAGATAGGTTGATAAAGTGGTGTTGGGATTCTTCTCCTTAATGATGAAGTCAGAAGTTGTGTTAGATATCCCATATTTTTGGGTAAATTTCATCAATACTCAGATCATGACTCTACCTCTGACTGGATCTTTTAAGTTCCCTTTAGTCATTACTTATCTGTTTTTGTACCACAACGTTGAGCACTTCTCAGGACTAGAATTAAATGTTAATGATCTGTACAAGAGAAAACAATCAGTGGTATTTTGGACAGACTTGGTTAGAGGTGATCCAGGGGATAGTGGATTGTTTGAGTTCACCTCTTTATTTCTTCTAGTGGTTTACAAGATCTTGAATGGAACCTTACCTTCATCTTTCCTTCCCAAAGCTCAAGAATTCCTTCGGCTAAGTAAAGATGTGAGGTGTGGTGACTGGTATGTTTTTGAAAATCATGCAAAGATTAGGCTTTATGGAGCCTCAGTTAAACCATACAGATTTCCTAAATTTGTGCCAATGAGGCTCTTTGCCTTGGAATTTATCAGATAGGGTTTGAATGTGGATCAATTCCATTTTGTTCCCATGAAGAAAGGTTATTTGTTTAAGTTGCCCAGAGCAGTATGTCCTTTCATTATGAACACTAGAAAAGCTACTCAAGAGGTTGACAGGCTATTGAATGACATGTTTCTTTTACAGGTGGTTGAGTGGGCCTATGACCCTCACCACATTATTTCCAAGAGGAAGATGGAGAATGGGTATTCAGCATTTGTACATGAGAGTAGACCAGAAATAGAGAAGATGGTGAATGAAGGTTTAAAGGTCACCGAGGGGGCAGATACTGAAACTCTTGGAATGTCAGAAAAGGGTGCCAAGAGGGCTAGAGAAAACGTTATTGACTTGGATGAAGAAGAAGGAGAAGTAGCCAAGAGAGATAAACTTTTGGATGTAGCAACTACAACTCAACCTAGCCTAATAATTCAATTAGGAGAAATAGAGGGCACACCATCCTCACCATCTTCCAAAGAGCCTGCTCATGATCAAGTTCCTTTAATTCAAAATATGTTTGCTAAAATTGCTGAAAGAAATAAAAAGGTGCAGGTAAATATGGAGGCTGAAGATGAGTCTCAAGTTGTTCCTAAACAAACAATATTGTTATCTTCTATGGAATTGGAGAGAAGTCAATTTAAAATTGCTTTCTCTCATGCTACTAAGATGTCTTTTGGATCTACCAGCAGTTTCAAAACTGTTAATTTGACTGTTGATACTCACAAGCTTCCCATGCTTGATGAGATCAACTTGCATATGCAAACTGGGAAATTCATTGTTAATGACTTACACAAGACTAATGCAGCTGCTGTTAAAGCAGAAAAAATGTTGAACTAGGTAAGTTAGAAACTGAAGTTGGAGAAAGCCAATTCTAGGGCCCTGAATGCCTAGGTAGAAGAATTGAAGAACATAACTATTAAGATAGGTATCAACCCTGATGATCAAACTGTACTACAAGAATTGTTGAAATATGCTAAGGTAGAGATTGGAGTATTGAAGAAATAGTTACATCTGCCTACAGGTCAACATCGCATTGCTACAGGGATAGCTGAAGTAGAGAATGAAAAAGAGAAGCTATTACAACATGTATTGTGGAAAACTGAAGAAGTTTCTTTACTTAAAGAATATCTGGATAAACTACAACAACAAGTGAGTGCTCATGTTTGTATAATAGTCATGCCAGCAAATGTAGAAGATTGAGCAGCACATGTATTGTATCTGGCAACAAAGTTGAAAATGGCTAAACATGATACCAAGAAAGTACAAAGGGAGTCTGAAACGGCCTGCAAATTGTTAAATTTGAGTGAAGAAGAAGCAAGGATAGAAAAGGAGAATGGAAAGAAGTATCGGGAAGATCTATTAAGGACTGAAGAAGAGGTGAAAATACTGAAAGAAAAACTAAAGGGTAATATGTCCTTAATTCAAGCTAGAGAAATTTTATGGGATGGAATCATAGAGATTATCAGGACCATCTAGGAGTTCCTTGTCATTATGTTTGATGAAAAAGCACTAGTTAGAGATATGGAAGGTGAAGTTATGAAGGACAAGCAGAATGATCTGGACAGATCAAAATTTGTTAAAACAATGATAGATTTTATCAATTCCAAGTCTACTTCATAGCTTAAAGAGAATGAACTTCCAGACAGGACACTATGTGCAATTGATTTCAATAAAATGATTGTTAGAAATATCTCTAGGAATACTTTTAAAAAGAAGTTAAAATATATGAAGGAAGCTGCCTCTAAGTTCAGTCTATTGTTTGATAAAAGAGTGAGGGCTCGGCTTCCCTCTTGTTGGGATTTACAGGAAATTATGTTGCCATGGAAAACATATGAAACTTTGTTGGTTGAAACAAAGAGAGAGATTGACAATACTCATGAAAAGATAGCAGTACTGAAAGGAGCCACTATTTTAAACTATCTTCATTAAGATTTTGAACTTCTGTGGATGGTGGAATTTTTTTTTACAGATAAGCCTACTTATACTAGGATTACAACATTCAGGATAGCACTTGATAAACTAGAAGAAGCACATAAATCAAATTTGCCACTATGGAGAAAGTGCAAGTAATGGATGATAGAACAGGGGAAGGGTACACCAGTAGGTCAACCCGCCAAAATTTCAGATTGAAACAGTGATCAACAATCACTAATCATAGTTTAATTTATGTTATCTTATTTTCTGAGAAAGAGGTGGCTTTTACCCTCTAATGTAACATTTTAAAATGACTTTTACTTTAAGATAGTTAGATAAGTAGTTTGACAATTTTGATAGTTACCAACTATCCCACGAATGTATAAAAGGATGAAAAGTTATGAAAAAAGGGGTGGAGTTGGTTAGAAGGAAAGGTTGTACTATTTTTGTACTCGATAAACTGATGATTAATAAAAGAATCAAGAGTTTCCATACATGTTGGGTATGTTTTTGTTATTTCTCCAATATGTGTCATTTTGTTTATTCATCTCTTTAAATATGGTAATGAAGCTGCAGGTCTTTGTTTACCTATGTAAATGAAGTTAAATTCCTTAAAGGGTGCTCCCATATTTAAAACCTCTTTCTATATGTTTCCTCAAAATTACAAAGAATAGTTCCTATTAAACACAGTATGTTGTCTTTAATTTCTTTACATATTCTTCAAATCACATTCATTTTCAGCATCACATGACGTTTTGAGACTTTTTCAGTCGTCTAAATATTGGGTTTAAGGTCAAGTCTTTCAGATTCTTCAAATAGTGACTCAACATAGATATAAGTGACAAACATAATAAATCATTAATGTCTTAGGCATAATTTCTCCACAACTAGGAAATTGGTTTCCTAAGAGACAAACTACCCATGAAAGTACATCCATATAGACCACATATAATCCATCAAATTTCTCACAGAAATATAAGGAGAAATTACTTTTCATGAATAATTCAAGAACAAGACCTGAGATGGGACATCCACGTTCCACCCGACCATAGAATGGTTGAGTCAAATCTCTCTTCAACCATTCATGCCCATGCCATATTCCAAGCATGAATGTGGGACTCAAACCAAAATAACCAACCAGGGCATCTCGAGGCTAAAGAACCTCACCCTCATCAATAGAAACCATGATTTATCGTAATCCAACCTGGATCACTAAGCCAACACAATGAAAATATCGTAATAGGATTTACCATGATATCCAATCAATCATTAGGCCAAAAAGGCATGGATGCCACCAGATTTCTCAACCTATGCCATGATGAATTTTCCTACCTCCTAGTCTCTCAGGCTTTACCACAATGCAAACCCAAATCAGTAGGCCCTAAATTGAGACCTACTCTCTAGGCTTTACTGCACGTCCAAAACTTGAGACTAATAGGCCCAATAGAGAGAAAACCACCTCTTGGCTTTACTGTGTATCCTGCCATTCACCAAAAAGGATTCCTATGCTCACTAAGGCAACACAATCGTGGCTTTGCTGAAACCCATAGTCTGGCTCATGGGTCACTAGGCCACTAGTTTAACCATGATGCAAAGTCTAGTTTAGGGACTACTAGGCCATGTGCACTATCATTAGGAGATCCACCCCACTGAGTTTCAAATCCATCCCGCAATCCAACTCAAGCAAAACATGAGAACCCCATCACACCATGGCTATCCGAAAATGGAAAGGCTAGGCTGAAAACATTGTTACACCTCGAAAGACCTATGCCATGATAGAGAAGAACAACATGCAATACAATGCATGCCAAATCTAACAAGGAAAATACACATGTAAATAGATACCTACAATGAATCGTGATGAAGTTTCTTGATCCTGGCTTTCCCTGCTTGATCTTTGCTTCCACTTTCCTTCTTTGACTTTCTTGCTCCAAGAAAACTCTGTGTCTAAGACTAAGAGAGAGAGAGAATAATGAGAGGGCTCCAAAACTCAACTGAAAAAAGGTTACCAACTGATCCTTAGAAGACTTTTTATGAATGAGGCCTCTATTTTCTTCATTTTCCATTATTTTCCTTCAATTTCCTCCTCGCATGCAACCTGTAACCGTTCAACTTTGTTTTCTCCTAATTTCCATTATTTTCATAAACAAATGTGCCAAAAATGCCATATTTCCTTTCCAAAGCTTTAGCCTTTGCATTTGCCAATTTCATTAGCCATAATAAACCAAATGAACACCGCTTAGGATGTCTTACCCACCATTCATCTTGGAATAAGTGTCCCATGAACTGTAGTTATTATTTTTCCTTTATTAATTTTTAGTACATGGAATTTTCACCAGGGCTATTAGAGGACACCCCCTTGGAGAACACCATCCTCAGTGTCAAACCACATGAAACCTTAGAAAAACCATTGAAAATCAAACGTACTGCACACAAAGATTTATAACATAGTTCGATGCAGTATTTACAATGATCACCCCGCTGAAAATAAAACAAACATCACAACGTAACAACATGACAAAATAATAACATGACACCCATATCTCTTATTGGAGCTTTATAAATTATCTCATGGAAGCATTTACATCCACATACATATGTACATATAGAAAAATCATCAAAACATATACTAGAACATATACCAAGACATATACCAAAACACCATACCAAAACTGCTTTGCTTCAACTAGCAAACAAGGATGGGTACATAGCTCACATTTAATATGTCATCTCCCATGTAGCTTCATCGGGACCAAAGTTCTTCCATTGCACTTTAACTTTCTCGATTTCTTAGTTCTCGATCATGAGGACCTTTTTCTTCAACATACACGAAGGCTCCAACTGGAATTCTCCATTTGGTTCCAAATACAATACATATCGGTCAATCACAAGATCAACACTTTTAACATACTTCTTAAGTAATGACACATGGAAAACATCATGGACTTTCACTGTCGGAGATAGTGCAAGTTGATAGGCTATTTTCCTAATCCTCTTAATGATACTGAAGGATGTACAAAACCACGATGCCAACTTAGCACATGATCCAATCCTAAAGAATTTTTCTTCAATTTGAAATGCAATTACAGCTATTCCCCAACCTGGAACTCCTTGAACAACCTGTTCCAATCTAAATAGCTCTTCTACCTATCTTGTGCCACCTTTATATTTTTCTTGATCACTTGCATTTCCTGTTCCATGTCCTCCATCATGTCTGGTCCAATCAACACGTTGTTAACCATATCACTCCAACTGATAGGAGTATTACAACTCCACTAATACAATGCCTCAAAAGGACTCATCCTTAATGACTCCTGATAACCATTGTTGTATTTGAACTCTACCAAGGAGTGATACTCTTACCACTTCTGTTATTGATGCCTCACATACATCCTCAACATATCCTCCAATATCTTGTTGACCCTTTTGGTCTATTCATCAGGGTGCGGATGATAAGCTATGTTGAAGGCTAACTCTGTGCCAAAACCTATAAGCAACGCCTTCCAAAACTTGGAAGTGAACTTTGCATCCCTTTCTGACACAATTTTCTTTGGGACACCATGCAATCTGACCACATCTATGATGTACACCTATTCCACATCGCTAGCTGAGAATGTAGACTTCATTGGACTGAAATGTGCAACCTTTATCAATCTGTCCACAACAACCATGACAGAATCCTACTGTCTCACTATCTTAGGCAACAGTGTGATGAAGTCCATGGAAATGACCTCCCATTTACACTCTGGAATCAGAATTGGATGTAGCAATCCACCTAGATGTTTACACTCTGCCTTCACTCATTGACAGTCAAAACACCTAGCCACAAACTCTAATACATTCCTCTTCATATTCAGCTAATAATAATATCTCTTCACTACAGTCAATGTCTTATGATAACCTAGGTGACTTGAATAAGGTTTTGATATGAAACCCTCTCAATATCTCCTTCTTGAGCTTGCTTCTATGTGGCACATATATCCTATCTTTTAATCTAACCAATCCATCCATTGTAAGACACTAATCAATATCTTGTGCACCTGCACCTATACTTGTACCTGTGCATGTACCTGTACTACCACGTCTACCTTTACCACTACATGTACATGTGTGTGCACTTGTACCTATATGTGTAATATCACCTGTACATGTACTAGAACCTTGTTGCAACCTATGCACAATCTCCATATACCTGACATGCAGCTGACCTTCCTGCAAGATCTTATTTTGTAAGTGTGTCCCATAGGAGCTTATAGCTGCCAAGTTATTTACATGTACCCACCTGCTAAGAGCATCTACCACCCTTTTCTCTCTAGATTTAATGTACTTGATCTTGAAATCAAACTCACTAATTGTGGCCATCCATATAGCTTGCCTGGCATTGAGATTCGACTAGTCAAACAAATACCTCAACCCTATATGATCACTGATAAGTACAAACCTCCTTCCAAGAACATAGTGTTGCCACATCTTCAATGCATGTATGATCACTGCTAACTCAAGATCACGTGTCAGGTTGTTCTTCTTGTAGTCGTTTAGCTTCCACGACTCATAGCATACCAATTTTCCATCTTGCATAAGGACTCCACCAAGTCATATCTTACAAGCATTTGTGCATACTACAAACTCTTTGTGAGGATCTACAATCTATAGCACTTGTGCATGTGTCAATAACTACTTAAGCTGCTCAAAGCTAGCCTCACACTCATATGTCCATTAAAACATCTTACATATCCTCTGCAATGATGTAATATGATAAATAATCTATAAGAGGTTCCTCATGAACCTCATATAATAGCCCACCAATCCCATGAAAGATCTCACCTCATCCACACTCTTAGGAGATACCCACTCCATGATGGCTCTTATGTTCTTTAGATCTACTACAATTCCATCCTTGGAGACAACATGCCCCAAGTAATGAACCTGAGTCTGAAAGAAACTACACTTGCTAAGCTTAGCATACAACTGATGCTCCCTCAACAACCTCAACACTGCTGCTAAATGCTTGGCATGCTCTTCATCATTTTTAGAATATACCAATATATCATCAATGAACACAATAAAAAAGTTATCCAAATATGGATTCAACACAGTATTTATCAAGCACATAAACATAGATGGAGCATTAGTTAAGCCAAATGGAGCTACAAAAATCTCATAATACCCATACCTCGTCCTAAACGTAGTCTTGTAAATTTCCTCCTCATTGATTTGTCCCTAATGGTATCCAGATCCTAGATTAATCTTCGAGAACACTGCTACTCCCTTTAGCTGATCAAAAAGGTCATCAATTCTTGGCAACAAGAACCTATTCTTAATGGTAACTTTTTTCAA
This sequence comes from Pinus tabuliformis, assembly GCA_031772625.1. Classification (NCBI taxonomy): domain Eukaryota; kingdom Viridiplantae; phylum Streptophyta; class Pinopsida; order Pinales; family Pinaceae; genus Pinus; species Pinus tabuliformis. The sequence continues at coordinate 603,469,078 of CM062817.1, forward strand.
CTGCTTGTAGTCAATGGATAATATGAGATTTCCATATTTATTCTTCACAAACAGGTGCATGCCAAGGTGATATGCTTGGCCTAATGTATCACTTGTCAAACATTTCCTTCAACCATAGATTTGACTCAACTAACTAAGGTGTGCTCATCTCGTAAGTTTTTTTTGATGCTGGAGATGCCCATGGCACTAACTCAATAGAAAAGTATACCTCCCTGTGATGTGGAAACTATGTAATGTCCTCAGGAATACATCCTTAAACTCTTGCAAAACTGGGTAATTGCTCAATGCATCTGCATTCTCAACCTCCTTAACCTTATCACTAGAAATGTGCACTACTAATAGCAAGAACCGTTTCTTGCTGCTACACTTTGCTTGCATGGTTTTCACCATCCTAACTGATGTGGATTTGTTCTTACCATGCAAGACTCTTGTTACCCCATTGTCATTAGCACACAATATATTTGTCATAATAGTCCACCTTTGTTCTATGAAGGTACAACCAAGTCATGCCCAACAACATACTATATGATCCCAATGGTAATACATTCAAATGCTTTGTTGTAGGCATACCATTCAAATCAAATGCACAAGATCTCACCCAATGATGAACTCACTTTTTTGTACCTGTAGCCAACTACAATAACGAAGATTTTGCATGCAATACGTTACTCAAACCACACTTATCTTGCATGTCAGGACTAATATAGCTATAATTAAATCTAGGGCCAATCAAAATAGAAATAACTTGATCACAAAGCTTACCATCCATCTCAATGATAGATGCTTGGTGTTATGTATGTCTGTTTTCCACTGCTGCATGGATACGAGGAATGCTCTGCCAAACCTCCCAAACAATTTGTGCCTCCTTCACACCATATATCTTAGGCTTACCACCCTAATTTTGTAGACAATCTCTCTTAAGGTGTTCCTTTCCACATGTCCAACACTCCAACCAACCAATACCAACACCTATATGTTGTTGTTGTGACACATGTCCTTGTCTACTTACATTAAATATCTTTTGGGGTGCCACATTCTCTTTCTCATCTACATCCTAAGGCCTTCTCCTCTTAGGCTGCCATTTACCTTTACCTTTATCTTTCCGTTCCATCCTTGCTAAGATTCATTCTTATACTTTGAATGTTCATAGAAATGCTTCAATTTCCCAATAACTTCCTGAATTGATCGAGGCTCGTCAAACTAAATCTGATATCTAAATGCTAATGGAAAACTACTAAAAAATCGCTGAACTTTAGCCTTCTCATAGTAACATATGGTGCATACCTCAATAACTCTAGAAACTTGGTCGTGTGCTCTTCATCTAACATTGATCCCATATTTAGCTCATAGAATTCTTTCACCTTACTGTCGTAGTACCTTTATGACAAGGATTTCTTCCTGAAAAGCCTCTTGAACTCATGCCAACTCAAATCATCTATCCCAATGTCTCTGACCCACTTAACATCTTCACACCAAATGTTTGCCTTACCTTTCAAACTAAAGATTGCTACTCTGGCCTTCATGTTATTTGTCTAATCATGCAACTCAAAGAATTTGTTCATCCCAGGTATCCAAGCCTCTGCATCTTCTAACTTCTTCACATCTCCATCAAAATTAGATGGCTTCATTTTATTAAAATCCTATGGTAAGTATCCCCTATCATTCCTCCTGTAAGGATGATAACGATGAGGACCACAATGTCTATTAGAACCAGAACTAGAATAATACCTGTGCTCATCATCCCTTCTATTCGGAGTGTCCAACGACCTGCCATCTCTCACCATGTCAGATCTATCTGACCTGTGTCTACCAGGAGACCTACTTCCATATGCCCCGTTAGTTCTATCTTCTTATCCATGGCTGATCCGAAGTGTTCCTTGTTGTTGCAATCTAACGAACTCTAAAGAAGTATAACATTAACATTTACTTGGTTCTCTTGTGTTTGTATGGTCCTGTCATTGTCATCCTTACAAATCCTTATTTCTTCCTTCAGGATTCCCAATTGGCTTCCAAATCAGAAGAGTGTCCCACACCACTCTACCCATCTAATTCATAAGGATATTCTATGTAGTCTACCATCTTGTTAGCCATTTGGTCTCTTTCCTGCAATGCATAATATGTCAGATAAACCAAATCACAATAAATCAATGTACCTTAGTATAATTCGGGGAGGATACCTTATCTGCAAGATCATCAAATCATAATGATACATGTATAAATTAAACATAATAGCATATAGACATACACAATTAAATTCATCAACACATAAACATCACTCTAGTTAGGGTCTAGTCATCAATGGAAGGCCATATCAACAATGCATGTTATGACCTCATGCATGACAACAACCATTACTTCATTGTACACATCATCACATGCATCCATCAAGATGCATAAGCAATGCCTAACCAACTACACATACACATAAATGCTTGTAGGTGAGCATAAGCGATCAATCCTTGTAATCAACTTACAAGATTGATACATGTAATCAAAACATTCAAGAATGAACCTGACATACAAGGGTGTAGTCAAGCTACATATAATCAACATGTAAGCGACATATAACCATATGCAACTAGTCATATACTCATGACGATGAATTCTGCAAAATCAATCATCAAGTTCCTCATGATAGCTTTACTACCATCGTGATTAACATCAAGCAAATGTAACAAGAACATGGAATGCAGCTGTAAGAGACACACATGAAATTGACATGCATGCGTGACCAACAATCACTGCCCATCCAATTCGAGGGGTGAACCATGCTCTAATACCAATTTGTAACACCCTCCTCACAAATCTACCCAAGTAACCAGCAAACCGGGCTAAACATGTGACAAGAGGCTACTATGATTGTATTTGACCTCCTCTGTGACCTTAAGGAAGTGGAATCGATGGAACACATCAAGGAACCTATCGACATCAACAAAAGAACCCTCATGAGACGTGTCAACCACTGAGACATCTTGTCCCTGGGTCCCACTGATGTTATGTACGTCTTAAGCCTCAGTTTATATCATGCTATAGGCATGACAACGTCCAAAAACCCAAATTTCCTCTCACAAGTGTTAAGTGAAATGTTCCCCTAGGGCTTTTGGGTTGAAACCCTAGCAGACTTAAAGTTGTCTATATAGAGAAACACACATTCACACAACCATTATGCTATTATAAGCAAATTCTATGATAAGGGGCGTACCTGAGGTCCTACGTTTGAGAAGGTCCTTTAGGGTCCAAACCCTTCTTCGAGTTCCTTTTGCCCCTTTGACCTACAAAACGACCAATTCCGGAGAGCACAGCAGTATATGGACAAAACCTTATAATGAAACGATCTTCATGTTATAAAGAAAGATAGTTAGTTATGAAATTTAAACAACCATTCGCATATGAATTTTAACATGAATATCATAAACATGAAGAAGATTTATAGCAGGAACCAAGACATGTGTTTCTTTTATTATAGACAAATAAAGTACAGAAAAGGAATAATTTCACCTGAGTCGTCCTTTCACAGGCTCCAAGCAAAGCCTTCTTCCGGATTCGTCCAGCCTCAAGCCTTTAACAAACTCCTTCCATGACTTACTCCATGATATCACAAGTAGTGGATGGACATCAACACACAAGGAAACAAGGGTTTCCTGTACAAATGGGGGAAGTGCAGGAGGCACAAGGATCTTCAGACCTGGTCAGGGAAATCTCAGCATAATAACCTTTCTCTCTCTTCTCTCCTCCTTAGGCCTTCCCATTGAAGCCTTTTTATACTTCTCCCAAAGTAGTTTTTTAGTTGGGAGTTGGTTGGGAACAGTTGGGCCATGGGCACTAACAGGTGATTAGCAGGTAAAACCCGCGATCTTCGCCTGAAATTAAGGAGTTTTATATTTTTTTAAGTGTTTTAATACATATACGCGGGTTGGGTATATGCCTACCCGCGTATACACGCGTTTAACTCAGGGCAATGTCGCGTATAAGGGATAAAACACTGTTTTTTAAATTTTTGGACCGGGTTTGGAAGGAGGGGTTGCCCTAGGCCATGAGTGCAACATCATAAACCATAAGAGTGGGATTTGGAGCTATAACAGATGCCCCCTAATATATGAGGTCAGAAGGGGTACATGATGACTGAAATGTATTAAGCAAGTACATGGAAAGGAAATCTACAAAAACCAAGAAGGACTTCACTAGAATTCAGCTTGCCAAGCCACAAAAGGAGATCAGAAAGAAACACTATCTGAGGCGAGCATACCCATGCTCAGAAAAAGTAAAGCATGTCCGCATATCAAGTACAAGCGGATCCACTAAGTATACAAGTATAAATGACTGGAAAATACATAATGGATCATCTAATCATGATCGAACAAGTACATGTCTGAATATCACATATAATATTGTCAATGATGCTAAAAGATGCAACGGATCACTGATATCAAAGACTGATCCCAAAAGGTACCAACTGAACATGATGGAATAAGATGGTACTACACTGCAAACTCAGGTGCCAGCATATAGAATGTCGCCATGACTAACTGCAACATATAAGGTGGAACGGTATCAACTAGCAGCAACAGGAGCAACTTTCAAGTGAACCAATGAATGCTGATACAACCTAAGGTCTTCACCGATCGCCGTGGTACATTTCTACACCATGGGAATAAATGATCTGAAGTTGACCATGTGAGAAATCGTTTGATTACCGGTCATTGATGTATACTGTTAACTAACACGAGACTACTCACTAATAATGATAATGAGCGTCAAGGTACCCAGTACAATCTAACAAGTGTGAATAGATGAGCTGGAGTTGAACACCTGTAAGAATCTATCAATCAGGAGACAATGATGGTTTCCCACTATCGATAGCAAAGGATCTGCCATTAATGACTGCAAACCCCAAGGTACTGCCAAATGGACTCTAGATCTTTGCCCCAGAGCAATGAGTCGGAGTCGATAGGGAAAGATCCGCTAGAAGGAAGGCGTTAAGGCATCCTTCATCAATCCAGCGCGAGTGTAACCCGTAGGCCAATAATGTGGAAGGAATTGGACGAAAGAGATGTAGTAACCCAACCAAAGTACGTTTCTGGCGTACACAAGATGTGGCTAGTGCATGACAGAAACCCTCTAAACCAACCAATAATGGAAGCTGACACAAAGGCGAGGTATCCACCAATAGGGTCAAATGGAAACCAAGGTATTGCACGAATCCCAATGTGTGATAATGTAAGCTGATGTCAAACAGAAGGGAAACCACTCAGTCAAAGACCCATGATACTAATCGATGCTGAGCACAAGGTGACCTATCAATAATGAAAATAGGGCCAGGGAACAGCTCTAGGCCTATCCAAAGAGCAACATGTCATCATCAATAAGGACAAGACCCGCTAGCAAGAAGTCAATGGAGACCTTCTCAAACCGGCACGAGTAAAGGACCAATATAGATGATGTGATGATAGACATGATACTGACAACCAAGGATGGCCGACTGAAAAATGAGTCAAGAGACACCCCAGAGAGGCCGACTCAGGTTAACTTCCCTTGAACAAAAGCCCGACTCAATGTGACTATGTGGCAGAATATGATGACTCTGCATAAGTTTGTCATGTAGGAGGCATGAACTAACCCTCCATATGATTGGAAGAGATAACCAATTGGAAAAGAACTGACTCAATAACAAGGTTAAGGCATACCTAAGTCAAACTAAATCACGCCCAAACAGAGGAGACTTTTCTTTGAGTGCTTTTTTCAAGGGTGACACGACTGACTCTAGCTACCAACAATAAATGGAAATACTATCCCGTTCCTGCTCTTTTTGGAATATTTAATTTTTTTTTGTCTTTTTCTGTTAAGCTTGAAAAAGAATAAAAGAATTCTATGGTATAGTGGAAAGAACGAGTGTCAGTGAAACAGATGATCTAGTTCCTGGGAATGGAACGTTCCTATGCTCAATGCAGGGAGGTGAAAACTGGTCAGTGACACTCAAAGGTGCGTTCCTTCCATGGGTCAAGGTGTGTCAAGCTACAGAAGTCAAAGGTATGCAAGGTTGATTTTGTAGTCGTCATGGTCAAAAGTTGGCTTAAACACGAGTCCAAGTGAAGTCAGCTCTCGGCCAAAAGGTTCAAGTGGTCAACATGCAATGCAGTAGTACAATTCAACACAAAGGAGCCTCTAGGGTATAAGGCCAGAACGAAGCAAAGAAGCTAAGAGGAATGAGTCTTCAACTTATAAGTCATGGCGGGAGTATAGAGGACTCCCGAGCGTACTCAAATCGGAGAATCATGGGCAAAAAATTTCAGTGAGGTGCTAACTACGATGCCCATGTAAAGGATGGCTCTACCATCGTGTCATGATTTAAAGGATCGGTGAGTGAAGATGGCTTACGAACCATAACATGACGGGGTCAACCCTATGGCAGATGTATCGACAAATGGAGGCTAGTATGCATAATGCAACGGAGAAATGGTGTCCCTAACCTATATGCCAGTGAGAAAACAATACCTGCCATGATGGGTTAGCAGTCATGGAACCGTCTCGAAACTGTCGATAAAATGTCCAAAATGTCCTGAAAATCAAACCATTCTCGACATTCCAAGCTCCCAAGTTAAAAGTCACATGAGGCCAAACAAAATAAAATTTTGAAAAAATTTTGCATTTTCAAAACCTATAAAAGAGCTTTTGGACTCACCATTTCTACCATTTGAGTTTGAGAGCAAAGAATTGGAGCAAAAGGAGCAAACTACCCATATGCCAAATTCAACCGTTCAGATTCTTCAAAAACCTCCAAGTAACTCTTATACTTATTTTGCAATTGATTGTGACTAGTTTTAGGATTTTTAATTAATGTTTTACCATTGAATTTTTTGCCAAAAATTTCACCACGGTGTATACGCAGGTTGGTAATATGAAACCTGCATACACGCGGGCCCTATACGTGACTGTGTGCATAGGAACCCACGTATACGCCGCGAACATTTTTAAACAAAAAACTAACGGTTGAAAATCATTTTTTCCTCAGGATGCCAATCACTTGGCGAGAAAGAGAGCATGTCGTAGTGGATAATGAAGTCATGAATGATCCTGATGCTTTGGAATCCCTACGGGGATGTGGTTTTCTTAAATTCTTCAAACTACCAAATATGAAAGCAAAGACACGTCTGCTTCAGATGCTCATTGATTATTGGGATATCGAGGAGGATGCCTTTATGATTGACTAGATGCCACTGAGGATAGAAGTGGAAGATATCTATTTCATCACGGACCTTTCCCGAAGGGGAGAGGTAGTACATTCCTGGGGTAGGACACAGAGCAGTCTCATGATCGAGGACTACGTACAGATATATTGCCCGAGATATCCCAAGAAGGTTGGGAGTCAGATTTCCATCACACATGTGGTGAGTTTATCCCTGAGGATAATCCTGTTTACCATAGCTCGAGTGAACCGATCAGCCTTTCTGCATCAGGTATCATGGCTAACCATGAGCGTGGCAGTTGACTATCTCACCACTGTATTTGACTGGTGTACTCCTCTTCTGGCCAACATGAAGAGCCAACTCAGTTCTATCAAGGGGGGACAGACCAAAAACTTTGGATATGGGACTATTCGGTGTTCTTTCTTTTTTGAGAAGGTCCCCGCACTCCGCCCTAGGGTAGCAGTTTCCATCAGTACCCCATGAGATCCACGCATGGGTCGGTGGGCTGACCTGATGAAATGTCTAGGGGGTGGGGAGGTCCCACGGACTGCATTTGACGATGACTTCTTTACATGGTGGGATCAACAGATCATCGCCATAGATGACTACGCCTATGCTGGGTTGGATTTCCGAGGAGATCCTGATCTAGCATTACCATCAAACGTAGCATGGGGCAACATTGGTAAGTATTTTTTGATATTATGATATTTTTTTATTTTTTGGATTTTTCAAATATAATGATGAATTTTGAAAAATATTTTTGATGGGATTGAAATGACTAATATGGTGATCATGTTCTAGATATTGGGCCGGTACGACTAGATGGGTTCCCGTGGCATGGACAGTGTGGCCGAGGAGCCGAAGAGGCGGCTGCTGATACATAACGACTTCTACATAATGTCCAGTGACACTTGGTGAGACTGAGTCACCGAGTACCGATGGCTGCTGTAGAGGACCTTCCTGAGGATATGCGTCATGTGGTTGGCATGCCATGTGACTGGGTTCGCACTTTTCGGCGTGTGGCCAATGCGATAGTTACCTACTTAGCCGCTCATCCTGAGCGGGGGCACTAGATAAGCCGGACATGATTATGGGCATTTGAGTCCCAATTTTGTATATTTTTGGACAAACATATGTACACTCGAGACGCTTTATGATATATATATATATATATATATATATATATATATATATATATATACAGTTTGAATTTTTGATGCTTGATTTTATTGTGATGAATGATTGATGTGCCAGTCTAATGTTTGATTAGCGATAGAATCAGCTAACCAATTATGAGATCTTGGAATGTGCAAATAATTAATATAAGTAAATGATCTTTGCAACAACCTCACCCTTAAATACCGGCGATATAAACATGGATCCCTTACCTGATAAATGTTGTTTAATTGTGACACTATCAATTGAGAATCAAGATAAACTACCAACGAGTCGATCTCGTGAGAAATTGCCTCAGATAGTAAATTAATAACGGTAGTATACTCAGCCATATTGTTTGAAGTGGGACCAATGCATACGCCTCTTGATACCATCAATTGACCAGTTGGATAATAAAGTACCGAAGCTGTGGAAGTGAGATTCCGAGTGTGCCGACTAGCACCATCAGCGAACCCAAAATAGACCAACTCATCCATCAACACCTGCCACAGCAGACCAAAAGGTGTTGATATCCAAAAACTCTCCAAGATATATTTACAAATATACATAATGTACAAAGAAGCCATTGCTTAACTCCTACTTAAGAAAAGTACTTCTTTAGGTAGAGCCCATTTTAGGGCTCCACCAGCTTGTTTCCCTCAAAATCGATTAACCCATGCGACGCTTTTTCTAAAACTCGTTTAATAATGAAAGGATCGTACCACATAGGCTTAAACTTGACTACCCCCAAGGTGTCCTTATCTTGGTCATAGACCAAGACAAGGTCACCTTCAGAAAAGACTCGAGGACAAACAGCTTTATCATACTGCATTTTAACCCTTTTCTTATGAGCCTCATTCATCGTGGCGGCATCTCGACGCTGCTCATCGAGATGTTCCAAGTGAAGGAGGCGCTCTTTGAGACTTGAAGTCTCTCGAAGGAGTTCAACAGCTAACTTAAGAGATGGAATTTCACATTCAACCGGCAGGATAGATTCCATCCCATAAACCAACTGAAAAGGTGTAAAACCAGTAGCAGTCTTTATGGAGGTACGGTATGTCCAAAGAGTTGGATACAACATAAGGTGCCAATTGGACCGATTTTTGTCGATTGTCTGTTGGAGGATCGTCTTAAGAGTTTTATTGACTGCCTCGATGTGTCCATTGGCCTGAGGATAATAAGGAGACGAATGCTCCTGCCGAAAACCCAATTTGAGAGCCAATTCAGACATCAGTTTATTATGGAAATGACTGCCATGATCAGTGACAATATCTCTCGGGATACTGAATCTTGAGATAACCTGATTAAAAACGAACAATGGTGTCGTGTCACTATCGTTTTTATAAGTGGGCATGGCCTCAGCCCACTTCATAAAGTAGTCTACGGCCACAATAATGTACCTGTGATTCACCGCTGAAGGCAGATTACAAGTTGTAAAATCAATACCCCACTTGGTAAAGGGACTGACAGTGAAAATGGGAAAAACAGGAGCTGGATGTGCATACATCTTCCGAGTATAAATTTGACAGGGGTGACAGCGTTTGACCGCTTCCACACAGTATTTAAAGAGTGAAGGCCAAAAATAGTCGGCATGCAAGATGAGTTGGGTCGTAGCAAGCCCTGATAGATGACCACCACAAGCTCCACTCTGGCAGTCATTTAGCACTGACTCTGCTTCCTCTAAGGTTAAACAGCATCGAAGGATTGAATCAACCCCTTGACGGTATAATGTATCACCAATGATAACATAATTTTTAACCAGGTGACGTAATTTTTGACGTTCATCCTTGGAGAAAGTAGAGGGAAACTTCGAAGTCTAGAGATAGACAATGATATCTCCATACCAAGGGTCGAGTGAAGAGATGAGGAATAAATGTTCGTTGGGAAAACTTTCCTCATAAACAATATTCTCTCCACAAGGCAGCTCAGAAATTAGCTCAGCAAAAACCATGGATTTCTTAGACTTGGCAGACAAGAACTCGAGATCAAATTCTTGCAAAATGACTATCCATCGATTATATTTTCCCCCCATCAGTCGCCTACTGAGGACAAATTGAAATGGATTGACCGCTGCTAAGAAAAAAGTTTTGCGTAGCAGGATATAATGATGGAGCCGCTGGATAGCATGGACAGCTGCCAAGGCCAACTTCTCAACCGGAGAATAGCGAAGTTTAGGACCTATTAAGCCTCAGCTCAAATAATAAATCACGTGCTTGGTGAGAGCATCGTCCTCCTGAACGAGAACCATACCAATGGTTGATTCTGCTGTAGCGAGATATAAAAGGAAATCCCTACCATAATCCGATGGACTCAAAAGCGGGGCAGAGACTAGTGCCTTTTTCAAAGCATCGAATGACCGCTGCGCAAAGTCATCCCACACAAATGGAACTCCTTTCCGTAGCGAATGCATGAACCCTTTAGTGATCTCGGCATAGTTTGCTATAAATCGTCTTAAGAAATTAGCCTTCCCTTGAAGACTTTGAAGTTGTCGAATTGAGGACGGGGGAGGCAACTGAACTATTGCCTCAAACTTGAAGGGATCAACCCGAATCCCTTCATTTGACACAATGAACCCTAACAACCGACCGGATGTAACCGCGAAAACGCACCTTTTGGGATTCAACCAGATTTTATAAAAACGACATCTCTCGAAAACCATTCGAAGATGACTAGGGTGATCAGTTCTCTTTCGAGAACGAGCAGCGAGATTGTCCAAGTATGCTTCGATGATATATTTGATGTCGTGGAAAGCATATGACATGGCCCACTGAAAAGTGGCTCCAGCATTTTTAAGACCAAAAGGCATCTTTCTATATGCAAGGGTACCCCAGGGACATATAAAGGTTGTCTTATGTTGATCTTTAGGACGGATAGAAATTTGATTATAACCAGAAAAACCATCCATGAAGGAAAGAATCTCATTACCTGCACACTCGTCGATAATCTGATCAATGAATGGCGTGGGGTAATTATCTTTCAGACAAGCCTTGTTTAGGTCCCTAAAATCAATGCATAGTCGTATTGCTCCTTGCTTTTTATCCACAGGGACTGGATTAGAAACCCAATCAGTAAGAGGAATAGAGTATATGAAACCTGCCTTTAGCAGCTTCTCAACTTTAGCTTTGATAGCTGCTGTTTTCCTAAGATTAACCGGACGAAGCCTTCGAAGAACCAGTTTGGTGTTTTCATACGTCTTGATCTCATGTTGAACTATAGATGGGTCAATGCTAGGAATTTCTTCATAAGACCAAGCAAATACATCTCGAAATTCCTTAAAAATGTCGGTGTAAATTTGAATCTCTTCAGGGGAACATTCAATTCCAATGAAGAGGTTTTCGATCACGTTAGGATCCTTAGAGATGTTTATAGGTATCATTTTTAAAATCACCGACATATTACCTTCGGCACGAACGTGTGCTAGAGCCAAAGGATTTGACACCATACAAACATCACTAGTAAAGAGCTCGGAGAATCTAGATTCTACTTCCTGCAATGGAGGAAGAAAATATGAACGATGGTGTAAGTCTTCCCAAGGTCGATCTATACCCATCATTGCTTCGAGGATTGCTTCTTCAGAAGGTAAAACTGAATCTAAGCAGTCCAAGGCAGAGGTAGAATCAAGGCTCCAGGCCGGGGCCACATCACCATCTAACTCCTCTTCGGAAAAAGAAGTAGAGTGGTCATCTGCAGAGTTGACGATAGACTGATATCTAATCTCAGCTGCAGATATAGGGAATTCCATTCCATTTACTTTTCCTTCAACTAATGTGGTTGTAGGTGAAGACAAGGTCCAAGGGTCTGAAAAATAACGAGTTCGGAAGAACTCTTCATGAGGAGACTCCTTAGATGATGAAACGACATTGATTCTAGTGAAAGGAGAGGGAAGATCAAAGGTACCCATCAATGAGGAATACATCCCCACTCCTAAACTCTCAGTAGGCGGACGAGGGTTATCCACTAAAGGAACAGTAGAGTTAGAGATTGCTTGAGCATCGACTGGACAATAATCCAGTTGATCAACCTTAATGATTTTCCCCTCATGAGGAAATCAAATGACACAAAACAGAGTCGAAACAACGGCATCCATTTCATATACCCAGTTCCTTCCTAAGAGGAGATTATAGTCTAGGTTAGCATCTATTACTTCTACTTCAATATTGATGATCTTCCCCTCAACACATATAGGAAAGGCTGGGATAATCCCATGCAACTTATGAGAATGACCATCAAATGCAGTCAAGACGGTAAGTGAAGGAACAGTCGAAGGCGATCCAATAACCTTCCAGCATGACATCGACATGATGCACGTGGAAGCTCCTTCATCGATAAAGGTACAAAAAATGTTAATTTTCTAGTATGTAGACTTTATTTGGAAATCCATATGATGAGGGAGTCGCTTTTTGACATTTAACATGTCAAAAGTGAGCACTAAAGAGTTAGTTGGATCGAATGCCCCAATCGCGGAAAGTAAAGCACTTCGTTGAGCTGGACATGACTGGAGAACCTCTAAAGTGGACATGGCGCACAGATCTTGAGCCAGATCCTCAACAATGGAGTAATTATGGGCGGCCCTAGCATTAGGATTAATAGTCGCGTGTTTAGCGGAGCCTTTCGGTATCCGTGGTATAGTCTAGATAGGGGGTCGCTCAATAATTTCCGAGAGAAATCTTGTCCTTGGAAGTTTCGGCTTCATCGTAATCACGTGACCAAGTAGCCACATGGACGTTAGAACCCATCATGAAAACATTTGATGATTTTTCCCCTTCTTGGTTGCCCCCTGCGGAGGTTCCAGGGTTTGAATTCGCACTAGCAAGAAGTTGCTGCCCTTGGGGAAAAGGGTTGGTTAACACAGCCTGAGAACTAGAAGTCCCTTGCTGCCCTAACAAGCACTGAGCATCTTCAATCTTGGGGCAGAGGTGAGTTAAATGGTCTCCACTACACAACTTGCATGGAAACTTGACTTTCTTTCTAGACTCACTTCTACCACCACCAGCATTATTGCCGGATTTATTTGCGTCAGCCTTCCCATCCTGGTTGTTTTTCTTACCTTGTCCTTTCTTTTTCCCATTGGAATTTTAATTTCCTTTCGAGTTATCAGATTGGACGGCATTAATAGAAGAGGTTTGGGAAGCCAGAGGGTTAGACGATGTGACTTGGTTGTTAGAAGCAGTTTGTAAAGACAACTACTGCAATTGGTTCAACAAGTTCATCGCATTTGTGTCTACCGACCCAACGATACCATCCGCATGGGGACCTGGCTTCAACTTGGCTATATCAACCTTAGACCTAGGAGCATCTGGAAATTATTTTTGTAGGATCCCAGACTGAGCATAGATCAATTCTAATTGCTAGGCCCTAAAAATGGCTTGCTCCTCAGAATAGACTCCATACATGGAGACATCCTTAGAGATCTCGGGTTGTAAAGATTTCAAAAACCATTCAAGACGGTACTCTGGAGGGATTTCGGCTTTAATGAGCCTCTTTCTTCGTCTCCATTCCTGAATATGGTCAGAAATGTGAGTTGTCTTATCCTGACGAAAGGTGGCCAGAAGTTCAGTTCCAGCATCATAACGAACAGGAAACTGGAAATGATTTAAGAAAATATTAGCTAAGTCAGCGAAATATGTAAAGCTGCCCCCTTGCAACTCTATATACCATTTGGCCGCATTACCAGTCAAGGTGCGTTGAAGAAGTCTCAACCTAATCGAGTCATCGATAAGGAGTTAGATGAGCACCACAAATGGAATGTGGTTACATGGTCGCCTGGGTCTTCATCGCTCTTCCCTTCGAATTTCGGAATGTCCGAAGGGAGTTTGGTTGGGACCGGAGGCCAGGCCGGATTGTATTTGATTGGATCGTTTGTTAACTTAGTGAGATCTGGAAAATTTAAAGTTGCCAGAAACGGAAGCCTAGGAGGACCTTGGGGATTGCACCCAGACTGGGCAGAACTCCCAAAGTTCTGGAAAGATTGGCTTAGATTTTGGAAGGCACCAGGCTGCCCGAAGTACCCAGCAGAACCAGCTGAACCAAAAGGCAAGCCTTGTGATCTAGCGAAATTCGGAGTTTGACCAAATCCAGCTGCAAAACCTCCATAATCAGCAAAGTTTCCTCCTAAAGGATTATAAGGAGTTGATAACCCCTGATACGGATTCCAAGCCGAAGCTAAGGGAGGAATACTTTGAAACGAACTAACTGTGGAGTACGGCCTATTTCCTTGTTGACCGAAAAACAGATTCGCAGTTCCCGTGCCACTAACCCCAGGGTTAGTCGAACCTTGGAAATGATTGCTGCTTTTTCCTATAGAAGAAAAGGGCATGGATCCTGTTGTCGGGTTGGAATGTGGTATATGACCACTTCCGAAAGGAAAACCCTGTAATGAAGCCGATCCACCCATCATGGACGTGGCGGCACTAAATGGAACTGATGGAATACCCTATGAATGGGTGCCAAATGGGAAGAATCCAGAACTAAAAGCATTGGTTTGGGAATTTCCACTCGTGGATGGAATGGAGGTAGACCCAACTAAAGATGTGCTAGCAAAAGATTCAAACAAAGAAGCAGAGGAGATGGAAATCGTTCCTCCCCCTTGTACCGATGTTGGAGTCTGCATAGTTGTAGCACTTGTTATAGAAGCCATGCTTCCAGTAGTGGTCATCGACGGTAAGCGCGTAATGTGACCTGGACTTAACGGTCTATGCGTCGGATTCCCAACGTATTGTAATACTTCCGGATGGCTATATGGTAGGGGAGAATTCAGAGCCTCTAACGACTCTGAGAGTTCTTCTACCTCTATGTTATTCTCTGTTTGAAAGGGAACTCGAGAAAGAATTGGAGTGTTCCTCTCTTGTTCTGCGGAAGTGCCAAGCCTTGCTTGAACACTAATGCCCCCGAGAGGAGGACCAATCCCCGATGCATCAACTGCTGTGGGACGAAACCCACCAGCAATATTACTTCTGCGCCTTCTAGGAGAAGGCTCTAAACTTGGTGGTGAAAGACCACGAAGTCTTCCAGACGGTCTAGGTGATTGGTCAGCCACTTCGAATTTTTTGTTAAGATCTACCTAAAGACTCAAAAAATTGAAAGCTAGGCCAAGTAAGAGCATAGAGCACACACTATAAAGTCCCTAAAGATATCAGCCAGTCAAACAAATTCCAAGTATTTCTGCTCCGGGTGATTAGGACCGAACACCAAAATACAAGAAAGTGAATTAAGGGGCCTTCCGAAGATAGTCTGGGATGATGAGGGCCCAGTCCTATCAGCAAAGGTAACAGAGGAAGTTACGCTGACCTCCTAACAATAGCCTGTGCCGATGCAAGCCCCCAAGCTTCGTAAGGTTGCCCTCCAGTAGTACCGTTGAGAGTGATGCAACATCGACCTCAGGTGCCACGGGATTCCCCTCCGCAGCCACCTATGTAGATCCCTAGGAGTAGTAACTATGGATACCAACTCGTCGTAGAGGCCAGGTGGAACAGTCGTGAGGTAAGTTCAGACAAGTCACAGACCCTCGTGCTTAACTCCCAGATCCGGAGCTTTCCTGGTCTTCCTAACGCTATTGGATTTTCACTCACTATTCAGAATCCTATGTTTGACAGTTTAAATGGTGTTGGAGAGTTAACTCTCCACTCGGCTAATCCAAGGCCCTAAAATCCTAAAACTTGTTGGTGTATCTAACTTGATAAAAAAAAAAAATTAGTGAATTTTAATTAGCGCTTGATTTTAAAATAGGTTGTTCTTTAAGTCACGGGATAAACGAAAGTGAAACTAGTGGTGTTTTGATGCAAAAGAAATTAATAAAAACCAAACTACATGCAAATGCACGTGTTTTCGTTTTTCAATGAAAAGAAATCTCTACAGGGTTCAGAGGAACTTCAAATAAAACAAATTTTCCTTTTCTTTTCATTAATTCACGCTTCACACTCACAAAAGTTAGCAAAGCTATGGATGCCTAAAAAGATATGCAAATCTATCCTAATGAAACAAGTATATGTTGATGCAAGACTCAAAACCACTCTAAAATCAAGAAATGAAAGTTGCTTGCTTATCAATTTTTATTTTGTCACTTAAAATGTTTAGATGGAATATGAGATGCTACCATTCATTTCATGTAAACACTAAAAACAAGTTTCAAGACAAACAAAAAGCACTTTGTTTCACTAAAAGGAAACCAAATCAAAACAAAGTTCAAGAAAACAAAACCAAGTTTTTCAAAAAGTTTTCTTCAAAAGCAACAACAAGGATGTCTTTTCAAAAATGCTCTCAACAAGACTGAAACTTTGTGATTGAAGAATATGCAACAAAAACTTTTGAAAGTTGACACCACACAATGGATGAAAACTCAACAAAAAGAGATGTGTTTAAAGATGCTCTTAACAATCAAAAGCAACAATGAAAGCTTTGGCAACAAAGACCAAAAAGATCAAAAAGACAAATTTCAAGAAAGTATCAATCAACAACTTTCATGAAACAAAAAAGTGGATGGTCACAAAAAGCGGTTTTGTCAAGCAAACAAAAAGTCACCAAAAGCAAGATTTAACACAAAGATTGAGATCAATCTTCCTGCCTTGATGAATCAGAGCAGCCAAGATTCCCAGCAAGAAATCTTGCGTGCTTAAGCAAAAAACGATGACGCTTGCAACAACAAAAACAAGACCAACACTTCTTACAATCAGAGAGAATTTGGAACAAGATGCTTGCTATAAAACTAACAACTGATACTGGAAAGTGACTGTTTAAGACTGAATCAAACCATCAGATAGACCTTCAGAGACAAAAAGATTTAAAAATCTTGAAAATTGCAAGATATATGTGACTGTACTGATGTACAGATTGTGTGTATACGCGACTGTGCCTAAGGAAACCTGCGTATACATGGGTTCACTTAAGGAAACATGCGTATATACGCCTCTGTAACTAAGAAAAACAACGTATATAAAAGATTTCAAGAAAAATAAAAAAATAGTCTGAAGAAACTGGCAAAACTTAGAATTCAAGAAAAAACCACACAGCAACAGCAAGCAAACAAGCAGCTGAGCCCTGATTGGCTTGAAAACACCCAAACTAGGAACAACAACAGTGTTGTCCCCAGTGGAGTCACCAATTTTGTTAAGGGAAATGATCCCCTAGGGCTTTTGGGTTGAAACCCTAGCAGACTGAAAGTTGTCTATACAGAGAAACACACATTCACACAACCATTATGCTATTATAAGAAAATTCTATGATAAGGGGCATACCTGAGGTCCTACATTTGAGAAGGTCCTTTAGGGTCCAAACCCTTCTTCGAATTCCTTTTGCTCCTTTGACCTGCGAAACAACCAATTCCGAAGAGCACAACAATATATGGACAAAACCTTATAAAGAAACCATCTTCATGTTATAAAGAAAGGTAGTTAGTTATGAAATTTAAACAACCATCAAATATGAATTCTAACATGAATATCATAAAGATGAAGAAGATTTATATCAGGAACCAAGACATGTGTTTCTTTTATTATAGGCAATTAAAGTACAGAAAAGGAATAATTTCACTTGAGTCGTCCTTTCGCAGGCTCCAAGCAAAGCCTTCTTCCAGATTCGTCCAGCCTCAAGCCTTTAACAAACTCCTTCCATGACTTACTCCATGATATCATGAGTAGTGGATGGACATCAACGCACAAGGAAACAAGGGTTTCATGTACAAATGGGGGAAGTGCAGGAGGCACAAGGATCTTTAGACCTGGTCAGGGAAATCTCAGCATAATAACCTTTCTCTCTCTTCTCTCCTCCTTAGGCCTTCCCATTGAAGCCTTTTTATACTTCTCCCAAAGTAGTTTTTTAGTTGGGAGTTAGTTGGGAATAGTTGCGCCACGGGCACTAACAGGTGATCAGCAGGTAAAACTTGCGATCTCCACTCGAAATTAAAGAGTTTTATATTTTTTTGAGTGTTTTAATACATATACACGGGTTGGGTATATGCCTACCCGCGTATGCACACGTTTAACTCAGGGCAATGTCGCGTATGAGGGATAAAACACTGTTTTTTAAATTTTTGGACTAGGTCTGGAAGGAGGGGTTGCCCTAGGCCATGAGTGCAGTATCACAAACCATAAGAGTGGGATTTGGAGCTATAACATCAAGCTTGCCTGCCAGCATCCAGAGACCCAATCTGCAAGTGTTATGCTAGTGTCCCAAAGATTTGATCCACTTTTTTAGGCCTAGAGCCTAGGTCACTGCCCAGAGCCCAAGTCACTGCCCAGGATCGAATGATAACTTAAGTTTAGTCAATGAACAGGGAAACAATGATGCAAAAATAATAAGTTAAACAAGAACTTAATCAGATCCCTACTAACCATGACAAACATTTCGTTAAACATGTTGTAAGCATCTAATCTACAGGTGTAACAAATAGAATTAAACATAAGCATCTTGTACTTATCAGAGAATGGTGTATTTTTAAGAAAAGTTTTCCTAATTTAATTTTGTTGTAGCTAAAACAAGTTTTCATACCAATCCTTGGGTGTTAGGTTGAATATTATTAAACATTGTGTAACTTTCATATTGATCACCTTTGATAGGTTGTTTATTTGTTGACAAATGTAGTAACTTTTAAGAGTTTAGTCTCACTCAAATTCCACATTTCCATCCAAAATCAACTTAAAAACTTGAAAAATTATGTTCGTGTAGAAAAGATTAGTGATGAAAAAAATATGATAACAATATACTCATCCTGAATTCAACATATCACTTAACACATGATATAAAAATATACAATCACACATTTAAAAATATTCTATCACTCTACCATGAAATGGAATTACATTGGACAATTCAACATCACAATAATCAAAAGGTTTATGCCTCACGAATCTCACAAAATCAACGTGAACGATGGTATACAACTTATTCTGCACACAACAATGTTTTCAGTTAGTAGTGTATACTGCGAAAGCCACCGTCATTAAATTGCTTAACATTATGCCTTTGTAATATTTTTGATCGAGGTCCTAGTATGGAACATTAATTATAGAGTTACTCTCCAAAATACATTTTAAAGCACCGTTCAAACATTTTTTGAATTGGACTTCTATGACACAGCAATTAAGAGAATTCATTCGTCAGTGGGAAGGAACAAAATTATATCATTAAATTGCTTAACTTTATGCCTTTGTAATCTTTTTGATCGAGGTCCTAGTATGGAACATTAATTATAGAGTTACTCTCCAAAATACATTTTAAAGCACAATTCAAACATTTTTTGAATTGGACTTCTATGACACAGCAATTAAGAGAATTCATTCATCAGTGGGAAGGAACAAAATTGTATTTGTGGTCACGTTGTTTATGTTGTTATCTTCAGTTTACAAAAGTTTTTTGCTTAATAATATTAACAATAAATTATGTAGAGAGTAAGCTATTAAGAGAATTCATTCATCGAAAAAAATTATATTGTTATTTTCCGTTTAGAAAAGGTTTTTTTTAATAATATTAATAATAAATTATGTTTCTAAGGGAGTAAGTTTATAATGCATTATGTAATTACAAAATATGAATAAAAAGATTAAAAACTTAATACACTAAAACACCTAAATTTAATATAACTATTATTATTTCAAACCCAATATCATATCTTCAATTTAGCAATTATGTACTCCTCTTTACGCCTTCTGGCGTAATTGCCAGGAAATACAATATGTTTGAGAGTTAAAAAGAGAAATCCAGCTTCGTTGCTGTTATAGTGCATTGCCAAGCTTTTAACAACATTTTCCTATTATTGATTTTCATGTGTTTTTGAAAAATATCAGGAAACAAAGTTCAAACGTTTCATTTCACAGGAAGAATTCATTTTTTAGAACGTTTTATTATAGGCATTGTAATACCCCATTTGCAGACTATGACGCTGCAACATTTTGTGAAAAGGCCATTTGGTAATGATTGAACGACGTTAATATACAATAATTCCATGAGATGATGGCACCGAGCTAGCCCTAAAATCATAAGCCATGTTTTCGTCACATGATTTTTTCTCCGAGGATTATTTCAGAGAACGAACGCCTCTTTGTTCGCTTAATTGCAGAATCTTCAAACGTATAGCGCTTGTATCGAACCTCGAGGTAAATTGCATGGCCTGAAGGTAGTAAACAAATTAATGAAACCTGAGCATTGCAGAAAAATTCAACCAAATACATGAAATTGGATGACTACATTCATATAATTCCTACCTTAACCTGTATATTATGCCAGGCCTTGTCACCGGAGACGAAAGTAGAAGCATTGATAACATCTAATTTTTCTTCTTCGAATAACAAAAATAGTCTAGACAAAAGGACTCCATCTGCCTGTGCTGTCTGAACTGTTACTAGAAGAACCGGTCCCGCAGCAAAAATCCTCACTTCGGTCGAAATTGCATGTGTGGATTTATTGAAATTTACTTCATCTATCAACATTTGGGAGGTATCAGAGGCTTTTAATGCCCTTTCAGAGAGTCTTTTGAGGGTCATCAATTCGTCTCGTTGCCTGGAAAGTGTCTGGATCTGTTGTCTCAGTTGAGAAACGCACTTTAAAGCCCCACGTACAATGGCAGGCTTGCTAATTTGTTTCTGTAAAATTTGAAGGAGATATTTATATCTTGTTTAGCAAAAATAAAAGAAGATAGTCACTAGCGCACGCCCATAAAAAAAATCAACATCATTTGCACGAGACATTATATTGTTTACCTGTGTTTCAGTATTGGAATGTGGAAGTATGGATTGAAGCTTTGCATAAATAGCATTCAATTTCTGGCGACTGTGTCGCTCTTTAGCGTTACGAGAAAGCTTTTTCGCGGCAATGTCCTCGCTCTTATTGCACCCCGATCCTTTCTCAGTGATTTTCTCGGGCTCAAAAGAATTGCAGATAGCATTATCAACAGAGTACAATAACTGAGCATCGTATTCCAGTGGGCTAGAGGAAACCCAAGAAAATTGAAGACCCTCTCTCCCGTAGCCGCAGTCATCCATGATAAGTTGAAACTCGAATTCTCAGGCAAGATTATGTACTTTGAGAGTTGCTCTAAGAGTGATTTTTCAGGCGCGATTTCATCAGTTGAGAAAAAGAGCCTAACACTCGAACGACTCTGGTGGAGGTAACTTCTCTTCTATAATTGGGTTGGATACTACTGGAAATAAAAGTACAGCAGAAACCAGATATAATGTACAAATGAATATCCAGATATAATGTACAAATGAATATCCTTTATCAGAAACAGTTTCTGCCTTCCGATTGCTGTGAAGTCTCGTAGACAAGCAGCTAGGCTTGCCCACATATTAATATTTAAACGTGTCCGAGAATATTGGATACTCTTCCGTTTATCATGCGTTATGTACTGAAACGCATCCGCTAATTTGATTGGTTTAACATAGTGGATAAGTATGAGGGTTGGCCCAGGAGATTCCTCAAGCAGGCTTCCGTTCACACATGAGATGATGAAACATTATAAATCGAAAGGCTCTGAGGTGAAAAACTGAAGAGGTTTTCCGGTACGCTTAAATTCGTAAATTTTTAAACGGGTAATTAGTATTTCTAGCCTGGAAATTACAGATTTTATAGAGATGTAGTGATTTTTCTAATACTTTTCTCAAGAGTAGATGGGGGAGTCTATAGAAAGGTGTGGTGATTTTTTTAACACTTTTCTAAAAGATTGGGAGTCTAATCTAGGACTAGGCTCTAATGCCAGAGGTTTGGGGTTACATCAATTTTTAGTGTGGAAATTACAAATTCAATAAAAGTGCAAAGGTGATTTTTCTAACACTCCTCTCAAAAAGTAGCTCCTCTCAAAAAGTAGCTGGGGAGTCTAACCTAACCTAGGTCTAGGTTATGATACCAGAAGTTTGTTGTTACACCAAAACTCCCTGATAAAATTGGCAAGTATTAGTAAACTTTCCAAACTAGTAAACCCAGTCACAGTGTGGAAATTACAGATTGCATTTAAATGCGGTGATTCCTCCCACAAAAACATTATAAACTGATTGAGGTATCGCATCAACCAACAAACCCGGAGACTTGCCTTACTTCAATTACTGCGTGGTTAGCTCGTGACCTCACGAGCTTTTCTTCGGTCCAGCACGGGCATATTTGGTAAACCGACATTTTGTTGTCCTAAACAACGTGAATATATGTGGATTACATATGTTTGTAGTTTTGGCATTTTTTCCCATCAAAATTATAGTTTCAACGAATTTGGTACGACCAAATAGATATAATAAGGAAACGGAGGAATCAAATAGCGTTATATCGATTAGGACATGGATAAACCTACATAACCCAGTCGTATCATTCATGAAAAATTCTATAATAGTCTATCGCTGACCCCATTGACGTTATAATATTCCATGGCAGAACGGGTAGATTCACCGTACCAAGAGCCGCAAATTCAGCGTTCCCAGTTTCCTGATTCTCTCTTAGTTACGGACCGCGTGTGACCCTCTTTTGGTGATTTGTTGTTTTCTTATTTGTTCTGAACGTTATCAGAAAAATGGCAATGTTGTATCATTACTCTTCGTCCACAGATTTTACCTCTGATTTGTACAAATCTTTTATTCTCCAGCTATCGCTCCAAGGATCTGTTAGCAGATTTTACCGGCAGCTTAAAATGACAGTGTGAATGGCTATTTTTTCTGATATGCGTTTTGCTGGGTTATCGCTTTCCTTTAATTGTTTCTTTAAATGCTTTCTCTTTGGCCGGCGCATAGTAAAGAGAAGTTCCTCTGGCTGTTTCTATTTTTTTGGAGGCTTTTTTTAATGTGATGATTATGTCGTGAGTTGTTGTGTGTAAGGAAAAAACGAGTGCTTCATTTATGGTTTGTTGTGGATGGCTGATTTTATGTTCCAGTAACATTTGATGTCTTTGAACTTTTTAGTTTAAAAGAAAAGAATTTACATAGAAACGGATGGGAAAACTTTTATTAAATTAAATAAGGATAACTTGAGCATGAAACTTAAATTCCACAATCCAGCATATCAGCAGATACTTAAATTCTGAGGCAGACAGATTATTAAAGAATGCTCTGGATTTGGAGCTTGATGGTTTACATGTATCTATTAAATTGCAGGAGACTTGGCTCGATGCTGGGAACTTTCCAATCCCTTGCTAGTACTTGGATCTCTCTATCCCAAGAATTTTTCCTATTTCCAAACTGCATACTATCATTTTTGGTTGATTCAGGATGACATTACCCAATATTTCAGATGACTGCTTCAGCATCTTTTTTGGATGATTCTTGATGGCAATACCCAATATCTCAGATGACTGCTTCAGCATCTTTTTTTTGTTTTATGATCGAAGACTCTATCCATGTGATGCTTGAAATCCTATAGATAGTCTTTGAGAATATGAAGATCTGTAAGAACTTCTTAATACTTGAATATATATCTGCTTTTTTCATCTGAAAAAAAAATTGACCATGAAACCGTTTTTAAAAATATAATTTATTTAAGTTTATAATCTTATTTATGGGACATATTTTAAACTATTTGATAAATTATTAGTTATATATTTATTTATTAATTTTAATGTTTTTATTTAACAGAGAAATTGTTTTTATATAATTTAGTTTATGCTGTCCTAAGGAATTATATTTAATGGTGGAATGTCAAAAAAATTCAATTATTGGGAAAGGTTCTATTTTCATGAGGGGTTAACATAGAGCTATGGAGCCACTTTGAGGTATTGGCAGAGTATTCCCACACTAAGTAGATTAGAGTCTCTATGAGTAACTCAATGGGTGATATTGCGTTATGAAATATTATGTAAAGTATGCAATATATTACGTAAAAGGAGGTTGTGCTATGAAGTATTATGTAAAGAATGTGATTAGCCCATAAACAATGTGTTGGGGTCGTTGTCGTTTCACTTACATGTTACAATGTTAGTAGTTGGAACTGACCCATGTCACACACGTATGAGCCTACCGACATGTTACATTGTTAGTAGTTGGAATTGACCCCATGTCACACAAGTATGAGCCTCGCCCAATTGTTGATTCCACTGCTCACCAAGTTAAAGGAAATCTAATTTATATCTAAATATTATAAAAAATTCCTTCCAAAAAATTCTAGTAAATATATCAAGCATTTTCTTATTTATATTATAGCACAACAAAATCTATTTTTTTTATTAAATCTTAAAACAAAAAATAATGTCGAGATCCAATTTCATTGAAATAAATATTTTCTGTTACAAAATAATGTTAGGGTACAACTTTATTTAGATTTTATTGTCACACTTTTCTCTACACCTTACACCTACAACTTACACCTTCCTCCCATGTCGTCAGGAATTCATCATGGCCAAATTGCTTCAAGTGAGATAGCACTGCATAATACTTTGTAATTCACTTCAATATAGAACATGGAATAGTAAGGTACTTCTCTTTTCAAGTGAGATAGCACTGCATAATACCTTGTAATTCACTTCAATATAAAACATGGAATAATAAGGTGCTTCTCTTTTCCTCCAGTAAACAATGCCTTATTGTATACTAAATCCATCTACAATAGTAAGTTCAAGTTTTCTATCTTCTAGATCATGTCCAGAATCAAATGTTAAATCTTAATAACATAAGAAGTCAATATTTGAAAAAATACCGTCTCTAATAACTACATCGATACTTCATTTTAGTTATCTAATAACTCTCTTGGATATTATCCAATCACTTTCATGTTGCTTGGTGTTTTAGCTATCTAATAACTCTCTTGGATGCTTCTTAATCTCTTTCAGGTTGCTTAATGATGAAATAGCTGTATAATAAGAGCTCTTATTTTGGTTAAGCAGTTTAAAACTCTCACAATATGTTCATATACGGTGTTAGTCACTGGTTATGTATATTCATTGCGATAAATCTTAAATCTTAAGAGGCTATTTTAATGAATTAGACAATGGTCTACACTCATGTATGTCGAATCCCTTAATAAGTTTATGTGTATATCGAATCCCTTAATAAGTTTATGTGTATACGTACTTTTATTGAACAATATGTTGTTGTCTTCCCTCTCTATCTCAATGCCTAAAGAGTGATATATATATCAAATATTCCTCATGTCAAATTCTTGTAATAGTTTAGTTTTAATGTCATTAACATGTGAAACATATTCATTTTAATGATGATTTTGAAAAAACTGATTAATTAGGAGATATAACATGAGATATAGAATTATGATATGTGTAAAAATAAACATTAGTAAATAGTTTTATAATAATATTTTTTAATCAAGAAGGTGAATATATTTATCACATTCGAAAAGAGATCTATAAGTATGTGTTATTTTATTAGTAATGAACATATGGATCGTATTTAAAAGAATGGTTGAAAATGGAGATAAGGATAGTGAGTTGGAAAAATGGGTGCATTTGTTTAAGTAGCAAGAACCACAAGGTATGTAAATACATATATGAAGACAAGATAGTCAACTCATCCAACACATAGAACAAAAGAAACCATCCCACCAAAGCATTCCAAATTTACAAGAAAGCACCATTTTTTATTACATAAATTCACACTTATGCAAACCTTCACTATGCTTCAGAATTAAAACCTATTTTATTACCAATGCATCAAAAATAACTCTTTCATATTAGGATCTATATGCATCTCCTAATCATAGTAAAGGCTCCTAAGTCCACTAGCTCTATGGAAAATTTCCTAGTGGCATCTGTAATACATCTTGGGGTTCAAATACTTGATAGTAAGTGCATGTGTCATGGATGGACGCTGGTTTCATAAAACTTAAATCCTAGAATATTCACATCCATGTAAAAGGAAATTCATATTTTGTTAAACCTTGGTCTTGTCCCTTAAGGCCATCATTGATTCCCAAAACTAATTACTGGTAATCATATCTAACATAGACACCAAAGGTCAAGTAGAAAGTTTTTGTGGTGTTACGAGACATCTATAATTATGCTTGAGCCAAAGATTATATGTTAAGTGAACAACACACTTATATAGTTACCAAATGATTTTCTAGTTGTGAATCTCCATCATTGTGACTAGAAACACTATATCCCTTTGTAAACTATCCATAGTCAAAATATTCCCAAGAGATGGAATGTTTTGTGGATTTTAGGTGTTATTTAAGGAAATTTATATTAACAAACATCATTTAGGTCGCAATTCCCACTGATCTCCTCCTATGACCATGGTTAGATGTTTGCACAAATTGTTGATGTACAACTAATGTACTGAAGACAACCATGGAAGCATTGTAAGTTAGTGATAACCAAAAGAATTTAGATTTCCATATTCGACCACTCATCCAAGGATCCAGATTCCAAAGAAAAACTATTCAACATAGATGACTTTGTTTAGTTCCCTCATCCATGTTTATACACCCAACACCCACCCATGATTCCTAAGACACCAAAATTGCATTCTTATTTAACTCAAATGTGAAGAATTCCATAAAAAGGATTTTATAAATGCTTCTAGGTGTTGTTAATGGTGCTTGAGATTAAGAAGGTTTAATATGGATTTATTTTATTGTTTTCCCCTTGATTCTTATTAGAACTTGCAAATAAGGATATAAATTTCCTAGGTCTAATGGTTTTTACAGATAATAGTAAAAAGTAATGAAAGAAAGCTATAAAACCGAAGCCTTGAATATAAATTTTGATCTATAAGCCTATTCCATTCAACGGAAAAGTAATGAAATGTATGGAAAACAAAATAATAATCTTGTTAAAGAATGAAAGGATGCGCAATGGAAAGAAAAGTTACTCATATATGGAGGAAATTCAAGGACAAAATGGGGTCCTTGACATGCTCCATAGAAAGGATATTTTCTATTTTCATGTGCATGGCTCAAATCCTCTCGTCACGGATGAAAGTGGATATGTTTTTTCCAATATCTCTTTATCATAAAGGTAACACGTGTTGATTTATTGTAGAAACTCTACAACACCTACCTACTTTTGATGGGTGATATGTGATGTAGAGGAGGACTCTTGAATTCATACGAAAAAGAGTGATCATCACTCACATGATCATAATAATAAAATATGATTGTTTGATCATATTAATCTCATCCATTACTTAAAAGGTTTTTTCATTTTACTTTATTTTATTTTGCTTTTTTGATAGTTTTAACATAAATGGTTAAAAGTGCATCTTGCAAACTTAAGAAATGAAAATGAATTCGGGATATATGGTTTATTAAGTCATAATTGTGTAACGTGGTCTAAAAGTGGGGTTATATACATTATATCCATATGATATGTGTTGTATTTGAGTAAAACTAGGATTTATGTTCTAGGTCAACAATGTTTCAAATTTATAAACTATGTTTATGATTCAAAATACATCTAAAATTCTCCAGACCTAGTCAGACGACCTGTATCCCACTCAAAGTTTAAAGATCCCTTATAATGTCTCCATATGTTGGATCAAATAGTTTTTCCAATATGTTTACATTGCAAAGCTCAATAAGATACTAATACATTTGTTTCCAAATTTTTATGATTGTTAAGGCCCCATAAACCATCCAAGCTCTCATATGGTGGTTTAAAGAAATTTTGTAGCACTTGAGCTTAAGAAGCTATGTTCAGTGCCTAGGGCTGTTTCTTCCCTCCCCTGTCCAAAGCTAAGGACTTAAGGACTTTTTTCTCCTATCATGACTACGCTTGATTCGTTAATTATGGTGTCTGAAACACCTTAATGGAACCCATATCCAATTACTAAGGTAAATAGCTTATAGTGAGTGTTTGTGTTGGTATGTCTAGGTTTTGTTCATGTTCCTTGATCTCAAGAATTTTCAATTATGGCTTAACAAACTTATCTACCATCCCGACCATTTTTAAATGTGCAAACCCGTTTTTAATGCATGAAATATATTCATCATAGATATACCATTTTAAATTCCTATAAAGATACCCTAGAAAGGAACCATCTGGTTATTGGAGGAATATTTTTAATCCTCTTAAGCCCTAGAATATTTTACAATAAATAAATTTTCTTATTTTACTTCCTTGAATATGTTAATGTCTCTATCACTTAGTGTGCAAAACGTCCTATTAATACCCATCCTCAACTCTAACGTGAATAATCAGTTAGAGAGGGTTTGGCGCATTCTTTGTAGGTGCATTTCTAATATTATTTTATAAAGGGAATGGTATGAAATACATATTTAAAGAAAAAAATAGAGACGCAATAAAAATTGAACTCAATTAATAAATGGAAATTGTTGAAACTATATACATGTAGAATGAACACAAACTAGTTCAAATGGTGGTAGTTTATCCCTCATAAGAAATGTGATGCCTATGGGTCTTTCTGACATGTGTTACAATGAGCACAGGATTTTTTATCATGAACAGGTGATGAGAAGCCATAACCACCAAAAAACCTATTCCTAGGAGATGAAGTGCCAATGGCTTGTGGGCCCCAATGGGTTAAGCTGGAACACCAACTTCTTGGGGTCATAACCTTGGCTTACAATCTTTGTTTGGTGTGCATGATAACCCGATGGACAAGCCTTTTTGAGTAGTACAATTTTTTATAGATAATGGAATTTTGGGTCTCCTTTTAACTTGTTTTCCCAAAAAACAATGTTTAGGGCCTCAAAATGGCTTCGGAAGTCCAAGACCAAGAAAATGCAAAAAAAAAAAAAACTACGAAAACAAGAAAATTGTGTTATGAATTAGTGAAATAGGTGGGTGGACACCGATATCCACTTGAATCAGTCCTCCCCCTTAGGAAGCAATGGTATCAACATTGAGTGCCTCCATGATATGGGGGAAATTGTTCTAAACATGGCTCTTGGTGAGCCACTTCCCTTACTGTAGGAGCTAGGCTACATTAACAAACCAATATAGTGGGACACTCTTTTGGTGAGTTATGTTAATTTGTGTGCCCATAGTTTGATCACTTGTGACCTATTTAATAAAATTTGGGTTAATCTTTATTTGTGTCACTTGCTCGAAAATTTCTGAAGTGTCTAACAATGGTGGAAAATATGGTGGAAGGCAGTCCACATTGAACATTGGGTACATGCTAAGGAATGGGGAGATACTTAGCTCAAAGCCATTGTCACCCATGGCCTTGGTGATGGTGTAAGCTTCATATGGTCCCCTTCAAGGAATTATTTTTACAGATGCAACCAAAACCTTGTCTCCCACTTAAAACTTGTGTGCCACCTAGTGTCGATCATTGTGTTGTTTATACTTAGTATTGGCTTCCATCAACATATCATGGATCTGCGAGTAGATGTGTTGAATTCATATAATAAACTAGCTAAATTTGTCATCTTTTGATCGAAAATGTGGTATCAATGGGACATAATGGTTGAAATCCCATTCTCGCTTGAAAGGGGATGTGGCCACCTGAGCTATGGATAGATTTGTTATGGCTATGCTAAACATAGGTGAGAATCTCATTCCATGTCCATGGATGGCTATAGTTCCACATTTGAAAAACATGCATGATCATCCTATTAATGAACTTTGTCTCCTCATAAGTCTAGGGGTAAACGAAAATTTGTTTGGTGAGATTGGTGTTTGACATTGATTAGAGGCTCGACTAGAATGTCCTTAGGAATCTTCTATCCTTATCTAATATGATGGTCCATGTGTACTATATAGAAGGGTCGATAATATAGCAGACATGTGGAGGTACTCAAAGATATAAAGTGATTATTTATTCTAGTAAATAAGGCCTATATTAATAAGTCATATGTGGTTGACCATCATTATAAAAAGTGACCACAAGTAATTATTTAGTTATATAAATGGGCCATAGTTAATAAATAAAGTGGTTAAGGTTTGTTAGGGTTTTCAAATCCTATAACATGATATATAGTCAAATATAGGAAGGGAAGAGGGTTCAAGTATTGGTTTTGTATTGACAAGTGATAGCTTGAGGAGTGATTTCCTTCCTTAAGGAGTGATTGTATGGTGTTACCCTACCTCAAGGGTTTCTACATATATTAATAAAATATTTCAGTTCTATGATCCATTGTGTTATTCTTCTAGTATATTCGTATGTTTAATATTAGTAGGTCGAATCCACTACAAGTGGTATTAGGTCTCTTTCTTGGGAAAAGGGGAGGTTTTTTTTTTCATGTTGTAGCAATTTTTTGGAAAAAAAATAGTCCGCACCGAGTTTGCATGTCAAATATAGACATATTGGTGCATAATATTGAAAAAGTATTTTCATATCTAAATTATTGGTGGAAAGAATCCAAATTGAAGAAAAAATCATTTGAATCGGGGCCTGGACGGAGGAGATATTATTGATTTAATATCAACTATTTTTAGAAAAAAATTCGGACAGTAAATCGTGGGTGGCAAGTTGTAGGTTAGAGCTATACATATTGTTATAGAATATTCAGAAAATAATGTCAGATTTGAATTCCCTACTAAAAAACCCCCAAATTAAAAAAAAAATCATCCAAATCAATGTTTGGATAGGATATCTCATTTATTTAAAATCGGCTAGTGTTTTTTTTTAAGAATTCTTTTGTGACGAGAATATAGCTGCAATGTGGATATGAGTTCCTAGAGTGTGCAGATAGTGATTCCAAACACATGGAAACATGCAAAATGGTCGTTTCATTTCTGAAAATAGTTTATAATAAGGATTTTGAGCCACATTGATTAAGTTGTGTTCATTTTAAATTATCACCCAAAGTATGTGATTTTGTCCAAAACCCTCATACAATTTTAGGGGTTATAGCAAGATGAATTTTATAGGAAGATATGATGGTCCTACTATTAAAGAATTCATACAAGAAACTAAATCTTTATGCCAATATTTTTTGACATCCTTCCTATGGCTTTAATATGAAAGATGAGGGTGATAAATGGTGAAAATCGCTTGATAGTTCAGTGAGGAGAATTCCTTCCTCGTGAGGAAATTGAATTTTTTTTTTTTGGAGGAATGGTCTCATAATAGAAGGAAGAAAAATAAGAAATATAAAGGGTCATTTTCTACTGATATATCCATACTACAGGTTCATTGATGTATTCATGAACAATCAGTTAATTGCACATCCAGCTTGGTTGAGGGCTATAAACATTGGTTTGACAGAGAACATTGCCATTGAATGGGAAACATACATCACAAACCTACACCCGGTTGATACATTCATTGGAGAAGGTGAATACAAATGGAAATGGGAAGGCCCTACAAAGGATGGGTCCCCAAAAGTTAAGGATATAAATAATAATCTTCCTTTAGCAGAAAAATCGTTCAAGTTCATCACTTGGTACAAGGCATCATGGGGATGGGAGATACCAAAGAAACTCCTACGCTTTGGGTGGTTGACTATTCACAAAAGAGTACTCACATGGGATAATTTGTAGGGCAGAGGTTATCAAGGGTCAGGAATATGCTCCATGTGCAGGATGCATGATGACGAGGCAGAACACCTATTCATTGGATGTTCGTTCGCCAGGGAAGTATGGTCTAGGTTGGTGGCCTTTCTTAAGATGGATTGATTAAGAACACACAATTCTCTTGAAAATTGCTTTCTCACATGGTCTAAGGACATGCATGATTACCACTCTCTCCCCTTCTATGTCATCTCGACCAAATGGAGAAGTTGAAATGCTTTGTCGCTTGAACATATGAAACTGGTGGTTTGGGAGGTGGTTTTAAAGACCATCACTTATTTCTCTGAGATTGGTGCAAAGAAGTTTGTGATAAAAACAAGGAAGCATTCACACAAGAACATTAAGGGGATTCACCTGAGGGTTTTTTTTTACGAGGCTAGTCAGTAGAGAAGGTGTGGATGTGGTGTTGTCTTTATACTAGAGTCGGGGAACATCTATCACTTTTGGTGGCAGGGAGGAAGTAGCACATATAGTAGAGTTGAGATCATTGTGCTCTAGGGCGTTCTCAACTTTGCAAAATGGTAGGGCTTGATAAAATCTATGTACATGGTGAAGCCAAGACTATTATAAACCGGGTCAAATATTACACTCATTTCAACCCACATTTTTGTCAAATTAGATGAGACACATCACGATTCTAGAACCCTCCTTTCATAGCATTACAGACACACATATCTACAGAGAACAAAACACGATTGTTGATCTACTTTCAAACAGGGGAATTGACTCAGAAACAAGTATTATTATGCGACATATGTTCAGGACAGACTCATGAACACGGGCTGTATTAACACACATTAGGATTTTATAATAGAATTTTGTTGTAAAAAGATGTTCCTTAATACGGTGGAGAATTGTTGTAAAAAATATTGATTAGGGAACTCATTACTATTTTTGTGCATAAATAGAACATAGCTACTCTTGAATAAATAAGATAGGGAAAATCTGCAAACAATGATTTTGGTATGGGTATTAATGAAAGATTTTTATAAATTATATGGGAAAAGAGATACTGTCACAAACGGGCAACATGAGTATGGAAGTTAAGAGAATATACTCTCTTTTTATTAATGGAAGGAAATGTTTTTTTTCCGTATTGAAACATTGCTAGTAAATACAAAATGTTCGAGAGTTAAAACAACATTCCAACTTTGTTGCTGTTACTGTGCATTGCCAAGTTTTTAAGAACGTTTTCCTATTATTGGGTTTTGTGTTTTTAAAAAAATCTATCAAACACACTGAATCAAACAAAGTTCAAATTTTTTATTTTACAGGAAGAATTAATTTTTTAGAACGTTTTCTTATAGGCATCGTAATACCTCATTTGGACACTATGACGCTAAAACATTTTTCGAAAAGGCCATCTGGTAATGATTGAACGACGTTATTATACAATAATTCCATGAGACAATGCTTGAAACAAGCACCAAGCGAGCCCCTAAAATTATAATCCATGCTTTCCTCACATGCTTTTTTCTCTGTCAATCGTTGCAATTGATTTTAGATGCAAATTCCAGATGGAAAATTTCAGGCTTGCTAGCAACGTGAGGATGACTTCAGAGAAGGAACACCTCTTTGTTCGCTTAAATGCAGAATCTTCAAACGTATAGCGCTTGTATCGAACCTCCAGCTAGATTCCATGGCCTGATGATAGTAAACGAAATTAATTAAACCTGATCATTACAGAACAATTCAACGAATTACATGTAAATGAAGGACTACATTCATATAATTCCTACCTTAACCTGTATACTATACCAGGCCTTGTCACCGGAGACGAAAGTAGAAGCATTGATAACATCTAATTTCTCTTCTTCGAATAACAAAAATAGTCTAGACAAAAGGACGTGATCTGCCTGTGCTGTCTGAACTGTTACTAGAAGAACCGGTGGCGCAGCAAAAATCCTCACTTCGGTCGAAATTGCATGTGTGGATTTATTGAAATTTACTTCATCTATCAACATTCTAGAGGTATCAGAGGCTTTTAATGCTCGTTCAGAGATATTTTTGAGGGTCATCAATTCGTCTCGTTGCCTGGAAAGTATCTGGATCTGTCGTCGCAGTTGAGAAATGCACTTTAAAGCTCCACGTACAATGGCGGGCTTGCTAATTTGTTTCTGTAAAATTTGAAGGAGATATTCAACTCTTTTTTAGCAAAAATAAAAGAATATAGTCACTAGCACACGCCCATAAAAAAGTCAACATCATTTGCACCAGACATTATATTGTTTACCTGTGTTTCAGTATTGGAATGTGGAAGTTGTTGAAATATTAATTTCAACCGCTCAGTGGTTTTTGGAAAACCGCCCGGTCTCCCCGCACCGCCATTCGCAAATGGCTGTACCAGCAGGAGGGGCCCCGACACAATCAGGAGGCGCCACGCGTCCCCTGTACAACAGCAATACCGCCTGCTCCCGGATGTTAAAGTCCGTTTCGTTTGCCCGAGGATGGCTTGCGAACCTCGTCGGATCAGCTCAGCGATCTGGGCGCGCGCTCTCAGCCGTCGATCTCCGAAGTTGCATTCGGCCTGCTGAAATTCAATGGTTTGCGTGGCGTGTTTGGTTTTCTCTGTTGACCGCCGCGAATTGAATTTAATGGCTGTACGTAGGAAGTACGCAGATGTATTAATTTCCATACTGCACTTAAGTTTTGGTGTTCCATATGCATTTGTATATTTTTTTAATAAAAAGCATGGAAGAGCCTGCGCGCGGGAGTAGTATGAGAACAGGGAAAACAATTGTGTGTTGTGTCTGCGCGGGTGTTGCATGAAGAACACAGAGAAGTGTGCCTGCGCGCTGTGTTGAATGAAGAACAGGGAATAGAACAACGCGGTGGAGAGCCTGTGCGTGGTGGTTCTATGTGGAAATGAAAAGAACGCACAGCAGTGCGAAATAGAACACAGCAGATGAGTCTGCGCACAGAGGTTTTTAGTGTGATTTGTTTTGAATGCACTGCAGTGCGAGAAGTTGAAAATAACAGGGATGTATTGTATTGGTTGCCCAGCGCAAAACCAAGAAACAACAAGAAACTGTTTTTTTTGTAATACCCACAGCAGTGGAAGACCAGAAGCGAGAGAGAGAGAGACAGAGTTTCTCCAGTGAATCCCTCTCTGCGCAGAGGATGAGTTTGTAACAGTTTTTGTTTTTAAGCAATAGAAAATGTTTTATGCTGTTGTAATGGACTATTATGAGTACATTTGTTTTTAATAGCTTCGCTGTGCAAAGGTCCTGGAAGAAATGAAACAGAGCATTGGCTCTGTTGTGTTTATTTGTTTGGTTTTGGTATTTTCCCATCAAAAATACCCAACAGTGGTATCAGAGCAGGTCCAGGCTCTTTAAAGAAGTTAAAGAAGCTGAAGGGAGAAGGTTTGTAGCTGCAGTCAAATTTCTCCAGCAGTGTGAAGTCTCAGCCAAAAGCATTAAGGTATTCCTCAAGCTTTCCTTTGTGTTACTGTTGAAGAAACAGTCAGTGATTTAAAAAAAACAGTCAAGTATTTAAAGCCTAGATAAGAATGGCAAGGTCAAAGAAGAAAGCCTCCAAGCCTGCTAAAAATGTGTCTCCCTCCTCTACTAAACTAGAAGGCAATCCATTTGAATACATTCTATTTGAAGCTCCAAAGTTTGATGGAAACTTTGATGTATGGGAAATAAAGATGAGGGCTTTCCTAAAGTCTGAGGGGATTGAAGTCTGGGAGTCAGTGATTGATGATAGCAAGATGGATAAAGAATCCATGGAGTATGATGCAAAAGCAGCAAAGACTATCTTGAATGGACTCCCTGATTCTGTGAAGAGGAATCTAGGAAAATATACATCAGCAAAGGATATATGGGACAGACTGCATGACTTTCATGCAAAGGGAGCACTGACCATGACAATGAGTCAAGAAGAAAATTATGAACCCATCATAGAAGCTGAAAATGAGAAGGTTGACCTCATCAAGCTTCAGGTAAGAGAAAGGGATGAAGAGCTTGCCAAGCTTAAGAAGGAGCTTGACCAATGCAAGAAGAAACATCATGAAGAAGTCATATCCATGACAAATCAGCTGAATAGTGCAAAGAAGCAGGCAGATGTCTTGACAAGTCAACTTGAACAAAGACACAAGAGAGTGAATAAGCTTGTGGAAGAGATTGGACAGTACAAGGTAGAGGTCTCCTCCCTTAAGTCTGAACTACAAGAAGCCAGGAAGCAGGCACAAGGAGCTGAAAAGAAAATGAAGAGCAGTCAAGCAAAAGATGAAGAAATCTCCAAAATGAAGACAGATATTATCTCCTTCAAAATAGTAGCAGCTGAAGCTACTCGTAGCAAGGAAGAAACTGAGGGACAACTAGCAAAGAAAAATAATGAATGTGAAAAGTTAGAAGAAGAGATTGTCCTCCTCAGGAAGAAGGTTGAAGGGATGAACAAGATCATGAAGAGCTCTCAAGCTTTGGATGACATGCTCAGCTATCACAGATCTCCATCTGATAAATCAGGACTTGGGTATGTAGGTGAACCCTCAAACAAGGATGAGGATGCTTTAAGCAAAGGAGATGTGAAGAAGCCAAAAAGAGATGGTGATGCTCCTAGTTCCAACAAAGGCAAGGAGAAAAATGAAGGCTGCAATAGAAGAAATCCTGCTCCAAGCAGAGAACCAGCTCCAAGAAGAAATGTAGCTGATGTCAAAGAGGCAAGAGGCAATGGTTATCATCAAAGGATCTCAAGGCAGCAAGGGTTCAGAAGTGCATCAAGAAAACCTCCATCTCCCAGGTACCAAAGTTCATTTTATGGTTATTGTTATGCTTGCTCAAACTTTGGTCATATGGCAAAAGACTGTAGAGCATTTCATAAAGATAGATGTTGTGGTCTTCGACAACCTCCAAGAAACAATTTTAGAAGAAATCATGAAATGTTATTCATGAACAATGTTGAATGTTTCAAGTGTCATAACATTGGGCATATGGCACGAGATTGTAACTTAACATGGGATCTTACACAAGCTAGACCCATGCAAAAGAAGAAAGTTACACAAGTATGGAGAAAGAAGGTAATACAACCTGAAAGCCCCTTGAACTCCCCAGTGGATCTAAGTTTGTTTTAAGAAAACCTTGCTGAAAGAAGATAAAGCATACATTAAAGGGGAGCTTGTAATTTTTTCTTGCTGAACTGTATTAATAGTCACTCTTTGATGAAGACCTTTTATAAGGGAAAAATATGAAGTTAAATCTGCCATAAAAGCAGAGAAGAAAAAGGGGCAGCCCTCAAATGTGAAGTGCAGCAGCGCAATAAGAAAAGTATGCAAAGCATGGAGACCCTCACAGCAGTGGGAAGATAGAACATAAAACAACAGTTTTGAATTTTTTGTTATGGAGCACATGCATTGAAATGCATAGCAATGGAAGGTAGTTTCCTTCTATGTAATGTGAGAGAACATACTCATAGCAGAGTGAGTACAATACACAGCAGTAAAAAAAATGTAATGTTTTTCTACTTATGCAATGCAACATGCAAAGAAATGCATAAAGAAAAACAGGGATAGCAGATTTTTAATGCACATGGGTGAATGATAATGTGTGGCAGCAGAAAAACGAAAGGAATTGCACAGCAGTGCATTGTGTAAATAAAAAAAATGAAGACGAAGACTGTGTGAAGCAAGGGTGTAAAAAGGAACAGGGGTAGCCACAGTGCAAATTGCAGAGGCAACGCAACAGTAAATAAAAACCCAGGGATGACAGAGTCTATGGTTATGGGTATGGACAACAGTGCATAAGAGAAGGCAGCAGCGTGATGGCAAGAAGGAGAAGCACAGTAGTGCGAAGAAAATGAAACCAGAACTAAGAGAGAATGAAGAAATGTGTTTTTACACAGCAATGTAAATAAGAAAATGCAGCAGCATGAAGTTTTTGTTGAAGAAATGAAAGGTAATGGACATCAGCAGATGTAAAAGAAATTTTTCCTTACAGCAGTAAATGTAAGTATAGTGAATGTGTTGTTCATTGAATTAAAATGCAACATATGCAACAGCAGTGAATGTAAGAAATGATTACACACAGCAGTGTAAATTTGTAAGGTGGGACAGAGTAATTGTTCCAGAAAAGACAGAGTATTCTGTCTTTGAAGAATGCACAGCAATACAGAGTTTGCAAAGAAATGTAAGTGAAGTGCAGCAACACAACAGCAAGTGTAGACACAGCAGTGTGGGGTAGACGCAGCAAAGAAGATGGCACAACAGTGCAACAGAGAATATACAGCAGCATAAAATAACAATGTAATGAGTATGCACAACAGTGCAATGAATGTTTTGTTTTGAAACTGCTTCTAAAGCAGTGTTTGGCAGTAATCCCTCCGTGAGAGGAAGTGAAGTTCTTAGTGAATCCCTCTGTTAAAGAGGAAGGTGCTTTTCAGCACAGTGTCATGGTAAATCCCTCTGTCAAGAGGAAGATGCTTTTTAGCATACACATGGTAAATCCCTCTATCAAGAGGATGATGCTTTTCAGCATAGTCACAGGTGAATCCCTCTGTCAAGAGGAAGGTGCTCTTCAGCACATTGTTATGGTGAATCCCTCTGTCATGAGGAAGGTGCTCTTAAGCACAGTTTCAGGTTAATCCCTCTATTAAGAGGAAGACAACTTTGTTTGTTTGTGAACTGCATCAGAAGCAGTTGGTGAATCCCTCTATGTGAGGAAGATATCTTTGTAACAATAGTACTGAGGAATCCCTCTACGAGAGGAAGTGTTTGGGTATGTCCTAATGCCCAGCAGTTGAAATTAAAGGGGAGTGTTGAAATATTAATTTCAACCGCTCAGCGGTTTTTGGAAAACTGCCCGGTCTCCCCGCACCGCCATTCGCAAATGGCTGTACCAACAGGAGGGGCCCCGACACAATCAGGAGGCGCCACGCGTCCCCTGTACAACAGCAATACCGCCTGCTCCCCAGATGTTAAAGTCCGTTTCGTTTGCCCGAGGATGGATTGCGAACCTCGTCGAATCAGCTCAGCGATCTGGGCGCGCGCTCTCAGCCGTCGATCTCCGAAGTTGCATTCGGCCTGCTGAAATTCAATGGTTTGCGTGGCGTGTTTGGTTTTCTCTGTTGACCGCCGCGAATTGAATTTAATGGTTGTATGTAGGAAGTACGCAGATGTATTAATTTCCATACTGCACTTAAGTTTTGGTGTTCCATATGCATTTGTATATTTTTTTAATAAAAAACATGGAAGAGCCTGCGCGCGGGAGTAGTATGAGAACAGGGAAAACAACTGTGTGTTGTGTCTGCGCGGGTGTTGCATGAAGAACACAGAGAAGTGTGCCTGCGCGCTGTGTTGAATGAAGAACAGGGAATAGAACAGCGCGGTGGAGAGCCTGTGCGCGGTGGTTCTATGTGGAAATGAAAAGAACGCACAGCAGTGCGAAATAGAACACAGCAGATGAGTCTGCGCACAGAGGTTTTTAGTGTGATTTGTTTTGAACGCACTGCAGTGCGAGAAGTTGAAAAGAACAGGGATGTATTGTATTGGTTGCCCAGCGCAAAACCAAGAAACAACAAGAAACTGTTTTTTTTGTAATACCCACAGCAGTGGAAGACCAGAAGCGAGAGAGAGAGAGACAGAGTTTCTCCAGTGAATCCCTCTCTGCGCAGAGGATGAGTTTGTAACAGTTTTTGTTTTTAAGCAATAGAAAATGTTTTATGCTGTTGTAATGGACTGTTATGAGTACATTTGTTTTTAATAGCTTCGCTGTGCAAAGGTCCTGGAAGAAATGAAACAGAGCATTGGCTCTGTTGTGTTTATTTGTTTGGTTTTGGTATTTTCCCATCAAAAATACCCAACAGAAGTATGGCTTGAAGCTTTGCATAAATAGCATTCAATTTCTGGCGCCTATGTCGCTCTTCCGCGTTACGAGAAAGCTTTTTCACGGCAATGTCCTTGCTCTTATTGCAGCCCGATCCTTTCTCATTAATT
Source organism: Pinus tabuliformis (assembly GCA_031772625.1). Taxonomy (NCBI): domain Eukaryota; kingdom Viridiplantae; phylum Streptophyta; class Pinopsida; order Pinales; family Pinaceae; genus Pinus; species Pinus tabuliformis. The sequence goes on from CM062817.1 coordinate 603,508,685, forward strand.
TTCTCGAGATGATAAGAATTGCAGATAGCATTATCAACAGAGTGCAATAACTGAGCATCGTATTCTAGTGGGCTAGAGGAAACCCTAAAAAATTGAAGACCCTCTCTCCCATAGCCACAGTCATCCATGATAACCTGACACTCGTGTACTTTGAGAGTTGCGCTAAGCGTGCTTTCTTGAAGCGCGATTTCGTCAGTTGAGAGAAAAAACCTAACACTCGAACGACTCTCGGGGACTCTCGGGGAGGTAACTTCTGTTCTATAATGGGGTTGGATACTACTCGAAAGAAAAGTTCAGCAGAAACAAGTTCTAATGTACAAATGAATATCCTTTCTCAGAAACAGTTTCTGCCTTCGGATTGCTGTGAAGTCTCGGAGACAAGCAGCTAGGCTTGCCCACATATTAATATTTAAATGTTTCTGGGAACATTGGATACTCTTCCGTTTATCATGCGTCATGTACTGAAACGCATCAGCTAATTTGATTCTGTTAACATATTGGATAAGTATGAGGCTTGGCCCAGGAGATTCCTCAAGCATGCTTCCGTTCACACATGAGATGAAGAAACATTAGAAATCGAAGGATCTGACAAATAGGTGAAAAACTGAAGAGGTTTGCCGTTACACTAAAATTCGTAGGTCTTGGTAAACTGGTAAACTTTTTTAAAGGGGTAATTAGGAATTCTAGCGATTCCTATAAAGGTGTGGTGATTTTTTCAAAGCTCCTCTCAAAAGTAGAAGTAGATGGTGGAGTCTATAGAAATGTCTTGATTTTTCCAACACTTCTCTCAAAATTAGATGGGGAGTCTAATTTGGGTCAAGGCTCTAATACCAGACGTTTGTGGTTACATCAATTTTTAGTGTGGAAATTACAGATTCAATAGAGGTAGGAAGGTGATTCTTCTAACACTTCTCTGACAAAGCAGTTGGGGACTCTAACCTGGGTCTAGACTCTGATACTAGAGGTTTGCTCTTACATCAAATTTCCTAGTTATTAATAAAACCCTCAGCTATTAATAAACCTTCCAAACTTTCGAAACCAGTAACTAAAATCCCAGTGTGAAAGTTACAAATTCCATAAAAACAGTGATTCCTCCCACAAAAACATTATAAACAGAATGAGGTATCGCATCAACCCTATTATCAACCATCAAGTCAGAATGAGGTATCGCATCAACCCTATTATCAACCATCAAACCCGGAGACTTGCCTTACTTCAACTTCTGCGTGGTTAGCCCGTGACCTCACGAGCTTTTCTTCTCTCCAGCACGGGCATATTTGGTAAACGTAAATATATGTGGAGTACATATGTTTGTAGTTTTGGCATTTTTTCGAATCAAAATTGTAGTTTCAACGAATTTGGTACGACCAAGTAAATATAATAAGGAAACGGAGGAAACGGAGGAATCAAATAGTCGTATCTTTCATAAATAACTCTATAATAGTCCATCGCTGACCCCATTGAGGTTATAATATTCCATGGCAGAACGGTTACATTCACCGTGCCAAGAGCCGCAAATTCAGCGTGCTCAGTTTCCTGATTCTCTCTTAGTTACGGACTACGTGTGACCCTCTTTTGATGATTTGTTGTTTTCTTCTTCATTCTGAACGTTATCAGAAAAATGGCAAAGTTCTATCATTATTCTGCGTGCATAGATTATACCTCTGATTTCTACAATTTTTTTATTGTCCAGCTATCGCTCCTAGGCTTTGTTAGCAGATTATACCCGCGGCTTAAAATTACAGTGTGAATGGCTATTTTCCTGATATGCGTTTTACTGGGTTATCGCTCTCCGGTAGAACGAAGGGGTTGTTTCTCTTTATTTTAATTGTTTTTTTAAATGCTTTCTCTTTCGCAGGCGCATATTGAAGAGAAGTTCCCCTTCCTGTTTTTTGTTGTTTTGTTTTTTAATGTGATGATTATGTCGTGAGATGTTATGTCTAAGCAAAAAAGGGTCTTCATGTTCCTGAAACATTTGATCTCTTCGAACTAAAGAGTTCAAAGAGAAAATAATTTACATAGAAATTGATGGCAATTTGTTTATTAAACAAGTGAGGCTGCGAGGCAGCAAGTCCCTGCATAAGGTTCAGCCTCCATTTTTGGGTTTCAGCATGCATTTCTGGTTTGACAGAACAAGCAGAAGTTTCAGCATGCATTTCTGGTTTGACAGAACAAGCAGAAGTTTCAGCATGCATTTCTGGGTTGACAGAACAAGCAAAAGTTTCAGCAGAACAGAACAAGCAGAACAACAGAACAAGAGCGACATTAGTCGCAGGTTCAAATGGCTCCGCTTCTGTCCGTTGTTCTACCTCAAGCCACGGGTCGTGTACTCAGCATTCAATCTCATACTGTCCAGGTGCCTAAAATACACCTGCTTGAATTTTACAAACGACAATTTGTTTTTTCATTTCAGTAAGTTTCAGTTACATTATTTGTTCGACTTATAGGAACATGCTAACAGCTACCAGAAACTGTATATCGAAGAATAGACGGATCTTGGTTAATTGGTACAGCAAGGGAATTTCTTATCCACCAATGTTTAAATTCCTTCATAGACAAGTTTCACCCTTTTGTGGACTGTATATCTCACCAAGCAAAGTGCAAGCCGGTTGCATTTGGCCAAATAGATACTATAAGCCATTGTAATATTCCCAAAATGGGATAGGTCATATTCGACATTGACCCTGATAATAGGAATCATCTTGTAAAAAAAAATTGTATATCAAAGACAATTATACCATTTTAGTACTATGTTCATATGGTTTTAAGTTTTGTATTCCCAGGTCGCCATTCCTTGTTTGGGGTCAGCCAGATTGGTTTTGACTCTGCTTCAGAGTGGCGCATTGGATATGGAGTTGTTTAGGCTACTTGCTTGACTAGTTATCCATTTCCAATATTAAGAAATTTAAATGTGACCTTTCATTCAAGGGTGAAAAATTCATTGTCCTTTACATCATGTTTAAATGGCATTTACAAGGCACTGAAGATTTTTAGTTTATTCCTGTCTGTGTCGCAGAGCATTCTTAGTGCAGACCTTTGGTTTTTGAAATGATGCCCAACTAGTGAAGGCCTGTGCCTTTGTTTTTTTTCCTTTCTTGCAAATGCTACTTCAATTAATTGGAAACGTTAACATTTTACAATTATGCAGTCATTATTGGGTTTAAGGAGGAAATGCAAACTCTGCGAAACTACTGAAGGAAGTCTTGTATAAAAAATTACATTACCAATTTACAAATATGCAGCCACTCTCGGGTTCAAGGAGGAAATGCAAGTTCTGCAAAACTACAGAGGAAAATCTCATATTCAAAATTCAACATGCTAAAACAAAATTGACGCTTGTAAATACTAAAGACTAACCCATCTAAACTTTAAAGATAGAAATGGTGTAACAAAAAACAAAAAAATGGAACTAAAGTCCAAAGTTTATGAGTCTAAATAATACTTATTAATGTATATCTATTAGTACAAGCACAAAAGCAAACAAGTCTTTTATGAATAAAAAGATAATTGCCTTGCATATGCCAAAAATTCTTTATAGGAAGATACCAATAACTTTAATAGGCTACCCTAGTTAGATTCTATGCTTAGTAATAAATTGAAAAATGCAGAGAAATCTGCCCCGAACAAGTCTAAAAAAAGAAAATTCTTTCTAAAATGCATGCTGGATTATACATCCACAGGTAAACACCGCCACGCTTGATTTAATAAAATGGAAACTGCATTAAAAAGGCAACGAAAATGACGGCACGAGCACGGTGAAATCGTTTGAGTGTGAGAGACTATATTGAAGGTTATTGGATCCAAATATGCCCAGGTTTTAAAACTTTTACTTCGGCGACAATTGACTTGACGAAATATAACAGGAAAAAATATTAGTAGGAAAGAAACAATGCTAAAAATATATATAATACATACATTATATGTCCAAAACTATAACCGTAAATTTATTTTATTTTTTGATTCTTTACTCCAGTCCCAGGATCCGAGGATTGAGCCATGTGGAACCAAATATTTAAACAATGAAACATGTTGAGAACCATCTGGGCTCCTCACGAGGGCACGAACTTATTTCCAGAACACGAAGGCCACTTGCCTCATGACCCTATTTTCCAGAAAACAAAATGCAATACGTGGATGAATACCATGCAATACGTGGATGGATTAGCAACGTTCCTTCCAGGTTTTCTATAGTTCAAATTGTGTTTAAGAATTTTTTTAGCATTGACCACTCCGTCCCTGGTGCCTGTTTCAGATTCAGCGAGCAATCATCTTTGCAGGCACTACAGCCTTCTCTTCTGCAGATTCAGCAAGCAATCATCTTTGTGGGCACTACAGCCTCCTCTTCTGCAATGGATTCCAAAGATCAAATTTTTCCAACATCTGAAGCCGGCACTTCCAAGTTGTAAGCAATCTGGCTCTCGAATTTGAAGATTTCACAATTAAAGAAATTGTGACGATGAAATTGATTTTTATTTCTTATTCTGAGTTTTTATTTCTTATTCTGAGCAAATTGATTTACTCGACAGAGAGATTTAGAGAAGGTTTGCTCAGCATGGATAGTGGGATGTTGGAATGGCAATGGGATTTTTGGTCATCACCGAACATGATATTGGATGCTCTCGGTTTGTGACTGAAACAACAACGGCTAAAGATGATTTCACTTGGTTAAAGGTGAGAATTCATCGTACAGACAAGCCTATTCAACTCTCATAGCTCGATGGCTATTTGACTGAGCTTGGCATGCTGGTAAGTAAAGTGGTTGGCCAGGATAGTGGCAATGGCTTGGCATGAGGTGCGACATGCATAATGCAGAGAAAGGCGAACTTATTATGTTGAAATAACAGAATGCCAACCCTTGTTATGTTGAAAGAATAGAATGCCAACCCGGTAGGGAACCCACTTGCTACTTTGCTGGCGCTTGAGAATAACTTCAATACAGGGGCAGTCGAACTTGCAACTTCTAGCCTAGCTGGGGCTAGTCAGTGCCAGAAGGGCAGTTGATAGTCAATCATAGCCAGTGCTCATTACCTTTGCCGAAAGGTAATAATCTAATAATCTGGTAATATTCTGCATGTAAGAATTTCCAAAAGCACAGTCATTAATAACCTCTTAATATTCTGCATGTAAGAACTTCCATACATTTTTTGTCTGCACAGGTATGTTTTTTCACAGTGAATCTAATTATATACTTCAGATTTAACATGGATACAATCTGAACATTGATACAATAGGTAGAGTTGAAGGAAAGAAAAACGTAATGAAAAGTAATTGGTTTGCACGAAACCTGTTACGGCCCCAAAACATAAACCCTAAAGAGTCGATTTTCAGGAAATTAATGACAGAAAAGCAATGAATTGAATACTGACCGCGAAATGGGAGAGATTGACAATGGTCCAGGCGGTGCCAGCAGTGCATCCGAATAGACAGAGTACGATGATCCATGTGAAGAAGAGTATGAGAATGTAATTTCGAAATCATACCAAGTCCTGTAGGGTCAAGAAAAACCAATACGAGGACAGAGGGGGATATGACCTAGAATAATTCATTCAAAACTGTCATAAAGTCGTAAACATCAGTACTGGAAAAAGGGAAACCCCAATACAGGTCGAGAACGAGTGTCACGAGCCGATAGGAAGGTAGCCTGTCACAGATAGACTAAAACGGAAGTAAATCTGTGGAGGAAACTGGTCCTACCCCGACCATGGGCCACAAAATAAGAAATTAGAAACAACAGGTCAAAACCAGAGGCCACTTTCACCACATCAAAGGAAAATCATTTCTGGTAACGCTATTCGCAAATGATGAAGGAGAAAAAAAACAATGAATAGAGAGATTCCTAATCAACAGTACCGCCCTCATTCTTAACGCAGACATTTAGCACTCGAATCGGAAAACCAGGCGATAAGAGTCAACGAGGTAATGTAGGCAAAGGGTTTCACATACCTATAGATAAATGAACCCATGACGCGACCAGGGCTTGCATCTCGTCACACCTGACCAGTCCCTCTTTCCTGTTAACACAAAGAAAAATGGATATTAGCATCCGAAACATATTCTACAGCTCAATTGGAAGCAAATAAACCCAAGACATCAAGGCAGTAAAACAAGCCGTGGAGTTACAGGACCCCCCAATTTTCCGGGACGAAGAGGCTTTTCGGGGGCGAGGAGGCGAGGGAGGGGAATCTGCAGCTTGACGGACCAAGCCGAAACCAGTGGCGGAGAGGCTCTTCTGACCAAATCGAACACCAACAAGCAGGTAAGTTGCTTTAATGCAACCGCTGCAGTGCATGCAGCCTGCATGCTGAACACTTGCCGCCCCCTGCATGCTGAACACTTGCCGCCGGAGAATATGCCAAACCTTAGCATATGCCTGTTTGCAGAAACCTTAGCATATGAATTGATGAATTAATGTTAGCATTAAAATCAGACCACTGACGGTCACAGCGAAACATACACGCCTATTTCCGAAATAACCTAAGCTTTGGCCTCTCCCGCCTCGGGAAGAGGCCAAATAAGATGGCATTCCTTCGGCATCCTGGCGGGGAGGGCAGACATCCTTGAAACCTTGATCTAATCGCCAAACAGCACTCCGAATGACTAAAAATCGATTCCTAAAAGGGGTGAAGTAATGCTATCTAGGGGTCATATCGATTACTATAGTCCCTGCCGGATGCCAGATGGCAGGGACTAATAAAATAGGGATAACTTGAGCATGAAAGCGTTCTCAAAAGTACGATTTATTTAAGTTTATAATGTTATTTATTTCACTTATCTTGAATTATTTTATAAATGGTTAGTTATACATTTATTTATTAATTTTAATGTTTTTATTTAATGGAGAAATTGTTTTTAAATAATTTAATTTATTGTGTTCTAAGGAATTAGATTTAATGGTGGAAAGACAATTTCTTTTTTTTATTATTGTAAAGGTTTTATTTTCATGAGGGCTTAACGAAGAGCTATTTAGTCATTTTAAGGTAGTGGTAGAGTGTTCCCATCTAAATTATATTAGAGTTTCTATGGGTACCTCAAGTGGTGATGTTGTGTTATGAAATATTATGTAAAGTATGCAATATATTATATAAAAGGTGGTCATGCTATGAAGTATTATGTAAATAATGTGATTAGTCCATGAGAAATGTGTTAGGATTGTTGTGGTTTCACGTACATGTTACAGTTTTAGTAGCTAGAATTGACCCCATGTGACACAAGTATGAGTCTCACCCAATTGTTGATTCCATTGTTCACTAAGTTAAAAGAAATCTAATTTATTTCTAGATATTATAAAAATTCCCTTCCTAGAAATTCTAGTAAATATATCAGGCATGTTCTTATTTGTATTATATCACAACAAATCTATTTTTTTATTGAACCTTTTCTTAAAAAATAATGTCGAGACCCAATTTCATTGAAATGAATATTTTCTATTACAAAATGATGTTAAGGTACAACATTACTTAGATTTTATTGAAGTGTAATGAATATTTTCTATTACAAAATGATGTTAAGGTACAACTTTACTTAGATTTAATTGTCACACTTCATAGATATAGCTACTCTACACCTCCCTCCCATGTCGTCAAAAATTCATCATAGCCAAATTGCTTCGAGCAAGATAACATTACATAATGCTTTGTAATTCACTTCAATATGGGAGATGAAATAGTAAGGTACTTCTCTTTTCCTCTAGTAAACAATGCTTTTTTGTATACTGAATCCATTTACAATAGTGAGTTTTATATCATTTAGATCATGTCATGAATCAAATGTTAATAAGCTAAGAAGTCAATATTTAAAAAAAAATAGCATGTTTAATAATTACATCAATACTTTCTTTTAGTTATCTAATGACTCTATTGGATATTATCTAATCACTTTCATGTTTCTTAGTGTTTTAGGTATCTAATAACTCTCTTGGAAGTTGCCTAATCTCTTTCAGGTTGCTTAATAATGAACTAGTTAACTATAATAAAAGATCTTATTGTGGTTAACCAGTTTAAAAATCTCAGAATATGTTCATATAAGGTGTTATTCACTCTTTATGTATATTCATTGGGATAAATCTTAAGATGCTATTTTAATGAATTAAACAATGGTCAACACTCATGTATGTCGAATCCTTTAATAAGTTTGTATATACTTATTTTCATTGACCAATGTGTTGTTGCCTTCCTTCCCTATCTCAATTCCTAATGGGTGATATATATGTCAAATATTCCTCATGTCAAATTCTTGTAATAGTTTAGTTTTAATGTTATTAACAAAACTTATTTCAGAGTGAAAAATAATGCTACCCTCTAAAGAGATTCATTATAATAATGATTTAAAAAAATGATTAATTAAGAAATATAAGATGAGATATAGAATATGTATCCTTAAATTTAAATAATAGAAGGAAAAAATCATTATTTTAAGAATGGTTTTCAACTTTCTATAATTCATATGTTATTAAGCCATTAATTTCGTATCCAATGATGAGATATCTAGAAATAAATGTGTTTCGTTGTAGACACTAATTTGGTTTTTGGTTGTAATATTTATTTTTAAAATTAGGAAAGTCATGAAGCTATCAAATGTTAAGCGTATGTTTGAAGGTCTTAACATAATCAATTAGTTTTCAAGTTTCTATTCTTACTTCTACATCATATAATTTCAATAAAAAAATAAAAAATAGAGATTATAATAAAAAAATATGTAATAAAAAAATATTTTATGTATTTTAGAATTATGATAGGTGTATAAATAAACATTAGTAAATAGTTTTAAAATAATATTTTTATTGAAAAATGTGAATATATTTACCATATTGAAAAAGCATTTATAAGTATGGGTTATTTTATTCATAATGAATATATGGATCATATTTAAAAGAATAGTTGAAAATAGAGATAAGGATAATGAATTGGAAAGCTTTCAATAAAGCAAGAAACTTAAGATTCTATTGGTGAGGGTTAAAAGGGATGGAATTTCTTAAATCTAGTTTTCATTAAAACGAGAAAAAATGATAGATGAGAGGATGGAGGCTTGCGTGCATAGCCTTCCTAGCGAAGGGTTAGGCTAAATTGAAGGTACTCTGCAGCTAACTGCAGCTACTACAACTAACCGAAACCCTCAGTCTCCTGACAACCATCGCCATCCATCTCCCTGCTTCGTGGTCAATTGTTCCCAGCAGTCTTGGTGTTGCTTCCCTGCCTCAACATGGACAATAGCATTGATTACGATGAAGTTGATTATTCCCTCGACCCGTATTCTGGTCGGACCATCTTTCAAAGCCCTAACCCTAATCCAACTACCTTTGTTTTTCTCCCGCCTTCCATTTCTATTCCCCCTTGCTCCACTCCGGTGGTCACCCTTCCTGGCCATACCACATCCTCTTTACAATTTGGCTCGCTCTCCATTGATTCCCCTGGCCTTGATTGTCCTTCGTTCTCACCCAGGACTCTGAACTTGCTCACTGTCGTCACTCCACCATTGCCTTCTTTCGATTCCTGCCCTTCGAGCATCCAGTTGCACCCATCTTGCCCTCCGCAGACAATGGGTCAGGCATTTGGAGGCCCTCATAGTACCAGTCTATCAAACCCTAGCACACCACCTTCTAGATGTTTTGAAACCCCCGTGATTAGGGTTAAATCAGTAGCTCAGCATCAATAGGAGGGCTGAAATTCCATAGATCTGTTGCAGGGACATCCATTAGCTCTGCGGACAGGGAAACAAAAGGTAAAGTGTGTGAAAGCCACATCAAAGTAACTCACAATCTCCTTTGGAGAGGACGTCCTGATGGGAGAAGTTGCAAACAAGTCCAACACAGTTCTAGTTGGACATGTCCGAGGAAGGGCTTACACAGTGGAGAGATTAACCCTCTGGGTAAAGGAAATTTGGGGCAACACCCTCAAGGAATTGTTGGAGGTCCAGAATCTACCAAGGGGATGGTTCGCGCTGCATTTTTCTAAGGAGGACTACACAGACCTAGTTCTAGCAAAATACTGGCATATTGAGATGGTGTCGGTTCTCCTTAAACAATGGAGTCCATTGTTCAACCTAGAAAGAGAGCAAATAGGAGCTTGACTGATATGGCTTCAATTACCAGGTCTCCCTCTTCAGTATTGGTCTGAAGCAATTTTTGTTAGGATTGGGAAGGTGCTTGGCACCTACCTCGACTACGATATGACCTATGTTCAAACCAAGAATCGAACCTTGGCTCGTATCTTGGTGCATTTGGATACACGAGAGGGCTTGGAGGAGAAAATTACATTAAAGTGGAGGCATTTCACATGAATACAGATTTTGGACTATGAAGGTGTCCCTTTTCGTTGCAGAAGATGCCACAAGGTTGGGCACATCTACAAGGAATGCCCATTGATCATGAAAACATCTAATCCTCTGAGTACACCTTCTATCCATAAATGTAAAGTAGTAGCCAACCAGGCCAGTACTCCGGTTTCACCTCACAGAGCACCTGATCAGGTCGAAACCTCCAGGGCTACAGAAGGAGCGCGCAGGACTCCATCGCCCCCGATGACTAGTGCTCGAGCTACTGCTGCCGAGGCTGCAAGAAAAGCAGGTACTCCTCTTTACTCCCTCCCTATCTCATCTGTATCATCTGCATCACTTACATGCAGTGCATCATTGGATTCTACTACTTCTACGTTCATCTCTCCCTCCATTCCCTGTGCACTTACCTTGCCTCCTTCCACCATTTCGATCACCTCTCCATCTGTTCCTTCCCCCCATCCTCCCCCCTCCCATCAGCCATGGATCGATTGGCACTGTCTCATCCATACAACCTTCACTCCCGACTCATCCTGGAGAACCTTACTCCCTCAGGACTAGGTCTCACTTTCCTTAGCTCAGTTATTCAATCATCTCATGGCCGAAAGTCAAACCTTTCGAAAGCCATCCAGAAGGCTGGGCTAGAAGTTGTCAAGTTGTCACTGGCAAACAATCCACTCGTGAAGGGTTTCTTAGAGCTTTGAACACCCTTGGGAGGGTTCCACCATGAAATGGCTATCTTTTAAGTGCAGAGGCATGGCCGGTGCCTCCAGAAAACTAGCCCTGCATAGGTTATTTGTAGTCGAGCCTGTGAATATCATCATGCTGCAAGAAACCCTAGGGAATGCTGATCTCATTAATCGATCCCTAGTATCATTAAAACCTGGTTGGCTATTTTACTCTCTTGATGTTGCGGGTAGATCGGGCGAATTAGCCATTAGATATGACCTGCACACTATAAAATTTTCTGCATTTAGGGGAGGATTAGGGTTCATAGGTATGTATATATTCTTTGCCGACCTGGGTATGAATATCCAGGCTATTAATGTATATGAGAATTGTCAGCGGAGAGAAGATTTCTGGTAGCGTTTCCTTAATTTCGAAATCACTTCATTCGATCATCTGGTCATTGGGGGTGATTTTAACTTCTCCATATGATTTGGGGAATCCTGGGGATCCCAAGCACAAGTAGACCCCCTATTTGGTTACTTTAGGGATTCTCTGGATTTACACAACCTCACGGATATCCCTATGATCAAGGCCCAACCCACTTGGAGAAATAGAAGAGTAGGGGATGCAACTCTCGCTAGAAGGCTCGATCGATTTTTGATAAAAGTGCCCTTATTGCAGTAGCTCAATAGAGATAGGCAATGGGTGGGCACCGGGGGCATATCAGACCACTCCCTAATATACTTAGAGATCCTTGGTCCTGAATCCAAACCCAAATCCCCCTACAAATTCAATCATGTATGTCTACAGGATACGGGATACATCAAGATGGTCACAGACTACTGTAAATCTCATCCTATTCCAAGCCACAAATCATTGGCTGAAGGATTCTGCCACAATATGCCTCAGCTTAAACACCTATCCATCTCCTGGGCCAAGGAGATAAAATTAATGGATGACCAGACCCTATCTGTGATTGAATCTGAATTGATTGGCCTTATGGATGACAACAACAAGAGATTTTCATCTGCAAATGAGAAAACACATCTCATTGAGCTTGAGAAACAAAAGGACAAGATATTGAAGGAAAGAGAAGAATCCTGGAGACTTAAGAGTAGGGAAATATAGCTACAAGCTGGAGATGATAACACAAAGTTTTTTCAGAACTTTACAAAGGTAAGAAAGGTAGCTAATACAATCTGGAAAATTCCTCTTCCGGATGGAGGTATGGCTAACACTTTCAAAAAGTAATCTCTTTTGGGTACCTCACACTTCTAGAACCTATACAAATCACCCCGAGATACCAATATAGCTGATATTATTCAGGTGGCTGGCTATTTCCCTGGGTTTGTAGATGATGAGGCGACAAAAGAACTCAATTCACCAGTATCATCTGCTGAACTTGAGGGGATCCTGAAGTGGTTCAAAAAAGATAAAAGTCCAGGGTCGAATGGGTGGACTATTGAGTTTTATCTGGCATTCTATGATCTCTTGGTTCAAGACCTACTCAATGTTGTGGAGGAGTCCAGGACTACGGACAAATTGTATGATGCCATAAATTCCACCTTTATTGCCCTCATACCCAAGACAGATTCTCCATCATCCTTCAATGACTTCTGCCCCATCTCACTCTACAATTGTCTCTACAAAATCATCTCCAAGATCATTTCCAATCAAATGAGACCCATCCTATCTCATCATATTTCACCTGAACAATTCACTTTTCTCGAAGGCCAACAGATCCATGAAGCCATTGGCACTGCATAAGAGGCTATACACTCTATTATATCTAGAAAGCTAAAAGGCATCATTCTAAAGATCGACCTAGCAAAAGCTTTCGAACGTGTTAGCTTGATATACATCAAGATGCTTCTTATACACCTGGGATTTCTGCATCTTTTCACCACCTGGATCATGTCTTACATATCATTAGCTTCCTTCAGCGTCATCATAAATGGTTCTGCTTCACATTTATTTCATGCTGAAAGGGGACTCAGACAAGGATGTCCACTATCCCTCCTCCTCTTCCTCATTGTCATGGAAGGACTTAGTCGGTTAATAGCACATGAAAAGCGAAGTGGCGGACTTTTCGGTCTGAAAATAAATGATCATTTCTATCTCACACACCTCCTTTTTGTCGATGATGTCCTTATTTTTCTGGATGGCAACATTTGAGACTCGATATCCTTTTATAAGCTTCTATCCACTTTCTCCTAGGCCACAAGCATGCTAGCAAATCATGGGAAATCTACCACTACTCTGGCTCACACATCGATCCATGAATCTAGATTTGCACATCAGCATTTCCCCTACCACATACGCCCTCTTGACCATGGATTCAAATACCTAGGTTTCTAGATCACACCCCTGAGACAAAAAATTGCAGATTGGATATGGTTGGTCATTAAATTGGAGAAAAGGTTAACAAATTGGTGTCACCGCTTCTTGTCTAGAGCTGGAAGACTAGTGCTTATAAAATCAGTCTTAGAGGCTACTCCTATATTTTTTATGGCTTTAGCATGGATACCCAGAAGTATACTTGCTCGCCTCCAACATATTTGCATCATATATCCTTGGAATGGTAATCAGGATAAGAGAACATTTCCCTGGGTTAGTTGGGACAAGATTTCTTTGCCCAAAAAATGGGGAGGGTGGGGACTCAAAGATTTAACCCTTTTTGCACAAGCTCTGGTAGCAAAGATGGGTTGGACTCTCCTCAACAAACAGAACCTCTCGACTTCTGCTACATATCATAAATATATATGGCCTCTCCAAATCATGGACTGGGTAAGGATGCTGCAATGGACAAGGATTGGTATCTCATCGGTCTGGAAAGCACTACTCCACTCTCTCCCAAACATCCGTAATCATTTGGCATGGAAGATAAATGATGGCACAAAAGTATGCATTGGTTTGGACCCCTAGACAGGGGGAGGTGGGCGATTCCAGCTTCCGAGAGAGCTAATCCTCCACTTAGATCAGAGAGACATCAGTGTGATTTCCCATATTGCAGATCATCTTAATTCCTCCATCTTTGAACATGCCTAGAAATCTACAATTCAGTTAAATACTCCACCTCATTGGCATCAAATATGTAACAATTACACTACTGCCTTGATCAAGTCACATATCAGAATAAAAGAGAGTTCAGATGAAATCGTGTGGTGCCTGGCGGAAAATGAAATCTACACCCCAAAGGCTAGTTATCTTGGACTCCTACATAATAGAAAACCAGAGCACATGCATGATTGGTGGAATACCATCTGGAAATTAAAATCCCCTCCCCGGACCAAGCACTTCTTTTGGTGTGTACTCAGCAACAAAGTACCCTCTGGGGAACCCCTAACACACAGAGCCATCTATGGACCACACTGGTGTGTTCTGTGTAAGCAAGCCTCCAAATCGACTGAGCATCCTTTTCTAAAATGCGAATTAATGGTCAATTTTTGGAGATCCATTGCAACTGAGATTCATTTTTATGGCAGTTGGGAAGGGGAAAACATCATCCAAGCATGGAATTCCTAGCACAACATGCATTATAGATCTAATTTTCTCTACCTTCCTCTAATTATATGCTGGTCAATATGGCTATCTTGAAACAGAATGATCTTTCGAGACTATGTAATCAGATGGTAGTTTATCACTGCTAGAATCATATCCCCATATCATGAGCTCCCTGATTATACAAAGTCGCGACCTCGCAGGCTACTAGCACCCGAACCCATTGACTATTCCATCCCATGGGCTTTCTTTGACAAAGCTGCTCAGCAACATGGATGTGGGGGTGGCTTTCTACTTTACCTCTCTGAGCATCATTATTATAGGGTCAAGCTGGGACTGGTCAAAGGAACAAACAACTTTGTAGAACTTATTACCCTTCGCCATATATTACATTTCTCTCTAAGCCATGATTGCAAAAATATATAGATCTTTGGAGACTCCAAAATCATTATTAATTAGTTCAATAATATCACGATCTACCATGCACACACACTTAGAAATATTTTGGATGAAGTGAACATTTTCAAATCACATTTTAATTCCATCATATGTCAACGTATTTACAAGGAGCATAACGACAACACTTACAACCTTTCCAAGGAGGCCATGCAACTTCCCAGAGGACAGTGGATGATACATGAGCAAAGGGGCACTGCACAATACCAATATTATCACAAGCCATACATAGATCAGGCATATCATCGGGTTGATGGAACCTAAATTTTTGCTGAAATCTTGGTTATAAATTATATTGTATATATCATAGTTTATGTATGAGATCACCCTGCATGGTGTATATATTCTAGATCTCACAGTTTTTGAACATACATATTAGACACACTCTAGCTATCACCCTGCATGGTGATTATGTTACTTTTTTCAGCCATTACAAGAATGGTTTTTGAAGGAATTTTGTGACTTATTTGACAGAGAAAATTGACGCATATGCTATCAAGCATCTACTATATGTAATTTTTCAACACTAATGAAAGATTATGATTTTTCCTTGGGAAAAAAAGGATAACGAGTTGGAAAAATGGTGAATTTGTTTGAGTAGTAAGAGCCATGAGGTATGTAGATACAAATGTGAAGACAAGATAGTGAACTCATTCAACACATAGAAGAAAAGATACCATCCCACCAAAGCATTCCAAATTTACAAGAACACACCCTTTTTTATTACATAAATTCACAGTTATGCAAACCTTCACTATGCTTTAGCATTAGAACCTATTTTATTACCAATGCATCAAAATTAAATCTTTCACATTAGGACCCATATTCATATCCTAATCATAGTAAAGGCTCCTTAGTCCACTAGATCTATGCAAAATGTCCTAGTGGCATCTGTAATACATCTTGGGGTTAAAATACTTGATAGTAAGTGCATGTGTCATGGATGGAGTCTTGTTTAATAACACTTAAATCCTAGAATATTACATCCATGTAAAAGGAAATTCATATTTTGTTAGACCTTGGTCTTGTCCCTTAAGGCCATCATTGATTCCCAAAACTAATTATTGATAATCATATCTAACATAGATGCGAAAGGTAAAGTAGAATGTTTTTGTGGTGTTACAATACATCTATAATTATGCTTGAGAGAAAGATGCTTTGCTAACTGAAGAACACTCTTATATACTTGTCTAACAATTGTATAGATGTGAATCTCCATCATTGTGACTAAAGACCTTATATCCCCTTGTAAACTATCCATAGTCAAAATATTCCCAAGAAATGGAATGTTTTGTGGATTTTATGTGTTAGGATATTCCGACGCATGCGAAATAGTTAAGTATAACCTGGTCTAGTGTAGAGTTAGGTAAAGTGTGTTTCTTTACTATGTACTTTTGTAACTTACAATCCGATAGTCACGATATGTTCTAGACATGAAGTGATCCAACGGTTCATTCTCTCCTTGGTATTACTAACACTTGATTTGTGGCTTAACACCTGATCGGTCCATGATGTCTATCTAAATATGATAGAGGGTCATTTGTAAGGAGACCGTTCATGAGAGAAGCTTATGTAAATTTTATTTCCTTCACATTAATAAATTGCCTGAAGTGGCCGCATTGGCTCAGGCCATGGACTGTTTCCCTCTTTGAGGGTTTTAACCACGTCAAGAATATTGGTGTATTTATCTGTGATCTACTTTGAGTGGTGTCCTTTGGTGTTTTATCTGAGGAGCTTACCCTGTAAATTCCTACATGGTACTAGAGCTATTTGAGGGCCGCATCCATTGGTTGTCTGAATTTGAAGTTGATACAACTACATCTGACTGTCATTTCCTAGGTCTATTGTTTCGGACCGCTTTCGGTCCGAGAGGACTATTCTATTGTGTTAGGAGCATCTGTTCAATGAGGAAACCCTTTCATTTCACATGAAAAGTTTTTCGGTAGCCCTAGCTATGTCATTTTTAATATTTGGATGTATACATTCTTTATTTGCAGTTTTAGTTATTTAACTCTTTGTTTATTTTGGTTTGTTATCTCTCTATTTTTTATTATTTGATCTATATCTTTCATTTTTGTGTATGCTCTTTGCCTCGCAACTCTATATGATATAGGAAAATCAGAAATAGAAATGAAGGTTTTTTCTCATGTGTATGCTCTTATCTGCCGCACCTTAGTGTGATCTCGGAAAATCATAAACATTGAGGAAAATATTTAGTTTCTAGCAAAATTTAACTTCAAGATGTAAGGTTTGGTTTTTTTTTGCATGTCCATTTTGGGTTGTGTGGTGTTTTGTTTTGTAGGCAAAAAGGTCTTTCTCAAGTAAGCAAGCACTCTAAAGCTTCATTGGAAAAAGAAAACCTTCCTCTTTTCCAAAAATTACCAACCTTTTAAGCTAGCTCACTTGGTCCAAAGTTACTTTATGAGAATAGAGGTCTTAGGTTCAAGTATTTCTTTTTGTTGAGTTACTTTTTCAAAAATCACATGTAGCATATGTTTTAAAGTTACTTTATGTAAAATTGTTATTACCCAGAAAGTGAGTCACTTATAATTCTAAAGTCTCTTTATCTTTTATTTAAGTTACAATTTAATGGGTAGCTCATAAAGTACCATTGTAAAAATGACTTTCACTTATTTATAAAAGTGGGTCAGATAATGTTTATTTTTTTTTAAATGTGAGCTAATTAGATTATGTTTGGAAAGAGGGGGATTTCTTTTTAAATATAACATTATCATTCACTTCCACACATTCACGTACTTCGTTGGCATCTTCAACAACTTTTCTTCTAAAATCCATAACTTCTTCATCCGGAAGCCGTTTTTAGAGCCATTTTTTTAATAGGCCTAATTTTTTGAGAACTTTCCATTGGAACACTTAGTTTCGGCATCTACAGTTTCATTTTCTATTAAAATGGAATTCCATTCCAATTTATTCTTGACAACACCAACTACTTCCAATGGGTGTACTAGATGGAGAATTTACTTAGAAGTAAAGGTCTTTATAGAATAGCCTCAAACCAAGAATCTAAACCTAAAGATGAAGATAAGATAGTCAAATGGAAAAATAAGCAAGATCAAGCACAAGGGTTGATAGGGATGTCTATTTCTCCAAACCTTATATTCAATATCGCAGAACTTCATACACCTGATGAAGCAATGAAACAACTCAATAATTTTTTTGGAATTAAATATGAAATAAGAGCCCATCAACTCAAAAATGAGTTTCTTATGTTGGACCCTAATAATTTTTCTTCTATTGAAGATTTTCTGTCCAAGTACAAGACCCTTAGAATTCTCTTGGAAGGTGTTAAGGTTAATAAAGAAGATGGTAGTCTTATCTATTCCATTCTTACTAAGTTAATACCATCCTACTCTGCATTTGTTTCCACCTTCCATTCTACTAGAGAAGCCTTTATTTCTCAAGGACAAGCCTACAAGTCCCCCTCTTTTGATGCCTTTTGTGATTCTTTAATAAGAGAACGAGCAAAACTCTTACATATTGGTCTTCTTAATACTAGAAAATCTTCTAAGGAAGCCTTAACAGCCCTGCTACAACCAAATTCAAAGAATCCTAAGAAGCAGTATCCTAAAAAGAATGGTCGTAAATCAAACAAGGGTCCAAAGCACTTTCAGCCTCAACAAAATGAAAAATCAATTCAACAAAATGATAAGGCAAATAAAAACAAAGGGAAGAACACTGATAGACATTGCAACTTTTGTAATCAAGATGGCCACTTAGAATCGAAATGTTTTAAGAAGATGGAAGCCTCCGAAGCAACAATGAAGAAGCATAACATACATTTGGAGAACACTTCAACTTCAACTTCATCTTCAGGAATATCATTTTCTGCATGTGGTTGTCAAGCATCTCGGTCTGGTTATGCACTAAATGTGTCTTCTTCTTCTCATTGTCATGAGTGACTCATTGATTCCGGAGATTCTTATCCCATGGTCAAAAATAGAGCCATTTTTTCTTCTTTAAATGATTGTAACACAAAAAATATATATGTTGGTGAGGATAGATATCTTAGTGTTGTAGAGACTGGAACTATTCATCTAGACAATGGTAAATTTAATTATGTATTATCCGTTCTAACCTTATCCTGCAACCTTCTATCTTTATATCAGATAACTCATTTAGGTGAAGGTAAAACTATTGAATGTTCACCTCATGATGTTGTGATTAAGGACCTAAGAGATCTTAGACATACTTTAGCTATCGGAATTGATGATGATTCTACAAGGTTGTATAAGTTTAACAACTTTGGGTCATCAACTCTTCCCTCGGTATTTGTTGCTCATAATGATGAAGTGAGAAAACTTTGGAATGAGAAATTTGGTCACTTAAACTATCGCTCCCTTCAAAATCTATGTAAAGAAAATATGGCGACATGTCTTCCTATGATATCTTGCAGAGGTGGTGTTTCTTTCATATCTGTACTTGGAAAACATCATCAAGATAGTTTTGAAAAATGTTCCACTTGGCATGCCTCAGCCCCTTTATACCTTGTGCATAGTGATTTATGTGGTCCACTTCTAGTTGTTTCATTCTCTGACTACAAGTATTTCTTAACTTTTATTGATGATTTCTCTAGACACACTTGGGTATACTTCTTAAAACTCAAGAGTGAAGTATTTAACATGTTCTTGACCTTTGAGGCCTTCATTGATAAACAATATGGATATCAAATTCTTAAGCTAATATTTGATAATGGCAAAGAATATGTTAACAAAAAACTCATCAACTTTTTCACTGACCATGGAATTCAAATGCAACAAACTATTCCATATACTGCACAACAAAATGGTGTATCTGAAAGGAAGAATCACACCTTAAAGGAAATGGTTAATTGTATGCTTCAATCTAAAGGTCTTAACCTTAATTTTTAGGTAGAAGCAATAAACAATGCAAATTACATAGTAAATCGCACTCCTACTAAGGTTTTAAAGAATATAACTCCAGAGGAAGCATGGAGCTCAATTAAACCAGATGTAAGTGACTTTCGTGTTTTTGGAAGTGAAGCATGCCCATATTCCAGATGAGAAACATAAAGCCTTAGAACCTAAGAGTGAAAAACGTATTTTTGTTGGATATTTTGAAGAAGTCAAAGGATATATACTTCTTCCACCTAAATCCAAAAATGTTATCATTAGAAGAGATGTAAAGTTTGCTGAAAATATATTATTCGACGAGTTTAGTTCGACAGATCTGCCACCTCTCTCTATCCCTTCTACTTCTAAAAATATTTTTTCTTCAGATGATGATAGTGAGGATGGAAATTCTCCCCTAGCTTCTCGGGATCCTCCTTAAACTCCTCATCTTCCAAAATGGGTTTTTGCTACTCAGAATGCATTAGGTTCTCTTGCAGGTGATCTTACATATCAACAACATACATGTTCTCTATTCGATAAAGCCTCTTCTTTACGGGATCACGCTTCAATGAATTATTTTCCTAACATCTTTGGAGAAGCTTCAGGCCATCCAGATTGGGATGCAACTATGAATGAAGAATATTGCTCATTATTGGAAAATGATACATGAGATTTTGTTCCTATTCCAAAGGGATGAAAATTTGTTAGATGAAAATGGGTTTACAAAACCAATTTTGGACCAGATGGAAAATTTGATAAACATAAAGTCATCTTGTTTCTAAGGGTTTTTCACAAGTTGAAGGCATTGACTATACTGAAACCTTCTCCCCTATTGCGAAAATGAACTATATTCGCCTTGTTCTTTCCCTTGCTGCCTCTTTCAAATGGAAAGTCCATTAGATGGATGTTAAATCTACCTTCTTGGATGTGGACTTGCATGAAGAAATCTATATGGAACAACCTCCTAGCTTTATACAAACATACTCTAGCCTTGTATGTCGGCTTAAGAAATCCTTTTATGGTCTCAAGCAAGCCCCTTAGACTGGGTATGCCAAAATTGATAACTTGATTTTAGATACTGGCTTTTCTAGGTGTCATTCTGACAATACTGTCTACACCAAGAAAGTGAGTAAGTCTCTTACGATTCTTTTTCTTTATGTTGATGATCTTATCCTTATTGGTAGTGATCCCAACCTTATAAACCATGTGAAGTCCAACCTTAAAAAGCAGTTTGAAATGACAGACTTATGACACTTGCATTATTTTCTTTGTCTTCAAGTCTTTCAATCCAAGGAAGGTATTTCCCTTTTCCAGTCCAAGTATGCATGTGATCTTCTACGCCACTTTCACATGGAATACTATAAGCTATCCCATTATCCCTTTCAATCTGGAGCCAAACTTTTAGTCACTTGTACTTCCCATGAATTTTATGCTACCTTATACCATCAGCTTGTAGGAAAACTTGTGTACCTGACCCATACCCGTCCTGACCTTTCCTTTGTTTTTGACCTTATTACTCAGTTTATGCAAAACCCACATGAAATTCATTTGAAAGTAGCTAAAATAATATTTTGTTATGTTCGAGGTGCAATTCAATTTGGCATTCATTATAGTGTAGAAGCATCTCCTGTATTGGTTGGTTTCACTGATTCCGATTGGGCTAGTGACCCTTATGATCAGAAGTCTATTGCAGGTTATGTGTTCACTCTTCATTATGGACCTATTACATGGTCTTTCAAGACACAAAGTCTCATTTCTCTTTCTTCAGCAGAAGCATAGTATTGTGGCGTCGTAGAAGCTTGTAAGGAAGCTCTATGGCTTTGTGAGATCCTATCAGAGTTTGGCTTTCAATAGCAACATCTGACTACACTTTGGTGTGATAATCAAAGTGTCGTTCAGCTATGCAAAGATCTAGTCCAACATCAGCACAACAAACATATTGAACTACACATGCACTTCATCAGAAATCTCATACATGACCTTGATCTTGAAGTTCAATATTGTTCAACTGATGATCAAGTTGTAGACATCTTTACAAAGGCTCTCACAGAGGTGAAGTTTACTAAACATTGATTTATGGTTGGATTTCAAGAAGTTGTCACTAAGGGGGGATTGCCTCTAATGCCTCCTTCCTTCTCCTATTGTGTCATATTTTGTACATCCTTCAATCCTATTCAAGTTGTTCTTAAGGGGGGATGTTAAGATATTCCGATACGTAGGAAATAGTTAAGTATAACTTGGTCTAGTGTAGAGTTACGTAAAGTGTGTTTCTTTACCATGTACTTTTGTAACTTACAATCTGGTGGTCACGATATGTTCTAGACATGAAGCGATATGATGGTTCATTCTCTACTTGATATTACCGACACTTGATCCGTGGCTTAACACCTGATTAGTCCATGATCAATATTTGAAGAGCATGGAGGGTCATTTGTAAGGTGACCATTCATGAGAGAAGCTTATGTAAATTTTCTTTATTTTACATTGATAAATTTCCTGAAGTGAATGTGTTGGCTCAGGCCGTGGACTATTTCCCTCTTTGATGGTTTTAACCACATCAATAATACTGGTGTATTGATCTATGATTTATTTTTGAGCGGTGTCCTTTGGTGTTCTATCTGAGGAACTTACCCTGTAAATTCCTACATTAGGTAATATTTAAGGAAATTTATATTAACAAACATCATTTAGGTCACACAAATTGTTGATGCACAACCATGTATTGAAGACAACCATAGAACCATTGTAAGTTATTGATAGCCAAAAAAGGTTAGATTTCCATGTTAGATCAGTCATCCAAGGATCTAGATTCCACATAAAAACTATTTTAGCCTAGAGGACTTTGTTTAGCTCCCTCATCCATGTTTATACACCCAACACCTACCCATGATTCCTAAGACCCCAAAATTGCATTCTTATTTAACTCAAATGCGAAGAATTCGATCAAGAAGCATTTTATCAATGCTTCTAGGTGTTGTTAATGGTGCTTTAGACTGAGAAGGTTTAATATGGCTTTATTTTATTGTTTTTCCCTTGATTCTTATTAGAACTTTCAAATAAGGATGTAAATTTACTAGTTCTAATGGTTTTTACAGATAACAATAAAAGGTAATGAAACAAAGATATAAAATAGAAGCCTTGAATATAAATATTCATCTATAATCCTATTCCATTCAAATTAAAAGTAAGGAAATGTATGGAAATAGGAAAAACCAAAATAAGGATCTTGTTAAAGGATGAAAGCATGTCCAATGGAATATATGGAGAAAAATCATGGAAAAAATGGGGTCGTTGACATGCTCCATAGAAGGGATCTTTTTTCTTTTCATGTGCATCGCTCAAATACTCTCGTCGGGAATGAAAGTGGATATTTTTTTTCCAATATCTCTTTATCTTAAACACTACAAACTCTACAACGCATGCCTACTTTTGATGGGTGATGTGGAGGAAGACTCTTGAATTCATATGAAAAATAGTGATCATCATTCACATGATCATAATAATAAAATATGATTGTTTGATCATATTAATTTGATCCATTAC
Source organism: Pinus tabuliformis (assembly GCA_031772625.1). Classification (NCBI taxonomy): domain Eukaryota; kingdom Viridiplantae; phylum Streptophyta; class Pinopsida; order Pinales; family Pinaceae; genus Pinus; species Pinus tabuliformis. The sequence goes on from CM062817.1 coordinate 603,531,994, forward strand.
TTAAAAGTTTGTTCCATTTTACTTTATTTTATTCTACTTATTGGATAGTTTTAACATAAATGGTAAAAAGTTCATTTTACAAACATAAGAAATAAAAATGAATTCAGGATATATATTTTATTAACTCATGATTGTGTAGCATGGTCTAAAAGTGGGTTTAGATACATTATATCCATAAGATATGTGGTGTATTTGAGTAAACCTAGGATTTATGTTCTAGGTCAACAATGTTTCAGATTTATAAACTATGTGTATGACTCAAAATACATCTAAAATTCTCTAGACCTAGTTAGAGGACCTATATCCCACTCAAATTTTAAAGATCCCTTACAATGTTTCCACATGTTGGATCAAGTAGTTGTTCCAATATGTTTACATTGCAAATCTCAATAAGAACCTAATACACTTGTTTCCATTTTTTTATGATTGTTAAGGCCCCATAAACCATCCAAGCTCTCATATGGTGGTTTAAACAAATTTTTGTAGCACTTGAGCTTAAGAACCTATGTTTAGTGCGTAGGGTTGTTTCTTTCGTCCCTTGTTCAAAGCTATGACTTAGGGGATTTTTTCTCTTATCATGCCTACACTTGATTCCTTAGTTATGGTGTATGGAACACCTTAATGGAACCCATATACAAATACTAAGGTAAAGACCTTATAGTGAGTGCTTGTGTTGGTATGTCTAGGCTTTGTTCATGTTCCTTGATCTTAGGAATGTTCAATTATGGATCAAAAAAGCTGTCTACCATCCTAACCATGTTTAAATTTGCAAACCCATTTTTAATGCATGAAACATATTCATTGTACATATACCATTTTAAATTCCTACAAAGATACCCCAGAAAGGAACCATCTGTTTGTTTGAGGAATATTTTAATCCTCTTAAGCCCTAGAATATTTTACAATAAATAGATTTTCTTATTTTACTTCCTTGAATATGTTAATGTCTCTATCAAGTAGTGTGCAAAACATCCCATTAATACCCATCCTCAACTCTAACATAAATAAGAACTTAGAGAGGGTTTGGCCTGTTCTTTGTAAGTGATTTTATATTATTAATTTATGAAGGGAATGATATGAAATACATATTTAAAGCCAAGAAATAGAGATACAATAAAACATGAATTCAATCAATAAATGGGAATTGTTGAAACTATATACATGCAGAATGAACACAAACTAGCTTGAATAGTGGTAGTTTATCCCTCAGAAGAAATGTGATGCCTATGGGTCTTTCTAAAATGTGTTACAATCAGGAGCATAGAATTTTTTATCATGAAGAAGTGGTGAGAATCCATAACCACCCAAAAACCTAGTCCTAGGATATGAAGTGCTAATGGGTTATGGGCCCCTATTGGTTAAGTTGGAACGTCAATGTCTTGGGGTCATAATCTTGGAATACGATCGCTAGTTGGTGTGCACGATAACCTGATGGACAAACCTTTTTAAGTAGTACAATTTTTGATGGATAATGGAATTTTGTGCCTCTTTTCAACCCGTTTCCCCAAAAAACAATGTTTGGCGCCTCAAAATGGCTTCAAAAGTCCAAGACCAAGAAAATGCAAAAAAAAAAAAAAAAAACCTACCAAAATAAGAAAATTGTGTAATGAACTAGTGGAATAGGTGGGTGGCCACCAATATCCAATTGAATCAGTCCTCCTCCTTAGGAAGCAATGGTATCCATGTCAAGAGCCTCCACGAGATGGTAGAAATTTTATAGAACTTGGCTCTTGGTGAGCCACTTCGCTTACTGTAGGATCTGAGCTACTTTAACAAATCGATATAGTTTGAAACTATTTTGGTGAGTTCTCTTAATTTGTGTGCCCATAGTTTGATCAATTGTGACCTATTTAATACAATTTGGGTTGATATTTATTAGTGTTAGTTGCTCGACAATTTCTGAAGTGTCTAACAATGGTGGAAAATATGGTGGAAGGCAGTCCACATTGAACATTGGTTACAAGCTAAATAATGGGGAGATACTTAGCTCAAAACCATTGTCACCCATGGCCTTCATTATGATGTAAGCTTCTTATGGTCCCCTTCAAGGAATTATTTTTTACAGATGCAGCCAAAACATTGTCTCGCACATAAAACTTATGTAGAAAATATGTGATAGATTAACCCGATAATGCAATATAAATCAAAGCAGAATACTATAACCTACTTCTACTATCAATTTGTGGAAGCTTGAAGATCGAGCTGAACCATATAACCAGAAGAAGAAGAATCAATGGCACAATACACATTAAAATAATTTGGGGAAAGCCTCACCTAAAAAACCCCACACTATTGTATTATCATACATGGTGGAAATACATAGGAATTATACAAAGCCTTAGCTCTCATAGCTAGCCAGCTCTCAGTACAATCCTCATAGATGCTCACAGGAAATATTAGCTTCTCTCCAACCTCCCTATCTGCCCTCCAAGCTCCTATTTCCTTGCGTTGTTCCTTGTGGATGACTTTCCTATTACCAAGTGGAAAACCATGCTTTGAAACTGCGTAGCCTTGAGGGATAAATCCTTGACTGCATGCATGAGTTTTCTCCATGAGAAAGCACATGCAATTGATAGCAAAGTGTCCTTGAACATTAATCGCAAGTCGATCTTTCTCAGAATAGACATGCATGAGTTTCTGATGAGGGAATATTCAGTTAACTGGAGTAGCACTAGTTGAGTGCATTAATGCATCAACTGATAGTTAACTCACTATTAGTTCCTCAAATAGTTTGGAACTAATTTAACTAATTACAACTCAAATATAACTCAATATTATCTCCTTAATTTAAGGGATAACTCTTGCATGACTTCAGAAAGACTTCTAACTTGAATTTCTCCAACTAATTAATTTATAATAAATTAATTAATTATTTCCAAGCAACTATTAAGACTAAACCCAATTTTAATTTAGAATTTAATTCAAGGACAAATTAAATTGGAATATTCTTGTTGCCATATTTCAACACTTGCTCTCAACAAGAAAGGGATTATCTGCCACCCTGATCCTGTCTCTATGGAACTCAAATTTACACTTTGACAATGCCTTTGTCAAAATGTTAGCATCTTGTTCCTCTGTTGAAATATATTGCAACACATGATCCTCCTCGCTACACAGTCTCTGAGATGATGATACCGGATGCTAATGTGCTTCGACCTATCATGAAATGTTTGATTCTAAAACAGTTTGATACAACTTTGATTATCACAATAGATCACAGTTGGATCCATCCTCTTATAAAATAAACCAACTAGGATTTTCAGCATCCATATGGCCTCACATGCTGCCTAACTTGCAACCATGTATTCTACCTCTACCGAGCTAAGTGCAACCGACCTCTGTTTCCTGTTGTACCAAGAAACTTCCGCTTACCCAAGGTTGAAAATGCCTCCTGACGTGCTCTTCTGATATGATGGATACCCTGCCCAATCTGCATCAGTGAATCCCTATAGCTTCACTCCCTCTATCCGTCTATACCACAATCCATACTAAGATGTGCCTTTGAGGTATCTCAATAAATTCTTTTCCACCTTCCAAAAAATATTGGTAGGATGAACCATCACTTCACTCATCTAGTTCACCACATAACACAAATATTGTTGTGTGTTCACTAAGTACATCAGTGAACCCACAAGCTGCTTATACACAGTAGCCTATACCACTTCTCTTGAAGTACAAACCTCCTTCCTCCATTTACCTACTAGAGGAGTCTACATGGGCTTGCACTTCTCCATGTGGAATCCCCTGAGTATCTCATTGGCATACCTGACCTGAGACACAAACAACTCCCCATCCTTTTGCCACAATTCCATGCCAAGGACGTAATGCATGAGACCCATGTCTTTCATCTCAAATTCTCTTGCAAGGTCCTCCTTGCAAAACACGATCAATTGATCATCACCAATCAATATGAGATCATCAACATAAAGTACGATGAGAAATAGATTACCTTTCACCACAATGTGGTACAGGTTCGCATCTGCTTCACTCTTTGTGAAGCCCAACATGGTGAAGTACTTGTCTATCCTTGTGTACCAAGCATGATGTGCTTGCTTCAACTCGTACAACTCTCTCTTGAGTCGGCACACATGTGACTCATGATCGAAGGTCTCAAAACCTTCCAGCTGTTCTATGTACACCTCTTCCTCAATCTGGTCATTGAGGAATGCAATCTTCACATCCATTTGATGGATCTTCCAACCCATCTGTGTTGATAGTGCCAACATATATCTGATAAATGAGTAACTTGCGACAGGAGAAAAAGTCTCATCATAGTCAATCCCCTCGACCTATGAAAAGCCGCGGGCAACAAATATTGCCTTATGCTTCTCCACACTACCATTAGCAGCTTTCTTTATCTTGTAAAGCCAATAGAAACTCACAACTGACTTGTTCTCCAGTCTCGGAACCATGTGCCAAACACTGTTACGAACTATGGAGCATACTCCTCCACCATAGAATCAACCCAAATCGGCTGCTACACTGCTTCCTCAAAGGAAGATGGCTCGATCTCAACACATTCCCCGTCAAGGGCCATGTATCCAGTGTACCTCTTAGATGACCTCCTCTATCTACACTGAGAAGATGGTGCTCCCACATTATCTCTCACATCCTCCAACAATCTGTCAGCTTCTCTTGTGCGCTTCCGTCCATATCTGGAAGACTCTACTTGAGTGGATGTCTCCACTCCTAGAACCTCTGCATATGGCTGCTCTACATTAGTCTGATGCTCCTCCTCCTTAGGAACTAGTAGTTCCTCCACAGACTATAGTTGGAGCTCCCTCTCAAGGGAAACTCGCATGGCCTTCTGCTCATCAAACTTGAGATCTCTGTGAGCCACTGTCCTCCGACTGGTAGGAAAGTACACCTGATAGTTGTGAGGTGTATCAATGTACCCAACAAATATCTCCATCTCTGTTCTTGGCTCAAGCTTCTTCTATGCATCCTTTGTCACATGGAAATATACCGATGAGCCATTTATCCTGATGTGACCCACATCTGGTCTCTTACCAGAGATATCTTCCTCTGGTGTATTCATCCCAAATATGTGATGCGAGCTTCTATTATGCAAATAGACCATTGTGTTGCATGCCTCAACCCACAAGTGAGGTGGTAGGCCTTGGTCATGTAGCATTTCCCACGTTACCCCTACAATAGTTCTGTTCTTCCTCTTGCCCACCCCATTCTGCTGTGGGCTTTGAGGTGTTGTCAACTCTCGCTTAATTCCTTCCACTACATAGAGGTGCTTAAACTCTTGAGAGACATATTCTCCACCATTGTCACTTCTCAAGGGCTTGATATTCTTCCCTGAATCTTTCTCGACCAAAGCTTTGAACTCACAAAACTTTGTGAGAGTTTGGTCCTTCTTTTTCATGAAATAAATCCAGCATTTACAATAATAGTCATCAATGAAAATCATATAATACCTTTGCTTCACTGTGGATACCGTTGAGAATGGTCCACACAAATCAGTATGAACTCACTCTAAGATAGCCTCTGCTCAACTGTCTCGATCATGGAAGGAAGACTTGGTGTACTTTCCTAAGGTACAAAGTTTGCATGTGTCAACTTGCTCAAGTTTACCTTTGGGAAGTCCTGTAGATATCTACTGCATTATCTTCAAAGCCCTATGATGCAAATGGGCCAACTGCCTGTGCCACAACTCACCAATGTCTTGGCTTTGCACCAATTTTGCTTTCATACTCAATGTTTCACAATAATTTACCTTTAATTTATAATTATTCTTCACTTGAATCCCTATCCTCTTGGTCTGACCTATGGCTATGTGTATTAGGAATTCCATTCCTTTACTGAAGACAACATCATAGCCTTTTTCCTCCAACATCGCGACAGATACCAAGTTCCTTTTCAGTCCAGGCACATACATCACATCTGTCGAGGTCAGAGTAACTCCATGCTCCCTCTTAAAAGCAATCGTGCCGACTCCTGAAACACTATACCTTCCGTCGTCACCCATCTCTATGCACATCTTGAGGTCTTTCTCCTCCAAGGCACTGAATAACTTTTTATCACTGGTCATGTGGAATGAGACTCCATTGTCAAGATACCAAACATAACCCATCATCGATGACACTATGCATGTGATGAGGGTAAAGTCCATTTCGAACTAAGAGGCTAATGCCTCACCTTCCAATCCTCCAAGGATTCCTTCTTGAACTTCTTCGATGCAAAATTAATCGCATAATGTCCCATCTTGTGACAATTAAAGCATCTTATGTTAGACATGTCACCCTTCTTCTCTCCATGAGAAGAATTTGATTTGAAATGGGAAGCCTTCGCCTTACCTTTCCTTGCCTTACTTGCTAAGGCCAGATTTTCTTCATCATCATTCTTGGATGAAGAAACATCTTGTGCGCTCCTCTTGATCTCCTCATGCATAGGATCCGACCACAGTCGTTCCCAATCTAGTAGTTTCTCCATTCCATTCATAGAGTCCTGGTAGCTGTTCGAACTCTTTGGAAGGCCAAGGAGAGCGAGGCTCAGCATATCATCATCAGCAGTAGTTATTCCCACACTGCCAAGATCATCTCTATAGGTGGTGAGCTTGTTCAGATATGTGGAAATAGTATCGCCCTTCTCCATCTTGATTCTTTGAAGCTTATCCTTGATCTCCAATTTCCTCTGGTCGCTACTGTTCTGGTAGAGGTCCTTCAATGTCTTCCACATTGAAAATGGAGTATCCTTCCCATGGAGACTCGAGACAATATGGTCTCGAACTCCCTCAAGGATGATCCATCTCACCTTCACCACACACTTCTTCGACTCAGCCAACTCTTGTGCATTAGTTGAAGCTGACTTTGGGATTTCTTGATCAATGAATTCCTTCAAGCCATTGTCTTCTAATACAACCTCCATTCTATCTTTCCATGATATGTAATTCAAGCTACCTTCCAAGGCATACTCAAGTCTCAAGCCATAGAATGCCATTGGCTAACCTTGAAGTATGATATGAATTTGATTTGCACCTGCAACCCCAAACTTCAAACATTGAATTCTCTTCTCAGTATAATGTTTGTAACTCCAATGCCATGTGAAAATATGTGATAGGTTAACTTGATAATGCAATATAAATCAAAGCAGAATACTATAACCTACTTCTACTGTCAATTTTCTGAAGCTTAAAGATTGATCTGAACTATATAACCAAAAGAATAAGAATCAATGGCACAATACACGTGCAAATACCTTGGGGAAATCCTCAGCTAAAAAACCCCACACTATTGTATTATCATACAAGGTGGAAATACATATGAATTATACAAAGCCTTAGCTCTCACAGCTAGCCTGCTCTCAGTATAATCCTCACAGATGCTCACAGAAAATCTTGGCTTCTCTCTAGCCTTCCTCTCTGCCCTCCAAGCTCCTATTTCCTTGCGTTGTTCCTTATGGATGATTTACCTATTACCAAGTGGAAAACCTCCTTTAAAACTACGCAATCCTCAAGGATTAAATCCTTGACTGCATGCATGAGCTTTCTCGATGAGAAAACACATGCAACTGATAGTACATTTTCCTTGAACATTAATCTCAATTGTGTATTTCTCATAATAGACATGGATGAGTTTCTAATGAGGGAATCTTCAGTTAACTAGAGTAGCACTAGTTGAGTGCATTAATGCATCAACTTAATGTTAACTCACTATTCGTTCCTCAAACAATTTGGAACTAATGTAACTTGACTTAACTCAGTAAAATGAGTTAACTAATTACAACTCAAATCTAACTCAATCTTATCTCCTTAATTTAAGGTATAGCTCTTGCATCACTTCAGAAAGACTTCTAACTTGAATTTCTCCAACTAATTAGTTTGAAATAAATTAATTAATTATTTCCAAGTAGTTGTTAAGACTAAATTTGATTTTAATTCATAATTTAATTCTAGGACAAATTAAATTGGAATATTCTTGTTGCCATATTTCAACAACTTATGTGCCACTTAGTGGCAACCATTGTGTTTTTTATACTTAGTATTGGCTTCCATCAAGATATCATGGACATGCTAGTAGATGTGAAAAATTCATTTAATAAAATAGCTAGCTTTGTCATATTTGGATCGAAAATGTGGTATCAATGTGACATAATGGTTGAAATCCCATGCCCACTTGACAGGGGATGTGGCCACTTAAGGTATGGATAGATTTGTTATGGCTATGCTAAACATAGGTGAGAATCTCATCCCATGTGCATGGATGACTAGAGTTGCACATGCGCAAAACATGCATGATCATCCTATTGATGGAATTTATCTTGTCATTAATCTTGGGGTAGAAGGAAATTGATTAGGTGAGATTGGTGTCCGACATTGACTAAAGGCTCGACTAGAATGTCCTTAGGAATCTTCTATCCTTATCTAATATGATGGTCCATGTGTAGTATACGGACGGGTGGATAATATGGGGCACATGGGGTGGTACTCAAAGATATAAAGTGATTATTTAGTCTAGTAAATAAGGCCTACATTAATAAGTCATATGTGGTTGACCATCATTATAAAAAGTGACCACAAGTAATTAATTAGTTAAATAAATGGGCCATAGTTAACAAATAAAGTGGTTAAGGTTTGTTAGGGTTTTGGGATCCTATAACATGATATATAGTCAAAGATAGGAAGGGAAGAGGGTTCAAGTATTGGTTTTGTGAGGACAAGTGATGGCTTGAGGATTGATTTCCTTCCTTAAGGAGTGATTGTATGGTGTTACCCTACCTCAAGGGTTTCTGCATATATTAATAATTTATTTCAATTCTATGATATATTGTGTTATTCTTCTAGCATATTCATATGTTTAATATTTTAGTAGGTCAAATCCACTACAAGTGGTATTAGATCTCTTTCTTGGGAAAAGTGGGTCGAATTTATTTTTTTCTTTTGTAGCAATTTTTTGAAAACAAATAGTTGGCAACGAGTTTGCAAATCAAATAAACACATATTGGTGCATAATATTCAAAAATTAATTTCATATCTTAATTATTTGCGGAAAAAATCCAAATTAAAAAAGAAAATCATCTGAATCGGAGTCAGGATGGAGGAGATATTTTTTATTTAAAATAAACTATTTTTAGAAAAAATTCAGATAAAAAGTCGTGGGTAGCGAGTTGTAGGTCAGAGCTATACATATTGGTATAGAATATTCAAAAAACAATGTGAGATCTGAATTCCCTGCTAAAAATCACCCAAATTGAAAAAACAAATCCATGTCTAGATAGAGGAGATCTCGTTGATTTAAAATCAGCTCGTGTTTTTTTTTCAAGAATTCTTTTTGTGACGAAAATATAGTTGCAACGCGGATATGAGTTCCCAGAGTGCCAAGATAATGATTCGAAACACATGGGAACATGTAGAATGGTGCTTTCATTTCTGAAAATAGGTTATAATAAGGATTTTAAGCCATATTGATCGAGTTGTGGTCATTTTAAATTATCACCCGAAGTATGTGATTTTTTTCAAAACCCTGATACAATTTTAGGGGTTATAAGGAGATGAATTTTATAGGAAGATATGATGGTCCTACTATTGGAGAATTCATACAAGAACCTAAATCTTTATGCCAATATTTTTGGATATCCTTCCTAGGGCTTTATATGAAAGATGAGGGTGATAAATGGTGAAACTCACTTGATTGTTTAGTGAGGAGACTTCCTGATGTGGAAATCGAAAAAGTCTTTTTGGAGAAATGGTCTCATAATAGAGAGAAAAAAATAAGAAATATAAAAGGCCATTTTCTACTGATATCTCCATACTACAGGTTCATTGACGTACTCAAAAAGAGAAGATCATTATTTCTATCAATCCTAGCTGCAAGCATAATTTTATCAATGTAAATTTGACTAAAATATTTCAAGTTATAACAAAACATATTGACAACACACAAGTTGATAACGAGGATTTTAAAATTTATAAATATTTGAAGATTTCTATGGATAACTATGTGTTGCATTTTGATTTTTCTACTTCAAATATGGATGACGTGGATGTTGTTTTGGGATATCTTTGGATGGAATTAGTTGGTGCTATAAATATTAATGTGTAGAAGAAATTCCTAAAGCTCTGGTATAAAAAGAATAAAATTACATTACGAGATATTTCCATATGTAAACAAGTAGAGTCCAAGGAGGCCTAAGAAGAAAATTATACAGGTACTGATACATGAGATGAGGAGCTATGGTTGAAGTAATAATGGAAGACAAGAAATAAATGCAGGTACCAGAAAAGGAAACCAATACCACTAAAGCTCCATTAGGTGGGGAAATGTAGACAACAACACCATCAATCAAGATTTTGACATATCACCACCCACACCAACCAGCAAGACAACAGCACACAAGATGGAATAGGATTAGCAACTAGGATGGAGGTACCTAGAAGACACATAGAGAAGAAAGGTGACCTACTCGTAACACATATCCACATAGGAACCATAAGAACTAGTTTCCATCTCAAATGAGTGAGCTAGTGGATAGAGAAAGTGTTTATCTTTCTCTTGGATGAATGGATGGACATACATGGTAAAAATGGACTACTATTTTGAGTAGATCCTATTATTTGTGTTCTTCTCATGTTTTAGGGATGAAACACGCTTAAGGGGAGTGGAATGTAGTATTCCCATGGGTGGATAATATAGGGTACATGGGGAGATACCCAAGGATATAAGGTGATTAGTAAATCTAGTAAATGAGGCCCACATTATAAAAGGGGACCATAAGTAATTAGTTAGTTAAATAAATGGACCATAGTTAATAAATAAAGTGGTTAGGGTTTGTTATGATTTTTGCATCCTAGAACATTATATATTGTCCAATATAGGATGGGAAGAGGGGTCAAGTATTGGTTTTGTATTGACTAGAGATGACTTGAGGAGTGCGTTATGTTCCTATACCAATAGGTGTCATAATTTATGATTGACTTAGTTTATCTTTGTAATATGTACATACCTTTGCTTTCTGCAAATTTTTTCCATATTCAAAAGAAATCAAAAGAATTAAAAAATCTAAGGAGGGTATATCCTAAAAGAAAATCGAAGGATAAAAAGAATAAAAAGAAAAGGTCAAAAAAGATGAAAAATGAACCCCAAGAAAAAGAAAAGACCATGAAAGTGTGCAAGTCAAAATGCCACTATTATTTACTTTTTATGCAGAATAAATGATTGTGTGCAGCTTGTCACTTATGCCACAATCCATGAATGGTCAAATAGTGTAAACTTGGCTATTTCATGTTTTCAATTTCTATGTCTATAGATAGAGAATAAAATCTGACCAAACAATGTAATCTTGGGAGATAATTAGATTAGGTAGAGTGAATAAAAGGAGCTCAACTGTTTAATCTAAGCCCTTGGATGTAATAAGGTTAGACTTAGATAGATTTCCATTGTAAAAGAAAAGAAAAGTTTGATAAGGGTTTGCCAGTTTAAGTGCACCCTAATAAAAAAGTAGAAAAAATGGTAGGATGTGTAGGTGGGTAAGTAGATGAATGGTTGCAGAATGGTGTATGATGAATGATTAGTTGAAACTCATGTCATTTACTTTCATCATCATATTACTTTAAAAAGTATGGATAACAATGAGACATTTACAAAGTCAAGTTATTAATTTCCTCATTCCTTTTACCCCTAATTTCACTAATTTCCCACAAATAACAATCTAACTGCCTAAAATCTTAAGTCAAAGGATCTTAGAGCATTTCTCTGACTTCTGGAGGGACCAGACCCTTGGCCCAATGACTTATAAGGTCTAAAGTGCTAAAACCCCACATCAACATTAACCCCCTTCATCATTCACTCATTTCCCCCAAAAACCCCTTTTCCTAGAGTAAAATCACTATTTGCTTAGGAAAAGTAATTATCCACGTATAAAACTCACTCTCACAAAAAACCCACAAAATGCACCTAAGCCTAAGTTATAATGTTTAAATGCGAAAATGTGAATATATATCAAAACATTTTAATTAGCGCATTCTTATGTCCATTTCCATTTCATATTAACATTAATTTATTATAGTTAACTCCTGGAAAATACACCCCATCCCCGTATATATTATTAAAATCCCTTACATTGATATCTCACCCCAGTTTGAAATATAAACCTTAAATATGAAATAATTAGATAGATTTCATTAATTGATATATTAATTAATCTATCTGCGGTCAATATAGATTTATAACCCTCCGTTGCATTAAAAAGGAATTAATTAATCAACTTGTGATTAATTAAGAGCCTTCCTCCAATCACATCGCCCCTGACGTCATTAATCTCCCAAATCTGTAGTTATTATCCTGTTGGGCCCCTCCATTAAATCCTGATAAAGCCCCTTCCCCGACCACCATATGATCTGACCCCTTCAGATCTAATGGTTGATGCTCATATCGGGCGGCCTCCGATGCCGAACTTTACCTGCCTGATGTGAGCGGTTTTACTGTTCACCCTGCTACGTGTGTCCCGATGAATGACATCGAGCGGACCTCTCCCAATACTACCATACGCTCATAAGTGGTGCAATAGATTCTGCTTACCACCTCCGCTTACCACCTTCACTAAACGACAAAACATCATTTCCGTCAGTTGGCGCCAACCGTCACTTTCCAACGCCAACTGTCGCATTTCCATCATACGCGCCAAAAGCATTGACTTTGCCACTAAACCCAAAAATATTCATTATTTTTGTTTTACCAAGAAAATAACCTTATTTTCTCCATGCACAAAGAGAGTACGTTCGAACTGTCACCCTGCTTCCAACCATCAACCTCCAGAAGCCGTTGAACTCCGGATTGCAATTACAAACCCATGCGCTCCATGCCAAGAGTGCACCAGAGCCATTTGTCTCTCCATGCAACCATAACCAAGTATTTACCCCATTACAACTAAGAAACCTTGTTTTCCATACTGAACCTGAACTAAATTGTTGTAATAATTAAGTAATTTAGTGAAATTAAGTTATTTGACAGCCTTGACACTCTCTGAGACGACCCATTTTTCCATAATTCTCCAAAAATTCCCTGCCCTCGTCCTTGAATCCACAAGAACCAAGGATGGATGCCCTAGTCGCCTTAAATATCATGCTAGTTACCACTCCTCACAGAGATTTAGACCATCTTCCTCTGGCCGACAAAGACTTCCAGATAAAAGACCTCACCTTTGACGAAACCCCTCTGAAATTGCATTGCAAATACCGAGATATCTACTTGAATCATGCAGATAAGATAGGTCTCTGGGAATCAAACCTGCCCAAGTATCAATTCCCCAGTGTTCATGTTTTCCCGGAACTTATTCATTACTGCCATGCTAACTATGACCCTATCATGAAATCTATAATGTCCCCAGACCAGAAAATCCTATTCACCATTACAGCCGAGTCCATAAACAAGATGTTACAATTGTAGCCAGGTCAAGACCTCACCCCCCTGTCCATTACTAATTTTCTTGAAAGATTCTCCCAGCTGTCTAGTTCCAGAAGTACTTACATCCTCCAGACTTTCATTTTTGAAGAAAAACACATGCCAAAGGACCCCCCTCCTTACATATCATTCTTCTTTTCTGACCTAGGCAGAGATATCACAACAATGCTATCATGCATTTTAGGTTCTACCATTAACGAATATGTAGATGAGACTATTTTTGTTGGCATGTCTATTTTTACCCTCGGTCAACCTCCTGCAGTCAAGTTTGATTATGCAAAATTCATCGCAGATAAAATGCATGATCAGTTTATGAGACTTGAAAATGAGAGGGTATTCAAGTATTCATCAGTCCTATATCATTTGTTTCTTTACTACCAAACTGATAAGTTTCCCTTCTCTGTCCAAAAGCTTGATACTAGAGGGAATCCTAGATCTGTCATCTTCTGGACTACTCTATTCCACAGGTCTTGTTATTCCCACCATCCATACACAGATTTTATTGACCTATTTGTACATCCAGTGACTACAATGTTATTAGGAAGTCCCCCTCCCAGAATTAGTACAGACATTAAGAGGGTTCTCCACATGTCCAAACAATAGAAAGTAGGGGATTGGTACTTGTGCCAAAACCATACTGAAATTAGAATCTATGGGTGTGAGCTCCCTCCTTACAAGTTACCAAGATATCTCCCCATGTGATTATTTACTCTAGAGTACCACAAGTAGATGATCAATTCTGATGAGATTCACTTTGTCAAAACCAAGAAGAAGGCCCAGTTAAGAATAAAAGATCATCTAGGCCCATTTATTTGCAATAACAGAGAAGCAGGAAAGGAGGCAAATGAAATCCTCCAAATATTGAAATTAAAATAAAGTTTCATATGGGCCTATGACCACCATGGCTTCATTTGTAACAGAAGGCAAAAACATAAGCTATCTCCTTATATCCACCATAGGATCCCAGAAATTGAACCATATGCCAACAATCAGAATGGGTGGAAGGCACTCTGATAGATAAAGATAGCACACAAGTTGAAGTTAACAATGTAATGGTCGACTTAGAAGGAAGGTTTGATGAAGATTCATTTGTATAGGTGTTTGGAGAAACTTCATCATGCAAGCAGTCACAAGAACACAACACACAACCATCAGAGCAACAAGGAACCTTAGAACAAGCAGTAACTTCAGAACAACAAAAAGAGTTAGAGTAGCCTAAAACTTTAGAGGAGCTTGCTCAAACTGAACAAATCATGAGAACACCTCCTGTTTTGTAGACTCTTCTAAATGAAGAGAAAAATCTAAAGAGAAGACGAGATGAAGCCTCTCCTTCTACTATGCCTATTAATCAAAATTTTGTTAAAAGGAAAAGGTTAAACCCATATGCAGAGGAAGAGTATAGTTAGGAAACAATAGGCAACTCAACAGCCGAAAGGAGTGATAGAAGGCCAACCATTCCAACAGGAGGCACACCATCTGTCTCATAGATACAAGCATTAGAAAGGCAACAGAGCACAGAGGTATCTTCTTTCAGGGCTCCCTTTGAACAGAGCCTGGACATTAAATGAAAGTATAAAGAAATTAAAGAGAGGAATGAGAAACTAAAAGCTCAAACCTATTCTCACTACCTCAAAATCGCTCCAACTAACCAGACCAGGCTTATGCCTGCTTTTGACATAAAGGAAGGGAAAATGAAGATGAGCTTCCTCAAGCCAACCATGCAATAGCCAAGATCCATGGCTGATTATTTAAAGACTGATTTTGAAGTTTTGGCAAAGGCTATCCATCCTATTGACCAAATAGAAATGCACAAGGAAACTGGTGAAATGGTCTATTCTACATTGACTAATAAGGCCATCACAAAACATCAATTGCAAAACTCAATGCACAATACCACTGCACAACTGCAACTGGAAAAGGCCTCCTCTCAGGCTAAAGACACTAGGATAAAAACTTTAGAAGACTTGGTGATAGAATTGGGAAATGATCCTAAACATGTCAAAGATGTTGAACAATTGATTAAAATGAAGAATGATGATATAGTTGTACTAAAGAATCAGCTCAAGATCCCTCCTCTCCACCATCCTCAAACTATAGAAGTCACAAAGAAACAAAATGAGGAAGAACTTATGGACCTAGTCCTTAAGTTAAATGATCAGTTGAAAGAAACAGAAAAGGAATTGGAAAAAGGAATACAGTCTAAGCAGAGTGAGATGGCCACAATCCCTCAGACTGTCATACCCATAGTTTCTACATAAGTACCCTCCCCTCTGACAGCTTCTTTGGCACCAACAGGTCCACCAGTGATAACATTACCAGTAGCAGAGACTATTCCAACTATAGGTCCATCAACCAGTGCAGGGACCTCAGTAGAAAAAATAGATGAGATGATTAAAGCCATGGAACAAATGAGTATCGAGGCCATAGAATTGAAAAATCTCAAGGGACAAATGTCAAGTTTGGAAACAAACTACGAGCTAGCTTGAAGACAAAACAACTACTATCATTGAAATAAAGAAAGTTCTTAATAAAAGGAACTTGGTGCTTAACTTAGAGAAAAGGTGTCAGAGTATTCAGGCAGATATAGATAGCTTCATGTTGAAATATGGCATTTTAAGAGAGAAAGGCCTTCCTAGCCCAATGGTTATACATGACAAATTAATGGCACAAAATGACTATATTGAGAAATTAGAGAAACAAGCCAAGAGTCAAGCAAGTTCTTCAACAGTAAAAGCATTACCTATAGGAAAGGTATTTTATGATGGTCTGGAGAATCTATTTTACATAGAGCATGAAATAAAACATGTATTCACCAGCAAACCCAATTTTTCTAAGTACGCAGAAGCTAATGAGAAATCCAAACTTTAGGAAAAACCACAACCAAAACACTGGCAAGAATGGTCCTGATCAAAACATTAGACCACCTTTCCAAGAAAATTATGCAAAGACCTCACACCTAGAAGACCCTGAACAAGACACTCAGATAAATTTGATGGGCCTAGATGATGATGAAACTGTTTTTCTAACTCAGGATGATCAAGAATTGTACATGCTCCAATAGTTACAAACTCAAACAGGGGAATCTTTCGACTATAAGCAAGGGTATGACTCTGATATTTTCGAGGTTCATAAACAATATAACTTAAGGAGCAAGAATTTTGATGTTCCTGATCAGAATAAGAAAGCAATGCCTAGCTAGCCTAAGAAAGGAAAAGCTACAAATCAGAATCCTCAAGTTACAAAAACCTTACAGATACTTTCTAGACCACATCATAATCCTCCCGGCCCCACCATTGAATATGTAATAGATAACCCGCATATTAATGAGTGACCTTCCACTTCAGTCCCCCTCAAAGGAATAGAGGAACAACCCCTAGAAATCATATTAGAAAATCCGATTGAAAATCTTCTTAATAATGAAGAAGAAAAACACATTGCTTAGAGCTTTGGCTCTAAAATTCCAAAAATCCAAACAAATAAATCCCCTTTGCCTTTCAATTCAGGGGCAAAGGTGGCCAAGCTCAAAATTTCAGTGCCTTTGACAAAATCGATCAAACATGAAAACTACAGATCTCAAATTAGTAAATCTCTGAACTATATTGAAAATGAAGATTCTGTGAGTCTATTTGATGACCAACCTAAGTTACTATTCAGGCCAGATGTGAATGGAAAGCCAGTTGAAGGAGGGATACCACCTTTCTACATCAGCCTTAACATCCACGATAAAATCCTACAAAATGTGATGCTAGACTCTGAAGCCTCACACAATCTTATGCCCAAGTCTGTAATGGAAAAGCTTAACTTGGATATCACCAAACCTTATAAAGATTTATTCTCTTTTGATTCAAGCCAGGTTAAATGCTTAGGTATCATAAAATATTTGTGTGTCTCCCTGGTTGAGTACCCTGCCAAAACTATACTCATGGACATTGTTGTTGTTGATATACCACCCAAGTATGGCATGTTGTTATCTAGATCTTGAGGTGCTAAACTCCAAGGATTTTTGCAATTGGGTATGTCTTATGCTACCATTTTAGTCTTTGGACATCCGAAGAAATTGTATAGAGAAACTTTGATGAAGTATGTAGTGAGTAGTTAGGAAAATCCTCAGAACTTTCCTATATATTCAGTACATTCTAACATGGATTCTTTTATTCTTTACAATTTTGAAACTAGTCGAGAAGGTACTCCAAGTGATATAACAGTAGAACCAAAGGAAATTGCAAAAAAAAATTCAAATGTCCAAATTCATGAGATATCAGATAACAAATAAAATCTAGATGGCGTAGTTAAGAATGATTCCACTACCCCTGATGAAAATTATGAACATGAAATTTTATGCCATTTGGAATTTGATGTTTGGTAAACAAGCTAGGTGCAGGAGTAGGTGTATGGATTTATAACTTAGAAAATGATCATGCAAAGGGCCATGCCTACAGACTATACTTTAAATGTACAAACAATATGGCGGAATATGAAGCACTCTTGTTAGGACTTAAATTAGTTAAAGGGTTATGAGCTATATGGGTATCAATTATGGGAGATTATGAATTGATAGTTAAACAAATTAATGGTGTCTACTTGACTAGGGACCCTAGACTAGGATTTTATAGAGGTACAGTTGTAGAAATCTTTAACACTTTTTTAGAAACCAAGCTTGTCGTTATCCCAAAAAACATAATATGCAAGCTCACAGTCAATACATGCTTGGCAGTACCTGTAAGTTGCCCTTCTAGCCCATCCATCACTACACTGCCGAGGTTAGGCATAGACTAGCTATTCCTGACAACTTAAAGAACTGGCAAGTATTTGAAAATGATAAACATATTAACAATTTTTTAACTTTAGATAATGAATTTCTAAATACCAACATAGACACTAACATAGAAATAGATTTTGATTGCTTTAATGAAGTAGAAATTAATGAACTAGAAGAAAATCAACTAGACATATTGCATCCTACAAAATTCACAAAAACAAATATTCAAGATTTAAAACAAATGGAAATTGATAAGGTAATTGATGATGAAACCGAAGTCATAAACCTCAAAGATAATTTTTTACCCAAGGGATTAACTCCTTTGGAGGACTTATTCGACTCAAATGATATTTCTAAAAAGCCTAAAATGCAAGCTTTGAAATCAGACATTGAGGAATGTAATATAGGATCTGAAGAGAATCCCAAGCTAATAAAACTGTCTAAATCATTACCTCCCAATGAAAAACTGAAATATATGGAACTTATGAAGGAATTCCAGGATGTTTTTTCTTGGAGTTATGAGGATCTAAAATCCTATGATACTAGCATTATACAACACACTATCCCTTTAAAAGAAGATCAGAATCCCTTTAGACAGAAGCTTAGAAGAATTAACCCTGTTCTACTACCTTCTATTGAAAAGGAAATCAAACGAATGTATGAAGAAGGAATTATTGCACCCATTAGGTTTTCAGATTGGGTATCTAATCTTGTCCCTACAAGAAAGAAAATTGGAGAAATAAGACTGTGTGTTGACCTAAGGAATTTAAACAAAGTTTCACTCAAAGATAACTATCCCTTACCTGAAATGGATCACATTTTTCAAAGGGTGGTAGGTTCCACAAGGATCTCATTGTTAGATGGTTTCTTTGGTTACAACCAAATCCTAGTCCATCTTGATGATCAAGAGAAGACTGTTTTCACTACTCCATGGGGTACGTTCATAGCAGTAGATTTTAATTGCTTTAATGAAGTAGAAATTAATGAACTAGAAGAAAATCAACTAGACAGATTGCATCCTACAAAATTCACAAAAATAGATATTCAAGATTTAAAACAAATGGAAACTGATAACGTAATTGATGATGAAACTGAAGTCATAAACCTCAAAGATAATTTTTTACCCAAGGGATTACTCCTTTGGAGGACTTATTCGACTCAAATGATATTTATAAAAAGCCTAAAATGCAACCTTTGAAATTAGACATTGAGAAATGTAATATAGGATCTGAAGAGAAACCGAAGCTAATAAATCTGTCTAAATCATTACCTCCCAATGAAAAACTGAAATATATGGAACTTATGAAGGAATTCCAGGATGTTTTTTCTTGGAGTTATGAGGATCTAAAATCCCATGATACCAGCATTATACAACAAACTATCCCTTTAAAAGAAGATTAGAAGCCCTTTAGACAAAATCTTAGAAGAATTAACCCTGTTCTACTACCTTCTATTGAAAAAATTATTGCACCCATTAGGTTTTCAGATTGGGTATCTAATCTTGTCCCTACAAGAAAGAAAATTGGAGAAACAAAACTGTGTGTTGACCTAAGGAATTTAAACAAAGTTTCAGTCAAAGATAACTATCCCCTACCTGACATGCATCACATTTTGCAAAGGGTGGTAGGTTCCACAAGGATCTCATTGTTAGATGCTTTCTTTGGTTACAACCAAATCGTAGTCCATCTTGATGATCAAGCAAAGACTGTTTTCACTACCTCATGGGGTACGTTTATATATGTTAAGATGCCTTTTGGACGTAAAAATGCAGGGGCCACCTTTAAAATGGAAATGTATATTTCCTTTGCTAACGAAATCCATGATTTCCTAGTTATATACCTTGATGATATCACAGTGTTTTCCAGATCAGATCAATAGTACCTGGATCATCTTAGGCAAGTCTTTATTAAATGCAGGAAATATGGCATCTCTCTGAATCCAAAAAGTCTTTATTTTGTTTGGAAGAAGGAAAATTACTAGGCCACATTATCTCTAAATATGGTATCAAGATTGAAGCTATTTTGCGAATACCTCACCCTAGGAACATCAAAGAACTTCAAGTATTTTTAGGAAATTTTTTTTTTTTTAAGAAGATTTATCTCTAACCTAGCTTAACTAATTAGACTTCTAAATAACATGTTGAAAAAAGATTCGGCTATTAAATGGACAGTAAAGGCTAAGAAATCATTTGAAGATATAAAATTAGCCTTGACTCAAACACCAGTCCTCATAAGTCTAATGTTTAACAGAGAATTTATCATTTTTTCTTTTGCATCTGAACATCGTATTGCTACAGGTTTACTAAAAGAATGATTAGGGATTTGAACAACCAATAGCCTTCTTTAGTAAAGCTGTAAGAGATGCATCCTTAAAGTATAACATGATGGAAAAATAGGCTTTTTCTTTGGTAAAAGCTATCAAAGATTTTAGAGTCTATATCTTGTACTCTCACATAGTAGCTTATGTTTGCAATGTTGTAGTCAAAGACATTCTAACAAAAAATGGAGTTGATGGCAAAAGGGGAAAGTGGATAGCTACCATATTAGAGTATGACATAGAGATCAAACCTACAAAATTAATCAAAGGCTAGGGATTTGCCAAACTTATGGCTGAAACAAATTGCCAAGCCCTAGGTATAAGCTTTATTACGGAACTGGATAACAAAGAGGAGATGGCGACTCCACAGATCGGTCGGGCCTTTTTATATTCACCTTGTTATGCTGATATAATATACGTTCTACAAAATTTACAAGCTCCTCTAGGGTTGTCCAGAACCAAGAGTAGGTTTTTGAAAATGAAATCTTTGAAATTCTGCATAATTGATAATACTTTATTTTGGAAAAATCATGAAGGCATTCTGTTGAATTGTTTATTAAAGGAAGAATCTGACAAAGTACTCCAAGAATTTCATGTAGGTGATTGTGGAGGAAAACTCTATTGGAAGACAACAGCTGATAAAATCCTTAGAGCTGGATTTTACTAGCCAAACTTATTTTCTGATGTAAAAAAAATTGTAACCTCCTACCACAAGTGTCACATCTTTGAAGGAAAAAGAAGACTTCTGCCTTTACCTTTGAAACCCATTTCTACTAAAAAACCTTTTCAACAGTGGGGTCTAGACTTCATTGGGGAAATTCACCCCCACGCTTCTACTCAACATAAGTGGATCTTGACTCCCACAGATTACATTACATAGTGGATAGAAGCCATTCCCTCTAGACAAGCCATTGATACTGTCATCATAGGTTTTTTAGAGGCCAATATTCTGTCCAGATTTGGTTGCCCCAATAAAATTATCACAGACAATGCTACAGCATTTAAATCAAATAGGATGATTGATTTCTACCAAAAATTCCATATAACCCATGGTCACTCTACAGCCTACTATCCACAAGGGAATGGACTTGTAGAATCCTCCACAAAAGCCTAATGAATATTATTAAAAAATTACTGGAAGACAATAAGAAAACATGGAACAAGAAACTGATCAATGCATTGTGGGCAGACAGGCTTACAACTAAGAAATATATTGGTACAAGTCCCTATCAATTAGTCTATGGGATGGAAGCAATTTTCCCTTGATCATTAGGAGTCCTAGTGATGAAGCTACTCCAGGAATCCCAAGTCGAGCCCAATGATATTCAAAGAAGAATCAATGAAACCATTCATTTGCAACAAACCAGGGAGGAAGTATACATCAAAGCCCAAGTACTTCAGGAGAAACTCAAGAAAGTTTTTGATAAAAGAACCAAGGCAAAAGACTTCTATCTTGGTGATAAAGTTTTGAAGTGGCACTCCAGAAGAGAAGATAAAGGGAAACATGGAAAGTTTGATTTCCTGTGGAAAGGCCCATACATTATATATGCTTTCAGAGGTAATAATGCTTACTTCTATTTTGGCCAGCAACAACCCCCCCCCCCACCCCTTTTATTTAGCATTAGTAATAAAAAGAAACAAATGGGGACCCTTTTCTAAAAGTAAAAAACTAGCACTTATGTTTCCCTTTGAATAAAACATACTATCATAAGATGAGGAAAACACTCGCAAAACCCAAAAAAAATAAGTTTTATGATAAGTTCTGAATAAATTCGTTCTCTTAACAATAAATCATTGCATCACAAAGGGTAATGGAAGACATCATATAAACAAGATTTCAAAATTGTTAAAAACACAATGTGAGATCACGCGCCTTAAAGAATCATCACACATCACGGATTTCATATGCCGCAAGTATCACCTAAGATAAAATATCCCGATCTAACGATATGCGATAAGGAATCTCGCAAATCACATTTCACAGATGCATAAGGTAATAAATGGTTGTTAACAAAAAGGATTAGCGATATTACAATATGCGATATTGCAAAGCAAATCGAAAAATCGCTTTATCACAGATTGATAGGGCTCATTGTTCAATAAAGTTTTTCTTATAATCCGATACCGAGTTATGGGCATTAATGTCAATTTAGTGGTAGGTTGATGGTCATTTATGAGATAAGATTTAGATCTAATCAAAAGGTTGTTCATGTAGGGTGATATATTTGATATGATTTTGGAATTAAGAGCTTTCCCGTCACCTTATCTCTTACCATCATTATTTCCTTACTTGTAAATTTGCAGGAGTGGTAAGCAGAATAATATACGCAGCAGTGTGCATAACGTAATGGGAAATAAGGAAAAATCTCCTATTGCTGAGGAAAAAGATATGACGCCCTTATTCATAGACACCACCTGTACCAGAGATGCTGGCATAACCACTTGGGAAGGCATGTACAGTCTGCTCAAAGAAGAAAACCCTAGAGTTATGGAAGTAAAATCAATAGCAGACTCACGTGGGTCATCCGAGGCATCGATTACTGAACTTGCATGTTCATTCCTTCATCGAATAGTGGCAAGGCCTAAAGTACTTCCATACATATACATGGTCAAGTGGGTAATAGACAGTGTCGATATAACACATAGACAATTCGAGTCTCGGAGCTAATACCTCATTGGGTCGTTCACCCCACAAGATTTAAGGCTTATGGGTCATCTACCAGAGTTTCAGGTAAGCTACAAAAAGCAGTTTGTGGAGAAGTTCACCAATTAAAACAAAGATTTGGTGGTCTGCACCAAGAACTGGTCGGCAAGGGAAGAGCCATTGAAAAAGGACAAACATGGTATGTACAGTACTAGTTCCCTCTCATCCCAGTATTGTTTTGCTGCTGCTATGCTATGTAGTCTATTAGAAAGGCTCGACATCAAAAAAATTTCATCTGAGTGGCTACCCTTATTAAATGCAGCCATTAATGCCACTACTATTGATTGGGCTCAAATATTGTCTGATAATTTGGCTTCGTCTATTTGGAACTATCGGTCTAAAAGAACCACCTCTCATAGGATTTATCCTCCTTTCTTTTTAAATACTTATGTTATGGATGCAATCTGTTATGTTTCCAAATTTCCTTTAATGGGTTGGAATTGGACTATACAGAATCCCTTGCCCATTCACATTTATCATAAGGAATTATGGGATTTCAAGTTCATCCCGTATTTTTACAGAATTTGTCATGGAATTACGTTACGTCTTTACAGAATGTTGTATAATAGGGATGCCCCAAGATTTTCCCCCGAAGCAGAAGTTGATATTCTCCATATCGAAATATGGTTTGGGGTATAATTTTTCGCATATGTCAGAGTATTTGGAAGCATTGCTTCCCCTCATGTGCTACCCTTATATGTCCCTGATAAGTTATTGGCTCGAGAAATTGCTTACCAGACCTGCGGGGTGGGAGGAATGAGCAAAGAGTTGAAAGACAAGAAGAAGGAAATCTGGCCGCAATTTTCTATGGCATGTGGGGCCTTTTCACTATTTGATTTAGGTCATGCATTAAAATGAGTAGACAATATGCTGAGTCTACGATTGTTCAAGTTTCCAGGGAGACAATTCGACCCCTTTGATGTCATTAAGAATTTTACTACTATTGTCAAAATAAAAGTATTTTCTAAACAAGATGATCTCTTTTATGATATCTTCAAACATAGAAGCACACTAAAAGAAGTTTTGCATATGGCTCGAATTCAATTTCCCCCAGCAGAATTCCAAGAATTCAAATTGTACAGAGATAGGAGACTAGAAAACATTCCCTTGGATAAGTTGCGCATAGAACCAATAAGGGAGCCAACTCCTAGTATCAGTTTAAGTGGAATTTCAGGTACAGACAAGTCCAAGCCTAAGTCTGGGAATGAATCACTGGAACACTCTAAATGGTCCAAAAGCAACCATAATAAAAGTGAAGGGTCAGTTTCAGATACTGCCCAATCTAAAGAGTGCCTAGAGCAACAGGCCTTGACTACACCACAAGTAAAAGTTCCCCCTCCCCTCATCCAGCCACCAAAGCCAGTGAGAACTGAGCTGGATAAAGAGTGGGAAACATTCAATGAATTGATAAATATTGAGGAGCAAAACACAAAGATAATTGAGAATACACTACAGATAATGACAAATATGATCATTGGTACAGTCAGCAATGCTCCATAAATGGAACATATTCCCATTACCCGATCTTCTGAAATCATGCTCAAGACAGAGGAGATTCCTCCTCTAGATGTATTTTATAGTCTACAGCACAAGGCAGTGATAAGAAGACAAAGAAAGAAAAATAAATTAGACAGTGTGCTCTCACCTGAGGCAGAGCAGCTAGATTTCCTTTAGCGAGACCCTACCACTGACCCTACTGAAAATCTGACTAACTTATCCCAGATCGCAGGAGCCTATGCTTCTGCCACCATTGATAAAGTTTCTGAGGTACAACAATTACTTAAGCATAGAGAGGAGAAAATCCAAGTTTTGCAGAAACAGCTATAGTAGGCTAGTGCCAACCAAGAAGCAGAGGAGAAGTTAGAAAAATTACAACAAGATTTTCAACAGATGCAGCTGGGGTATCAAAAAAAATTGGCTGAAAAGGAAAATCAGTTATAGAATATGCTAGAATTGCATAGAGATGACCCCAAAATTACAGAGTTTGTCTTAGAAGCCCTTGCCTTAAATGACCAACTCTTGCAACAGCAAGAGGCATTATGCCAAAGAATATCGCAATGGAGTTCCCATTGCGAGATGAGCGATAAAATTACAAATCAAGTCATGGATTTGCGATTCGATTATGATTTGATTGATAAAAAATTTTCTAATTATTTGAAATGGCAAGAATCAGAGGAAGGGAAGAAAGCAGGCTTGCTCAAAATCAATGAAGCGCACAAAGAAATTCTTTTCCATAAGTGGGACGCACAAATTAAAAAGGCAGAACAAGCAGCGATAGAGGTGAACAACGTCATTGACTGTGTCAATGAAAATATTCATAGAGCAAACCTAATATTAGAAACCGCTCCAGGATTTCTCCCAAAGGCACAACAACTACAGACAAGCTGGAGATAGAGAGCTGAGGCAAAGGCAGAGTCCATCAAGAAGTTAACCAAGTTGAATTGGGACACTTACTGGCAGTACTTGGTTAAACCGCACAGTCAATGCATGACTCTCAAATGCCTTACAAACTCTGTCGAGAAGTTAGCGCCAGCACTTGCCAATTTTGTTTTCATAGGAAAAATAAAATCGGAGGTCAGCCAACCGATGCTCGTCAAACCAATGCTAAATTCTTGTGATCTCAAAGAATAGATACATAGATAATTAATTTCCAGATATAGTTTTGGTTTTATTTTTGATTTATTTTTGCTTTAGATGAGGATGGTCATTTAAACGTACTCCTATATTTTTGTAATAAACTATTTTTAGTATTTAGGTAGTAGTATTTTAACCCCTCTCATGCATTTAGAGAGGGGTCCTGAAATTTGTCAAAAACATTTCCTTAGAACATGCACTTCTGCACCCTCAGAGGAGGTTTTGATGAATGAATGGAACAAGATTTATTGATATCTGTGTTTAATGTCTACTACTGAAATGCATTTCTGTACTCTTAGTAGATATTGAATTAGGAAGAGATAAATCTATATTGCTGAAGCTCATGAGTAGGACTTGTTTTCAATGGTACCTTTATCTCTTAATGATTTATGCTTATGTGTGAAAGTAATATTTTATGTTCAGTTATTTATATATGAAGGCTTGCATGTTTGAGTTATCATTTGGCACTTTTGTATGGTGGTGACTATTTTGTTTATGCTTAATGTATGAATGACTTATTATGCGATATGCTTCTCACAATTGTTTCGACTAATTTCTTATACGAAACAATTCATTTTTAATGATCTTTTTTCTCGTAGCAGTTGAATGATCTTTATTACCAATTGTTGTTAGGAACTATTTTAGATCGCATAAGCAAAAAAGTTAAATCCCAGGTTAGTTTTAGAGTTAGATATTTCTATTCATTAGAATATAATTGCATGTTTTAGATTAGACTTAGATTAAAAGCATTTTATTTAGAAATCTTTAGAAAAGGAAACATCAACTCTTATCACACACACAAATTGGGAAACTAGTCCTATTATCCCCAGTCAGACCCACCATCCCAAATGGAAAAGGCGTTGCTTTCAAGGTCAGGACCGGGTGGGTATCCCCCTTGTTGTAGACCCGATTTTTGGGGCTTCAACATATTTAGTGCTAGAAGGAGGGTGTCGAACTGTGAATGGCCAGTAAATCAAAATCTAAATACCATTCTAAGAGTAAATCACCCTCAACATCTCCCCTAACTTCTCCATCGCACTTCAAGTCTTTAAATCTTGAGTGAGAAGTCGAGAAAACAACAACCACTACCAAAAACCAAAACATTTTAGATAGATCTACTATCGAACCTCCTGAAGTTGAGTATTTGATTCATAAACTTCAAGGATTTTCCATATCACCATAAAAGTCTGAATTATCTCAAGGTAGTGTGACTTTGCAATACAATCCTTCTCATCCTCTTACCAGATTGCAGAGTGAAAAGTCTGGTATCGAACCAACTGAATTACCTCCACCTAAAAGGAAAAGAGCAAGGAAGTCACCTCAAGGGTCTGATAATGAGACTCTTTCATCATCGACATCCATTCCAACTTCTCCATTGCAAAGTCAACCATCCACTCCTCCACTTCAAATTGTCATACAACATGGTACTGGAACTTCAACATCTGCTTCTCAATCATTTGGAATTGTAATATCCACTCTTTCCCAACCACAAGGAACTTCATCTATGCTTTCCTCTCTTAGTAGTTCAATGATGGCTCAAAGCCCATGGAATAATCTAGGGGCAGTCTCAATGCCTGTGCCCTTGAGTCAATTATCGACCCATCCTGAAAAATGGTTGCCTAAGTTTAATCTTGAAGCAGGCATGTTAGCAAAATAACACATAAACAACTTTATGTTATCAATAAATTTAAATGGAGTTACTAATGAAGATGTCGTTGTTAGACTTTTTCCTTATACTTTACAAGTAGCAGCTAGATCCTAGTATTTTTCATTACCATCAGGGTCCATTACTAGTTGGGACATTTTCCAAGAGAAATTCTTGACTAAGTTCAGTGATGACAGATCTACGGCAACACTGATCAACAGTCTATCTAATCTTAAGACTTTATCAAGAGAGCCTATCAGAGATTTTAACTCGTGTTTCAACAAGCTTTTGAATAAAATTCTGACTACTTCCAAGCCTAGCGAGGAAGTTTGAAGTGAATGGTACATATCTGCTTTACCATCGAACATAACAATCTTTGCTGATAGGGCTGCCAAGGAAACATTGGTTGAAAACATGAAGGAAGCGATAGCAATGGAAAAACATATCTTAGCTTTAGAAAATAAAAACGTTGTCGAGGAAAGAAAGTCTAAGAAGGTTACTTTTAGAGATGATCCTAAGAAAAAGCAATCAAAAGACCCATTTGATTTAGAAGGATCGCAGAAAGTCTTAAAAACCATGTCTAACGAAATGGTTGACATTAAGAGACAAGTAGCAGAAACTTCTTCTAAGAAACCCTACAAGCCTTATAGGAAAAATCCCTTAACTGATTCAAAGCCTCCTAACGCTATAACAAATGTAGAATCTGGTGGAGAAGAAGAGGAAGTTTCTAACAAGGAACCTAATAATGAAGATGAAGTTGTAGAGTTACAAGGAATGTGGGACTTCATTCTTCTAGACGAAGAGGATCAAGAGACATCACTAGTCAGTACCAGAAGTAGAAATCAACTTGATCATCCACACCCTAGTTCTAAACAGAAGAGCGCAAGCTCGACATCTAAGATAAAGTCACAGGTAAGAAATCATCAGCAAAAGCGACTCAAACAAGCCCAGTCCAATCCGATTCACCAACTCCATATAAAAAATTGATTGTTTCTGATGAGATGGAATATAATATCATTGAAGATATGAAGACAACTAGGGCTAACATTACTTTTCATGAATTGAGCAAATTGAAATATCAACAGAAGCTACTTTTGAAAGAGTTACATGCAATACCCGTTGCACCTCTTCCTGCTGCTATAATCTCGCGAGCTTCTCATGAGATGGGAAGACCGTCAACTAATATGGTAAATAAAGTTGATCCTAATAATATTGCTTTAATTGGAGGTAGGTTAAAATCCCATACTCCTCCATTCCTTCTTACTTATGAAATTTTCAATAAAAACTTGTATAAGTGTTTGGTAGATTCAGGAGCTTCATCTAATATTTTGCCTAAAACAATATGCGCAAAGTTAAACATCCATCCTCAAAAAATTTTAGTATGCATAGTTCAGCTGGACCGATCGCAGGTTGAAGTAATTGGTGAACTAAATCAAGTTACCATAAGGTTGTCATCTAACCCAAAGGTATGTCAAGTAATTGATATTCTAGTTGCAGACATTCTTGAATTCTATGGTTTAATTATTAGCAGGGATTGGTCTGAAAAGCTTCATGGATACTTTGCAACCGACTGGTCACACATGTGCCTCTCTTACAATGGTAAACCGAATCAGATAAAGGTTGAGCGACAAAGACACCAAAAATACATAGTGACAGAATTGGAAGGATAAAATGAACTTGTAGCATACAACAACAATATAATTGGCAACTATTCTGTTGACTCTTTCTTAGGAAATTTTAATGCTCATACTTCACCTTACTTAGAAAATTTTGTTCTGTCTCAAGTAGAAAATTTTTCTCAAACAAATAGTTCTAAATGTGTTAATTTCATAGATAGTCCTGTAAATACTTCTTTATTTTGGAAATTTTTTTTTGATGGTTCTAAGTCTAATGATGGAGTAGTAGCAGGATGTGTATTAGTTAGTCCATAGGGGAATAAAACTATGCTAACATGTAGACTCGAATTCAATTGCACAAACAAAACTATAGAATAGGAAGCTCTAGTCCAAGGGTTGTACAAGGCAATCATATTAGATATCAAGTATCTACAAATCTTGGGAGACTCTGAGATTGTTATTAAATAGGTACGAAATACTATACATTGTCTATCAGGTCATTTAAACCATTATCAATCTTTAGTGCAAGATCTGACTGAACATTTTATAGCGTTCAATATTTCATCCATTCCCAGACTCCAAAATGCTAGTGCTGACCTCCTGGCTAATGTAACTTCCAAGCTCATTCCCTTAGAAGACTATAGCCTAGACAGATTCTCAATCGAATTGATCTTTAGGCCCTCCATCCTCGATAATGTTACCAACAAGAGAATTTTTAATGATGACCCTGATATTGTCAGTTTCCTAACATCAGAAGGATCTTACACTAATCAAATAATTGATGAGGACAACATGATAAGCAGTTACAACAAGAAAGCACTAATAATGCTATACCAAAATCTGTAGTCAAGTTAGAAGACATATATGATTTGATAGATCGATTTAAAAGGTCTACCAATTCAAAACTTCAGAGTTCAACTCTGAACTATGAATTAGTAAATCTAGGAATAGATACCAAGCCACAGAATATCAACCTAGGTCTTGGCCTAGCCCCAGAAGAAAAATTAGCCTTTGTTCAGCTCCTGAAACAGTATAAAAGTGTCTTTGCCTGGAATTACGATGACCTTAAGACTTACGACACTTCAATCATTCAACATACTATCCCAATGATAGCTGATGAAAAACCTGTCCAGCAAAAGCTAAGGAAGATCCATCCTAATCTAGAAAGTTAGATTAAATCTGAGCTCAATAAATTATTGAAAGCCAAAATTATTTTTCCCATTCGACATTCTATATTGGTTTCCAACTTTGTTCCAGTTAGAAATAAAAACAGAGACATTATAATTTGTATTGACTTTCGAAATCTTAACAAAGCCTACCAAAAGGATAATTTTCCCCTGCTTCCTATGGAACAAATATTGCAAGCGGTTGCAGGATTAGAATTAATGTCCTTTTTAGATGGTTTCTCTGGCTACAAGCAAGTTTTGGTTCATCCTGACGATCAACTAAAAACCACATTCAAAACCAAATGGGGTACTTATGCATATCAAAAGATGCCTTTTGGTCTGATTAATGCTAGCGCCACATTTCAAAGGGCCATGGATATCACATTTAAGGGATTAGTAAATAAATCAGTGGTGATTTACTTGGATGACATAACAGAGTATTATAAAAAATGTGGTAATCACCTCAAAGACTTAAAACAGATCTTCCAACATTGCGAAAGGTATGGGATTTCACTTAACCCAAAAAAGTCCTTTTTTACATTAACTGAAGGAAAACTTCTTGGATTTATAGTGTCAAAATTTGGAATCCATATTGATTCCGATAGAATTAAGGATATTTCCAAAATATCCTTACCACATAATAAGAAAGCCATGCAATCCTTCCTTGGCCAGATTAATTTTGTTAAAAGATTTGTTCTCGACTTCTCAAGGATTGTGTCACCATTACAAGCAATGATCAAGAAGAATTCACTCTTCAAATGGGGCCAAGAAGAATATGAAGTGTTTAATCTGATTAGGCAAGTGATTTTTAATGCCCCATCCTTAGCGACTCCAAATTTTTTCAATCCTTTTATTTTGTATACATTTGCCTCTGATAAATCATATGCTGCAATACTCATTCAAGCCAATCAAGACAAGGTGGAAGCCCCAATTGCCTTCTTTAGTTCAAATTTGCAAGGGGCTAAATTAAATTATTCTCACATTGAGAAACAAGCTTATGCTATTTTCAAAGCGATCAAACATTTTAGACCATTTCTTCTCAAAACCCATACAAAAATCATAGTACCATTTCCAGCGGTAAGAAATCTCTTAGTACAGAAAGACGTGGGTGAAAAGAGAGCAAATTGGGTCACTACCCCACAAGAATACGATGCTCAGATCATGCCAGGAAATATCATAAAAGGTCAAGGAGTTTGCAAAAGTTTGGCTGGAGCATTGCTTATTTCTGAAATACCATCTCCAAATCAATAAGTACAAATGTATGAGGTAAGCCTAAACGATATTGAATCGAGATATCCTAATATCATATTTTACCTAAAGAACAAATATGTTCCTTCAAATTTGAATTATACAAAGAAAAGAGCCTTAATATTGAAAGCCAAGCAGCACCAACTCGTAAACGATGTACTTTTTAGAATGAATTATGATTATGTTCTCCTTCAATGTCTTGAGAAATCTGAAGTTGAAAAGGTGTTGCAGGAACTCCATGATGGACTAGCAGGTGGACATTATGCGAGAGATGCACATAAAATTTTGTGCGCATGATACTATTGGCCTACACTATTTAAAGATGCGCATAGCTATGTATGGAAATGTCAAGTTTGTCAAACTGTTGCTGGAAGACAGAAGAAATCATCGTTTCCTTTGCAACCAATCAATATCGATCAACCCTTTGATCAATGGGGATTGGATATAATCGGTGAGATCATTCCTCTCTCTTCTAAATAACATAGGTACATCCTTACAGCTACAGATTATTTTACTAAATGGGTAGAAGTAGTTCCTCTCATGATAGCTAATGCTAAACATATCATCGATTTCATAGATCAGTTCATAATTACCAGGTTTGGTTTACCCTCTGCTTTAATGTTTGACAATGCATCATATTTTTCTGGCAATGCTATGACTGAATTTGCACTTAAAAGAGGTTTTAAGCTTAAATACTCTACCAATTATTACCCACAAGGGAACGGGTTGGCCAAATCAACAAATAAAAACTTAATAAGAATCATTAAGCAAACCATCAATCAGAATCATAAAATTTGGCACAAATCTTTGATGTATGTTCTTTGGGCAAACCGAATAATGCAAAAGGCTTCCATTGGCACTTCTCCCTTTAATTTAGTTTGTGGGAAAGAAGTAGTTCTCCCAACTCATCTAGCAATTCCTTCTTTGGCCTTAGTTCAATTTATTGAAGAAACACCAATTTCATCTTTACAACTAAGACAATTGTAGATCCTTAAGCTAGAAGAGAAACGAGAATAGGCTAAAATTACACATGCTCACCATCAAGCATTAGTAAAGGCTTCCTTCGATTCAAACATGATATCTAGGAAGGATTTTCAAATTGCAGATTTAATTTTGAAATGGGATAAGGCTCAATAAGAAAAAGACAAACATTCTAAATTCGAACGAATATGGCTTGGACCATTCCAAATTGTTGAATTAATAGGTCCATCGACTTTCATGTTGCAAGGTTTAGCAGGGACAAGAGAATCTTTACCTGTTAATGTGCAGATCCTTAAAAAATACTTTCCATAGAAGATGACCTCTTCTATTTTTTGTAAATTATGGTTTATAGCTTTATTTGATAATAAAACATGTTGTAAATGGTTACCTTTGGATTTCACAAAAAAGATAAGTGTTTCTTTTAGATTTTATTTTTTCGCTTGTATAAATAGAACTGATTTTGAAAATCGATCATTATTATTGAAAAATACAGTCAAATGCTATAAGCCTAGAATATTACTAGCTTCAACCTTACGAATTTTGGTAAAAAGAAACATTTAGTGGGAATTTTTTTTATATCAGTCAATGAAAAGCATCAATAACAAAATAAAGGTTCTCTGTGGAAAAATTGTTTCCAAAAACTCTATAATTGTCATCCAGAGCTATTCTTAAGGAATCAATGACTTCCTCCCCACTTAGGAAATTACAAGTTTCAAAGAGTAATCCCATGATACACTATGGACTTAAAGAATAAGATGTCTCATCACGAGCCGACTTATCATGATCATCGATATTATAACTTGCTGACATTGCCAAAACTGCATACCAAAACAGGGCAATGACTCAAGATTATTGCAATCAAAAGACAAGGGGTCTCATCATGGGCCAGCTTTTTCAGCAAAGCTATAAATCAAGTGAATGGCACTGTCATGATTTTTCTACCAAACCAAGACATTGTTCTTTAAGAATTAAAAGAAAACAAAAGCAATAAGTGTGGATATGGATTTACCTTTGAGAATTGTATATTTCTCCAAGTAGGATATGGGATCATTGCTGGGTAACAAGTAACCCTATCGAGGCTATGAATGCCTGCTGGTAGCAGAGGCTCTACCTATGACAAATGAGCATATTTAAAACTGATCTATAGAGATGTCTTTTTTTTATCTTTATAAACTAAGTAGTGGCTGATGTAAATACAATGACTAGCTTTGGGAAGAAAATAATCAGAGTTAGCACAGAAGAAACAAACTACCATTAATGACTGAAAGCATGATGCACTTGATATTTCTATAATAAAGTTTGATTTTCCAGAAAACTTTTCTGTTTTGGAAGTTTAGAAAATTCAAAAGATAATCTTCCTAGTGAATCGCCAATTGTTGTGGCCAACAAACCCCCCCCCCCCCCATTTTTATTTAGCATTAGTAATAAAACTAAATAAATGGTGACCCTTTTCTAAAAATAAAAAACTAGCACTTATGTTTCCCTTTGAATAAAACATACTATCATAAGCTTAGGAAAACACCCGCAAAACACAAAAAACTTAAGTTTTATGATAAGTTTTGAATAAAATCATTCTCTTAACAGTAAATCATCACATCGAAAAGGGTAATGGAAGACATCATATAAACAAGCTTTCAAAATTGCGAAAAATGCAATGTGAGATCGCGTGCATTAAAGAATCATCGCACATCACAGATTTCATATGCTGCAAGTATCACCTAAGATAAAATATTCCGATCCGGCAATGTGTGATAAGGCATCTCGCAAATCGCATTTTGCAGATGCATAAGGTAATAAATGATTGTTAACAAAAAGGATTAGTGATATTGCGATCTACGATATTGCGAAGCAAATCACAAAATCGGTTTATCGCAGATCGACAGGGCTCATTGTTCAATAAAGTATTTCTCATAATCCGATACCGAGTTATGGGCATTAATGTCAATTTAGTGGTAAGTTGATGGTCATTTATGAGATAAGATTTAGATCTGATCAAAAGGTTGTTCCACGTAGGGTGATATATTTGATATGATATCGGAATTAAGAGCTTTCTCATCACCTTATCTCTTACCATCATTCTTTCCTTACTTGTAAATTTGCAGGAGCAGCAAGAAAAATAATATACGTAGTAGTGTGCAGAACGTAATGGGAAAGAAGGGAAAATATCTTGTTGCTAAGGACAAGGAGATGACACCCTTATTCACAAACACCTCCTGTACTAGAGATTCTAGCATAACCACTTGGGAAGGCATGTACAATCTACTCGAAGAAGAAAACCCTAGAGTTATGGAAGTAAAAGCAACAACAGACTCATGTGGGTCATCTAAGGCATCAATTACTGAACTTTCATGTTCATTCCTTCATCGAATAGCGGCAAGGCCTAAAATACTTCCATACACAGACATGGTCAAGTGGGTACTAGACAGTGCCAATATAATAGAGAAACAATTCAAGTCCCAGAGCCAAGACCTCATTGGGTCATTCACCCCACAACACATAAGGCTTTTGTATCATCTACCGGAGTCATAGGCAAGCTACAACAAACAGTTCGTGGAGAATTTCACCAAAGAAAACAAAGATTTGGCGAAGTGCACCAAGAGCTCGTCGGCAAGGAAAGAGCCATTGAAAAAGGATGAACACAGTATGTATAGTATTGGTTCCCTCTCCTCCCCATATTGTTTTGTTGTTGCTATGCTATGTAGGCTATTTGGAAGACCTGACGTCAACAAGTTTTCATCTGAGTGGCTACCCCTATTAGATGCAGCCACTAATGCCACTATTATGGATTCACTATTATGGATTGGGCTCAGATATTGTCTGATAATTTAGCTTCGGCTATTTGGAACTACTGGTCTAAAATAACTACCTCTCAGAGGATTTATCCTCCTTTCTTTTTAGCTTCTTATGTTATGGATGCAATCTATTATGTTTCCAAATTTCCTTTAATGGGTTGGAAGTGGACTATACAGAATCCCTTGCCCATTCACACTTATCATAAGGAATTATGGGATTCCAAGTTCATCCCGTATTTTTATAGAATTTCTCATGAAATTATGTTACCTATTCAAGGAATGTTGTATAATAGGGATGCCCCAAGATTTTCTCCTGAAGCGGAAGTTGATATTTTCCTTGTCGGAAGATGGTTTGGGGAAGAATGTTTCACCTATATCAGAGTATTTGGAAGCATTTATTCCCCTCATTTGCTACCCTTATATGTCCCTGATAAGTTATTGGCTCGAGAAATTGCTTATCAGACCTACAGGGTGGGAGGAATGAGTAAAGAGTTGAAAGACAAGAAGAAGGCCATCTGGCCGCAATTTCCTGTGGCCTGTGGCGCCTTTTCACTATTTTATTTAGGTCATGCATTCAAAGATGTATAAAATATGCTGAGTCTATGACTATTCAAGTTTCCAGTGAGACAATTCGACCCCTTTGATGTCATTAAGAATTTTACTACTGCTGTCAAAATAAAAGTATTTTCTAAAGAATATGATCTTTTTGATGATATCTTCCAACAGAAAAGCACACTAAAAGAAGTTTTTCATATGGTTCAAATTCAATTTCCCCCAATGGAATTCCAAGAATTCAAATTGTATAGAGAAAGGAGAGTAGCAAACGTCCCCTTGGATAAGTTTCGCTTAGAACCAATAAGGGAGAAAACTCCCAGTATCAATTTAAGTGGAAGTTCAGGTATAGACAAGTCCAGTCTAAGTTTGGGAAAGAATCACCAAAATGCTCTAAACAGTACAAAAGCAACCATAATAAAAGTGAAGGGTCAGTTAGAGATACTGCCTGATCTAAAGAGCGCCCAGAGCAACAGGCCATGACTACACCACAGGTAAAGGTTCCCCCTCCCCTCATCCAGCCATCAAAGCCAGTGAGAACTGAGCTATAAAAAGAGTGGGAAACATTCAATGAATTGATTAATACCGAGGAGCAGAACATGAAGACACCTGAGAATACAGTTCAGACAGTGACATATATGATCATTGGAACAGTCAGCAATTCTCCAAAAATGGAACATATTCCCATTACCCCATCATTTGAAATCATGCTCAAGATAGAGTAGATTCCTCCTCTAGATGTATTTTATAGTCCGAAACACAAGGCAGTGCTAAGAAGACAAAGAAAGAAAAGGAAATTGGAAAGCGTGCTCTCACCTGAGGCAGAGCAGCTAGATGTCCTTTGGCGAGACCCTACCACTGATCCTACTGAAAATCTGACTAAGTTATCCCAAATCGCAGGAGCCTATGCTTCTACCACCATTGATAAAGCATCTGAGGTACAAAAATTACTTAGGGATAGAGAGGAACAAATCCAAGTTTTCTAGCAACAACTACAGCAGGCCAGTGCCAACCGAGAAGTAGAGGAGAAGTTAGAAAAATTACAACAAGATTTTCAATAGATGCAGCTGGGGTATCAGAACAATTTGCCTGAAAAGGAAAGTTAGTTACAGACTATGCTAGAATTGCATTAAGATGACCCCAAAATTATAGAGTTTTTCTTAGAAGCCCTTGCCTTAAACGACAAACTCTTACAACAGCAAGAGGCATTACGCCAAATAATATCGTAATGGAGTTCCCATTGCGAGATGAGCGATAAAATTACAAATCAAGTCATGGATTTGTGACTTGATTATGATTTGATTGATAAAATAATTTCTAATTATTTGAAATGGCAGGAATCAGAGGAAGGGAAGAAATCAGGCTTGCTTAGAATCAATGAAGCCCACAAAATGCTTTTCCATAAGTGGGATGCACAGATTAAAACGGCAGAACAAGCAGTGACAGTGGTGAACAATGTCATTGACTGTGTCAATGGAAATCTTCATAAAGAAAACCTAATATCAGAAACCGCTCCAGGATTTCTCCCAAAGGCATAGCAACTGCAAAAAAGCTAGAGACAGAGAGCTGAGGAAAAGGTAGAGTCCATCAAGAAGTTAACCAAGTTGAATTGGGACACTTACTGGCAGTACTTGGTTAAACTGCACAGTCAGGGAATGACTCTCAAATGCCTTACAAACTCACCCGAGAAGTTAGCGCCAACACTTGTCGATTTTGTTTTCACAGTACAACTAAAATTGGCAGTCAGCCAATCGACGCTCCTCAAACCGATGTTGAATTCTTGCGATCTCACAGAACAGATACATATATAGTTAATTTCGAGATACTTTTTTCATTTTATTTTTGATTTATTTTTTCCCTATATGAGGACAGTCATTTAAACCTCGTCCTATATTTTTGTAATAAAATATTTTTAGTATTTAGGTAGTAGTATTTTAACCCCTCTCATGCATTTAGAGAGGGGTCCTGAAATTTGTCAAAAACGATTCCTTAGAACATGCACTTCTGCACCCTCAGAGGAGGTTTTGATGAATGAATGGAATGAGATTTATTGATATCTGTGTTGAATGTCTGCTACTGAAATGCATTTTTGTACTCTTAGTAGATATTGAATTAGGAAGAGATAAATCTATATTGCTGAAGCTCATGAGTAGGACTTGTTATCAATGGTACTTTTGTCTCTTAATGATTTCTGCTTCTATGTCAAAGTAATATTTTATGTTCAGTTATTTATATATGAAGGCTTGAATGTTTGAGTTATCATTTGGAACTTTTGGACAGTGGTGACTATTCTGTTTATGCTTAATGTATGAATGACTTATTATGCGATATGCTTCTCACAATTGTTTCATCTAATTTCTTATACGAAAGATTTCATTTTTAATGAATTCTTTTCTCATAGCAGTTGAATGATATTTATTACCAATTTCTATTAGAAACTATTTTAGGTCTCATAAGAAAAAAAGTTAAATCCCGTGTTAGTTTTAGAGTTAGATATTTCTGTTCATTAGAATATAATTGCATGTTTTATATTAGACTTATATTAAAAGCATTTTATTTAGAAATATTTAGAAAAGGAAACATCAAATCTTATCACACACACAAATTGGGAAACTGGTCCCATTATCCCTAGTCAGACCCACCATCCCAAACAAAAAAGGAGCTACTTTCAAGGTCCAGACCGGGTGGGTATTCCCCTTGTTGTAGACCCGATTTTTGGGGCTTCAACACTTTCTTAAAGAAATGAATGGGGCAGAAGTAGATGGAGGACCAATCAATGGTCGAATGCTGAAGAATTATATTGAGCCAAGTTGCTAATTTTACCAGTTTTAGTTGTACATACTATATCCTTCATAATGTTTAGAGTGGATCGGATGGTAAAGTTTTGGAGTTGAAGCCCGAAGAGAAGGCCCTAAGCTTCAAAAGTGTCACAATCATAAATATCAATAAAAAAGCAGAACAGAGGAAAAAATGCAGAAGAAAATCACAGTCTTTCAAAAGGCCATTGATCTACAATTCTTGACTTTCCACCAAAGAAAGCCATCCCCAACTGGAGCCACTGTTATGTTCTTGTACCAATAGGTGTCATAATTTATGATTGACTTAGTTTATCTCTGTAATATGTACATAGGTTTGTTTTCTGCAAATGTTTTCCATATTCCAAAGAAATCAAAAGAATTAAAAAAGGTAAAGAGGGTATATCCTAAAAGAAAATCAAAGGATAAAAAGAATAAAAAGAAAAGGTCAAAAAAGATGACAAATGAACCCCAAGAAAAAGAAAATAACATGAAAGTGTGCAATTCTAAATGCCACTATTATTTACTTTTTATGCAGAATAAATGATTGTGTGTAGCTTGTCACTTATGCCACAATCCGTGAATGGTCAAATAGTGTAAAATTGGCTATTTCATGTTTTCAATTTCTATGTCTATAGATAGAGAATAAAATATGACCAAACAGTGTAATATTGGCAGATAATTAGATTAGGTAGAGTGAATAAAAGGAGCTCAAATATTTAATCTGAGCCCTTGGATGTAATAAGCTTAGACTTAGATAGATTTCCATTGTAAAAGAAAAGAAAAGTTTGATAAGGGTTTGCCAGTTTAAGTGCACCCTAATAAAAAAGTAGAAAAAATGGTGGGATGTCCGGGTGGGTAAGTCGATGAATGGTTACAGAATGGTGTATGATGAATGATTAGCTGAAACTCATGTCATTTACTTTCATCATCATCTTACTTTAAAATGTATGGATTATAATGATACATTTACAAAGTCAAGTTATTAATTTCCTCATTCCTTTTACCCCTAATTTCACTAATTTACCACAAATAACAATCAAAGTGCGTAAAAACTTAAGTCAAAGGGGCTCAAAGCTTTTCTCTGACTTATGGAGGGACAGGACCCTCGGCCCAATGACTTATAAGGTCTAAAGTGCTTAAACCCCACATCAACAGTAACCCCCTTCATCATTCACTCATTTCCACGAAAAACCCCTTTTCCTAGACTAAAATCATTGTTTGCTTAAGAAAAGTAATTATCTACTTATAAAACTCCTTCTCACAAAAAACCCACAAAATTCACCTAAGCGTAAGTTATAATTTTTAAATGCGAAAATGTGAATATATTTCGAAACATTCTACTTAGCACATTCTTATCTCTATTTCCATTTCATATTAACATTATTTCATTATAGTTAACTCCCAGAAAATACACCCCATCCCCACATATATTATTAAAATCCCTTCTATTAATATCTTGCCCTGGTTTGAAATATAAAACTTAAATATGAAATAGTTAGATATATTTAACTAATTGATAGATTAATTAATCTATCTGTGGTCAATTTACATTTATAAGCCTCCGCTGCATTAAAAGGAATTTATTAATCAACCTGTGATTAATTAAGAGCCTTCCTCCAATTACATTGCCCCCAACATCATTAATCTCCCAAATCCGTAGTTATTATTCCATCGGTCCCCTCCATTAAATCCCGATAAAGTCCCTTCCCTGACCACTGTATGATCTAATCCCTTCAGATCTAACGGTTGATGCTCATATTGGGCGGCCTCCAATGCCGAACTTTACCCGCCCGATGTGAGCGGTTTTATTGTTCATCCTGCCGCTACATGTCACCCGATGAATGGCATCGGGCAGACCTCTCCCAATACTGCCATA
Organism: Pinus tabuliformis; assembly: GCA_031772625.1. Classification (NCBI taxonomy): domain Eukaryota; kingdom Viridiplantae; phylum Streptophyta; class Pinopsida; order Pinales; family Pinaceae; genus Pinus; species Pinus tabuliformis. The sequence continues at coordinate 603,572,487 of CM062817.1, forward strand.
CCCTCATAAGCGGTGCGATAGATTCTACTTACCACTTGTGCTTACCACCTTCACTAAACGACAAAACATAATTTCTATCAGTTGGCGCCAGCTGTCACTTTCCAGCGCCAACTGTCGCATTTCCATCATATGCGCAAAAAGCATTGAATTTTCCAATAAACCCAAAAATATTCATTATTTTTGTTTTACCAATAAAATAACCTTTTGTTCTCCATGCACACTCAGAGTACGTTCGAGTCATCACCCTACTTCCAATCGTCAACCTCCAGAAGCGGTTGAACTCCGACTTGTAATTATAGACCCATGCGCTCCATGCCAAGAGTGCACCGGATCCATTTGTCTCTCCATGCAACCATAACTAGGTATTTACCCCATTGCAACTAAGAAACCCTATTTTCCATACTGAAACTAAACTAAATTTCTATAAGAATTAAGTAATTTATTGAAATTAAGCTGTTTGATAGTCTTGACACTCTCTGAGACGACCTATTTTTCCATAATACTCCAAAAATTCCTTGCCCCCATCCTTGAACCCACAAGAACCAAGGATGGATGCCCTAGTCACCTTAAATATCATGCTAGTTACCACTCCTCATAGAGATTTAGATCATCTTCCTCTGGCCGACAAATACTTCCAGATAAAAGACCTCATCTCTCACGAAACCCCTCTGAAATTTCATTGCAATTACCAAGATATCTGCTTGAATCATGTAGATAAGATAGGTCTTTGGGAATCAAACTTGCCCAAGTATGAATTCCCCAGTCTTCACGTTTTCCTGGAACTTATTCATTACTGCCATGCTAACTATGACACTATCATGAAAGTTGTAATCTCCCTGGACCAGAAAATACTATTCTCCATTATAGCCGAGTCCATAAGCGAGATGTTACAATTGCAGTCGGGTCAAGACCTCACCCCCCTGTCCATTGCTTATTTGCTTGAAAGATTCTCTGAGCTGTCTCATTCCATAATCACTCAAATGCTCTAGACTTTCGTTTCTAAATAAAAGCACATGCCAAAGGACCCCGCTCCTTACATATCATGCTTCTTTTCTGACCTAGGAAAAGATATCACAACAATGCTATCATGCATTAGGTTCTACCACTAATGAATATGTAGATGAGACTATTTTTGCTAGCATGTCTACTTTTACCCCCGGTCAACCTCTTGTAGTCATGTTTGATTATGCAAAATTCATCACAGATAAAATACATGATCAGTTTATGAGACTTGAAAATAAGAGGATATTGAAGTATTCATCAGTCCTGTATCATTTGTTTCTTTACTACCAAGTTGATAAGTTTCCCTTCTCTATCCAAAAGCTTGATACTAGAGGGAGTCCTAGATCTGTCATCTTCTGGACTACACTATTCCATAGGTCTTGTTATTCCCACCATCCGTACATAGATTTCATTGACCTGTTTGTACATTCGGTGACTACAATGTTATTAGGAAGTTCCCCTCCCAGAATTAGTGCAGACATTAAGACGGTTCTCCAAATGTCCTAACAATACAAAGTAGGGGATTGGTACTTGTACCAAAACCATACTAAAATCAAAATTTATGGGTGTGAGATCCATCCTTACAAGTTACCAAGATATCTCCCGATGAAATTATTTGCTCTGGAGTACTATAGGCAAATTATCAATTCTGATGAGATTCACTTTGTCAAAACCAAGAAGAAGGCCCAACTTAGAATAAAGGATCATCTAGTCCCAATTATTTGCAATAACAGAGAAGCAGGAAAGGAGGCAAATGAAATCCTCCAAAGACTAAAATTAAAATAGAGTTTCATATGGGCCTATGACCACCACAACTTCACTTGTAACTGAAGGCAGAAACATAAGCTATCTAATTATATCCACCATAGGATCCCAGAAATTGAACAATATGCCAATCAGGCATCTCACCTATGAACCGAGGCAAGGCATACCGGGGCATCAGAGGGCGCATCCCAAGTGACTTATTTAGTGAGGGGGAGGGTTAGACCTGAGTGAGAAGATAGGGGCGCATCTTCCTTCCATACTTAGTCAGAATGGGTGGAAGGCACTCTGATAGATCAAGATAGCACACAAGTTGAAGTTGACAATGTAATGGTGGACTTAGAAATAAGGTTTGATGAAGATTCGTTTGTACAGGCCTTTGGAGAAACTTCATCATGAAAGCATTCACATGAACACAGCTCACAACCATCAGAGCAACAAGGAACCTTAGAAGAAGTAGTAACTTCAGAACAACAACAAGACTCACAGCAGCCTGAAATTTCAGAGGAGTTTACTCAAACTGAACAAATCATGAGACAACTTCCTGTTTTGGAGACTCCTCTAAATGAAGACAAAAATCTAAGGAGAAGCCGAGATGAATCCATTGCTTCTACTATGCCTATTGATCAAACTTTTGTTAAAAGGAAAAGGTTAAACCCATATGCAGAGGAGGAGTAAAGTGAGGAAATAGTAGGAAACTCAACAAATGAAAGGAGTGATAGCAGGCCAACCATTCCAATAGGAGACACACCATCTGTCTCACAGATACAAGCATTAGAAAGGAAACAGAGCATAGAGGTATCTTCTTTCAGGGCTCCCTCTGAACAAAGCCTGGACATTAAAGGAAAGTATAAAGAAATTAAAGCGAGGAATGAGAAACTAAAAGCTCAAACCTATGCTCACTACCTCAAAATGGCTCCAACTAACCAGACCAAGCTTATGTCAGCTTTTGACATAAAGGAAGGAAAAATGCAGATGAGCTTCCTCAAGCCAACTGTGCAACAGCCAAGATCCATGGCTGATTATTTAAAGACTGATTTTGAAGTTTTGGCAAAGGATATCCATCTTATTGACCAAATAGAATTGCACAAGCAAATTGGTGAAATTTTCTATTCTAAATTGACTAATAAGGCCATCACAACACATCAATTGAAAAACTCATTGCACAATACCACTGCACAGCTAAAATTGGAAAAGGCCTCCTCTCAGGCTAAGGACACCAGGATAAAAACTATAGAAGACTTGGTGATAGAATTGGGACATGATTGCGAAGATGTCAAAGCAACTAAACAATTAATTAAAAAGAAGAATGATGATATAGTTGCACCAAAGTAGCAGCTCAAGATCCCTCCTCTCCACCATCCTGAAATTGCAGAAGTCATAGAGAAACAAAAGAAGGAATAACTTATGGACCTAGTCCTTCAGTTAAATGATCAGTTGAAAGAAATGGAAAAGGAATTGGAAAAAGCAATACAGTCTAAGCAGAGTGAGCTGGCCACCACCCCTCAAACTATCATACCCATAATTTCTACAACATTACCCTCCACTCTGGCAGCTTCTTTGGCACCAACACTTCCACCAGTGAGAACATTGCTAGTAACAGAGACTATTCTAACTATAGGTACATCAACCAATGCAGGGACCTCAACAGAAAAAATAGATGAGATGATTAAATCCATGGGACAAATGGGTATCCCGGACATAGAATTGAAAAAGCTCAAGAAACAAATGTCAAGTTTGGAAAGAAACTACAAGCTAGCTTGAAGACAGAACAACTACTATCATTGAAATAAAGAAAGGTCTTACTAAAAGGAACTTGATGCTTAACTTAGAGAAAAGGTGTCAGAGTATTCAGGCAGATATAGATAGCTTCATGTTGAAATATGGCATTTGAAGAGAGACAGGCCTTCCTAGCTCAATGGTTATACACGACAAATTAATGACACAAAATGACTATATCTAGAAATTAGAGAAACATGCTAAGAGTCAAGTAAGTTCTTTAGCAGTAAAAGCAATACCTATAGGAAAGGTACTCTATGATGGTCTGGAGAATATATTTTACATAGAGTATGAAAAAAAAAATGTATTCACTAGAAAACCCAATTTTTCAAAGTACACAGAAGCTAATGAAGTTTACAGGAAGATGATCAAGGTGAAATCGCCAGATAACGAAATGTGGACCAGTTTGACTACTTACTAGAGTAAAAAATGTTTACTATGGTAAAGTCTGGTAAAACAAGATTAAAGGATGAAATAGCACAGGTAAAGAGTATCAGTCGGTGAAGATAAGAGTGAAATCTAGCACATAACTACTAAGGCAACTACAAGAGCTAAATCCAAATTCCAGTAGCCAACACATTCAGAAATAAAGGGACAACAAACATTCTGTTTTCCATCTGTCTTTATCTTCGTGTTCAAGATATTTTTTGTTTCCTAGATTAATTCTCATATAGTTATGAGATATTTTGTATCAAATTTTGTATAAATACTTAACAAATTGAAGTAATTATGGTGGATTAAAAAATCATTTCTGTAGACCTTTTTTTTAGCGAAAGGAGCTACTGTAATAAAAGCTGCACTGGTTTACTGGATTAAATAAAGCTGAGGACATTTCAGTTGATTCATGTGCATGGTGGGAAATAAATAAGTATCATTTCTCTGAGTTTGATTATCATTTAACTTCTATGTTATAAAATATCATATGTGTTTTCTTATAATTCTTAAAAACAAACAAGGAATAATACTATTAGAACTAGCCTAAATGCTCTATGTTTTAATTGTTTGCTTATTTAATGTTTTCTACTAAATTGCTTAAGTCTGGGAATTTTTAGTTGTTCCCTTACTTCTGTAATTCATCCCCTTTATTGGCCCTTAATACATGATTCTTAATTGCCCTTGCTATTTGTCAGTCTTCGCTTCTTCACCTTGATCCTTGCTAAGGATTCTTCATTTCCCTTGGCCTAGGTTAAAGTTTTCCATCTATTTAGACCTTCAGATTTGTCCTTGCTGCACTATCTTCCCTTGTGAAATATTACCTCGATGATTAATCAAATCCTGATAAACCTTTCCTACTTGACTCCATATTCCAATGGCCTGAATACATGCTCTTCCCATCCGTTTCCTTAATTCCACCAAACAAAATCAAAACAAATCCCTAAGCATTAAGAGCTAGCCTAATATCATATTAAAACAACACTAAATTATAAAGAGAGAGCCCTCTCTGAGTATAGATCGGTTAGGATCTATACTTAAAAGAATGGTTTGTGGTTACCTCGGGCCATTCCTTCTTTAATAACTTCTAAGGGAAAAGCCTAAGTGATAACATAGTGGCAACCATACTGGGGACGAACAAATCCTCGATCAAAATAAACCTCTAAGAAACCTATAAGTTTAATTTAAAGCATCTTAAAGGAATGTCAGAAGTTGTTGTGAACTTTCATAAAATAAAAGCATTAAAAGACTTGAAATCTGGCTTCAGGGAGAACTCATTACACCAGGGCTAACCCTGATGCAAGTCCTCCCCTTATGTTTGAAAATCCGAACCTGATTCCAAGAATCATCAAAAGACAAGAGAGTTTAGTCGGCCCTAGACATTTATTTAGATCACATTCATGCCCTGTTGAGTGGCTATTCTTAGAAGACCTTCCTTTCAACAAGTATTTTGAAACTTCTCTGTTTAGAACTACATCTAATAGTGAACTTTTAGACATAGTCCAAGACCTAGAATTCCTTAGAGAAATTGAAATCCAACGAGCCAATTTGTTAATTGATCGACATCTATAAAACTCCCCTCAGTCATCTCTTACCACCGGTAGCACCCTTAAACTTTCTGAAACAACTTCACTTTCTGTTAGTTCATCACTATTCCCTTAATTTTCTGAAGTCCAGTCGACCCCTACATTCATTCCTTCACTTCCTCTTTCGCCCGTCGCCACTCAACATCCCACCGCTACTTCTAGTACTTCCTCCACAACCCAAACACCCCCTGTTACCCCAACTTCGGTTCACACTCCTTCCCAACCTAGAATCATGTCCAATAGATATGGTCCCCTTGTGATGCCTTCTCCCCAAGTCTCTATGCCTCAGGACTACCAGAGTAAAATTGTTACTTTTGATGGCACTGGGACATACATAGCACAACAACACACTAGGAAGATGACAGACTACTTTTAACTTCATGAGATTGACACAACAGATGTCCAAATGAGAATTTTCGTCCAAAGTATAGCTGGGGAAGTGACAAAATGGTTTATATCTTTAACCCCTCAGAGCATAGATAGTCTAAGAGTCATTTACCAACAATGCTTTAATAGGTGGGAAAAGAATAAAGACCCCCTTCAAATTTTATCTGAATATGAAAACCTTAAAAGAGGGCCAAATAAAATAGTTCAGGACTATTGCACCAGGTTTAATAATGTATCTAATGCCATTCCACTTGACCTTAAACCTCCACTTGGCTTAACCCTGATCAAATTTCCAAATGGATTTGATACAGATATGGCTTTTCAATTAAGAGAAAGAAAGCCTCCCACTCTGGAAGAAATGCAGAGTGTGGCAGTAAACATTGAAGCTAATTTGCTTTCCAAAAGAGCCAGAACTAGAAGTGAGAGAAGAATACCCTTGAAAGAGGAAACTTCGCCCCTTGACCAAAAAATGGATGCTTTGGCCAAAGGAATGGAAAGGTTAATGGATAGAATAGAAGTAATTGAAAGGAAACCTCACTGGGATAACCAACAGGCTAATCCAGTGAGAAATCCAAACTTTAGGAAAAACTAGAACCAAAACACTGGCAAGAATGGTCCTGATCAAAACATTAGACCACCTTTCCAAGAAAACTATGCAGAGACCTCACACCTAGAAGACCCTGAACAAGACACTCAGATAAATTTGATGGGCCTAGATGATGAAGAAACTATTTTTCTAACTCAGGATGATCAAGAATTATACATGCTTCAACAGTTACAAACTCAAACAGGGGAATCTTTCGACTATAAGCAAGGGTATGACTCTGCTATTTTCGAGGTTCATAAATAGTATAACTTAAGGAGCAAGAAGAACCTTGATGTTCCCGATTAGAATAAAAAAGCAATACCTAGCCAACCTAAGAAAGGAAAAGCTACAAATCAGAATCCCCAAGTTACAAAAACCTCACAGATCCTTTCTAGAACACATCAAAATCCTCCCATCCCCACCATTGAAGATGTAACAGATAACCCGCCTATTAATGAGCGACCTTCCACTTCAGTCCCCCTCAAGGGAACAGAGGAATAACCCCCAGAAATCATATTAGAAAATCCAATGGAAAATCTTCCTAACAATGAAGAAGAAAAGAACACTGCTCAGAGCTTTGGCTCTAAAATTCCAAAAATCCAAACAGATAAATCCCCTCTGCCTTTCAATTTGGGGGCAGAGATGGCCAAGCTCAAAATTTTGGTGCCTTTGACAAAATTAATCAAACATGAAAGCTACAGATCCCAAATTAGTAAATCTCTTAACTGTATTGAAAATGAAGATTATGTGAATCTTTGGTGACCAACCTAAGTTATTATTCGGACCAGATCTTAATGGAAAGCCAGTTGAAGGAGGGATACCACCTTTCTACATCAGCCTTAACATCCACGATAAAATCCTACATAATGTGATGTTGGACTCTGGAGCCTCACACAATCTTATGCCTAAGTCTGTAATGGAAAAGCTTATCTTGGATATCACCAGACTTTATAAAGATTTATTCTCCTTTGATTCAAGCCAAGTTAAATTCTTAGCTCTCATAAAAGATTTGTGTGTCTCCCTGGTTCAGTACCCTGCCAAAACTATACTCATGGACATTATTGTTGCTAATATACCACCCAAGCATGACATGCTGTTATCTAGATCCTAGGGTGCTAAAATCAAAGGATCTCTGCAATTGGATATGTCGTATGCTACCATTTCAGTCTTTGGAGATCCCAAGAAATTTTATAGAGAAACTTTGATGAAGTATGTAGTGAGTAGTCAAGAAAAGCCTCAGAACTTTCCTATATATTCAGTACATTCTAACATGGATTCTTTTATTCTTTACATTTCTAAAAATAATCGAGAAGATACTCCAAGTGATATAACAACAGAACCAAAAGAAATTGCAAAAGAAAATTCAAATGTCCAAATTCATGAGATATCAGATAACAAAAAAAAATCTAGATGCCCTAGTTAAGAAGGATTCCACTACCCCTAATGAAAATTATGAACATGTAATTTTATGGCATCTAGAATTTGATGGTTTGGTAAACAAGCTAGGTGTGGGAGGAGGTGTATGGATTTATAACTTAGAAAATGATCATGCAGAGGGCCATGCCTACAGACTAAACTTCGAATGGACAAACAATATGGTAGAATATGAAGCACTCCTATTAGGTCTTAAATTGGTCAAAGGGCTAGGAGCTATAAGGGTATCAATTATGGGAGATTATGAATTGATAATTAAACAAATTAATGGTGTCTACCTGACTAGGGACCCTAGACTAGGATTTTATAGAGGTACAATTGTAGAAATCCTTAACACTTTTTTAGAAACCAAGCTTGTTGTTATCCCCAGAAAACACAATATGCAAGCTCACAGTTTGGCCATGTTCGCCAGTACCTGTAATTTTTCCTTCCTGCCCAAGCATCAGTACATTGTTGAGGTTAGGCATAGACCAGCTATTCCTGAAAACTTAAAGAACTAGCAAGTATTTGAAAATGATAAACATATTAACAATTTTTTAACTTTAGATAATGAATTTGTAAATACCAACATAGACACTGACACTGTGTTGATGCCTCAAAAATCGCTGCAACAACATTGGGGGATAACCACCCGGTCCGGACCTTAAAAGCAGCTCTTTTTCCATTTGGTGTGGTGGCTCCGACTGTTCATCTAGGTCCAGTTACCTTCTCCCTATTGCTATTGGTTTATAATGTATCTTTACATACCAATAGACAGGGACATCAGATCACTTCTTCTTGCTGATCAGGCAAGAGAATGACCCTTAAGCTGATTTGGGTTCAGCCAAGCCACAACTAAAGTTTTGCCTCTTTGAGGAGAGGACTTAAAAGAATGTAAAATTTACTCTAAATGCAAGCTTATTCTATGATGCAAGCAAAAGAAACTAATCTAAATCCTATCTTAATTAGGCAGATATAGATCTAACCCAACTAAGAGCAAGATAATTAAAGTATTGGGATTTAGATATGTCTTGTTTATAATGAATATCAAGTTAATGAAGTAGTTCAATTAACTGATATTATGGATATCAAAACACATCCTATTGAGACCTTTTAACTGAAATAATAAACCAACAACACTCAGGAAGTAGTTCACATAAATGATATTGATTATCAAATCAGCAAATCCAATAACTAAACAATAATATGTGGAAATAGTTCACAACATATTACCATTCAATAAATCAGTTTTAATAAGGCAGATTTATGAGTAAATAGTTACTCAAAAATTAGAAATTAATCCATAAGAACAGAGATACATGATAACAACATTGAGACAAACTACCCATATTGACAATAATGCACAAACATGAACAAAATGACACATTCTTGTTACCATAAAAATAAAACTGATATTTGAAATAGTAGTATTAGAAATACCAATTTATTGCATCCATTTCTCTGTCCTTGGTCTCCAACAGCCCTTTACATTGCTTGAACTTCTATTTTCAAAGCTAAAGCCACAATAGTGCAAACTTTGCCCTTCATGTATAATTCAAACTACAAAAGGAAAATCCTCAATAATCCCCAGATCTGAGATTTCTCTCCTCTCTCCTACAACTCTAAATTCCTATAACAATAGTGTTTTCAGAAGTCTAAAATTGCAGAGGAGAGCCGCGCTTTGTTCCTTTCTGCAATCTGTTATTTATAATATTTGTAAAAGAATTTTTGGAGAGGAGAGTTTGTTGAAGAGAAATCTGCCAAATATAATTTTAATTGCTCCTAATTCTGATCTTCAATTGCTGGGGAATTCTCATTGCTTGAAATCCTTTTCTTCATATCTTTTCCACTGTTTTCCTGCAAAAGAAATCAAAATAAATTTTTTTTTCTCCATAAAACTACTCTAGGGTATTATATTATATACATGAATAAATTACAAGCAGAGAAACAAGTTTTCCATGGCCAACTATGGCTCTGTGGTAAGCAGCTGAGAAATTCATGCTCTGAGCATTTGCTGCCCCAAAACTACCTCAAAAACAGAGTTTAACTTTGACAGTGCCCACGCAGGGGCCGAGACTGATGCAGAACACCCACGCAGGGGCCGAGACTGATGCAGAACACCCACGCAGGGGTGACATTGAGAATTGGCGAACTCCCAGACACAACTGAAAAACTTAGTGACAAACAGAGCATGTCCTGTATAAAGATTACTAGACCCACGCTCAAGACTCGAACCAGACAGAGAATTATAGGTCATGACCATATGACCGAGACCCAAAATCATCAAAATGAACCTGGCATGTGAATGACTGGAGAAATTAGTCTGCTGGTTCCGTTTCTTCCGGCTCCATCTCCACAATCGGGTATCCCCAGCCCACCAGCTCCTCTTCCGAGTCCTCTCCAGCTTTAGACGTCGACGCATCCTGTGCTTTTGCTTGAATTGGCTCCTTTCCCTTTGCTTCCCCCGGTTGTTCCCCTGCCAAATTCTCCATATTTGCAGAAGTAGGAACTCTGTTGTCATCGTGTTCCTCTTCTGCTCTGCTAATAAAGAGAATTGAAATGTGGACATTGAGATTGCCCAGCCTGAAGATGGCTGAGCCATAAGCCGGAAGCACCAGCGGCCTTGGCAATTGCTCAGGCGGGGCATCAGAGTCCAGGAACGAAAATGCCTGCAGATGGGGAATTCCGGCTCTGCGGAAACAGTATTGACAACAACAATGGTGATGCGCTTCTGCAGCTGCAGGAGGGCGACCTGGTGCTCCACGACCCCTTCCTCTTCGGCATGGTTGCCTCTCTCTGGTTCTGGCCATGAGGATGTAGAAAACCAGAGTTTCCGCAGCCCCAAGCCAATTCCTAAACTCCAAAATCGCCAGAGGCCAGAGAGTGTTCCTACACTTCGCTTGCTGCGAATGTCGCTCCCCATACCAGTCCGCCTCCTTAAGTTCCATGGCTTGCTCTTGAACCCCGAGCGCCATGAATGCTCCTTACAGTCACCGCCTACTCGCATTAATGCGAATGAACTCCGACGTGAAGGCTTCAGTATTAAACTCGCCAACCTGCCAGACCTCCTCCCGCGTTCGGTTGACTCGTGGCAGCTAGCGATGGCCATGTGGCCTCCTCGTGCTAGCTTTACCCTCCGGCTGTTCGGATTAGACACCCGCATCCGGGGAAAAGAAATCAAAATAAATTAAAATGCAATCAAAATATCATTTCTGGCAGTTAAATCAAACCCAATCAAATTCTATTTATATAAATAATTAAAAACAAAATATAAGCTCTGTATTTGATGCTTGGAATGGTTTGATTGGTAAATGATATTATCGACCAATGGATCTGCAATTAGAAGAGGCTTTGGACAAATGAAATTGAAAGCAATAACTCAGAAAATTGATTTTGTTTTCAAAATTCGGAGCCTGATCTTCTGCCTGATTTTTGTCCCAATAAATGATCAAATCTATTGGTGAAACCTCCTTCAAAATGTTCTCCTTGATTTTCTCTTTCCAATGAGCCGTCCTGGGCCTCATTCGGCCAAGTAGAACTCAATTTATGAGCTTCCAAAGTTGATGGGTCAAATCTGATGTAAATCTGGAAATTCTGTTGCTGGGCTAAAAAATGAGAATTTAATTAAAAATTAAATCCTAAATTAGTCCCTAATTAATTCTAATTTAATTGCTAATTATAAACTAAACTATTTATTAATTTAACTAACTAATGATTTATAAACAAATCCATTCTTAATTAAAAACTAATCAATATTAATCTAATTAAAAATAATTAATATTAATCTAACTGATATTTAAATTAATTAAATATTACATATAATTAATTAATTTAATTAATATAATATATTACATATTATAATATATTACATATTAATTAATTTAATTAATATAATATAATACATATATAGTATACTAATATATTAACTAATATTAATACACATTAACCTACACTTCTTATTCATATGGAAACATAATCCTATATTAACATAACGAATGATATGGTGGCACAAACGATTTCTTTAAAATAAAATTAATACGTGAGTTCTAAATGAATACCAAAGACTTATCGCATCGGCACAAGCATGGCGTCGGGAGCATAAAAATTTGCATAGGTTGAAGTCTCCCGATGCGATGCAACCTTCGTATTTAAACACACGTTCTTAAAACTTTAGTTAATGCCCCATCGCATCGGTAAGTCGGGATGTAAAGGAGTATCGGCAATCGGAGCTCTTAAAAATTATTACAATGCAAAGTCCCCGATGCGATATCGCATTTTCGCTTATCGGCACTTCGCATTGGGATGGGTAATGAGGTTTTTAAACATGTGTCAATGCAAAAGTCCCGATGCAATATCGCATCGGGCCATCGGGTTCTTAGAATTTGTTTAATGAAAAAGCTCCGATGCGATATAATTTTTATATATTAAATATTAATTTAATTTAATTAATTATATTAAATAATAATTAATTTAATTAATTTAATATTTAACATTAAAAATCAATTTTTTTATTTGGGTTTTATTTTTATGAATTTAAGTTTTTAAACTATAGCTAAAAATAAAACTACAGCCACTTAGAAAATAAATGAAAAATAATAAAAATAAACTACAGCCACTTGAATGTTTGGTTTTTCGAGATTAAGATTTGATTAGAAAATTGGAGTGAATTTCTTAAGTCCCGATGCTTAATTATTTGGCTGCATAATGAAAAATGTTAGTAAAACCCTTTACGAGTTAATATTTAAACTGAATGCGTTATTAGACAAATTTATTTACAAAATGCGATATTGTACATTTTATGCATTTTTAACCCAGGCTAGATAAATGATGAGATTTCAAAGGAGTGCCATTTTCAAACCAGTTGACCAAATGAGGCGAAACAAGCGTCAATGGGAAGCTTATAAAAAATCGATTCTAACAAAGCAATCAAAACAAGAATCCAAAGAAAACTAAAAATTAACGAAAGCGTAGGGCAATCAATTAAAATAAAAATCAAAAAGGTGCTTAGCCAAAATTTTTATAGAAAGGGTCCCCATTATTCGAAGCGGACGCATCAATAATGGGGGGTGTTGTGTTTTTACCACAACAATTGGCGACACACGGGAGAAGAACCAGTTATCTCTGTTATGAATGAGATTTTCCTAAAATTAAAGCAAAAATAATTAAAGAAGAGAAAATTATGCTTGAAATGCTTGACTAAGTTCATTAGTCTGACTAAAAGTAAGAATCATCTAACTGTAATTTTTCTTAAAATTTCTCATAAATTAAAATATTTCAAAACTCTACATCAGTCCTTAATTAGTTGTAGAGATAAAGCAGGGGTCACTTTACAGCTTAGCTTTTAAAATATACTCGTTTGTCACAGGTAGAGCCACTATTGCCAGCAAACGTCTATAGTTTCGACAGGGTTACCTTTTAATCATCAATGATTCAGAATCCCATCTGTTTAAGAATTATTGATCTAGAGATAAATCCATTTATATATATATATATTATTTTATTTTTTTTTATTTTTTTTATTTTTTATTAAATCTTAAAAGCCATTGTCCTAGTATGGTAGCTAGATAGTTGACAATGCCATTCACTGGTTAAAATTGGACTGAACAAGCTGGCTCGTGATGAGACCCCTTGTCTTATAATTGTTTGCAATCATAAGCCATTACCCTGGTTTGTTTAGCAGTGTTGGTAATGTCAGCCTATTTTCCCCTATGATCATGGTAAGCAGGCTCACGATGAGACCTCTTATCTTTTAAGTTTAAATATATTTCTGGATTATTCTCTAGAAAAATAAGACTCTTTGAGACAGGGAGAATCATTGACTCCTTAAGAGTTAAGAATGACAATTTCAGAGTTAAAGGTGCTTTGCTGTAAAGTATCTTTACTTGGTTAAAAATAACTTTTCTTGACTGATAATAGAACTTTGAAAGATCCTAATAAAATTTTGAAATCTCAAAATGATTACAATTTTGATGAAAAATGAAATTTTTCAGATTTTATGATACTTTGCCAACTTCTCCTGATTGGTAATCTCTTCCTTAAGTATGTCTACTTTTATAATAAGAAAATCAAACTTTACTAAGAGATTTAAGAAAAAGCTAATAGGTGACTATTAACAATTTTTTCTCCATGAATGCTGACCATAGTTAGGTAACAAGAAGACCTTCCATATAAATCGCGGCAAAGTCACCAAAATCAAAACTGAAAACCAAAAGAAAAGAAGTCTTATGCTAAAGTGAGAAAAGAAATCAGCAATCAAACAAAAATGAAATTTTTTTTTAATTTTTTTTTTTTTTTTTTTTTTAAGTGGAAAGGAAAATCCAAGTTTCAAAAGATAAACTCAAACAAGAATGTTTATATGAATATCTCAACAATATGAAGAAAAAGAAAATAAGCATGTAATCATTCCTTCTTATGTTGATATTTAGAAAAACATACCTTGCAGAGTTGTGAATGCTTTAGGCTTTTTGGATAGCAATGACGATAAAATTCAGCCACAATGAAAACTTTCTGTCTGATATTAATCTTTTTGTTTCAAAGCATCATCTTAATCGTTTTCCAATGAAAGGAATGCTAAAGAAACAAACTAAAGGTTCAGAAACTTCCTGGTGTAGCTGTTTCATGGAAGATCATCGCTGCTTCATGAAATTAAGCGAGGAGAAGAGTATGGACTTCGAAAATATGATCTGGCAGGGGATTGAAAGCTTTAAATGGAGAGCTGCAAAACAGAGTTTTATATCAGCATAATTTAAAAACAAAAATGAAACTAGAGTGATGAAATGGAAATTAATGAAAATGGGCACATGAATCTTACCATTGGATAATTGCTTTTGATCTTACTTGAAAGGTATCAATTTCCCCAAACTAGCTGATTCCTTATTTTAATTAACATTAAAAACATGAAGAAGTCACACTAACCAAAATCTTGTAACCCAAAATCATTATTTATTTTATTTACACTAAAGCAAGCAGTAAAACGTAAAAATGAAATGCCTAGTGTTCAAGGGAGTTGAAATTAAAGCAAATGCATCAAAAATGAGAATGAGAATTTGCAGCAATGACTGTCTCTCAAAATATCACAAGTTTCATATAAATTCCATGATTTTATAAATAGTTCGGAATCAAGACCAAATCTACGATAATAAAATTTAAATATGAAGATAGAGAGGTCTTTGAATTCCATTTTTAATTATGGAATTATATATTTAAACTAAAATGTATGAGAAATTGAAATCGTTTGAATATGCTGCAAATTGGTCATTAACTGCTTTCTTACCATAGTGGTTACCCAAGCTCGCTTTTAAAATAACACGTTGCCGTATCGGATGATTCACATAACATGTTTCTTCACCATGCTTCAAATTTAATTTGCAGAACTTTACCTTTATTGCTATGCCATATTTCGATTAAATGTTAATGGCTCATAGGCATGCATTGGAAGCTATTGCATCGGAGATTGCAATGGCAAATTACCGATAAGAAGATGTGTAATGAAATGAAGCGATCGCATCATTAAAGAAATATTATATCGGGGATCAGAGAATAAATTGCATCGTGCTTCCCATATTGCAAAATACACATTGTAGATTCAGAGAGGTGATGTGAGCGTAAGAATGTGATGAAAAGATTGCAATATCGGCGATGCGATGGAAGTCGTAGCTAATCGGAAATCGGCAAATTTTGGTTACCCGATGTAACACAATATATTTTTTGCGATGAAGAGCGGACCCGATAACTTTTTATGATGGGATTTTAATAACATATCGGATCCGAGATATCGGCCATAAATAAAACTGCAATGAAGCGATTGCGATATCGGCGATGCGATGGATGACGTAAATCGGCGATCGGCAATCTTAAGCACCCGATGTAACACAATATGATTGTTGCGATGCCGATATGCGATGAATGACGTGGCTAACCGGCGATCGCGATCGGCAATGTTATGCGCATGATTTAACAATTTTCAATATGCCGATATGTGATGAAGAGTGGACCCGATAATTTTGTGTAGAAAATTTGATAACATATCGGATCCGAAACATCGGCCTCCTTTAAAGTTATACTCCTACCATTATTGCGATTGAACGGACGCGATATTTTATGAATTTGATTTGAATTTCATATCGGGTCCGGAATTATGTGTTTATCGCAATATCGGTAAAGTCGATTATCGGAGATAGGCGATTCATGTTCATGGAAGTATACTTCACTTGGAAAGCTCCGATAAGCGAAATACAATATGACATATGAGTAAGATAATACATCGGAGGTCTTTAATGAACAATTTGTGATCAAAAGGAATGCTAAGAGCTATTTCCGATGAAATGTTGTGATGCGAATGGTCTTATGATATTTCTTGAAATTTCAATTGGGTTTTCTAATGAATGAAAGCAAAGCTACAAAAATGCTTGAACTCTAATGAATCAGAATTGAATTTCCTTGAACCTGTTTGCAAATTTAAAATGAGTTTGCTGCTTACTTCAGATTTTGAAAAGAAATAAAAACCTGCAAATAAAACAGAACATAAATAAAAAATAAGCTAAGAAAAACAGAACTAATAATGGATGAAAATAAAGTTGTAAATGCGTACCTGAAAAGAATTTGTCTGTAAATTTTACCTGATAAATCTTCAAATTCTTCCTTTGATTAAAATCATCTCATTATTTATTTCAAATCTAAGTGCGCAATCAGCCTAAATGAAATCAATCATTCATGTTCATGGAATATAAAATTTACCAGAAATAAATATGAAACTATGCTTCCCTTTCGAAGTGAAGTAACAATTTATTACCTCTGCTCATTCCGAATTAATCTTGAGAAAAATCTGTATTGTTATAGTGACTTTTTAATAATGCCTTTAGTAAATAGACATGATGCGTTTTTACAGCATCAGATAATAAATTAAGGATTAGAATGAGATTAAGCCACTGATTGTAGAAAAATGTCAAAACAGATTTAAATGTGTGCACTTGGCAAAATGGGCATCCTTAAGATCAGCTTTTGGCAAATTCCGAGGAATATAATATGAACTTCATATGATTGTTGTGACAGGTTAGACTGACTGATAATGATTGAATTAGAATTAGGCTTATCATAGTCAATCATACATCTCATAGGATAATGGGATCATGAAGCTTTTATATCCTCAAATCCTTACCATATAAATTTCAAAAGAAAAACTTAGAAGGAAATCCCGAAATGAAGAAAATTGGCTTTGAGGCAATCGATGCCAAGTGCAATTTTAATTGACTTTGATCAAGACATTATTCAAAATAGGCAGAGTAGAGAAATCGCTATAAGAAATTTCAAAAAGGAAAGCAAGAATTAAAATTTTCTGATAAGGAGAAAATGTTTCAGTGAACATACATGAGAATGGCTGATTGCTTTGTTTTATTTTTAATCTACAGAGCTGTTGAAAATAAATTAACTACATAAAGCAAACTAACTAAATTAATTCTACTCCTATTCTAACCATATACATGAAAATGACTAGGTATAGTCATATTTCCAGTGTAGCCATTTTCTCATTTTTATTCCCGCATTTATGTACAGTTCAAATGTTAGTAATAAAAATACAAATTTGACTAAACTAAGGAAAATAAATATGAAATCAGAATGTACAGTTATTGTTAGCAAGTTGATTAAAATCTCATTCTCTTGAAATTTCGTTTCCAATTGAATACCAATTGGATCGCAAAAATCTGGATGGATTTCCATTAAGGATGGGGAAATGTTCAAGGAAAGAGATAACAGGCCGAATTGTGGATATGAGTTTTGAAATTCAAAGGCCTGGAAAGAACTAACAAATGTTAAATCATTGACAATTTTCCTTGAAGGAAAAACTTCCAAATAATCTTCAAATGAATCAATGAAAAATGAATGGAAGTTTGTCAAATGACATGGAAAATTATTAATTAAATTGAATAGCTGGCCAGATTGCAAAAATACACTCTCTTGTTGATATTGCCTTTGAAAATATAGAAGCTTCTGATGAAACATTAGCATTGATTTAAATTGGAATATTAATATCTTTTGATGCTGATGATTATAATATGAAACTTGAATTTCCCAATTGGGCAACGCATCGATTGAGTGTTTGATAGTAAGGCGCTCAATATGCCAGTGAAGAGTGTGAAAATTTTGCAAAATAAAATCAGAAAATAAATCTAAGTTTAAACAAAATAGCTGTGAAAGAAAAACTAAAATGAAATCATTATTTGTACAACTAATGTTACAGCACATTTGGGATCGTTTTGAAATTATTTCATTTTCACAAGGAATGGCCAGAATTATGGAACTTGAATAATTTTGAATTCCAACTTGTGAATTAAAAAACGAATTATGGTCATGAATAGGAATGGGAGTTTGATCCTCATATGAATCATAAATTGGATTGTTTTCAAGAATAATGAAATCATGAAGATAATTAGCTACTCTAAAATGAGGATTAGTTGGGATAATTCCTAAATTGAAGCGTTCCTCATTTTCAGATGTTATTTGAATTTTATTAAGAGGATTCTCTTGAGAAAAATTGAAATCAACATCCTCAATATCAGAGTAATCATCATAAATGACCTCACAAGATTCTCTAGAATTCCCTCCAATCTCATCCAATATATCAAAACAAGGAGGGACAAGAATTTCATGTTCATTAGTGGCAAAAGAATGATCAATTATTGTTTCTTTATCTTGATAAAAACTTAATGGTATTTCATTTAGATCAGCCTCTTTAATTTCTGGAATAACATCAAGAGGAAAAATGTTACCATTATTGAAAATATCAGGATAAAGGGAAAAGTGTGAACCTGAAACAATGCATTTAAAACTGTCTCTGTTTGAGAGCTCTTGTGCATTATGCTCATTGTAAATTTCAGATTGCAGATCATTCCTTTGCGTGCATATGCTTTCTTGAAGAACACTGCTTTGCTGCTCTGATTTCGGCATTTGTTCATCATGGAGAAATTTAGAAATTTGTACAGTAGTTTGCATTTTATTTGTTTTGATTGCTGCTTGTACTTGCTGATTTGCGATTTGATTTTCCGAATTTACTTCAAAGTAGCTTTCAGATTTCAAGGCGGCTTTTTCTCCAAAATTGCTATTGTTGTCTTCTTGCATTTGAATGGAAATATTTTCCAAGCTTTGTGAAACCGCTTCATCAGCATTTATTTGCACATCCGTGTTGGGATTTTCATTTATGTTGGAAGGGGATGAAACAAAACTTGAACTAATTTCATATGGATTGGGAATGGGTGGAAGAGAACAAATATATTTAAACCAATGTAATGATTCTTCTTCTGTAGGTTTATCTTCGTCCTTAAATCTTAAACAATTCAAGTGAAATCGAATATGAAAATCATTAACAGACTCATTTTTAAACCTTCGTAGATTTTCAATTTCTTCACATACCTGTTCATAATCGTAGCCGTCAAATTTACAAATGAAAATTGTCACAAATTGATCCCAGCTATGGATTGAGGCAACTGGAAGAGTTTTGCACCAGTTTCTGGCTTTTGCCGCAAATGTGAGAGTAAAAATTCTGCATAAAATGCCTTCATCAATTCCTTGAAAATCGTAATTTGAAACATTTTGAATAAATTGAAAGACATGATTAAAAGCAGAAGAATTCCTCTTACCATTGAATTTTACCTGAGACAAGAGTCTTACCACTTCGGGTGGAGTATTGGAAGATGCACGTCCATGGATACAACTCCAAATTGGAAGTTTAAGAGGAGCCATCACAATAAATAAAATATTAAAATTGAAAAGACTCCAATAGACAAATAATCTCAGGCCCTCCTTCTAGCGCCAAAAATGTTGATGCCTCGAAAATCGCTGCAACAACATTGGGGGATAACCACCCGGTCTGGACCTTAAAAGCAGCTCCTTTTCCGTTTGGTGTGGTGGCTCCGACTGTTCATCTAGGTCCAGTTACCTTCTCCCTATTGCTATTGGTTTATAATGTATCTTTACATACCAATAGACAGGGACATCAGATCACTTCTTCTTGCTGATCAGGCAAGAGAATGACCCTTAAGCTGATTTGAGTTCAGCCAAGCCACAACTAAAGTTTTGCCTCTTTGAGGAGAGGACTTAAAAGAATGTAAAATTTACTCTAAATGCAAGCTTATTCTATGATGCAAGCAAAAGAAACTAATCTAAATCCTATCTTAATTAGGCAGATATAGATATAACCCAACTAAGAGCAAGATAATTAAAGTATTGGGATTTAGATATGTCTTGTTTATAATGAATATCAAGTTAATGAAGTAGTTCAATTAACTGATATTATGGATATCAAAACACATCCTATTGAGACCTTTTAACTGAAATAATAAACCAACAACACTCAGGAAGTAGTTCACATAAATGATATTGATTATCAAATCAGCAAATCCAATAACTAAACAATAATATGTGGAAATTGTTCACAACATATTACCATTCAATAAATCAGTTTTAATAAGGCAGATTTCTGAGTAAATAGTTACTCAAAAATTAGAAATTAATCCATAAGAACAGAGATACATGATAACAACATTGAGACAAACTACCCATATTGACAATAATGCACAAACATGAACAAAATGACACATTCTTGTTACCATAAAAATAAAACTGATATTTGAAATAGTAGTATTAGAAATACCAATTTATTGCATCCATTTCTCTGTCCTTGGTCTCCAACAGCCCTTTGCATTGCTTGAACTTCTATTTTCAAAGCTAAAGCCACAATAGTGCAAACTTTGCCCTTCATGTATAATTCAAACTACAAAAGGAAAATCCTCAATAATCCCCAGATCTGAGATTTCTCTCCTCTCTCCTACAACTCTAAATTCCTATAACAATAGTGTTTTCAGAAGTCTAAAATTGCAGAGGAGAGCCGCGCTTTGTTCCTTTCTGCAATCTGTTATTTATAATATTTGTAAAAGAATTTTTGGAGAGGAGAGTTTGTTGAAGAGAAATCTGCCAAATATAATTTTAATTGCTCCTAATTCTGATCTTCAATTGCTGGGGCATTCTCATTGCTTGAAATCCTTTTCTTCATATCTTATCCACTGTTTTCCTGCAAAAGAAATCAAAATAAATTAAAATGCAATCAAAATATCATTTCTGGCAGTTAAATCAAACCCAATCAAATTCTATTTAAATAAATAATTAAAAACAAAATATAAGCTCTGTATTTGATGCTTGGAATGGTTTGATTGGTAAATGATATTATCGACCAATGGATCTGCAATTAGAAGAGGCTTTGGACAAATGAAATTGAAAGCAATAACTCAGAAAATTGATTTTGTTTTCAAAATTCGGAGCCTGATCTTCTGCCTGAATTTTGGCCCAATAAATGATCAAATCTATTGGTGAAACCTCCTTCAAAATGTTCTCCTTGATTTTCTCTTTCCAATGAGCCGTCCTGGGCCTCATTCGGCCAAGTAGAACTCAATTTATGAGCTTCCAAAGTTGATGGGTCAAATCTGATGTAAATCTGGAAATTCTGTTGCTGGGCTAAAAAATGAGAATTTAATTAAAAATTAAATCCTAAATTAGTCCCTAATTAATTCTAATTTAATTTCTAATTATAAACTAAACTATTTATTAATTTAACTAACTAATGATTTATAAACAAATCCATTCTTAATTAAAAACTAATCAATATTAATCTAATTAAAAATAATTAATATTAATCTAACTGATATTTAAATTAATTAAATATTACATATAATTAATTAATTTAATTAATATAATATATTACATATTATAATATATTACATATTAATTAATTTAATTAATATAATATAATACATATATAGTATACTAATATATTAACTAATATTAATACACATTAACCTACACTTCTTATCCATATGGAAACATACTCCTATATTAACATAACGAATGATATGGTGGCATAAACGATTTCTTTAAAATAAAATTAATACGTGAGTTCTAAATGAATACCAAAGACTTATCGCATCGGCACAAGCGTGGCGTCGGGAGCATAAAAATTTGCATAGGTTGAAGTCTCCCGATGCGATGCAACCTTCGTATTTAAACACACGTTCTTAAAACTTTAGTTAATGCCCCATCGCATCGGTAAGTCGGGATGTAAAGGAGTATCGGCAATCGGAGCTCTTAAAAATTATTACAATGCAAAGTCCCCGATGCGATATCGCATGTTCGCTTATCGGCACTTCGCATCGGGATGGGTAATGAGGTTTTTAAACATGTGTCAATGCAAAAGTCCCGATGCGATATCGCATCGGGCCATTGGGTTCTTAGAATTTGTTTAATGAAAAAGCTCCGATGCGATATAATTTTATATATTAAATATTAATTTAATTTAATTAATTATATTAAATAATAATTAATTTAATTAATTTAATATTTAACATTAAAAATCAATTTTTTGTTTTGGTTTTATTTTTATGAATTTAAGTTTTTTAAACTATAGCTAAAAATAAAATCTACAGCCACTTAGAAAATAAATGAAAAATAATAAAAATAAACTACAGCCACTTGAATGTTTGGGTTTTCGAGATTAAGATTTGATTTGGAAATTGGAGTGAATTTCTTAAGTCCCGATGCTTAATTATTTGGCTGCATAATGAAAAATGTTAGTAAAACCCTCTACGAGTTAATATTTAAACTGAATGCGTTATTGGACAAATTTATTTACAAAATGCGATATTGTACATTTTATGCATTTTTAACCCAGGCTAGATAAATGATGAGATTTCAAAGGAGTGTCGTTTTCAAACCAGTTGACCAAATGAGGCGAAACAAGCGTCGATGGGAAGCTTATAAAAAATCGATTCTAACAAAGCAATCAAAACAAGAATCCAAAGAAAACTAAAAATTATCGAAAGCGTAGGGCAATCAATTAAAATAAAAATCAAAAAGGTGCTTAGCCAAAATTTTTATAGAAAGGGTCCCCATTATTCGAAGCGGACGCATCAATAATGGGGGGTGTTGTGTTTTTACCACAACACACTGTAGTAGATTTTGATTGCTTTAATTAAGTAGAAATTAATGAACTAGAATAAAATCAAATATACAGATTGCATCCTACAAAATTCACAAAAATAGATATTCGTGATTTAAAACAAATGTAAATTGATGAAGTAATTTATGATAAAACCAAAGTCATAAACCTCAAAGACAATTTTTTACCCAAGGGATTAACTCCTTTGGAGGACTTATTCAACTCAAATGATATTTCTAGAAAGCCCAAAATGGAACCTTTGAAATCAGACATTGAGGAATGTAATATAGGATCTGAAGAGAATCCCAAGCTAATAAAACTGTCTAAATCATTACCTCCTAATGAAAAACTGAAATATATGGAACTTATGAAAGAATTCTAGGATGTTTTTGCCTGGAGTTATGAGGATCTAAAATCCTATGATACCAGCATTATACAACACACTATCCCTTTAAAAGAAGATCAGAAGCCCTTTAGACAGAAGCTTAGAAGAATTAACCATGTTCTACTACCTTCTATTGAAAAGGAAATCAAACGAATGTATGAAGCAGGAATTATTGCACCCATTATGTTTTCAGATTGGGTATCTAATCTTGTCCCTACAGGAAAGAAAATTGGAGAAATAAGAGTGTGTGTTGACCCAAGGATTTAAACAAAGTTTCACTCAAAGATAACTATACCCTACCTAAAATGGATCACATTTTGCAAAGGGTAGTAGGTTCCACAAAGATCTCATTGTTAGATGGTTTCTCTGGTTACAACCAAATCCTAGTCCATCCTAATGATCAAGAAAATATTGTTTTCACTACCCCATGGGTATGTCTATGTATGTTAAAATGCCTTTTACACTGAAAAATGCAGGGGCCACCTTTCAAATGGCAATGGATATTTCCTTTGCTAAGGAAATCCATGATTTCCTAGTTATATACCTTGATGATATCACAGTGTTTTCCAGATCAAATCAACAACACCTGGATCATCTTAGGCAAGTCTTTATTAAATGCAGGAAATATGGCATCTCTCTGAATCCAAAAAAGTATTTATTTGGTTTGGAAGAAGGAAAATTATTAGGCCACATTATCTCTAAAGATGGTGTGAGGATTGACCTAACCAGGCTTAAAGCTATTTTGCAAATACCTCACCCTAGAAACATCAAAGAACTTCAAGCATTTTTAGGAAAAATAATTTTTTTAAGAAGATTTATCTCTAACCTAGCTGAACTAATTAGACTACTAAATAACATGTTGAAAAAAGATTCGGCTATTAAATGGATAGTAGAGGCTAAGAAATCATTTGAAGATATAAAATTAGCCTTGACTCAAACACCAGTCCTCATAAGTCCAATGTTTGACAGAGAATTTATCATTTTTTATTTTGCATCTAAACATAGTATTGCTGCAGTTTTACTACAAAAGAATGATCAGGGATTTGAACAACCAATAGCCTTCTTTAGTAAAGCTCTAAGAGATGCATCCTTAAAGTATAACATAATGGAAAAATAGGCTTTTGCTTTGGTAAAAGCTATCAAATATTTCAGAGTCTATATCTTGTACTCTCACATAGTAGCTTATGTTCCCAATGTTGTAGTCAAAGACATTCTAACACAAAATGGAGTTGATGGCAAAAGGGGAAAGTGGATAGCTACCATATTAGAGTATGACATAGAGATCAAACCTACAAAATTAATCAAAGGCCAGGGATTGGCCAAACTTATGGCTGAAACAAATTGCCAAGCCCTAGGTATAAATTTTATTGCAGAACTAGATAACGAAGAGGAGATGGTGACTCCACAGATCAGCCAGGCCTTTTTAGATTCACCTTGGTATGCTGATATAATATACGTTCTACAAAATTTACAAGCTCCTCCAGGGTTGTCCAGAACCAAGAGTAGGTTTTTGAAAATGAAATCTTTGAAATTCTGCATAATTGATAATACTTTATTTTGGAAAAATCATGAAGGCATTCTATTGAATTGTTTATTAAAGGAGGAATCTGACAAAGTACTCCAAGAATTTCATGCAGGTGATTGTGGAGGACACCTCTACTGGAAGACAACAACTGATAAAATCCTCAAAGCTAGATTTTACTAGCCAACCTTGTTTTCTGATGTAAAAAAATTTGTAACCTCCTGCCACAAGTGTCAGATCTTTGAAGGAAAAAGAAAAATTCTTCCTTTACCTTTGAAACCCGTTTCTACTGAAAAACCTTTTCAACAGTGGGGTCTAGACTTCATTGGGGAAATTCACCCCCCCCCCCCTCTTCTGCTCAACATAAGTGGATCTTGACTCCCACAGATTACATTACAAAGAAGATAGAAGCCATTCCCTCCCTACATGCCACTGATACCTTCATCATAGGTTTTTTAGAGGCCAATATTCTGTCGAGATTTGGTTGCCCCAATAAAATTATCACAGACAATGATGCAACATTTAAATCAAAGAGGATGATTGATTTCTTCCACAAATACCATATAAACCTTGGTCACTCTACAACCTACTATCCATAAGGGAATGGACTTGCAGAATCCTCCAATAAAAACCTAATGAACATTTTTAAAAAATTACTGGAAGACAATAAGAAAACATGGAACAAGAAACTGACCAATGCGTTGTGGGCAGACAAGCTTACAACTAAGAAATCTATTTGTACCAGTCCCTATCAGTTAGTCTATGGGATGGAAGCAGTTTTCCCTTCATCATTAGGAGTCCCTGTGATGAAGTTACTCCAGGAATCCCAAGTCGAGCCCAATGATATTGAGAGAAGAATCAATCAAACCATTCATTTGCAGCAAACTAGGGAGGAAGTATACATCAGAGCCCAAGTACTTTAGGAGAAACTCAAGAAATTTTTTGATAAAAGAACCAAGGAAAAAGACTTCTATCTTGGTGATAAAGTTTTGAATTGGGACTCCAGAAGAGAAGATAAAGGGAAACATTGAAATTTTGATTTCCTATGGAAAGGCCCATACATTATATATGCTTTTAGAGGTAATAATTCTTACTTTATTAAAGAAATGAATGGGGTAGAGGTAGAAGGAGGACCAGTCAATGGTCGAACGCTAAAGAACTATATTGAGCGAACTTACTAATTTTACCAGTTTCAATTGTACATACTATATCCTTCATAATGTTTAGAGTGGATTGGATGGTAAATTTTTGGAGTTGAAGCTCGCAGAGAAGGCCCTAAGCTTAAAAAGTGTCACTATCATAACTATCAATAAAAGAACAGGACAAAGGAAAAATTGCAAAAGAAAATCACAGTTTTTTAGAAGGCCATTGATCTACAGTTCTTGACTTTCCACCAGGAAAAGCCATCCCCAAGTGGACCCACTGTTATGTTCTTATACCAGTAGGTGTCATAATTTATGATTGACTTAGTTTATCTCTGTAATATGTACATATATTTGTTTTCTGCAAATGTTTTCCATATTCAAAAGAAATCAAAAGAATTAAAAAATGTAAAGAGGGTATATCCTAAAGGAAAATAAAAGGATAAAAAGAATAAAAAGAAAAGGTCAAAAAATATGAAAAATGAACCCCAGGAATAAGAAAAGACCATGAAAGTGTGCAAGTCAAAATGCCACTATTATTTACTTTTTATGTAGAATAAATGGTTGTGTGCAGCTTGTCACTTATGCTGCAATCCATGAATGGTAAAATAGTGTAAACTTGGCTATTTCATGTTTTTAATTTCTATGTCTATAGATAGAGAATAAATCTGACCAAATAGTGTAATCCTGGTAGATAATTAGATTAGGTAGAGTGAATAAAAGGAGCTCAACTGTTTAATCTGAGCCCTTGGATGTAAGAAGGTTAGACTTAGATAGATTTCAATTGTAAAAGAAAAGAAAATTTTGATAAGGATTTGCCAATTTAAGTGCACCCTAATAAAAAAGTATAAAAATGGTAGGATGTGTAGGTGGTTAAGTAGATGAATGGTTGCAGAATGGTGTATGATGAACGATTAGTTGAAACTCATGTCATTTACTTTCATCGTCATATTACTTTAAAAATTATGGATAACAATGAGACATTTACAAAGTCAAGTTATTAATTTCCTCATTCCTTTTACCCCTAATTTCACTAATTTCCCACAAATAACAATCTAAGCGCCTAAAACCTTAAGTCAAAGGGGCTCAGAGCATTTCTCTGACTTCTGGAGGGACCGAACCCTCGGCCCAATGACTTATAAGGTCTAAAGTGCTAGAACCCCACATCAACATTAATGCCCTTAATCATTCACTCATTTCCCCCAAAACCCCTTTTACTAGAGTAAAATCACTGTTTGCTTAGGAAAAGTAATTATCCACATACAAAACTCCTCACAAAAAACCCACAAAATGCACCTAAGGCTAAGTTATAATGTTTAAATGCGAAAATGTGAATATATTTTGAAACATTTTGCTTAGTGCATTCTTATCTTTGTTTCCATTTCATATTAACATTAATTTATTATAGTTAACTCCCGAAAAATACACCCCATCCCCGTATATATGATTAAAATCCCTTATATTAATATCCCGCCCCGGTTTGAAATATAAACCTTAAATATGAAATAATTAGATAGATTTAATTAATCGATAGATTAATTAATCTCTCTACAGTCAATTTAGATTTATAACCCTCCGCTACATTAAAAAGGAATAATTAATCAACCTATGATTAATTAAGAGCCTTCCTCCAATCACATCGACCTCGACATCATTAATCTCCAAAATCCACAGTTATTATCCTGTCAGGCCCCTCCATTAAATCCTGATAAAGTCCCTTCCCCGACCACCGTATGATTTGACCCCTTCAGATCTAACAGTTGATGCTCATATTGGGTGGCCTCTGATGCCGAACTTTACTTGCCTGATGTGAGCAGTTTTACCGTTCACCCTGCTGCTACGTGTCGCCTGATGAATGGCATCGCACGAACCTCTCCCAATACTGCCATACCCTCATAAGTGGTGCGATATATTCTGCTTATCGCCTCCACTTACCACCTTCACTAAATGACAAAACATCATTTTTTTCAGTTGGCACCAACTGTCACTTTCCAGTGCCAACTTTCGCATTTCCATCATATGCGCCAAAAGGATTGACTTTGACAATAAACCCAAAAATATTCATTATTTTTGTTTTACCAAGAAAAGAACCTTTTATTCTCCATGCACACTCAGAGTAATTTCCAGCCGTCACCCTGCTTCCAACCGTCAACATCCAGAAGCCACTAAACTCCGGATTGCAATTACAGACCCGTGCACTCCATGCTAAGATTACACCAGAGCCATTTGTCTCTCCATGCAACCATAACCAGGTATTTACCCCATTGTAACTAAGAAACCCTGTTTTCCATACTGAGCCTGAACTAAATTGCTGTCAGAATTAAGTAATTTAGTGAAATTAAGCTATTTGACAATCTTGACACTCTCTGAGACGACCCATTTTTCCATAATTATACAAAAATTCCCTGCCCTTGTCCTTGAATCCACAAGAACAAGGGATGGACATCCAAATCGACTTAAATATCATGCCAGTTACCACTCCTCATAGAGATTTAGACCATCTTCCTCTGGCCGACAAAGACTTCCACATAAAAGACCTCACCTTTGACGAAACCCCTCTAAAATTGCATTGCAAATATTGAGATATCTACTTGAATCATGCAGATAATATAGGTCTCCGGGAATCAAACCTACCCAAGTATCAATTCCATAGTGTTAACGTTTTCCCGGAACTTATTCATTACTGCCATGCTAACTATGACCCTATCATGAAAGTTGAAATGTCCCCCGATCAGAAAATCTTATTCACCATTACAACCAAGTCCATAAACGAGATGTTACAATTGCTGCCGATTGAATACCTCACCCCCCTGTCCATTGTTGATTTGCTTGAGAGATTCTCCAAGCTGTCTAGTTCCAGAAGTACTCAAATTCTCCAGATTTTCATTTCTAAAGAAAAACACATGCCAAAGGACCCCCCTCCTTACATATCATGCTTCTTTTCTGACCTAGGCAGAGATATCACAACAATGCTATCATGCATTTTAGGTTCTACCACTAATGAATATGTAGATGACACTATTTTTGCTGGCATGTCTATTTTTACCCCTGGTCAACCTCCTGCAATCAAGATTGATTATGCAAAATTCATCACAAATAAAATGCAAGATCAGTTTATGAGACTTGAAAATGAGAGGGTATTCAAACTTTCATCAGTCTTGTATCATTTGTTTCTTTACTACCAAACTAACAAGTTTCCCTTCTCTGTCCAAAAGCTTGAGACTAGAGGGAATCTTAGATATGTTATGTTCTGGACTGCTCTATTCCACAGGTCCTGTTATTCCCACCATCCATACACAGAGTTTATTGACCTATTTGTACATCCAGTGACTACAATGTTATTAAGAAGTCCCCCTCTCAGAATTAGTGCAGACATTAAGAGGGTTCTCCAGCTATCCAAACAATACAAAGTAGGGGATTGGTACGTGTACCAAAACCATACTGAAATCAGAATTTATGGGTGTCAGTTCCCTCCTTACAAGTTACCAAGATATCTCCCCATGCTATTATTTTCTCTGGATTATTACAGGCAAATGATCAATTCTGATGAGATTCACTTTGTCAAAACTATGAAGAATGCCCAACTAAGAATAAAGGATCATCTAGGCCCATTTATTTGTAAGAACAAAGAAATAGGAAAGGAGGCAAATGAAATCCTCCAAATACTAAAATTAAAATAGAGTTTCATATGGGCCTATGACCCCAATCGCTTCATTTGTAATAGAAGGCAGAAACATAAGCTATCTCCTTATATCCACCATAGGATCCGAGAAATTGAACAATATGCCAATCAATCAGAATGGGTGGAAGGCACTCTGATAGATCAAGAGAACACACAAGTTGAAGTTGACAATGTAATGGTGGACTTAGAAAGAAGGTTTGATGAAGATCTGTTTATGCAGGTGTTTGGAGAAACTTCATCACGAAAGAAATCATAGGAACATAACACACAACCATCAGAGCAATAGGGAACCTCAGAACAAGCAGTAACTTCAGAACATAAACAAGAGTCAGAACAGCTTGAAATTTCAGAGGAGCTTGCCACACTAAAAAAATCATGAGAAAACCTCCTGTTTCGCAAGCTCGTCTAAATGAGGAGAAAAATCTAAAGAGAAGTCGAGATGAAGCCACTCCTTCTACTATGCCTATTGATCAAACTTTTGTTAAAATGAAAAGGTTAAACCCATATGCAGAGGAGTACGGTGAGGAAACAACATGCAACTCAACAGCCTAAAGGAGTGACAGCACGACAACCATTCCAACAAGAGACACACCATCTGTCTCACAGATACAGGCATTAGAAAGGCAACAGAGCACGGAGGTATCTTCTTTCAGGGCTCCCTCTGAACAGAGCCTAGACATTAAAGGAAAGTATAAAGAAATTAAAGCAAGGAATGAGAAACTAAATTCTCAAACCTATGCTCACTACCTGAAAATGGCTCCAACTAACCAGACCAGGCTTATGTCACTTTTAAAATAAAGGAAGGAAAAATGCAGATGAGCTTCCTCAAGCCAACTATGCAATAGCCAAGATCCATGGCTAATTATTTAAAGACTGATTTTGAAGTTTTGGCAAAGGATATCCGTCCTGTTGACCAAATAGAACTGCACAAGCAAATTGGTGAAATTCTTTATTCTACATTGACTAATAAGGCCATCGTAGCACATCAATTGCAAAACCCATTGCACAATACCACTGCACAGCTGCAACTGGAAAAGGCCTCCTCTCAGGCTAAACACACCAAGATAAAAACTCTAGAAGGCTTGGTGATAGAATTGGGACATGATCCCAAAGATGTCAAGAAGCTAAAAATTTGATTAAGAAGAAGAATGATGATATAGTTGCACTAAAGAAGCAGCTCAAGATCCCTCCTCTCCACCATCCTCAAACTGCAGAAGTCATAGAGAAACGGAGGAAGAACTTATGCACCTAGTCCTTAAGTTAAATGATCAGTTGAAAGAAATAGAAAAGGAATTGGAAAAAGCAATAAAATTTAAGAAGAGTGAGCAAGAAACCACCCCACAGACTGTCATACCCACAGTTTCTACAGCAGTACCCTCCACTCTACCAGCTTCTTTGGCACCAACACTTCCACCAGTGACAACATTTCTAGTAGAAAAGACTATTCTAACTACAGGTACATCGACCAGTGAAGGGAGCTCAGTAGAAAAAACAGATGAGATGATTAAATCCATGGAACAAATGAGTATCCAGGCCACAGAATTGAAAAAGATCAGGGAACAAATGTCAAGGTTGTAAATAAACTATGAGCTAGCTTGAAGACAGAACAACTACTATCATTGAAATAAAGAAAGTTCTTACTAAAAGGAACTTGATGCTTAACTTAGAGAAAAGGTGTCAGAGTATTCAGGCAGATATAGATAGGTTCATGTTGAAATATGGAATTTTAAGAGAGAAAGGCCTTCCTAGCCCAATGGTTATACATGACAAATTAATGACACAAAATGACTATATCAAGAAATTAGAGAAACAGGCCAAGAGTCAAGCAAGTTCTTCAGTAGTAAAAGCATTACCTATAGGAAAGGTACTTTACGATGGTCTGGAGAATCTATTTTACATAGAGCATGAAATAAAACATGTATTCATGATCAAACCCTATTTTGCTATGTACACAGAAGCTGATGAAGTTTACAGGAAGATGATCATGGCGAAATTGCCAGATAACGAAATGTGGACAAGTTTGACTAACTTACTAGAGTAAAAAATGTTTTCTATGGTAAAGTCTAGTAATATAGGATGAAAGGATGAAATAGCACAGGTGAAGAGTATCAGTAGGTGAAGATAAGAGTGGAGTCTAACACATGACTACTAAGGCAACTGTAAGAGCTAAATATGAATTCCAACAGGCAGCACATTCACAAATAAAGGGAAAAAAAAACAATCTGTTTTCCATCTATCTCTATCTTCGTGTTGAAGATATTTTTTGTTTCCTAGATTAATTCTCGTATAGTTATGAGATATTTTGTATCAAATTCTGTATAAATACTTCACAAATTGATGTAATTAGGGTGGATTAAAAAAAAATTTATGTATACTTTTGCTTTGAGCTAAAGGAGCTACTGTAATCAAAGCTGGACTGGTTTACTAGACTAAATAAAGCTGAGGACATTTCACTCGATTCATGTGCGTGGTGGGAAGAAAATAAGTATCATTTCTCTGAGTTTGATTATCATTTTTCTTCTATGTTATAAAATATCGTATGTGTTTTCTTATAATTCTTAAAATCAAACAAGGAATAATACTATCAGAACTAGCTTAAATGCTCTCTGTTTTAACTGTTTGCTTATTTAATTTTTTCTACTAAATTGCTTAAGTCCGAGAATTCTTAGTTGCTCCCTTACTTCTGTAATTCATCCCATTTATTTACCCTTAGTATAGGATTCTTAATTTCCCTTGCTATTTGCCAATCTTCCCTTCTTCACTTTGATCCCTGCTAAGGATTCTTCATTGCCCTTGGCCCTGGTTAAAGTTTTCCATCTATTGAGACCTTCAGATTCATCCTTGCTGTGCTATCTTGCCTTGTGAACTCTTACCTTGGTGATTAATCAAATCCTGATAAACCTTTCCTACTTGACTCCATAGCCCAATGACCTGAATACCTGCTCTGCCCATCTGTTTCCTTAATTCCACCAAAAAAAATCAAAACAAATCCCTAAGCATTAAGAGCTAGCCTAATATCATATTAAAACAACGCTAAATTATAAAGATAGAGCCCTCTCTGAGTATAGATCGGCTAGGATCTATACTTAAAATATTTGTTTGTGGTTACCTCGGGCCATTCCATCTTTAGTAACTTCTAAGGAAAAAACTTGAGTGATAACAGGGTGAATTTGTTCTTTAAGGAGTGATTGTAGGCTTTTACCCTACCTCAAGGTTTTCTACATATATTAATAAAATATTTCATGTTTATCATCTATTGTGTTATTCTTCTGGCATATTCATGTGTTTAATATTTTAGCAAGTCAAATACACTACAAGTGGTATTAGAGCTCTTTCTTGTGAAAAAAGGGGATATTTTTTTTCTTTTGCACAAAAGTTTTGGAAAAATAATAATTGGTGGCAGGTTTATGAGTTAGATCTAGACATATTGGTGTAGAATCTTCAAAAATTAATTTTAGGTCTAAATTCCTTGTGAAAAAAAACCCAAATTCAAAAAAAAGAAATCATCTGAATCAGAGCGAGGATGGAGGAGATATTACTGATTTAAAATCGACCATTCTCAGAAATTGTTTTGACAAAAAATCATGGGCAAGGAATTTCCAGTCATATATGGACATATTGGTATAGGATATTTAAAAATTAATTTCAGATACGAATTCCTTGCGAAAAATCATAATCTCAAAAAAGAATCATCCAAATCAAAGAACATATGGAGGAGATCTTGGTGATTTAAAATCAACTATTTTATTTTTCAGAAATTTTTGTGATGAAAAGGAAGTTGCAACACAAATCTAAGTTCTCAGAGTGCCCAAATAATGGTTCTAATCCCATGGGAAGATCAAAAATGAATATTACATTTCTAAAATATGTTACAATAAGTATTTTGAACCATATTAACCAAGTTGTGGACATTTATATTCCCGCCCAAAGTACATGACTTCAAAACCATCATACTATTTTAGGGGCTTTAGTGACATGAATTTTACAAGAAGCAGTGATGGTCCTAAAAATTAAAGAATTCATACAAGAACGCAAACCTTGATGCCAATATTTTTTGACATAATTTATAGGGATTTATATGAAAGATGAGGTTGATAAATGGTGGAACTCACTTTACATATTAGTGAGGAAACTTCCTCATGAAGAAATTGAAAAAATCCTTTTCGACAAATGGTCTCATTCTAGAAATAAGGATAGTAAGAAACATAAAGTATTATTTTCTACCAGTTTCATGAATGTATTCACAAAGGTAAGGTAATTTTATCTATAAATCCTAGTTTCAAGAATAATTTTATCAATGTTAAATTGGATAAAAAATTTCAAGTTCCAGCAAAACATATTGACAACACACAGGTTGATAATGAGGATATTCAAATTTATAAATATTTGAAGGTCTCTATGGAGAAGTATGTGTTTCATTCGTATTTTTATACTTCAGATATGGATGAAGTGGATGGCGTTTTTGGATACCCTTGGATGGAATCAAATGGTACTATTAATATTAATGTGTAGAAGAAATTCCTAAAGATTTTACATAAAAAGAAGAAAATTACTTTATAAGTACAAGATATTTCCATCAGTTAACAGGTAGAGACCAACGAGTCCTAAGTATAAAACTTTATAAGCACTAACATATCCTATGAGGATTCTGTGATGGAAGTAATAATTCAAGACAAGAAACAAACATAGGTACCAAAAAAGGATATTGCTACCACTAAAGCTCCATCAGGTGGGAAATTGAAGAAATCAACACCATCAATCGAGGCTTTATCATATCACGACCCACACCACCAAGAAAGACAACAACCCACAAGATGGCATAGGATTAGCAACCAAGATGGAGGAAACTAGGAGACACATAGATAACTAGGGTGATATACCCATAACACATATCCAGATGGGTAGCAAAAGAGCTAGTTTCCATCTCAAGTGAGTGAGGTACTAGATATACAAAGTGTTTATATTTCTCTTGGATTGATGGATGAATGTACATGGTAACAATGGACTACTATTTTGATTAGCTCCTATTCTTTTTGTTCTTCTCATGTTTCAGGGATGAAACATGCTTAAGGGGGGTGAAGTGTAGTATACCCAGGGGTAGGTAACATCAAGTACATGAGGAGGTACCTAAGGATATAAGGTGATAAGTTAGTATAGTAAATAAGGCCCACAATGATAAGTTGTAAGTGGTTGGCACTCATTATAAAAGGGACCACAATTAGTACTTAGTTAAATAAATGGGCCATCGTTAATAAATAAATTTGTCATGGTTTGTTAGGGCTTTGGGATCCTAGAACATATATATAACCCAATATAGGAAGGGAAGAGGGGCCAAGCATTGGTTTTGTATTGACAAGTGATGGCTTGAGGAGCGATCTAATTCCTTAATGAATGATTCTATAGTGTTATCCTACATCAAGGGTTTCTAAATATATTAAAAAAATATTTTAGTTTTATCATCTACTGTGTTATTTTTCTGGAATACTAATATACTTAATGGTTTACCAGGACAGATCCACTACACCATGGGATTAGAAAATGTACCCACACCCATTTCAAGAAGAGATCGACAACATATTTTATTGTGATACTCTTTTTGTAGTTAGTAAGGATCACCATATTCGAAAATTTTCAAGTACCTTAAATACATAGCCATTTCCAATATTGGTAAAAGGAAGGCCCGACGTATAGTCTATCGAGATGGATTCCCAAGGTTGATTAGGAGTAGGAAAATACTTGCCAGAATTGGTATACTTGCAAACATATTCTTAAAGTTTTAACTAATAAAAATACTTCTATACTGCTATCACTATCATCTCCACACCAAAGTGTCCTTTTACCGATTGTAATGTGACTCTTAAATTAGCTTGGAAGGCTCACTAAGAGGAACACAAAGGTGTCCCAAGTAGAAAAATAATGCGTCATGTAGGTGGAAGTATGGAACTTTACTTCCCGCCATCAACACCTAATGTGGTAGAAATTTTTGAATCAATATTTTATAGTTGAGCCCATCCAAAGGAATCATTCCCACAAGAGTTGAGAGAAATTATTAGTGCCATAAATAGGGGTAGACTGAGGTATTTTATGTTGTGTTTGGTGCTACCCTTCTTGTATTTAATGTTAAAATAGAATTATTTTAGATATCCAGACAAATTCTGATGGTGATCATTTTGTAACTTCCCTTGTGTCTGCATAAATTGAAGAGACTGATGGTCCATGTGGATGATCATCTCCTTTTCGTATGTGGGGAATCTGCATATAGTATTAGAGTGCCTCGTGGCTATAGAACATTATATGTACTTGTTGAATGAGGACTAAACCAATTGTATAGTCGAAGGGATTTATCTCAATCTCAAATGGATTTTGTAGGTATAGAAGGGTGAGAACTAGTGAATAGAAAAGGTGGTGTTTTAGTTCATCAAATATCTTCTATTGTGACATGGAACAAAAAATATTTTCCTTTGTCCACTCCTACTAACTTTACTTAAGGTACAAGCCATATAAGAGATCCCCAATATGAAACTTTTGTAGGAATTAGAAAGGTCGAAGAAGTTGTGAAGCTCTATTAGATTTGTTGGGCTTGACCATTCTTGAATGACATGAATACTAGCTAGACCCATATGAAAATATTATACATCAATTATTTAACCTAGATATTGGGCCCTGTCCATGTCGAAGGATAATTTTTCCAAGTTAATACATAACTTCGGCCACCACAGAGTTTGAACGACCTACTGAATATGTTACAAGTGCTATGCCCATCTCTTTTCTAAGATGAGGATACCTATCAAATGTACAACCACATAAAAGTTAGTGAAATTCAACAAGATGTCATCCATAAACATCGTGAAAGTTGTTGTGGAATTCATTAAAGAAAACAAGATGACTAACCATTCAAAAGGCCCTCCTTGGACATGAAAGAAATTTTCCACACATTAGTTGGTTCTATTAGTTGGACTTCAAATCAATCTTACTAAAGCACTTGGCCCATTTTATATACTCAATACGGTCATCAATCTTGGTAATTACGTACCTATTCCTAATTTTGATTTTGTTTAGAGCCAAATAATTAATGTAGAGTCTCCATGTCACATTATTCTTCTCAATGAGTAAAACTGGGTTCCCAAAATGTACGAAAACTTGATTGGATGTGCCATGTTGATGTAGCTCTTGGATCTTCCACTTGATTACCCCAATTTCTAGAAGAGAGTGGTGGTGTATTAGCCCAATGGCTAGAGGTTATCCAAGGATAATATCAAATGAATGATTGACCTAATACTAAAAAGGTATTATTGTGGGTGAGGAGAAGGTGTCTTTATACCCTTCCACGACCTTATCCACTTGCTTCTGTTGTGTGGGAGAGATTTGTGTGGATGCCATGGATGTGGTCATGATCTTCTACTTAGTTTGAGATAAAATCTGGAACAAGAAAAATTTCCCAGTTTGGGAGATTATCCTACTAAATTGCTTAGTGGATATCAATGAAATGGTAGTAGTTGAGGTTTCCTTCAATATCCTTTATGGTCATCTGCCAAAACTATTAACACTACGAGGTCTAGATTCATACAAATAACTATGCTACCATAAGTATGGTTGTCCTAATGGATCATCACAAACTTCAAGGTTAGAAACATCACACAATACTTCATCCATGAAAGACATGATTTTGTAGGGTAGGAAACATATTTGGCTGACGCAAGATGTCACCCTTGGTAGAACCACTTGATGGTGTATGACAATGGGTGTATTTTTGTTAGTAGGCCCAACCTCTTAACAAATTACGTTAATATGATATTCTTTTGACTCATACTTTGATAATTAAATGTAGTGGAGTGTCATTCGCCCACATTTGCGAGTGAAAGATATTCTCAACTTCCTCTGAATCTTCAAGCTCACTCTACTGGACCTTATTAGTGGAGAAATTGGCATAGGTTCTACTTCATTGATCTATTTCCCTTTTCTAGGTTTTATTCAAATTTAGAACTTTCATTTGACTTTTAAGCTTTTATCTTGGCCACTAGCAATTCTTTTGCATGACATTCAATTTTGTTAGGAGTGGAGTTCTTGCAAAACTCGCACCACTCTCCTGTGTCTTTCTTCGTCTTCCCATTACCATTACTTTTTTGTGGCTTAAATATTTTTTCCTAAGGTAATCCACCATAGCTCTATTGTTTGTTTAATGGTTTGGGGATTCCCTTACATTGCTTTCGTTCTAAACGACTCATAGGTCCAAAGTCTTTATGCTTCTGTTTCAATTTTTTCTCGATGTTGATAGCATATAATTATGTTACACTGAGGGAGGAGATGTCCAAGAACTCCATTTATGTCTAGATGTGTCTATGCAAACAACCACAATACTTTAGCACCAAATATTTCTCATATTCCTTGATACCCAACTTGGTGTTCAAGGTATGAAAGATATTTGTTAACTTTAGCACTACTTGATCCCTTTCATGGCATAGTGTGGTTTATCTCATGTCCTGGTCTTCATAACTTCTAATAAGGTAATAATGTTCCTTAAAAACATCCCTAAATGTTTTCTAAGTCGGCGTTACTAAAAATAATGTAGATTCCTTAATGGTCATGTTCTCACAGTAAGTTTCCCAATAGTCCTTAACATGAGGGTGTTGTTGGGAAAAGTGTCTACTCAGAATGCCCCTATCCCACTAAGGTGTGATAGTGCCTTAGCAACAAACAAGGAAATCTACTTTCGTATTCTTCTTTATGAACTGTAAATGAAGAGGAATAGGATGAACTAACCTGTGTCTTGCGCTAGTCCTTTGATCTTATCTCTCTCCTCTTTGACAGCTTCCAGCTACCTGCTCCTTCGCTTGCCCAGCTTCACCAAGTTCTTGCAAGATCACAGAAGAGGAAAACTGCACAAAGACATGGATTTACATTCATAAATAGCTTAGGATCATATTTGAGCTAAACATGCAAACATAACAAAACATCATTGATACACAAGCATGTAGGAGAAACTCAAATAGTTTTATTGATATAACAAGAAGATCAAGGAGGAGATACAACCAAGTGAGTACCGATCCAACATCAACCTCCCAGCAAAGGAATCCATTCTTCACCTCCAACAAAGCATAAATCACCCAATTCACTGATCTCAATCTCAAAACCAACAGCAATTCTCTGCAATGTACAAAATTCCAGCCTCCGGATCTCTGGGATGAGGGATCCATATATAGATGTATGCAAAGAGGATGAGTCAGCTTATGATTTGACTTGTGGCTTCTCTCTGTCAGTTCTTGCTTCCACTTGGATACTGAGAGCCTCTTACTCATCCTTGGTCGAACTCAGTGAGGCAAGTGTCATTGAGGAAGATTCTGGAAGCTTCCATTGTCTGTCCACCTCGCGGAATGACACTGCCATTTGTCATTTCCCGCTCAGCGCACCCTGGTAGTGCATTTAGGTGCGTTGCAACGCACCTAGCTAGTGTACTGGGGTGCTATCCAACGCAGCTAGCTAGTGGAGCAGCTGAAATGATCCTGATTTAACTAGTTCAGAGCAGTTTCTGGTGGAGAACTTCTGGGAGAAGATGTAATTGGTTGACCTTGTTCCTTTAGGGGCAGGAACAACTCTTTTAGGGACTTAGGATCCCTTGGTTTATGGACATTTCATGCTTAGAGTTGTAAGGCACAAAAATGTCTATAACAGTTGCCCCCTAAAGTATGAGGCCGTTTATCAGGTGAAATGCTTTATTAGGAGGATCTGAAGTTCTTTCAATGCTGGGAGGAGACCTGTAATAAGATACAATACCATACATTATCTTCATACTGTTTTCATGATCTAGCTGAGGCGGGCATTCCCATGCTCAACTTTATAAATTCATTTTTATGTACACAGGACAGTCAATCGTCCGATAGTAGACTGATGATTTTGATGAAGTCATCATCCTTTTGGTAGGATGACTATCTGTGCTGCAATGCTGTACATGTCAATGTCTTTATTTTTCCTGAATATATATCGCAACCCGGATGGATGAAACTAGATCCGGGGTCTTCAATCTCGTCCGATCTTCACTCGAAGTACAAGTCGATCCATGTGAGAAATGTTTTGAAGTCGAACATGGAAAGACATCGCTTGATTACCAGTCAATGATGTAAACTGTTAACAATCGCGAGAGGAATCACCGATAATGATGATGACCCTCAAGGTACTGCAGTACAATTCACATGGTGTGAATAAAGGACTTGGCGTCGAACACCACGCAAAATCTTTCGGTCGAAGGTCATTGATGTATACCTGTCGCCGGAAGTGAGAAACTTGCCATTGAGGCATGCAAGCTTCAAAGTACTGAATGGGGTGTTCCTAGATCAACTTCTTGGATAATGAGCTAATGTCGACAAGAAGCGATCCGTCAAAGGAGGGCCTTGATGAATCCCACATCAATGACACGGAACGGAGTAAATGATTTTGATGGAGGTGAAAACGATCTGATGATATATGGTTCAGGATGGCGGTCATGAAGGAATGAAGTATAATGTATGGTAGTGGATGGGACATGTGTGACTTCTCTGGATGACTTCTCTTGAACATGTCGGTGACACTTATGTGATGGATTGGTAGCATTACCCCAAATGTGGATGGTATGGCGTGACCATGGTGATGTGACCGGTGAATGAAACAACCCAACCCGACTCAGGCACGGAGTGGAAGTGTCATGTTCAAGAGCGACTTGGTACCAATAAAGACTCTTTGAGTTTCTTCCCAATTTTTCCCCAGTCATTGCTGACCAATACCTCTTTATTTTTTTGAAGCTTGAGGAGGATAACATATTCTTGTTCTATAATTTGCTCTTCGGGCAAACCCATCGCTATGTTTTAATGAGCCTAGCGATAGTGAAACTCGTTCTCGTCTAAAGACAAGTTTGTCGCTATTAATCTTTTTAACGAGTTTAACGACAAAGATAACTCGGTCATTTTCATTTTTAGAGAGTCTGAAAAGGTATGTAAAGGTAACTCCGAAATTCCTTTTTCGTCATCTAATCCCTTAATTCTGAAAAAGTATAAAACAATACAGAAGGGATGAATTTTCGATAGTTTTAACGAGCCGAACAACACAAGCGCTCGATCTTTTTGTGCAATAATCCCTCAGGTCCAAAAAGATTAAAATCTAGAGGAGGGATAGCATTTCGGGTCGCTTTAACGAGCTGGAAGGCCAAAACTCGGCAATCTTTTCATATTTTACGAGTCAGATGAAAAGAGCTTAAAGAAGACTCGTCTTTTGAGGAACGAGTGATAAAATGGGTAGCAGCTGATTCCAGGTAAGGGTTGGAATTTTCCAATCACGGCAGTGTCACAAGGATGGCTAGTGAAATCACTCTTCGCAGCTGTTCCTAAAAATGGGTAAACAATCAAATGGAGGTGAATGATCGGCCAATGAAAAGTGGAGGTGACAGTGCAAACACAACCAAGGCTTTAATGGGTGATAATGCTACATTCACGGTGGTTATTTACCGAAGGATAGTTCATTTTTTAACGAGCTTAAACGCGGATTGAAACACTTGCTCGGTCTTATGTTTATTTTTTAACGAGCTTGAACTATGTGCTAAAACTGCTTGATAAGTTTGCATGCCCCCAACATAATAACACAAATCGAGGTGCATGCCCCCCAAGCTTCATTGGATTCAACTCGGTGGTTGGAATGAAGGTTTACCTTTGAGATTTGGAAAGGGGATTTGTCTCATTTTTTAATGAGGTTGACACAGTAAAAGAACCATCCTCAAGATTCCTTGTTTCATTTTTTAACAAGGTTGACACGAGATAAGAACCATCCTCGAAATCCACGAGATAAGGGCAGCACCAATAATGTTGCAGATTTCCTCAGTCGACCAATGATCATGGCGTTAACCACCGTGCTCAACTCTTATGGAAATGAGACTTCTGATCAGCCACATCTCTACAAAAGCAA
The DNA here is from genome assembly GCA_031772625.1 of Pinus tabuliformis. Taxonomy (NCBI): domain Eukaryota; kingdom Viridiplantae; phylum Streptophyta; class Pinopsida; order Pinales; family Pinaceae; genus Pinus; species Pinus tabuliformis. Next base: position 603,614,070 of record CM062817.1, read on the forward strand.
CCCAGAATTCGGCCACACATACGAGACACTCCTGGAGGGTCAGCATGTTCCGGATTTTCACCTCCAGGATGCCCTGTTATGCCACCTGGGTCACCTTTGTGTTCCTTCAAGTGAGCGTGCTAAGAGGATTTGGGAAGCACACTACAGTGAGGTTGCTGGGCATTTTGGGGTTGAGAAAACAGTTGCAGTACTACATAAGTATTTCTATTGGCCAAATCTTCGATAGGATGTCAAGAAGTACATCAGATCATGCACTGCTTGTGACATTACCAAACCTACTGTCAAGAAGCAAGGCCTCTATACCCCGCTGCCTACCCCTATATGACCTTGGGAATCCATCTCCATGGATTACATGTTGGGCCTTTCTTCCACTAAGCATGGGAATGACTGTGTTTTTCTGGTCGTTGACAGGTTCTCTTCGGCCTACAAGAAGAATATCACAATAGAAGCCATTGCTAAACTTTTCTTTGAGCGAGTTTGGGTACACTTTGGGATCCCACAGTCTATCATCTCAAATCGGGATAGCAGGTTCCTCAGTACATTTTGGTCCTGTCTCTGGTCAATGCTGGACACCAAACTCACTAAGTCCACAACCTTCCATCCTCAAAATGATGGCCAGATAGAGGTTGTCAATAGGATGATCATACATATTTTGTGCATGTACAGCTCAAATCATCCATGCACATGGGATGAGAGCCTCCCCTATGTTTAGCATAGCTACAACTGGGCTCTCCGCAACTCAACTAGACACAACCATTTTTAGGTGAGCTTGGATTCCAGCCACTATGTCCCATTGATGTGGCCACGCCATTTGCAGCTACTCACGCAGATTCGGTTCAAGTCCAGTCAGAAACAGATACGACAAACAACTTCATTGAGCACATCCAACATGTTTTCCAACAGGTCCATGACATTCTGGATAAATCAAATGCCAAGTACAAGCAGCGACATGATCAACATCAGGTGCAACACAAGTTTCAGGTGGGAGACAAAGTTTGGTTGCATTTGCAAAAGGAATGCCTTACTAGAGCCTATCAGAAACTCGGACCACTCCGATATGGTCCTTACACCATCACCAAGGCTATGGGAGACAATGCATTTGAGCTCAACATTCCCCCATTCCTTGGCATGCACCTAGTGTTCAATGTGGACCACCTTTGACCACACTTTCCACCATTACTAGACACATCCGACATTGTAGAACAACTCACACCCATAGAGTTAAATCCAGATTGCATGGAACAAGCTGCAACTAATCGGATCATGGAAACATAGATCAAGCACACTCACTAGTAGAATATCCAACTATATCGAGTTTCCAAAGCAGACGAACTCCTTCACCAGGGCAGGTGGCTCACCAGGGACCAAGTTCAGCAAAAGTTTCCTGATCTCATGGAGGAACTCAATGCAATAGGGACCATTACTTTCTAAGGGGGGAGGAATGATCCAAGTGGATATTGGTGGCCACCCACCAAGTCCACTTGGACCCCCATCATTATTTCTTTCACCTTTTCAGTTTCCTTAATTGTAGCACAGTTTACTATTTTTAATAGTTTTTCAGGTCCTAAACTTACAGAGCCGTTTTGAGGCCCTAAATGACATTTCTTTAGGAAAATAGGATTAGCACGGGTCCACAGGCTAATATTTACCTTCCCAAAGTTGTAGCTCTTGCACATATCTTTCTAATGATATATTTTGCGCGTCAAACAGATATCTTATGCGAAAGTTACGACCCCGGGAATTTGATGTACCAATTTACCCAAACTGGGCCCACAGTTTGGCGTTTCATCTTCTAGGTTAGGTTTTTAGATGTTTAGTGTTTTCCATTGTTTCTCAACAATAAATAGGCCTTCGAGCCTCATTGTAACACATTTCAGAGGCATGTAGCTGCCACATCTCTTCTCAGAGATAAGCTACCATTGCCCTAGCTAGTTTATTTCCATTTCTATTTGTAAGCATATTTGAGTATTTTATAGCAATGAAATGAAGTATTATTTCTACTCCATCTCTATATGTATGGTTATATCTTTAATTCATTGCATTCCTGTTTAAATCTGGATCATAGAACATCGAACCAGCTTAGTTGAGAAGGAAGCACAGGTGAAGGCAATAACTGATCTACATAAAGATGATCCAAAAATTGATCAGTTTGTTACCAAAGAACTCAGTATTAAGTCCCAGCTCATACACCAGAAAGAATTATTGTGCCAGAATATTTCACAGTGGAAATCTTATTGTGAAACAAGGGATAAACTAACATGTCAAGTAATAGAGATGAGACTTGAATACGATGAGATCTTTAAAAAGATCTCTGAATTCATCACTTGGAAAAATATAGAAGATGGGAGAAAGGCCAACCTGCCCAAGCTAAAAGAATCGCATAAATAAATCCTATTTGCGAGCTGGGATTCTCATCTTAGAGAAGCAGTAAAGGCAACAACAGACGTGGCGGCAGCAGCAAACAGTGTCAGAGAAAATATAAATGAAAATTTGCATAGTGCCAATCTTGTGGCAGAGTCCATTCTAGGTTTCCTTCCTGATGCGAAACAACTCGAACAACAATGGAAACATGCAGCGGAAGAAAAAGTAGAAGTAATAAGGAAAATGACCAGGTTAGACTGGGAGGCATATTGGCAATATTTGGTCAATCCTCACAGCCAACGGATGACCTTGCGATGCCTAACCACTTCTACTGAGAAAATGGTGTTGGCACTGATTGATGTTGTATTTGCTAGACAGTTAAAAGATGAATTCAACCAACCAACATAGCTAAATCCGATGATGGATATTTGTGATCTGAAGGATCAAATGCAGGAGAGTTTGTCACTTTGTTTATTTCCATTTTGATTTTATTTTTGCACAAATTGAGCCTCGTCGTTTAAACCTCCTCAACTATTTTTGTAATAATCTATTTTTATTTTTATAGTTTTAGTATTTAAACCCTTCTCATGCATTTAGAGAGGGGTCCATAATTTCATCAGAAACTCTCTTCAAAACATGTACTTTTGTCCCTTTGAGAAAGTTCTAGTGAAATATATGGAACATGATTTATTTTTATCTGATTTAGCATCTTCTACTGAAATTGCGCTTTTGTACTCTTATATGGTGTTGAATGGATTCAAGATAGATCAATATTGTTGAAACACATGAGTAGGACATATTATAAATGGTACTTTTATCTCATAATCCTTTTTACTTATGTATTAAGCAATGATTTTTTTCTCAAATTGTTTATGTATGAAAGTCTAAATTTTGATTGCTATTATTGCACTTCTATATGATGAAGATCTATATTCTATGTTGAATATATGAACAGATTCCTTATGCGATATATCTTTCACATTCGTTTCAGCTAACTTTTTATATGAAACGATTAATATTAAAACAGATTCACTTCTCATCGCAACTGAATGATCTTTATTACCAATTGCTTTCACAAATTATTGTAGATCGCATACATCAATTTAATCTGGGGTATATTTATAACTAGATAGTTCTTAAATTAGAATAAAATGCATGTGATTGTTAGTTTAGATTAGATTACTTTTAGCTTGAACATTACTTTAAAACATAACACATCACCCCATTAACACAAGCATTAAATAGATTGGGAAACAGGTACCATTATCCCTAGTCAGAGCGACTACTACAAATGGAAAAGAAGTTGCCAACCAAGGTCCAGACAGGGTGGTTTTCCCCCATGTTGAGGCAACAATTTTTGAGGCTTCAACATTTTGGTGCTAGAAGGAGGGCCTAACTGTGAATGGAAAGAAAATCTAAATTAACAGGCCATTCTAAGAGTAAAACTCTCTCACCCTCACCTCCAACTTCTCGAAAGTCTTCCAAATCCCGTGATCCTAAGTGATAAGTTGCACATAATATTATACAACCTGTTACTGAAATCCCAAAGAAGAAAAATCATTCTTCTTTTACCGAAGCACCTGAAGTTCAATATTTGATTCACAAATTACAAGGAATTTCACTATCTCAAGAAGAATCTGAGTTATCCCAGGATAGTGTTACTTCTCAGTTCACCACATCTCAATGGTTAATAAGAGCACATAGAAAAAAGTTTAGAATCCCTTTGTTCGAATTTCCTCTTCCAAGCCGGAGAAAAGCTAAGAAGACACCATCCAAATCTCACAGCGAGGTTCTATCATCATCTTCATTCATTCCATCTATACCCTCACAAGATCAATCATCCATCCCACCACTCCAGTTCGTGATTCACACAAGTACAAGAGCTACATCTTCCTCTACCCAATCACCTTCAAACTCTACTGCTACACCTTCCCTTACCCACATTCCAGCAACGACATAGAATCCTCCTAGGCCATTGACAAACCCATGGGCTGTTAGGATGGATGGACCTTTAAATCAATTACTAGCACACCGAGAGAAATGGTTTCCCAAATTCAATCCTAATAATGGCCTATTAGCTGAGGAACATATAAATAATTTTATGTTGTACATTAACTTGAATGAAGTAGTGGAGGAAGACCCAGTTGTAATATTATTCCCATATACCTTCAGGGAGCAGCAAGATCATGGTACTTTTCATTACCATTAGGTATTATTAACAGTTGGAATGCTTTTGAAGAGAAATATTTAACTAAATTTGGAGATGATATATCTATGGCTACACTAATCAATTATCTCTCCAATTTGAAAGCTGAGCCAAGAAAACCCATTAAAGACTTCAACTCTCACTTCAATAAATTATTGAATAAGATACCAACGACATCTAAGACTAACGATGAGGTCCAAAATGGGTGGTACATCTCTTTGTCCCATCAAACACAACTATCTTCATTGACAGAGTTGCCAAACCAACATTGGAAAAAAATAGGAAAGAGGCAATAACTGTGGAAAAACACATTCTGGCTGTCAAAAAGAAAAACACATGAGAAGAACGAAAATCTAAGAAAGTAACCTTCAGAGATGACTCTAAGAAGAAACCACCAAAAGATCCTTTTGATCTTGAAGGGTTACAGAAAGTCCTCAAGACCATGTCTAACAAAATGGTAGACATTAAAACACAGATAGCAGAAACTTCCTCTAAGAAACCTTTTATACCATTTAAAAGGAATTCCCCTACTGATCCTAAACCCCCAAATGTCATATCAAATGCTGAATCAGATGGAGAGGAGAACGAAGTTTCAACAAACAAAGAACAAACGAACAATGAGGAAGTAGCAGAGTTAAAAGGAATGTTAGGCTCCTATAATACTAGTGATTCCCCCATTACCATTGTCATTGTATCCATTATTGTTATGATTGTGGCCCTATTGTCCCCATATTGTTATTAGTATGCCCTATAGAAACCCACTATTGTTATTTTTGTGTGCTATTATGTTATTACTCTTATGTCAGCTTGATTACATTGTGACCCCTTAGACTCCTATATATAGAAGGGAGGTTTAGAAATTTGTATCATCAAAAAGTTGTTCATTTGTGGAATGTAAAGGAGGTTGCCCCCTCGAAGAGGTTGAATTCTAAGGCATTGATCTATCTTTTCTATCTTTTTTGTGAGTTGGTTTCATAACATTTTGTATTAGAGCTTTGGATTCTAGGGTTTCGCTAATCAAAACAGTTCATTGTGGAATTTTTGCTATAACATTTTTTATGTGATGTCTCAAAAGATTAAAAAAAGCCCATTTGATAAAAAATTATTCTGAACTTCGGGTCCAAATTTCAGAGATTTTCTCGCTATATTTTCGGAGGTATAATGTGAGGAAATTAAGGTTTTTGTAGACTCCCGAATTACATTCCAAACAAGTGACCTGGGAAATATCATCATAACTTTTTTTTGAGCATCAAATTGAAATTTCATCAGAAGTTTCAAAAATAGGATGGCCTTTAGATTTCTGTATATCAGTTTCAGGTACTAAAGTCGAAAAAATGACACGTGGTACTTCGTACAAGTTTTTTCTACTGCACTAATCTATAATCAGGTCACCATGGGAGATTTGACATAACTCTACCTTGAAGAATCCAATCTTGATCAGACTTGCTGTGTTAGAAAGAGGACAGAAAGGGTTACTGCAGGACACGATTTTATATATTCAATATCCATAGTTACAAAGATATAATAGATTCAATATTGAGCTCTTACAAAGTGAGAAAAAGATGTGCAATCATTATAAATTTTGCATAAGATTGGTTTGAAAAATTAGTTTGAAGGAATTCAAAGGGAATAGTGAAGAATTATTAGCATTAATTGATGCCCCAAAGAAAGAAAATGGAAACACCTAGTAAGCAACCTAGAAGCTCTAGCATGACTCGTGAAGAAGAGAAATAAATGCAACATGATATATCAAAATTACAAGACCAAGTACAACAAATTTCACTCTCACATAAGGTAATTGAAGCCAAGATGTATGGCGTGGAAGTTAATATGAATGGCGTGCAAGTTAAGATGGATGGCATGGAAGCTAAGATGGATGGCATGGAAGCTAATATGAATGGCATGGATTCTATGATGGATGCTAAGATGAATGGGATGGACGCTAAGATGGAAGAATTGAAGATAAATTTGAAAAAGTTGCTACAAGAAATGGTTACTAATGGTGAAAGGGTAGTAAAGGAAACTCATGATGAGAACAAAAGAAATGTTAATCATGATTTCATAGACTCTAATGTTGGATTGATGACCCACCATGTTCCAAAAATTGATATGAGGAAGTTTGATGGCAAGGATCCTGGAACATGGATACTATAGATGGAGCAATTTTTTGATCTTCATAATGTGCAAAACACATAAGAGGTACATATTACAACTTTATATTTGGAACCAAATCGGTTTGTATGATATCGATGGATTTACTTTCGTAAACAAATTTTCACTTGGGAAATTTTTACAGAAGAAATGATAGCACATTATGAGGATACAAAAAGAAACACCTTTTTTACCTAATTGATAAATCTCAAACAAAAGGGTTCAATGATGGAGTACATTGTGGACTTCCAAAAATTGAACATAAGGGTAAAAGATATTCCAGAGGAGCATAGGATTGATGTCCTCATAGGGACTTTAAAGGATAATATCTAGCATGAAGTTCGTCTTTGGGAACCTGATTCATTGGAGAAGGAATTCAGGTTAGCAAGAGAAATGGGAAGCAAAATTATGGCAACCAGGAAGCCTACCACTCACAACTATAAAGATGGAAGTGTTGTTGCCCCTAGCCTTCCACAAGCTACAAGGTTGACACCATAACATTTGGAAGAAAAAAGAGCAAAAGGGCTTTGTTACAGTTGTGATAGCAAATACACTAAAGGTCATAAGTGTGCTGAGAAGAAATTATTCTACATAGATTGTGAGGAGGAGGAAGAAAAGCAACAAGAAATGTCAAAAGAAAAGGATATACTCAAGGAAAAAAACCTAGATAAAGAAGAAAGGAATCCGACAATATCTTGTAATGCATTGGATGGAATTACCACTCCTCAAACTATCAAGATAGAAGGACATTTAAATAAGGAAAAGGTAATAGTGTTGATTGATTGGGGAAGTATCCATAATTTTATTTTGTAAGATAGCCAAGGAATTGAATTGCTTCCTATATCCAGCACCAACGTGTCAAGTGATGGTTGCAAGTGGAGGAACCATAAATTGCTCTGGAAAGTTCCATAATATTAAGTTATCCATGGGAGAATATGTATTCAATATACCAATGCTTTCCATTCCAATGGGTGGTTCTGATGTTGTACTAGGAGTCCAATGGCTACAATCTTTGGGTACAATAGCTTTTAATTTTCAAGAACCATTCATGAAATTTTGTGTGGAAGGAAAGGATGTTGAATTAAGGGGTATTACAGGGAAACTGGGAAAGATAATAAGTTCTAATGGTATGACAAAGCTTCTAAATAAGGAACAATGAGGCGTAATTGCATAATTATGTTCGCTAGAGGTTCACACATCGAAATCATCTATTTCTCTACATCTTCAAAATGTCTTGGACAATCATTCCAAGGTATTTGAGACTCCCAAAGTCCTCCCACCTACCCGTGATGATGATCATGCTATTCATTTGATTCCAGGTAGTGTTCCTCCAAACATCAGGCTATACAGATACCCCTACCCCCAAAAGAGTGCAATTGAACTTATGGTTGCAGATATGCTAGAGGCTGGTATAATTCAACCTAGTCAAAGTTCTTTCTCTTCTCCAGTAGTATTGGTGCACAAGAACGATGGATCATGGCGCATGTGTTCGGATTATAGGGAGCTCAACAAGCCCACTATTAAAGATAAATTTTCCATTCCTGTCATTGATGAATTATTGGATGAATTGCATGGATGAATTTACTTCACCAAGTTGGATCTTCATTCAAGATATCATCAAATCAGAATAAAGACCGAAGAAATTCTGAAAAGAGCATTTAGAACTCATGAGGGTCATTATGAATTTTTGTTCATGCCTTTTGGCCTTAACAATGCACCTTCTACATTTCAAGGTTTGATGAATTCCATTTTCAAACCCTTCCTTAGAAAATTTTTGTTAGTATTTTTTGATGATATACTAATCTACAAGAAGTCTTGGAAGGATCATGTTCAACATGTTGACAGGGTGCTCAAACTATTGGAGGACAAACAATTATATGCAAAAAGCTCTAAATGTTCCTTTCGAGTACAAGAGGTGGAATATCTAGGTCATATTGTATCTCATGAAGGTGTTAGGGTAGACCCTAGAAAAATTAAAGCCATTAAGGAATGGAAAATCCCCACATCCATAAAGCTTCTGTGAGGATTTCTCGGGTTGACAGGCTATTATCACAAGTTTGTTAAGAATTATGTGAGAATAGCAGCACCTCTAACAACATTATTGAAGATAGATGCATTTTCATGGACTCTAGAAGCAACAAAGGCCTTCGAACATCTTAAAGAGGCAATGTGCCAAGCAACGGTCTTAGTTACACCAGACTTCACAAAAACCTCTATTGTGGAATGTGATGCTTCAAGAAACGGAATTGGTGATGTTTTAATGCAAGATGAAAGAACCATTGCTTTCGAAGTCGTCCAATCAAATGAAAGTATTTACACAAAGCTATTTATGAGAAGGAAATGTTGGCAATACTAAATGCACTTAAGAAAGGGTGACCCTACCTAATGGGAAAACACTTCAAGGTAAAAACAGATCATGATAGTCTTAAATACTTCTTAGAACAAAGATTATCTTCTAAAGAGCAACAAAAATGGGTCACAAAGATGTTGGGTTATGACTTTGAAATCATTTACAAAAAAGGGAAGGAATATGTTGTGGTAGATGCACTCTTAAGAAAGGATGAGGATGTGGAAGCATTGTTGTGCGCCATTTCTATTATCCAACCAGATTGGATAAACGAAGAAAGGGAAGAATGGAAGAATGATGAAAAAGTGTGGGCACTCATTCGAAGGTTACAACAAGATCCCATTAAATCTGATACATTTAGCTGGAAAAATGATTCGTTATGGTACAAAGATCACTTATACCTATGTAAGAATTCCCAACTCAAACAAAAGATTCTTATGTAATTTCACACTTCTCCCTTAGGAGGGCACTCATGATTTTTAAAAACTTACCATAGGGTTAAGAAGGAATTCTTTTGGGATGGGCTTAAATTGGATATTCAAAAGTTTGTGGTGGAATGTTTGGTTTGCCAACAAAATAAAGTTGAATTGATTAAGAGCCCAGGTCTATTAGAACCTTTATCCATTCCAAGCCAACATTTGGAGGAGGTTTCAATGGATTTTATCATAGGTTTACCCAAGTCCGAAGGAAAAAGTGTCATCATGGTGGTAGTTGACAGACTTACAAAGTATGTACACTTTTATGCATTATCACATCCATTTAAAGCCAGTACAGTTTCTACTGCATTTATGGAAACAATTCAAAAGCTACATGGAAACCCAAAGATTATTGTAAGTGACAAAGATCCCATTTTCACTAGAAATTTTTGGATTGAATTATTTTCTTGTCTCAGTACTCAATTAGCTCATAGCTCATCTTATCATAATCAATTTGATGGGAAAACTGAGATAGTAAATAAATGTTTGGAAGGATATCTACGTTGCTTTGTATCCGATAAACAGACACAATGGATCAAATGGTTGCCTCTGGCCAAATGGTTGCATAACACTTCCTTTCATACTATAGAAAAAATGATCCCATTTATGGAACTTTATGGATATCAACCATCATCCATCACATAATATTTAAGAAAAAATTCTAAGGTTCAAGTAGTGGAACACCACATCGAGCATCAACGACAAGTTTTGCAACTCTTAAGGGATAACTCACATTGACGCAAAATAGAATGAAACCATAGGTAGATCAACATCACAGTGAAAGAAGTTTTGATGTAGGTGACTGGATAATCCTACAGCTACAACCGTATAAACAAATGTGCGTAAAGCAAGCTAAGAAGGATAATAAATTATCACCAAAATATTATGGTCCATACAAGGTGTTGCAAAACATTGGTACTATGGCATACAAATTGGAGCTTCCTGCAGCTTCCCGAGTGCACCCAGTTTTCCATGTTTCGTGTTTAAAGAAGGTTGTAGGTGACAAGCTCTTAATTCAAACAATATTGCCAGAACTTGACAAGTAAGGAAAAATCATATTAGAACCAGAAGCAGTCACAGAAACAAGAACTCGACAGCTACAAAATCGATCAATTTCAAAGTATCTCATCAAGTGGATGAACTTATTCGTTGAATATTCCACATGGGAGGATGAAAATTTTATACAGAAGCATCTAGAACTACTCAAGCATTGAGGACAACACTTTTCGGAAGGAGAGGGGCATGTTAGGCTCCTATAATACTAGTGATTCCCCCATTACTATTTTCATTATTTCCCTTATTGTTATTATTGTGCCCCTACTGTCCCCATATTGTTGTTAGTATGCCCCATAGAAACCCACTATTGTTATTTTTGTGTGCCTTTATGTTATTACTGTTATGTCGGCTTGATTACATTGTGACACCTTAGACTCCTATATATGGAAGGGTGGTTTAGTCATTTGTATCATCGAAGAATCATTCATTTGTGTAATGTAAAGGAGGTTTCCCCCTCAAAGAGGTTGAATTCTAAGGCATTGATCTATCTTTTCAATCTTTTTTCTGAGCTGGTTTCATAACAAGGAATGTGGAATTTTATCTTTCCCAATGAAGAAACTCAAGAAGCCTTACCTATCGCTACCTGAAGTAAAAATCCTATTGATTTGTCACAAAAAAATATGAAACAGAAGGCCTCAATGCCACCCCCTAGGGACAAAGCAACAAGTAAGAAATCTGTACCAAAATCCACCCAGACTACACCTACTCAATTAGATCCTTCTCCCTCATCTAAAACTTTGATAGTTTTTGATGAAATGGAATATAATATTATTGATGATATCAAGAAAACTAGGGCAAACATTACATTTCATGAGCTTAGTAAATTGAAACATCACCAGAAGTTACTTGTTAAAGAAATTAAAGTAGTACCTACTACATCGCTTCCTACTGCCGTGATCTCAGAAGCTGCCTAAGAAATGGGAAGACACCCTAGTGTTTCTTTGAATAATATTGATCCAACTGATATAGCTTTAATTTGGGGAAGATCAAAATCCCACACTCCGCCATTGCTCCTTACTTTTGAAGTATTTAACAAAAATTTACACAACTGTCTGGTTGATTCTAGAGCTTCATCTAACATCTTACCCAGAACTGTTTATGCCAAGTTGAATGTTCCTCCTCAGAAATACGTTGTATGAATAGTTCAATTAGATCACTCACAAGTCGAATTCATTGGAGAAATTAACCAAGTAACCATCAAACTTTCATCAAATCCTAAAGTTTGCCAAGTCATAGACATACTTGTAGCTGACATTCCTGAGTTCTATGGCTTAATCCTTAGTAGAGACTAGTCAAAGAAACTTCATGGTTATTTTGCAACTGAATGGTGTCACTTGTGGCTTCCCTATAATGGTAAACTAAATCAAATAAGGGTTGATCGCGAGAAACATCAAAAGTTCATAGTGAAAGAATTAGAAGGAGAAAGTGAAATAGTTGTGTATAGCAACAATATCATTGGAAATTATTTTGTAGAACCATTCCTAGGAAATTTCAATGCTTATAATTCGCCTTTCTTAGAAAATTTTGTTGTCTCTCAAGTTGAAAAATTTTCTCAAACATACACTTCTAAATGTGTAAATTTTGTAGATAAACCTATACTTAAATCTTTATTTTGGAAATTACTTTTTGATGGATCTAAATCCAATGATGGAGCAGGAGCTGGTTACATCTTAGTCAGTCCAGAGGGGGAAAAAACTATGCTAGTATGCAGAATTGAATTCAATTGCACAAACAACACCACTGAATATGAGGCACTAGTTCAAGGTTTGTACAAGGCAATTGTCCTTAACGTTAAATACCTCCAAGTATTAGGAGATTCAGAGATTGTCATAAAACAGGTGAGAAACACTATACATTATTTATCATGACACTTGAAACATTATCAGTCATTAGTCCAAGACCTGACTCTCCACTTTACAACGTTTAACATTTCCCCTATTCCGAGACTCCAGAATGCTAGTGCCGATCTTCTAGCTAATGTCACTTCCAAGCTTATCCCACCAGAAAATTACAGCTGAGATCGATTTTCCATTGAATTAATTTTTAGGCCTTCTTTCCTGACAATATCACCAACTGGAGAGTATTTAATAACGATCCAGACATCATAAGCTTCCTAACCTCAGAAGGCTCTTATGATGACCAGATAGTTGATGAAGACCAGCATGATAACCAACTTAAACAAGAAATAGTCATTAATGCTAAACCAAAATCTGTATTTAAGTTGGAAGATTTATATGACCTTAAAGATAGATTTAAATGATCCCCCAATTCAAAACTTCAAAGCTCAACTTTGACGTTTGAATTGATCAATCTTCGCACTAATTTAAAACCTCAAAATATTAACTTAGGTCTTGGTCTTATGTCAGAAGAAAAGGCAAGTTTTATAGGTTCATTGAAAAGATACAAGAATGTCTTTGCATGTAACTCTGAAGATATCAAGACATACGACACCTCTATTATTCAACATACTATTACCATGATATCTGATGAAAGACCTATTCAACAGAAATCAGGGAAAATCCATCCTAGTTTAGAAATTCAAATTAAATCTGAGTTGAATAAACTGTTGAAAGCCAAAATTATTTTTCCTGTCAGACACTCCAGATGGGTTTCCAATCTTGTCCCAGACAGGAAAAGGAACACTGATATTCGGATATGTATAGATTTCTGCAACCTCAATAAACCTTGCCAAAAGGAAAATTTCCCATTACCCCCTATGGAACATATTTTGCAATCAGTAGCAGGCCCAGAGCTAATGTATTTCCTCGATGGATTCTCAGGTTATAATCAAATCTTAGTACATCCACATGACCAGCTGAAAAATACATTCAGGGAAAAGTGGGGCACTTTACGTTGATCATAAGATGCCATTTGGATTGACCAATGCTGGTGCCACGTTCCATAGAGCTATGGATATAGGTTTCAAGGGTTTAGTAAATAAATCAATAGTGATCTACTTGGATGATATAAGAGTATACTCTAAAAAATGCAGTAATCATCTAAGTGATTTAAAACAAATATTTGAATGTTGCCAAAGGTATGGAATTTCTCTGAACCCCAAGAAGTCTTTTTTCACATTAAATGTAGAAAATCTCCTTGGATTCATTGTGTCCAAAGTAGGAATTCATATTGACCCTAACAGAATTAGAGAAATTTCTGAAATACCTTTACGACATAACAAGAAATCAATGCAATCTTTCCTGGGTCAAATAAATTTTGTCAAAGGATTTGTCCTTGGCATTTGATGCAGGGTTACCCATGTCTACCCATAGTATGCATAAAACTATGCATAAACAAATTTTCCCAAGAATTTCAAACTCTCTGCCGAGTTTGAATCTTCATTACTTAATAGTTAAGGCCCCTTTTATTAAACACTGCAGAAAAAATTTCATAAACTAACCACAAAGTAACCCTTCATTCAATCCTTCATCGGCAATTTATAATCTACCTCATTAAGTCTTGATTAATCCTTAATGTTTATGCTGCACACATTAACCAAACCCCATAAAACCTTTATGCTTTGGTTATTCATGGACTTAACCCACAAACCATCTATTGGTGCTGTAATTTTATTATAAACCTTTTATAATAGAATACACATAAAACATACATAACCATACCTTTTCCACCTATGCACAACCTTTGCATGTTTCACGAGGCTTCCCTTATCACTATCGCAATCTCAATCTTGTAGATCCACTAACACATGAGTCTTTATCACATCCGATATACGATAACACATCCGGAATCCAAATACAATAAATCCAAGTCCATTACCTTCTCAGGTCCGCTCCTCACCCGAACTCTATTGTTTCAACCTCTGCCATCCATTGCATTCTTGATCCGATTGTTGTTGCAAAATCACATGAGAAACTTGTGCGACGTCTAGCCACCCTTTCGAAGTGGATAGAGCTTTAGATTGCGATTTATAAATTTTCGGGTCTGATTTCTTCCATGTGCCTATATCTTTTGCACAGAGCCGATGGGAATATTAACCTGTGTTTTAAACGATATAGGGTCTGGTTTTTGAATTAACAGGCATGCATCTTTGGGCCCAATATCTATCGATCTCACCTATCTGTAGATCTAATGATCCAGATCAGTTCTCATCTTCGCCTCACCTTCCACCATTGATCATCAATACTCACCATCGATCAATAAGATCTGATGGCTCCTATCCATGTTTACTTCCTTCCTCTTCTCTTCACTTGTATTTTACGCCATTTCTTTAATGCTTTCTATGGTTTTTGGGTCTCTTCAGGGATTTTCGTCCTTCGCAGTTCTACTGTGTGACTCCCTCTTAAGCTTAACTTTGTGACTCTTTGATAATTGTCACTCCAGGATATTACTTTGACCCTTTGAATGGATTCGAGCGATCCATTATGACTCTCTCTGTCACTCTTCTTCTCTGTGTATTCTGCCGAACTCTACCTGCACTCTCTGTTACATAGAATACTCTGATTCACACATAATTAACATTCCATACTCAAACCACACATTTATACAGTTTTAGAATTAAATCTCTGTATATGTAAATATAAATAAATGATTACACATTCAGACTCTCTGTCTCTCTAGCATGATCTTCTAATGTCAGTGGCCTCTATTTTACAATCTACCCATAGGCTTACAGTCACACTCTAGCTAGCTTAACTATCTAACTATCTAGCCACCTAACCATCTAACCCTTGTCTATGCCTTTTAGGATTACATTTACACAAAAGGATTCTAAAACCAATTTCTGGTTTGGATCCATGAGCTTCTCATCAAACTCCTAAAATATATTGCTTATCTCTAAGGATCCTCTCTAATCAACAAAATCATGAAACCGATTCCTAATCTAGGATTTACAACTAATTCTCAAATCTTTCAACTATCGTAAATCTCTCATGTTCTCCAACATTCGAGAACATTTACAAATATGCCTCACAATACTTAATTAAATCCTATTCTCATTAAAATCACTCAAAAGCCTAAATAATTACATTAATGTGATACATAGGAACCCAACTTTCTTAAAATACAAGAACTCCTATGTCTACTAAAGTACAATGATATTACTGAGCTGAATTCTCCTGCATCGTACTCCCAAGGTAGAAAACATTCACTCCTGATCATGTGCCTTCATGTGTAGATAGAAAACCTGGTCCCAAACTTTAGTTTGTAACTGTCTGAATGCTTTGCACCTTTGCTGCTACTGTATGTTGCTGTCTTTTGTTTCATCATCCTCTCCTTGTCAATCAGGTTCAAGTTCTGATTGATCCTTTTTCCTAGTGCTATCAATCTCCTCCATATGAACTATTTCATCATCAACTGCCATAATTCTTCAATCTCCATTTCTTGCACATCCTTGGACTGGTCCATACTCTACCTCTACATCTCATTGCACGTTGTCCATTCATATTGAAGTTGCTGATTACTTTCTTCAGCTTCTTCTATTCCTTTTGAGATTGCTCCAAGCACTGTTGTAGACATTTCTCTAGCTTTGACTCCTACACTTACTCTTTCTCCTACTCTTGCTGCCTCCCATTCATCCTTACCCTCTTTCATGATTATCTCTTTTTGCAATGAATCTTGACTTTCCAGCATTCTCTCCATCAATTGAACATCTCTGTTCCATGGATTAAAATTTTCCACAGAATATTTTTCTTCCATTTGACTGCTTATCTATGCCAAATTTCCTCTAGCATCTGCAACTAAACCTGCACTCACAAAACAATTTTTAAAATCGAAAACATAAGGCCTCAGTGCCTCTTCTTCCTTTGGCAACAATTCAATATGCTGCTCTGATTTCTCATCCTCTATCAGCACATCAATATGATGTTTTGAATTCTCAAAAGAATTCACGAGACTGTCAGCTAGTCTCCCCTTCTCATCATCTATTTCAATGATGTATTTATTTCCTTGTCCACTATAATGAACTCCTTCCTCTGCAATCACATTGTCATACTCTGAATTTTTTAGCAAATACTCTAGCAATTCAATTTATCTGTGAGAATTCATAAGTACTTCATCATTACTTATGATTCCCACATTCATACACAATTTATCAGTTTGAAAATTACAAGGTTCAACAGTCTCAACTATTGTTTCACATATCATCTCTTCATATTGAATCTCATCTCCTTCTTTCACATTGTGTTGTAACAGTTTCAAACATCAATTCATTGCTAAATTCTTTTTGCTGCAATAATTCACTGCTTCTCTCATTTAAGAGACATTCTCCGTCATTCTTTACTTTAGAGTTTTTATCTTCTGAAAGATACTCTTTCATGCTTTTGAAAGCTTGAAAATATTGCTCATTCTCTGCAAAACCTGTAACCACATCAGAATTATTAGATTCAAACATACAAGGTTTTACATCCTCCTGCTAATCTAAATTTATCCAACAATTCAGAAAATCATCAATAATTCCTTCTTCTTCACCTAGAACTTAACCCTGCTCTAGTTCACAAATGGACACTCCCATTTCCAATTCATATCCTCTGAGTTCTTCAGATCTCAATTGAACACCCAGTACCTATTCAAGCTTCATCATCTCTTCTGCTAACTGCATATTCACCCGCTGACTTCTCTTCTCTTGTAGCCTTCTCTATAATTTAGACCACTTCACTGCCTTTTTCCTCAAGACCCAACCTAGTCTTTGGTTTTCCTCAAGTATCATATTTAATAAATTGAGTTGTTCTTTCATCTCTGCAATCTCCTTGTCAATCTCTTCTTGAATCATCTTCTTTCCATTTGCCTTGGCATTCTCCTTCTTCATATTTCTTCTGTTGTGTTTTTCTCCAGAACCTCTACTATGACCATTAGTAGCCATCTTCTTTTCTATCTTCGTGATCTCCTCACTCACTTACTATGAGATGCATTAAAGCTTTTGAAATAGCAAGTCCTCCCTGCTTCCACTTACCTCACCAAGCTCTCCTCTATACTCGGTCTTTTGGGAAGCCCTCGGTTCTCTATCTCTGGAACCCATTTTGAGCACATCTCTCTACTCCTTTAGGCTTCAACTCATCTGCACCTTTTTAGAACACAACTGTCCTCTTGTATTTCAATCAAAATTAAATACTAGGTTTTGACCACCTCTTCCACTTAGAAAGTCTTATCAACTTCCTTCATTCGTTAGAAATTCTACCCACATCCTCTGTGGAATTTCCTTTACAATATTCTTGTGAATTGCAACATTACCTTTGCAATAACAATCTCCTCTGCTACACAATAGCTCACTAAGCTTCTCTCCTCGAGCTTTAGTCTTTTGACATCTCTCTGGTTCTCTCTTCTTTGGAGCCATTTGAGCACTGCATGCTCTAGGCTGCTACAAGTTTTCTCACCTTCTTTTGCTATTACCTACATAACAACATAAAGATCACAACCTCACCAATCTTCACATAACTATACCTTCTCCTTTTGCTTAAAACGATGTAGGGTTCAATTGAACAACATTTGA
Source organism: Pinus tabuliformis (assembly GCA_031772625.1). Classification (NCBI taxonomy): domain Eukaryota; kingdom Viridiplantae; phylum Streptophyta; class Pinopsida; order Pinales; family Pinaceae; genus Pinus; species Pinus tabuliformis. Next base: position 603,632,111 of record CM062817.1, read on the forward strand.
GCAGCAATCACAGTTGAATAGTAATTGAACAGTAATCGAACAACAATCGCCAATTGAACAGAAAATTATCAATTGAACAACATTCAGATTAAACAACAATCCATAATTGAATAGAAAATTTGATTGAACAACAAATCAGATTGAACAACACTTCCAACTGAACAACAAATCGGATTGAACAACAATCCCTGATTGAATAGCAGTTCGAATTGAACAACAGTCAGATTGAATAGCAGTTTGGATTGAATAGCAATTCAGATTGAACAACTAAACAACACGATTGAATAACACCGATTGAACAGCAACTGGTCCCATGTTGATTTCCCTTCTTCCACACAAAATCTTCTTTCAACTCGCAAGAAACCTTCCTCTGCTCCAAATTTCCACTCATTCAGTTTCTACTAATCATTAACCAAACTTGCATACCATCACCTTCAAGACCTCTGCATGATCTTGTTCTACCATTCACCTACATTTTGAATGGATTCTCCTCTGTCTCCTTGCATCTACAAATTCTAATGCACTTTATCTATGTGTGCCTACTATTTATCAGATTAAAATCTGATCTCCTCTTGCCTACTTCCACATCTTAAAACACAACTCTGTTTTAAGTTGTTTTCTACAGAATTCCCTTATTTTGTTCTAATATCAATTGTTTCAACCACAATTATGCTTTGATACCACTTTGACATAGGGTTACCCACGTATACCCACAATATGCATAAAACTATGCATAAACTAATTTCCCCAGGAATTTCAAACTCTCTACTGAGTCTGAATCTTCATTACTTAATGGTTAAGGCCCCTTTTATTAAACTCTGTGGAAACAATTTCATAAACTAACCTTAATGTAGCCCTTCGTTCTATCCTTCATCGGGACTTTATACTCTACCTCATTAAGTCTTGATTAATCCTTAATCTTTATGCCGCACACATTAACCAAACCCCATAAAACCTTTATGCTTTTGTTATTCACAGACTTAACCCACAAACTATCTATCAGCGCTTTAATTCTATTATAAACGTTTTATAATAGATACACATAAAACATACATAGCCATACCATTTCCACCTTTCCACAACATTTGCACATTTCACGAGGCTTCCCTTATCGCTATTGCCATCTCAATCTCACGGATCCACTAACACATGACTCTTTATCGCATCCGATATGCGATAATGCATCCAGAATCCAAATACCGTAAATCCGAGTCCATTACCTTCTCAGGTCCGCTCTTAACCAGAACTCTATTGTTTCAATCTCCGCTGTCCCTCACATTCTTGATCGGATGGTTGTCACAACATTGCATAAGAAACTTGTGCAACATCTAGCCACCCTTTCGAAGCTGATAGAACTTTAGATTGCGATTTATAAATTTTGGGGTCCGGTTTCTTCCACATCCCTATTTCCTTTGGACGGAGCCAATGGGAATATTAACCTATGTTTTAAACAATATCGGGTCTGGTTTTTGAATTAGCTGGCATGCATTTTCTAGCCTGATATCCGTTTATCTCACCTATCTGTAGATTTGACAATCCAGATTAGTTCTCGTCTTCACCTCTCCTTCCACCATTGATCGTCAATACTCACCGTCAATCTATAAGATCCGACGACTCTTGTGCATGTTTACTTCCTTCCTCTTCTCTTCACTTGGATTTTATGCCATTTCTTTAATGCTTTCTATGGTTTTTGGGTTTTTGTTCAGAGCTTTTTGTCCTTCACAGTTCCACTCTGTGGCTCCCTCCAGAGCTTAACTTCATGACTCTTTGATCACTATCACTCCAGAGTATTCTTTGATCCTTCGAATGGATTCAAGTGATCCATTATGACTCTCTATGTCATTCTTCTTCTCTATGTATTCTGCAGAACTCTACCTGCACTCTCTGTTACACAGAATACTCTCATTCACACATATTAACATTCGATACTCAAACAACACATTTATACAATTTTAGAATTAAATCTATGTATATGTAAATATAGACAAATGATTACACATTCGGACTCTCTATCTCTTTGGCCTAATCTTCTAATGTCAATGGCCTCTATTTTACAATATGCTCGTAGGCTTACAGTCACACTCTAGCTAGCTTAACTATCTAACTATCTAGCCATCTAACCATCTAACCCCTGTCTATGCCTTTTAGGCTTACATTTATACAAAAGGATTCTAAAACCAATTTCTGGTTTTGATCCATAAGCTTCTCAACAAAATCCTAAAATCTCTTCCTTATCTCTAAGGATCCTCTCTAATCCACAAAAGCATGAAACCTATTCCTAATCTAGGATTTACAACTAATTCTCAAACCTTTCAACTATCATAAATCTCTCATGTTCTCCAACATTCAAGAACATTTACAAATATGCCTCACAATACTTAATTAAATCATATTCTCATTAAAATCACTCAAAAGCTTAAATAGTTAGATTAATGTGATACATAGGAACCCAACTTCCTTAAAATACAAGACCCCCTATGTATACTAAAGTACAATGATATTACTGAGCTGAATGCTCCTGCATCAACTTCTTAAGTATTGTTTTAGCTCTTCAATCCATGATAAAGAAAAAACAATGTAAACTTTCAAATGGGAACTATAAACTCAAAATGAGAACTCTACCCGAAAAACCCTGAAAAAACATGAAAAACAATGCTAAAAACGAAAAGTGTGTATACTAGAACCATGTTTTTTTTTTAGGGTCAATTTTGAACATGTTTTAAAAATGGTAGTGAGAACGAATTTTTTGTGCAAAAATTGTGCAAAAACTAGCCTGAAAATGAAAAGTGCTACTAATGGAACCATGGATATTTTTTAGGGTTAATTTTCAACATTTTAAAAAATTGTCAGTGAAATCGAATTATTATGTGCAAAAATTGTGCAGAAAACACCCTCAAAACGAAAAGTGTTGATGCTCGAATAACATTTTTTTTTTGGGTAGATTTTCAACATTTTGAAATAATGGTGTAAAATATTTTGTTATGACTTCGAAAAACATTAAAATTTAAAAAAAATAATGAAAACATAAAATTAAAAATAAAAACAAGAATAAAAACAACGAAAAAAACAAAAAAAAAAAGTAAAAAAAGAATACCAAAACGTAAATAAAAATATATATTAAAAACAAAACATAAAATTAAAAAAAAAAAAAAAACAAAAACAAAATTAACCTATAAAATATAAGAATTAAAAAATTAAAAAAATATAAAGAAATAAATAATAAGAAAAACATATTTTCAAAAAAATAACATTTTTTTAATGTGGTAAACCATAAAAAATTGGAAAAATAAAAACAAAATAAAATTAACTATAAAATTAAGTAAAAATAGGAAATTTAAAAAAAAACACATTAAGAAAAACTAAAAATAAAAATAAAAAAATTTAAAACAAACAAGATTAAAAAAAAAAAAAAAACAATGAAAAAAAATCAAAAGCTACAAAAATTAAGATTAAAAACATTTTTCAAAAACCCTAAAAAGTAAAAATATGTTGAAATTAAGAATAAAATAAAAACGCGAAAAACAATTAAAATTTAAAAAAAATACATATTTTCAAATTAAACATCATTTATAAGAACACATTAAAATTAAAAAATGCTAAATATATTTTTCATATTTTTAAAATAACATTTAAAATATTTAAAATATATATATTTTACAAATATATATATATATATATATATATATATATATATATATATATATAATTAAAAAACACACACACAGATATATATATATATATATATATATATATATATATATATATATATATATATATATATATATATATATATATATATATATATATATTAAATACAATAAACATATTTAACAAAATTTATTTTTTATTTAAAGAAAAACAATTTTATCGGCCAATGCCCCCACAAGTGGCTGGATAGTGGCTATTCGATTCTCGGAATCGAATAGCCACTTCTCGGCCACCCCCACGGGCGGTTTGGTGGTGGCTATCCGATTCTTGGAATCAAATAGCCAGCATTCAACCGCTTGTGGGAGTGGCTGAGTGGTGGTTATCTGATTCTCAGAATCGGATAGTCACTGCTTGCCACCCCTAGGGGCAGCCGAGTGGTGGCTATCCAATTCTGAGAATCAGATATCCACCTCAAGGGTGGTCAAGGGGTAGTTATCTGATTCCAAGAATTCGATAGCCACCGCCTTACCACCGGTGGGGGTGGTTATCTGATTCTCGGAATCCAATAGCCATCGCTCGATCGCCCGTGGGGTTGGCTATCCGATTCTCAGAATTGAATATCCATCACTCGGTTGCCCATGGTGGTGGCTATCTGATTCTCAGAATCAGGTAGCCATCACCCAGCCACTTGTGGGGGTGGCTAGACGGTGGCTATTTGATTCTTAGCCCGACCACCCCCATGGGTGCCTGGGTGGTAACAGCCACCCGTGGTGGTGGCCAGGCGGTGGCTATCGAATTCTCAGAATCAGATGTCCACCGCTCGGCCCCCCGTGGGGGTGGCTGGGCGGTGGCTATCCGATTCCAAGAATCAGATAGCCGCTCCCATGGGCAGTCGGGTGGTGGTTATTCGATTCCGATTATGGGAACTGATACTGTTATGCATTCAATATTTGTAATATGTGATTTTTGAATTAATTTTTAAGTTAATCATTATTTTATGAAAAACTAGTGATTATAATTATTTTTTTGACATGAAATTCATAAAAAAAACTATTATTTAACCATTTTTAGTTAAAATTTTTGTATAAAAATTGTCATTTCGACATGTCAATTCTAGCAAAAAATTATCAAAACGTATAGTTGTTTAGTTATATTTATGTTAAAAATGGTTATTTTTATGTCCATTGTTAAAAAATATTGTTTTTTAGAAACAATTATTTCATCTAGATTGAAAAATTAATTAAGGATGTATAAATATGTAGAATATCGAAAATTCAAAATATCGACCTTCTAATTTAAAAATGCAAAACAATAAAAACCTCACTACAAAAAAACTAAAATTAAAATAAAAACAAGAAAATATGAAGAAAACTACCACTTCAAAAATTATTAAATTTACAAAAATAATTATTTACGTTTCATACATTAGAAAATTTAAAGTCAAAAATAGGTCTTTTAAAAAAAGGGTCTGATGCAGAATTACCACTTTTTTAAATCAGCATGAAAATCACTACCATTCCAAAACGTAATGTACATAAAAAAATCAAAAGTGCCAAAAACTATGCTCTAAAAAAAACATGTGTGTTCTGCATCACCCCTTCTCAAAATCAGGTCACTTTTTTGCTATCTCTATGAAACGGGTAACAGTATCAGTTCCCATTTCAAAGTTTACATTGTTAAAATTCTCTATTTCAACAGGGACATTCAGAACATAACACTTTTAGCTTGATAAAACAAGCAACTATAAACGCCCCATCTCTAACAACCATGAATTTTTCCAATCATTTCATTTTATATACTTTCGCTTGCGAGAAATCGTATGTGGCCATATTGACATAAGTAAATCAAGATAATGCTAAAGTCCCAATCTCTTTCTTTAGGTACAATTTGCAAGGAGCTGAGTTAAATTACTCAGATGTTAAAAAATAGGCTTTTGTTGTTTTCAAATCTATAAAACAATTTAGACTTTTTCTCCTCAAAACCCACACTAAATTCATAGTACCATTCTCAGCAGTGAGAAATCTTTTAATACAAAGGGACGTAGGAGAAAAGCGAGAAAATTCGATGAACGCCCTGCAAGAATATGACATAGAAAACCAGCGAAAATTATAAAAGGTCAAGGTTTTTCTAGGATGTTAGTAGGAGCATCGTATTTATCAGAATTGCAACATTCAGGTGACAATGTACAATTCTATGAGGTAGTCCTCAACGACACAGAATCAAGGTATGTTGATATAATATTTTACTTGAAAAATGGATATGCACCAACCCAATTAAATTACACAAAGAAAACAGCCTTGAGATTAAATGCTAGGAAATATCAAATTGTCAACGATGTGCTTCTCAGAATAAATTATGATTCTATTTTACTTAGATGTCTTGAAAAATCTGAGGCCACAGAGGTGTTGCAGGAACTTCATGATGGACTAGATGTTGGTCACTTTGGAGGTGATACTAAAACACATAATATCCTACACGTTGGTTATTTCTAGCCAACGCTATTCAAAGATGCACACAGTTATGTAAGGAGATGCAAGATTTGTCAAACAGCCATTGGAAGAGAGAGAAAACCCACACTACCATTACAACCCGACAACATTGACCAACCATTTGAACAATGAGGATTGGACGTAATAGGTGAGATCATTCCTCATTATTCTAAACATCATAGATACATCCTTACAACAAATGGTTATTTCACCAAATGGGTAGAAGCAATTCCAATCAAGGTAGTCAATTTAGAAAATATTATTGAATTCATAGATCATTTTATCATCACTAGATTTGGCTTACCATTTGCTTTGATGTTTGATAATGCATCTTATTTTTTAGGCAATGTTATGACAAAATTTTCTCTTAAAAGAGGTTTTAAGCTTAAGTATTCAGCCAATTACTATCTGTAAGGAAATGGATTAGCCAAATCCACAAACAAAAATCTCATCAAAATTATTAAACGAACTGTTGACCAAGGCCAAAAGAACTAATGTAAGTCTTTAATGTATACTCTATGGGCAGATCGAATAACTCAGAAAGCCTCCATTGGCACTTCTCCTTTTAATTTGGTCTATGGGAAAGAAGTAGTCTTACCAACAAACGTAGCTATTCCATCCTTAGCCTCAGTTCAATTCATTGGAGAAACTCCTTCCTCATCTATGCAGGTTAGAAAATTGCAAATTCTTAAGCTTCAAGAGGAAAGGGAAAAATCCAGGGCCACCCATGCACATCATTAGCAGTTAGTGAAAGCCTCCTTTGATTCAAATTTTGTAACTTCAAAATATTTTCAACTCGGAGACCTAGTATTAAAATGCGATAAAGCCCATGAAGAGAAAGGTAAGCATACCAAGTTCCAACAAATGTGGCCTGGCCCATTTCAGATTGTGGAATAATTAGGCCCATCGACTTTTCTACTACAAGATTTATCAGGTAAGAGAGAATCTCTATTTGTTAACGGACAAGTTCTAAAGAAAGACTTTCCATAGAAGATGATCTCTTTTGTTCACTGTATATTATTGTCTTTAGTTAAAATTCTCTTTCAGAAAATAATACCAATTGAAAAGCATTTACTTTTGGTTTTACAAAGGAAAACCTATTTTTAATTTTGGATTTTCACTTGTATAAGTAAAGATTGTTATGAAATAATCTTCACATATGAAATGTATAGTTAAGTTCAATTGCTCTTAAATTGCTTGTTTTCTGCCTTAATTATCTGATTTTTTATGAAACTTAGATTTAAGAGAGAAACTTCTCCTTTACATTAGTCCAGAAAATTATCTACAACAAAGAAAAGTTCCTCTCCAGAAAGGAATCTTCAAAACTCTACAATTGTCGCCTAGAAACTGTTAGGGAGCCAATGATCCTCCCCACTTAACCAGATTTCATTTTTAAAGTGTAGTTCTGAAATATACTTAAACTTACAGCATAAGAGGTGCCATCAAGAGCCAACTTACCATGATCATAAGATTATAACTAACCGACATTACCAATAGTGCATATCAAAACATGGTAATGGCTTATGATTATATTAAAAAAAAGGCAAGGGGTCTCATCACGAGCCAGTTTGTTGAGTTAAGTTACAAATCAAGTGAATGGCATTGTCAATGTTGGTCACCAAACCAAGACATTGTCCTTCAAGAAAAAAAATATGAAGAGCTGAAGGAACAATGAATTACTTTAGAAATTAAAGAAAGCAATAAGTATACTTACGAGATTATCTTTAAAATTAAATTCTGATTTAAGTGGGATATAGGATCATTGTTGGTTAAAAGGTAACCCTGTCGAGACTATGAACACCTGCTACCAGCAAAGGCTCTACCTACGACAATGGAGTATACCAAAAAACTAATCTGAGGAGAGAATTATTGCTTTTAAATTTAAAAAACCAAGTAAGAACTAATGTAGAAAAAGTTACTTTTTATGAGAAAAGAATAATCAAAAGAACGGTAGTTTGGTAGATCTTCTTTTATTAATAAAGAGCAGTATTACTTACCTTATATTCCATGTAATTTATTTTATTTTCAAAACTATCTTTATTTTGGAAGTTTTAGAAATTTCAAAAAACTCTCAGAGATAACTGGTTCTTCCAAGTGAATCGGCAATTGTTGTGGTATTCAACAACCCCCCTTTTATTAATGATAGTAGTTAATATTACGTTAATAAATGGGGACCCTTTAAAAAATTTATCCAAAAAACATAACTTAGCATTTAGGCATTTCTTTTATTTTTGCAATAAAGCAAAGATAACAATCAAAACCCCTTTTGATTAGGAAAACTACTAAATACTTACCTTTTCACATATAGCATGATTAAAACCCACCAAAGGACCTTTCTAAACTTCTAAAATCAAGTAAAATGATTAAAAATGGAATCTATGCTCAAAGCTATCATAAAACCCGACATAAACTAAGTCCTTAAGCTTTTTGGGCTTAAGTCTCACATTGCATATCAACATTCATAAAGGACCCCCTTTAAAAATGATATTGTGAAACATGTGAGATGCGAAACTACAATGGCGCTGTGACCTTTATCACAACACATTTTGGGCATTTAACAAACACCTGGTACTTACCGCCAGCTGATATTGCGAAATGTGATTAAGACCTGGACCCACACCTTTAATATCATAAGAAATTTTTTTGGGTCTACCATTCAGTGAAAAGGTCTTTTACATAGGATAAACCTAGCAATTAGATACGTTTTGAAACAACTAATGAGTAGCTCGCATCTCGCAGAAACATAACAGGAGGTAAGAAATGTAAAAAGGCACATTGTGATATTGCGATTTGTGATGTTGCTTCGCAAATCGCACAATCTCTATCATCGCAGTACAACGCCTCACTACCCTAGAAGCTTTCTTCCCGTTTCATGATGTAAACATTTATGAGCATTAAAGCTAAGGGATAATGAATCATTAGTGGGTATTTAGTGGGAAATAAATGCATTTATGTGTGAAAATCCATTTAGATTGATATGATATCTTCTTATGTGCATTCAAATAAAACTCATTTTACCACCTTTACAAGCTATCAACATTATTTTGTTTTAAATTCATCTTTTTGTATCCAATAGCTATTGTTATTCACTTTCCGGAAAAATTCACAGAGCAGAGTGTTGAGAACAATGGTGAAGAAAGGCAAGGCTATTGCCTATGAGAAGTCAGAAATAACTCCCCTGTTTATGGATACTACATGCAACAGAGAGGGAGGAACCTCTAGATGGGAGGCTACGTATAATATACTAGAGGAGGATCAGCCGAGGATTATGGAAACAAAAATTACAGTTGACGGACATGATGCCTTAGATGCTTCCATGTTAGAGACGACATGCTCGTTTTTGCATTGCATAGCAACTCAACTGAAGATAATACGTTATACCAACACGGTTAAATGCCTTATTAATGAAGTTGACATCTCAGACAGAGAATTAAGGAAAAGAATCCAAGGGGTTATGGGATCTTTTACCCCAAACAACCTACGGCTTATGTACCACCTACCAGAGCCACAAATCATCTACAATAGGCAATTCATGGAGAAGATTGCCAAAGAGAACGATGACTTAGAAAACTTCACCCGTGCCTGGTCGAATAATGAAGAGAAAATCAAGAAAGACAAAAATGGTATGTACACTACTTTGTCTATTTGTCCCCCTTATAGTTTTGCAATGACCATGTTATGTAGACTATTTGGCAGACTCTATAGTACTAAGTTCTCCCTAGAGTGGTTGTCGTTAATAGATGCAACTGTTAACGAAAATGTAATGAATCAGGCACAAATTTTGTCTGAAAATTTAGCAAAAATAATTATCGAGTATAGAAGGAGAGGAAGTGTTGCTTCGAGTGTTTACCCTCCATTTTTTATGAGTGCCTGTGTCATGGATTTTATTTGTTTTAGTTCGAAATTCCCTATCATGGGATGGAAATGAATTGTTTGAAATCCTCTTCCCATTCACATATACCATAAGGACATGTGGGAATCCAATTTTCAACCACATTTTTTCAAGATTTGTCATGGATTTATGCTCCCTATTCACAACTGGCTTTATAATCGAGACTCCCCCAAATTTTCCCAAGAAGCTGAAGTTGACATCATGCCTGTGGCAAGATGGTTTAGGGAGGAAACATTTACATATATCAGGGTTTTGGCAGCATCACCTCCCCCCATGTCCTCCCATACTATGTTCCAGATAATTTGATTTCTAGAGAGATAGCCTATCAAATAGCTAGTGAGGGACGAATGAGCAAGACATTGAAGGATTCCAAGAAGGCCATTTGGCCGACATTCCCTGTACAGTGTGGAGAATTTGCATTACATGACCTAGTTCATGCATTCAAGGAAGTAGAGAACATGTTATCCCTATGATTACCTAAATTACCTGGACGACAATATGACCCATTCAACACTGTCGAAAATTTCACCACTTTGGTGAAAATAAAAGTATTCAACAATGAGGCGGATGCCTTTGACAACATCTTTTTGCAGAAAAACACCTTCACAAAGGTGAAGCATATGGAAAAACTACTTTTTGCCATGAGGATCTAGAAAATTTTTACAGTTATAGAGAAAGGAGGTTAGCAACGTTCCTCTTGGACCAATTATTGATTGAACCAATAAGGGAGCCTACTCCCAGTGCGACTATAGAAGGTGACTCCAAAAAAAAATCTAAGACCAATTCTGGAGCTGAATCTCAAGAGAAATCCACCAAGGAATCACAACAATGATCAAAAAATGGGAAAAGAAGAAGCATGGAGTTAGTAAAGGATACAACCCAATCTACACAGAAGATAGCTGAAGAATCTTCAGCTAGTAAGCAGACTGAAATCCCTACAACCTTCTCACAACCAATAAAACCCATGGTAATTGACTTAGAGGAAGAGTAAGCCAATTTTAATAGAAGGCTCAACACAGAGGAATAGGTGCCAAAGTTGCAAACTCCAGAATAGAAAAGAGCTCAGGAAACTACAGTGGAAGAGACTACAAATAGATAAGAGGTAGAGCACATCCCTGTTACCCCCACTTTCGAAATAATTTTGAGAATTGAAGAAATTACCCCTCTGGATGTATTTTATAGCCCACAGCATAAGGCCATGGTGAAAATGAAAAGAAAGAAAAGGAAATTGGACTTTATAGCTACTACTACCCCTGAAAATGAACCAATGGATGTTCTATGGAAAGGCTCACCTATTGACCCGTCTTCCAACCTTACTAGACTCTCCCAGTTTGTAGGTGCTTATGCTACAGCGACCATGGATAGAGAAATAGAGATACAAATGTTGCTGAGAGAAAAGGAAGATAAAGTAATGTCGCTTGAGGAACAATTACAACAAGTCAAAGAAGGAAGCATAGGTGTAGGAAATAATTGATCCACATAAAGACGCTCCAAAAATTGATCTGTTTGTTACTAAAGCACTCGGTCTTAACTCCCAGCTGATGCACCAGAAAGAATTATTATGCCAGAAGATTTCATAGTCAAGTCGTAGAGATGAGACTTGAATATGATGAGATCTTTAAAAAGGTCTCCGATTTCATTGACAGGAAAAATACAGAAGATGGGAGAAAGGATGACCTACCCAAGCTAGAAGAATCGCATAAAGAGATCCTATTTGCAAGCTGGGATTCTCAGCTTAAAGAAGTAGAAAAGGCAACAACATATGCCGCGGTAGTAGCAAACAATATCATAGAAAATATCAATGAAAATTTTCATAGTGCCAAGCTTGTGGCAGAGTCCATTCTAGGTTTCCTTCTTGATGCAAAACAAATCGAACAATAATGGAAACAGGGAGCGGAAGAAAAAGCAGAAGTGATAATTCAAATGACCAGGTTAGACTAGGAGGCATATTGGCAATATTTTGTCAAGCCTTATAGCCAATGGATGACCTTGCAATGCCTAACCACTTCTATGGAGAAAATGGCACCAACACCGACCAATGCCTTATTCGCTGGACAGTTAAAAGTTGAAGTTGGCCAACCAACACAGCTGGAGCCCATGATGGATATTTGCGATATGAAGGATAGTTAGTCACCTTGTTCATTTTCATTTTGATTTTATTTTGCACAAATTGAGGCAGGTCATTTAAAGCTCTTGAACTATTTTTGTAATAATCTATTTTTAGTTTTATAGTTTTAGTATTTAAACCCCTCTCATGCATTTAGATAGGGGTCTAGACTTTTATAATAAACTCTCTTCAAAACATGCAATTTTGTCCCTTTGAGGAAGTTCTGGTGAAATATATGGAACATGATTTATTTTTATCTGATTTAGCATCTTCTACTGAAATTGCACTTTTGTACTCTTGAATGGTTTTTAATGGATTGAAGATAGATCAATATTGTTGAAACACATGAGTAGGACGTATTATAAATGGTACTTTTATCTTGTAATCCTTTTTAATTATGTATTAAGCAATTTTTTTTTCTCAAATTGTTTATGTATGAAAGTCTAAATTTCGATTGCCATTATTGCACTTTTGTATGATGATGATCTATATTTTATGTTGAATATATGAATAAATTCCTTATGCGATATATCTTTCATAATCATTTCGGCTAACTTTTTATACGAAATGATTATTGTTAAAATAGATTCACTTCTCATCGCAATTGAATGATCTTTACTACCAATTGCTTTTAGAAATTAGTGTAGATCACATACATCAATTTAATTCTTGGTATATTTATAATTAGGTAGTTCTTAAATTAGAATAAAATGCATGTGATTGTTAGTTTAGATTAGATTACTTTTATCTTGAACATTAATTTAAAACATCACACATCACCCCATTAGCACAAGCATTAAATATATTGGGAAACTAGTCCCATTATCCTGAGTCGGAGCCACTACTCCAAACGGAAAAGGAGCTGCCAAACAAGGTTCGAAATGGGTGGTTTTCCCCCATGTTGAGGCAATTATTGTCAAGGCTTCAACATAAGGCTACTCTAAATTTTCACAATACTCATTCTAGAGGGTAAACGATTATAATGGCACCTAAGCCATCTCTCTATGCATGAGGATGAGGCCAATAGGCTGTACAAAATTTTCTATTGTAAATTGGTTTAAAGGTGTCCAGTATATTTTGGGAGTTTCAGGCCTCCTCCTAGGTATTTAGAAGGAACATTGGTCATTTTTGTATCATTTTATGTTTTTCACCATATACTGATTCATCCCCTTAGGCAATTTGGGTGGTATTTCTTACTAAACATGCTATGTTGATTCCATTCCCCCAGTCCATCAAAACTACTTCTACTGCATTTTAATCACTTTTTCTTGGCCTTTAGCTAATTACTTCCTCACTATATTTTCTTGGCTCAAATTCCTCTCCCCTTTTCAAGCACACAATCTCGCCCTCTAACCTCATCAACCCCCACCACTTTCACCTTACACTTCCCACTAGCCTATCTTTATCAAATTGTCCCTCCTAGAAACTCTTTCTTTCTAATTTCTTATAGTTTCCTTCTCCTATGGAGGCCATGATGAGACAGAGAGTATAGTTCTACCTTGGAACTGACTGTTATTGGGACATTGGAAGCCCCAAAACCAAGAATAAGTTGAAATCTTTTCTACTCCTTATCATGAGTTTACTCCTAGAAGTATTCAAGGGGGGATTTTACAACCTAAATGTGACATCATAGATGAAATAAAATGCATTACTAACTCTAAGGTTCTTACTAATGTGGCAAGATGGGTTCCAAGAATGAGCGACTCTTAGTTGAGTTTCCTCTATCTCTATATACATATAGTCAGTATTTACTAGCACGTCAAGTTATCGTTCAAATTCACGATGGTAAAAAATAACACTACCTAAGAAGAAATGCTTTTTTAATTAGATAAATTATAGGTGTTAGTGTTCTCCATGGAAAAAAAAGTAGGGAAAATTGAATCCTACCTTGATTTGCCCCCTGATCTAGGTTGTTCTCTAAGAGGTAAAAAATATTTTATCCCTATGAAAGCATTACAATATAAAGAATACTGAATGCTAATTATGTTCTCTAGTTATCTACTATGAATTCCATGTTACTTTGTTTCTTCGGTTCAACATATCCCTATATCCCATGCATTTTTGACAAACTTATTTGTTTTTTGGTACATTATTGGTAAATGTTTTGTATCGTTCTTAAGGAAAATGAAATTGTGTGCTTGGTCTAATTTTTGTAGTGGTAGACCACGAAATATTTTAGCCTATTTTGATGTAAATAATGATTTGATGCAATGACAACACTTTCAGTTAAGAGAAAAAATGCTATCATATAATGCAAATAAATAAGGTGCACTAATTTCACTAATGATACAATGCAAAAAAAAATTACCTTATTTAAAAAAAATAAAAAATAAAAATAAAAAATCATATAATTCAAGTCAATAAGATGCATTAATTTCACTATTGGTAAAATGAAAAATGATTTGGTGCACTGATAACACAAATTATTAAATTAAATGGATTAATCATGGAAAATAATTTCAACGTACTAATTAATATGATATAGAAAGTGTTCTTACTTGTAAGTTATAATCCAATGCTTTCTTTCATTGATTGTGAATATCGTATTAGTTTTTACAAATTAAAATCGTTATATGATTTTTTGTTATAATGTTAAGCTAGATATAGAGTGAAATCATTAATATAATACATTAAAGCCAACCAAGATCATGTTAGAGAGGCTAAATATAATGATGATAGACATATGAGAATAGAAAATGAAACTATTAATATTTTTAAAGCTAAAAACAAAGGCATATTTCAAGTTAAAAGTTTGAATGTGATTATATATATTTAATTGATCATGGAAAACAATTTCAACATACTAATTAATATGATATAAAAAGATGTTCTTGATTGTAAGTTATAATCCAATTCTTTCTTTCATTGAGTGTGAATATCCTATTAGTTTATGCAAATTAAAATCATTAAATTAGTTTTTGTTATAATGTTAAGCTAGATAAGTGAAATCATACATATAATACGTTAAAACCAACCAAGAGCATGTTAGAGAGGTTAAATATAATGATGATAGACATATGAGAATAGAAAATGAAACTATTAATATCTTTAAAGCTAAAAACCAAGGTATATGAGAGAGAGAGAGATTTTTTTGAGACTTATTTTGTTGTTGATGTTGCAATCATCACCATTGTGGTTTACAATTAGATGGATCTCACTTGGTCTTTGTAATGATTATTATTTGCACTGCACAAAAATTATCCTACTCATTACTATTGTAGATGCTTTGGAACAATTGTAGTGCTTGGTTCTTTGTGGGATGGTGAGAGTGGAGTTGGAGTTGATGATTTGCTAATATTTCTTTCCTCCTCGTTCATAATACCACATTAATAATCCATATCCTAGATTTTTCTTAGTTGATTTGAGCATCATGGGATGTGTAATATTTAGAACTTATAAGGATTGAGGATTATACGTGTGT